>CM053585.1:503797598-503822311 GCA_028646515.1 Pseudochirops corinnae
AGCTCTGGGACACTGGGGTGGGGTTGGCCTGCAAGCCTGGCAGCAGTGGGCATTCTTAATGGAAACCAAAAGTTGTGAGATAATGACATTGGAGCCACCCCACTCATGGCATTTCTCTGCCCCACCCCAGCCCAATCTCCCCTAAAAGGTACAGGGAAGACAGAACAGTCAGGTTGGGATATTTGAAAGATTCGGCTCTACAATGAATTGTATTAGAGAAGGCTCTGACCTTGAATATCTTTTTCTACCTCTTCTATTCAAAACAGTAATGAAAACCAACTTTCTCTAAGATGGATTTTCATACTAACAAGATCTATGTCCAGTCTTTATCAATTCTATAAACTCTTAACATTCAGTATACAGCTCTATAAAGGAAGTAGCAGGTTATACATATTAGAAAAACATTAATTCCAGTGCCAAGAAATAAAAAATGCTCATAATTGCATCTGGGCTGAGCTAAAGTTCAGATTTGTAGAATCTCTTTAAAAAAAGGTGTATGTGTGTGTGAGGAGGGGGAGACTTCTAAGCAAATTAATGTAGCCAGGAAAGCAAAATTGTAAGAGAAAAAAATATTTGGCTTACTTAAGGAACAAATTGTTCCCAAGCATTTTAATACTACCTATCTTCATATACACCATGGAAGTGTTAATTGTATGAATTTTATTTGCTCATAAAAACAAGCCTGGCAGGACCCCTCCTTAAAAAACTTTGTTAGCTATTAAAGTGTTTTTGGAATGAACTTGAAAGCAATAGTGCTGAATTTCCTTTAAAAATCCTATAGGTTAAACTTTACAGTAATTCAGACTGACCTTCCCTCTAATTAATCTTAATTATTGAGCTTTCTACTGTGTTCATATGTTTCTGTTGTAAGAATTCTTAGTCATACTTCCCACGGATCTTTGTTCCTTCCACCATTAGAATGCTGAAAAGAAATATCATTCCTATTTTCTCCGTATGTCTCCAAGGTACTTTGTGCAGCTACAGTCCATTATAATGAACTCCAACCTATATTTTACATTCTGCTGTTTCACTGGAATTTGGTTGTTAACAGAGAAGAATTAAGTGGGTCAATAGCTATGGTTTGAAAATTTACCTATTATAGGGAGATAGGTTTTCTGTTGGTTTTAGTTTTGTTTTTTGGAGGCAATCAGCATTAACTGACTTGCTCAGGGGCACTCAGTCAGTAAATTTCTATGGCTGGCTTTGAACTTGGGTTCTTCTGACTCCAAAGCTGGTTATTCTATCCACTGTGCCACCTAGCTCCCCCTTTATAGAGATGTTTAACTATAACAAGAGTTGATCAACATTCATGTATACAGCCCAATAATAATCATAATATAATAAGCTATATGCAGCAAAACCACTCATCAATTCACACCCCAGGAAATCAACTTTTCTGACAATTCTGCCTTGGCTAAGCTGAAGTTTAGGTTTGCTTCTTCTCTTTCAAAAAAAAGTATGTGGAGGACTCCAAACACATCAGTACTGGTATGAAAAAGTTTTAAGAGAGTGTTTTGTATTAAATAGTGCCATGAAAGCAAGAGAGATATTGTTGCTTATATATTTATACCTTGCTTTTATATGGTTGATGTGTTTCTGTACATTTGTGTGCAAATCAATTTTTTGGGACACTGAAATCATAGTTTACTAGAGAGTTGTAATTTCAGACAGGCACTTCAGAGGAAAAAAAGAAACAACCAACATTTGGCCATTCATACTGACAACAGTCTCTTAGAAACAGTAAACATTCAGGCACAACAAGTTTCCCCATGAATGGAGCTTCAGCTAGAGGGGAAAAGTGAGAAGTACTCTTGATTTTCTGTTCTAAAATGGGCCAGCAAAGTCCCACTTCTGAGGCTCCTTGCTAGGATGACTGCCAAGCTCATGATAACAAGTAAGGACCATAATAAAGAGAGTCAACAGTGGAAGTAAAAAGACCTTGTAAATTCACCTGTTTTCTACCAGACAGAAAGGACAATTGGCAATGTATCAAAATCAGTATATGGTATGGGACTTGTAATCAGAGGATCTAGGTTCAGTTCCTCTGAGGGCAAATATATAGATCTTTAAATTCTATCCTTACAACAATGCTGATAGGTAGCTGTAGTTACATTTTACTGATGAGGAAATCAAAACTTGGGAAAAGTAACTTGCCCAGTATCACACAGCTAGTAAATGTCTCTGGCAGGATTTGAACGCAGATCTTCCTGACTCCAGATTCAGGGCTCAATCTTCAGTGTCACCTAGCTGTCCAAATGTGTCAGTTACCATCTATGTGATGTTGGGTAAATTATTTAACCTCTCTGATCCTAGGCTTTCTCATCTGTAAAGTGAGAACAATAAAACTTGTTGGGCTTATCTCACTGGGAGCTATTTTAAAGGAAGGTAGAGTTGGGGTTATTTCTGTTTAAGCTAATTCATAGATCTAGCCCATCATAGGGTCTACTTCTGTCAGCCGACACACATTTGATGGGATATACATTCGGTTGAGTTTCTACTGAAGCATATTTTCCAAATTTTTTAAAGAAATCTACATAACTAAAGAAAAAAAGATATGACATTTTATATGAGCTACTATGAAGACAGTGTTTTGCCTAATAAATTTTCTAAGATGGTACACACTACGGTCATTTTTTTTAATTAAAAGGTTCAGATTTGGCTTTTTGACCTTCTTATTTAGATACTTGAAAGGCTTCATTTCATTCTACTCCACAAAACATAGCATGACTGGCTGAGAAAACTTCAGAGAAATATTTATCTGTGCCAGTTTAAATATTATTTTTTGTTAACTGGGACCTGAAAAGGCCATGTGAGATACAATGAATGTATAGATTTACATCTGGATATAACCATAAGTAAGTAACATAAAAAGTGAGAGATGGCAATGATTGTGAGGTTGCAGCTGGTGGAAACACAAAGATAAATAGGCGAAAAAATAGAATAACATGGTATTTTATGGAAATTGCATTTTTATGGGACTCTGCTGAATTCCATAGTGACCCATGAAAATTCTTACCTTTAAAGTATTTTATGGAATTTCACAGAAGGGCTTCCCATGCACACTCTAAAATTCTCTGGAGGCTTTGCCAAAGAAAATCTTACACTTTATATTCAATAAAGAGCATATTTTGGACATTTAAATTCAGTGTAATGTCACAAATGTCTCCATTTTAATTTTTGTAGTAAAATAAAATTTAGACATCTCTTTTAAACAAAATAGAAAAAATGCTGTAATTGTTAATTGACTGTTAATTGACGCAGTTCCCCTTGGGGATGCATTGACCCAAATTCTGCCTCTTTCTAAATCCCACTGATACCTATGACCTTATTTTACTGCTACAACATAAGCAGTGTATGACTTCTTGAAAAATAAGGTGGGGGTGGGGGTGGGCATGAAGGAGTTGAATTGTACTAATAAGGCATTGGTTTGAAATTTTTAGTAGCTTCCTTTGAACTTAGAAATGGAGAAAAAAAGTCCTACTGGATACATTAAGGCATGCCAAATGGCTGGAATTCTAGGACTGCTGTGTCCCTGCAGAAAACACATTAACTGGGGTTCAATAAATCAATCAGTAAACAATTATTTGTTAAATACCTACTTTGTGCCAGGAACTGTGATAAGCACTTGATGGTTTATAACTTAACATTCATGAACTTGTTTTTTTTTTTTTAACACTGTGATGACTATATATCACTACAATTAGTTTCTTTTGTAATCCTCACTATTTGATTTTATGTATTTCAAAAACATTTTCTGACAAGTTCATAGGTTTCACCAGACTGCCAAAGGTGTCCATGACACAAAGCCCTAGTGATACAGCTGAACCCTTTCTTATTTAGGAACCTTGGAGAGAACAGGAGGAGCTCATTGAGAATGGGAGGGTAGATGTAGAAAGCAAAGCAGAATTGGTGGCTGTTTACATGCCAACATACTCCATAACTAGGCTTCTTCTCATTCTTGTATGGAAGTGTTTTACCTCTCTCTTCACAAGCATCAAGTGAAAGTTCCATATGTGAGATTCAGACCAGTCAAAGCCCACAGACAATTTTGCCATTCCTCCTTGATTGGAATGGAACATAAGTGAAAAAAGTCTATAAATATAATTTGGACTAATGTATAGATTCCTCAAGAACAGGAACTTTAGCTTTTGTTTCTGTTTCTTCTTTTTCCAACTAGCACCATAGTGTTCCCCACCCACTGAATGCCTAATAAATTTTATAGGCTCTTATAAATGCTGGAAAGCAGCATGCTGAATTCTCCATCTATAAACTACATTGGAAAGCACAGAGCAATTTTGAAATCGGACATCAAGTTATTTTGAAAAGTTGTGATGATTTTAGGCCAATAACTTAACTTCTCGGTGCTCTTGGCCAAAGGGGTTTTCTTTACCAAGGGGTTCTCAGGACTAATTTAATCATAGATCCAGTCCCTATCCTTATCCCCTAGCAAAGTTCACTTTTTGGAGGATAAATAGTCATTCATTTCTCTATCAAACTTCATTGTAATGAAATCTTGTACCACCCTTATCAATATTTCACTGAGGGGATTAGAATTCTTCTGTTGGACCCCAGAGGGAAGAACAAGGAACACTGTTGTAAAGAAGCAAATTTAGGCTTAATTTTCAGAAACACTTCTCAGTCACCTCTTCATTTCCTACCAATTGGACTCCTTCAGACTGAATTATATTATGCCCCAAGAAACCTCATTATCAGGAAATTAATCAGCCTTAGTCCTCATCCCTCATCAGTGTCCTCATTACCCTCTGACCCTCTGATTGGAGGGCTGGAAAGCAGAGCAAAGAGCTCCTCCCAAAGTCTCTATTTACAAATGGTGCCCAAGCCAACTAACTCTTCCCAATCAGCCGTACTCCTTTGGGCTGTACTCCATCATGTTTCCCATGCCAGGTACCTCCCTTCCTTTCCTTGTTTGCTTCCTTTTGTGGGTTATCTTCTCCCATTAGTTTTTGAGCTCCTTGAGCACAGGACTTTATTTTTTTTTTTTGTATTTTTATCCCCAGTGCTTAGCACCTTGCCCAACAGACAGCAATCACTAAATAAATGTTTATTGATTTACTAATAATAAAAGTTGGAAAAAAGTTGGCCCCTCCATCACTCTGACAAAGCTTATGGATCCCTTCTTAGAATAATGCTTTCAAATGCATCAAATAAAATACATAGGATTACAAAAGGAAATTATATTGAAATAAAGATGCATTTCCCCCTATCCAAGTTCATAGATGACCCTGAATTTATCTATGGTTGCCAGGTCTGGAGTCCCCAGACTGGATGACTACAGTGGACCTTCCCATCTCTGAAATTCTGTAATTATGACAAAAGCTTGCTCTAGAATTATAATTACTTTCCACATAAAAAGAAACATCTAGCATAGTTCCCGGAACTTAGGAAATAGGAACATAAAGTTTCAAATGGACTTCAAGTTAAATTCAGGGCAGACTTATAAAAGGTAGGTCAAAGGATACATTGTGTCCTCCTTTCCAAATCAATGCTGGCTGAGTGGGAAATATAGCAAATGCCAATTTGTCTAGAATGGTCAAGAGTTATTGGAATGTTCTGGTCAAGTGAACATTCTCATTAGTGTGAAGAAGGAAGTGGAATACAGTAAAGAATTCTAGCACACAGTATCACACAGAAGCGCTGCTCTGCTGAACATACTGCAGCCTTTCATAATACAGAAAATACTTCAGGATTTTGCTTCCTGATCATCATTATGAACAGTAATTATTATACACTATTGTTTGAATAAGATAATAGTGAAAATGTACCAGTATCATGAAATATCCTTGACATATTTTTTTTTCTTTTGGGAGGAGGGAAGATAAATCTCAAGTCTCCATGTAGTTATGTGTAATTTATTTTTCTTGTAAAAGTATAATGCAGGAAATATCTAGATAGCTGAGCTTTCTAGCTGTATTTTTCTTGAGTATTAATATTGATAATCATATTAAAAACAATAATTAGGCTCAATAAGGGTTATTACTATTTGAGACATTTATTAAATCACATAGGAGTCAGTACTAGAAATGAGAATGCTAAGGACAGTGCTGAGAAAATGACTACTTTAGTATAAATGTGTGTTTATTAGGTCTGAACCAAATTCGAGGTGACAACCTGTCAGGAAGATACGAGGTTACACGAAAAGTATTTTTCCTCATTTCCAGTCTTCCAGCTGCCTCCATGCACTCTATGAGCCAGTGACACTGGCCTCGGTGCTATTTCTCACAAGTTATTCCAGCTCCCCATTCTCTGTGTGTTTGCAACAGCTGTCCTCTATGCCTGGATCTCTCTCCCTCTTCATCTCTAGCTCCTGTCTTCCCTGGCTTCCTTTACATCTTAGCTTAATGCAGTGGTTCTCAACCTTCCTAATGCCGCGACCCTTTAATACTCGTATGTGGGTGTATCTGCATGTGGGAGGAGCCGCCTGTAGACAGAGGAGCGGTGTCTTGATTCCTAAGACCATCTGAAATATGTGTTTTCTGATGGTCTTAGGCAATCCCTGTTACCCCTGTGAAAGGGTTGTTCGACCCCCAAAGGAGTCGCGACCCACAGGTTGAGAATCACTGGCTTAAAGGATCCCATTCTGCAAAAAGCCTTCCCCAGACCTCCTTCCTTTTACCGCCTTCCTTCTGAGACAGCACTCAATTTCTCTTGTATATGACTTGTTTGTCTCTAGTTGTCTCCATGTTGTCTCTCCCATGAGACTGTGAGATTCTTGAGAACAATTCTTGTTTTTTTCCTTTTCTTCATATCCCCCATATTCAACACAGAGGCTGGCACATAGTAGGCACTTAATAAATACCCGCTGACTGATTAAAGTGAACAGAACAGAAATGAAGTGAGTGGAAGTGTGAGAAAGGAGATGTTTAAAACAGGGCCATTAAGCAGCGTCCACAAGTTGTCACTCCCTGATGTATCTGTCTAATAACACTGGAGGTTATTTGTCTTCCCTGAGCCTGTGCATTTGCCTGAAGGTCTTGAAGATGTTTCCTGATTCTTGTGCAGGGCAACGCGATCCATCACCCTTCGGTTCAGCCAATGGCCCCTCCATTATTCTCTCTTCGAGGATTCATCCAATTCATCCAATTCATGCCATCTGTTAATCCGAGCCCTTAAAAAGCTCAGTCCTTCCACATTTATCTTTAAACCTCCAGACTCGTTTTTCCTGCCAAACTATACTACTCTTCAGAAATGGGCAACACATATCAATTTTGCATATATCTCTTATATGTCTACGACAACACAAGCAAAGAAGAAACAAATTTAAATAGAACAACCTTGTATGACCATGGAAAATGATAATGCTACTATTACCAATAATAATTAATACTACTAATAATAGTGCTTGTGTAGCATTTTAAAGATTACTAGTGTTTTACAAATATCTAATTTTCTCCTCACCATAACCCTGAGTTAGGTGCTCTTATTATACCCATTTTTACAGATAAGCAAATTGAGGCAAAGTAAGCTTTGGTGACTTGCACAGGATCATGCAGCTAGTATTCATCTGAAACTGAATTTGAACAGAGATCTTACTGACTCTGAGTCTAGTGCTCTCTTCACAGTGGCACCTAGCTGCTTATATCACTTAACTAGATTCTGTAAATACCGAATCAATTTAAAAAATACTTCAATTAAGCTTTCCATGTTTCCCTTCAGAAAAACCATGTATAGGACAAAATTACCCAGGGAAGAAATTTATTCATTCAATTAAATGCCCACTCAATGAATGGCCTAATCAAACACTAAAACCGCAGTGTCAACAAAATTTCTTCCTGCTCCACCATTCTCAAGTCTCTGTGGTACATATTGGTGACCTACCTGCAAGAGGTAAAAAATATTGGAAGGAAAGTCTAGAACAGTGATAGCAACCTCACCCCTAACTTGATGAACTGAAGATGAGAAAGATTTCAGTTTGTGTTATGGTAAGGATGAGGATGAGCAAAAGTCTTTAAGCTTGTACACTAGCCTGCTAGGTAGCCAGGAAATAGTGCAAGGCCCAGAACAAAAAGAGGGTATCAGAAGTAGAGGGAAACAGCTGTTTCAAAGCCAAAAATATTTTAAAGGATGTGTATGTGGGAGCTACTTGGAAGGAAGCACAGGCAAGGAGGAGTTAACTGGCAAGTTGAAAGCTCATTGACATCAATTCAACAAATATTTTATAAAGTGTTTTCTGTCCATCAGGTGAGAAAGGCAATGTGGTGTAGGGCACAGAGTCCTGAACTTGGAGTCTGGGATTCCAATTCTATCTTTCTCTGGCATTTACTAAATTTGTGACTAGAGGGAACCCATTTAAGGATGGGGGATTGAATTCCAGGTCAAAAAGACCTGGGTTCAGATCCTGTTTCAAATACTAACTGTATGACCTGGACAAAGCACTTAACATCTCTGGGTCTCAGTTTTCTCATTTGTAAAATGGGTTTGGACTTGATGACCTTCTAAGATTCTTTCCACTTATCAGTCTGTGACTCTTTTGAAGGTGAGGTAGCTCTAAAATGCATCTACTAACAGTACACAGGTTCAAATCTGCAGTGTTACTGATGTCTTTACAAAGCACTGGAGGTAATGGAAGGGAGTTAATAATGGGATATACAGATAAAGAAGGCTGTACTTGAAAATATGTACCTCATTTCCATTTGGTAGAGCTAAATGGGATGCAGACAATGATGAATCTAGGCTATTTGCTAAGTGTCATAGACCTTACATCCCACCATAGTGATGAATTTTTAGCTCATTTTTCACAGTAAATGAACACAGAAAAGACAGGATTGCTTGCCAAGGACTAGCACAACTATATCTAGAGATTACAAATACATTGTCTTTATGAGGTAGTCTTGAAATGTGATTGTTTGGAAAAGATCCTAGAGATAATATGCAACCCTGCAATTAATAACCTGATATTTAGATCAACATTCCCCAGGTGATCCCCCAATGCCTCTTATGTTGAATAAGAGTTATGGGAAGTAGTGGTTCACGTCCCTCAAAAAATTACCTGTTGATTCAGTTTTATTCTCCAATTTTTGGCCAAGATGAGATTAATTGCTAGTGCTTTCTTCTTTCTCACATTACTTTGTATTTATTCAACTATGAACATAGATAGATAGTAAGCCATTAATGGAATTAACAAATGAATAAAGAATTTATTAAACATTTACTATTTGCAAAGCACTATGCTAAGCACTAGAATACAAAAAGAAAAGGAAGACAGTCCTTGATCTCAAGGAGCTTACATTCTAATGAGGAGACAACACAATTAGAAGGTTTTAATTCCAAGTCAGATGGAAAGGTCCCATGGTCCTAAAGGTGCAGCCATCAAGCCCCTGGCAATGCCTTTCATGTCATTTCCACTGATAAAATCTTATCAATTGCTGGTGTTGAATCATTTGACAATATTTGATAGTCATTGTCAATGACTACAACAATAAAAATGAAAAGGTCAGGAAAATTAATCCAAACTCTGAGTAAATGAAAAAAATGATGATGGTTCTAGAGGTGCCAGGCACTGTGTTAGGTTCTGAGGATACAAAAACAAGATTGCTCCCTCTGTCATGGAGTTTACATGCTAATGGAGGAAGATATCACATGATGTGGAGGTGGGGTACCTGCTTCCAGGTACCTGAAATATAGGTGGAGCAGATGAGAGAATGAGCAGGAAGGAAGTGAGAAGCATGCATGGGGCTCTTGATAATATGGCAGTTCTGGGCAACAACTTGTCAATCGCCGAGTCAAGCTCAGGGCAGGGTCATCTTCAGAGGGGCAAAGCTTTTAGAAAATTCATTTAATTAAATGGCACAGCAAGAACAAAAATTATAGAGCTTCCCCCTAAGACACAGGGCATTCTCTCCTACAACTATACAGCATCTGTGAAGGGACAGAAGTAGACACAAAGTAAAACTGGAATGTGACCCATGTGTAGGAAACACATGTAACCAAAGCAACTCCTAACTCTAGAAGTGTAGTGACTTGATACCCTTTCTCCAGAGAGTGAGCATGAAGTTCACCAGGGAGATGATGGACACCTCATTCTGTGGCTCAGCTGGGATGGTTCCTAATGGCCAGCATCTCCGTTAAGTGAGTGGCTTACCTGGGCTTGCTCTCCATACTTGTCCAGTGTCTCAGCTTGACACTGTCTGCTATTGGGCTGACTCCTCACCAGGTTCAGATGCTGCTGGTCTGGGCTAGACAGCTCCCTTGGTTAGTAGAGGTTATAGTGTGCAGAGAACAAGTCAATCTGTTGAAGTCCATGGACTAATTCTTCAATGAGAAGCTGCAGTTTATACCATTCTCCAAGCTTAAGTTGGTCTGGGTATTACTGTGCTCTTTTCAGACGGACTGGTGATCTTTCAGAAAGGGTAGTGGTCCTTAACCTAAGACTGGCAGAAGTCTTTCCTTTTTGACTCCCCAAGGGCCTCCCTCAACTTCATGAAGGAAGTAGGAGAGCTCTTCCTGGTTCAAAGCAAAGTTCTGTCAGGGACCAACTTTTACTTACTGTGACCAGTTAGTTACATTTCCCAAGTTCCAGTTGGGATCTTCTATAGATGAGCTGCTAGAGACAAAGATATCAAAACTGTCTGTACCCTGGGGCAAGTTGTTTTTTCTGCCTTTAAAAAATATGCAATTGAGCTAATCAAGACTCAGATCCCTTCCATGACACAGAATGTTTCATTTATAATTCTAAAGAATTTCCCTTATATTTCAATGATTTTGCCCCTTATGACCTTTTACAAAGTGCTTCATACATATAAGGTGAGAGTGTAGAAGTCTAAACAGGAGATCTTATTAAATGAATTTTCCCCCTGAAAATGGGTACATAATATAGCTCTCAGATTTGGAACTTATTCCATCTCCCATTTTTCCAAAGTCAAATTGCAGTAGTTACCACTAAAAACCAGTGACACTATAGGTCCCATGAGCTGCTGGACAGTTGTGAGATGACACAAATTCTCTTCTTCCAAGAAATTACTTTCCTGAAAGTTTCTTCATTCCAACCATTTTGGGCTCTAGCTCAAGACAGGAAGTGAAAGAGGCCTGACAAGACTGGAGCAGAGGGCAGTTGGGATTGGTGATGGTGGGAGGGAAGACAGAAGGAGAAAGGCAACGAAATGATGGGAAGCCAGGATCAGTGAGAATGAGGAGTGATCCAGGATATGACTCATTCTGCAAAGACAGAAGGCAGTGTCTAGAAAGTTGGTGGTATAAGATAATGCCAACACTTAGTTGTGGATAATATTTAACCATTCATTCCTACAGTAATATGTTCTAGAGGTTCTTGAGAAATGATAACCTGAGCAGAAACTCTCCTAATGTTTGAGTGATTCCTGGGTAGACCAAAAAAAGCTTATTTAGGATCAGGATTAATCCACTCAGACCTGTAGGTTAAAACAAGTAGATAACTGTGCTAATTCACTAATTCCCTAAGTGTCTTCAAAATTACAGAATCAGAGAATCTCATAGTTGGAAGGGAATCTCATGGACCATCTGCTCCTGTTTGAGAGAATCCCTTCTGTATCTTCATTAAGTGGTCATCCTTCTTTCTCTTGAAAACCTCTTGAAATAATGACAAATATATAGCTCTTTAAGATTGGCAAAGAACTTAATAAATATGATCTAATTTTAATCCTCACAACAACCTTCGGAAGTAGGTGCTATGATTACCTGTTTTACCGATGATGAGACTGAGGCAAGAAAAAGTTAACTCATCCAGAATCACATACCTAGTAAGCCTATGAGGTCAGATTTAAACTCAGATCTTTCTAAGTCTAATGCTCTAGTGAGAGGTGGGGAACCTGCAGCCTTTAGGTCACATGAGGTCCTCTAGGTCCTCATGTGTGGCCACATGTAAACTCGAGGCCACAGACTTCCCACCCCTGAATCCACTGTACTACCTAGCTGCCTCTAGTGAGGAAGAACCCACTACTTCCTGAGGCAAACCTCTGTTGGATAATTATATTTGGTAGGTTTTCTTACAATATGTCTAAATAGGCTTTTCTGCAGCTTCTACCAGTCATTCCTAGTTCAGCTGTCTGGGACCAAATAGAAGAAAGCTAATTCCTCCACCACAGGATGGTGCTTCAAATACTTGAAGACAGTTCTTTTATGTGGCAGCTAGATGATGCAGTGGATAGAGCCCTGGTCCTGGATCATAACAACCAGAGTTAAATCCAGCCTCAAACAGACATTTATTGTTTGTGTGAGCCTAGGTAACTCAGCCTCTATCTGCCTCAGGCTTCCCAAATGGAAAATGATGTGATCTTGAATAACTCACTTAACTTCTATCTGCTCAGTTTTTTCAACTATAAAATGTTGATAATAGTAATCCAGTAAGCTGTTGTAAAGATCAGGTGAGATGACATTTGTAAGGCGTTTAGCATAGTAGTTCACATATAACAGGTGCTTAATAAATGCTTCCCCCACTCTTCCCTCAGAGATTTGGTTTTCTGAAACTGCTTTTCAAAAAAGAAATAATGCTGCTTCTCATAGGGTTATTGTAGACACTGTATTTCTGTGACACTGAACAATTCCTTCTCTGATTCATTAGATACACTCTAAATATGAAGAGTGGGACCAAGCCTTCTAGGTCTCCTTTGTCATAGAGGACAAGCAACAAAGGGAGGTGCACAGCCACAAGTGTGGCCTCATCCATACAAACATGGCCTTACTCCCAAGGGTGGGTCACAGACTTGGAGAACTAGATACAAGAAGTCTCATGATCAAAGCTGAATTTCATTACATTGCAAGCACTCTAAGTCATCATATTAAAATCAAGTAAAAACACTTAGAAAACTCTACAAAGATGATAATTTGCCAATGGGTAGCATCTGTGGTTGATTTCTCAAATATTAACATACATGCATGATGCTGTTTTAATATGTCACAGTGGAATGAAGGGTTATCTTGGACTCAGGAAGACCTGGGCTCCACTTGGGCTTCACTTGTAATGACTTACCCAGCACTGAGTTGGTTATACTGAGGATCTAAGTTCAAATCCTGTCTCTGGTATTTACTAACTGTACAAACTTGGATAAGTCCTTTAACCTCTCTCTAGTCTTTAATTTTCTTACCAGTAAGATGCAGTCCTTAGACTCTGGATCTATGGCCCCTTTGCCAATAGTTGTGTGATTATGTACAATGAACTTAACTTCAGCACCCCAGGAAGCTCTCCATAATTCTAAATTACAAGGCTTGCCACTATGTAATGGTGGAGGAATTATCTATGATGATGAAATCATTGGTATAGATTTTTTTTAAAATGAAGCAAAAAATTATCCAAAACAGAACAAAAACATTATGAGAGAAACAGTAAAATGAAGCAATCTTAAGTGAACAATTTTGCATATAGAATGTAGTTTCATAACCCAAAGTTAATGCCATTAAAGTTATGCTCATCTGATCCAAATTGGCGGTTTTATCTATGGTTTTCATTGCATACTGCAACTGGTAATGACTTAGCAAACAAGGCAGAAGATTTTTAATTAAATAGAAGTTACAGTTCATTATTTTTGATTTTTCTGGGTCACTTTATGTGAGTAGAAATGGAATGCTTTCCAAGATTTTGTTAAAAAAAAAGTCATCTGTGCTATTTACATTATCACAAAATAAACGACTTTTAGGTGAAGATACTATTTTTAAACGACTAAATAATCTTTTCTTCAATACCAAAAAGATCAAGGCTGTCTAAAGCAAAAAAAAAAAAAAAAAAAAAAAAGGGTGACTGTCTATTTTTCTAGTAAGTGAAATTTATGACTGCAATTTCCTTTCAGTATCTAGATTTAATGCATCTGTGATGTTGTTCTGTATAAATATAAGTAATCACTGTCAAGGAAACAAATTCTCCCTGTATAGATGTCACACAATCCGGGGTATTTTCCCAAATTAAATACATAAATATCTCAGAGGAATATGAAACAACCAGAAGTTTAAACCAAATGGAAGCAAGTTCAGAAATTAATATGGTGCAACAAGTTTTCAACAAGGTGTGCAGTGTCAAGCTGGGCTGAAAACAATTATCTTTTTCATCCATCATGGTCATCCCTTACCACTTGTTTGCCATTCTTCTTCCATATGGGAGGCCAGTGTTGCATATTCCTGAGGATGTTGTATAAAGTACCTCCCCAATTTGAACAAATCTTTATTTAAGGCATAGGATCACGCCAATTTCTTTCCCATTTTATAGAAGGGTAAGGAGGTCCAAAGAGGATAAGCTACCAGCCAGATAGTGGGAGTGGGGAGCAAATCTCTGATTAAACCTGGCTTCTCAAACAGTTCAGCTGCTCTCTCTTTCACCTTTCATTACTTCCTGCTTAGCATACATTTAATGTTCTATTCATAATCTTTACCTAATTAGGCGGCTCAGCATCCATACTCATTTCTAAATCCTGCAGATAAAGATGTTAAGTCTGAGTTGCTCCATAAGAACTTTGGAAATTAGTATTTGGAAGGAAAAAAAAAACCGAAAACCCCAAAACTGAATATGTACCCTGCTTAAGTTTAAAAACAGACCTGTACAAGGAAGTCTTTATTTTTAAAAATTTAAGTGAATAATTTGTATAGTGCTATGATTCCTCTTTACAGGTGGCATGAGTAGTCTAATATGGACTTCGACCAAAGCACAAATAGACCTTATTCAAGATATTTATAAATACTCCAGAAAAAAAATATTGGTTAGATAAAACATCTATTATGTGCTGACTATATGCAAGGCACTGGACTTATTACATTAGGTTACAGATAGAAAATCTCTCTTCTCCACTGCAGCCATGGATGAATATTTTTTTTGAGGACTACGATAGGGAGATCTTAAGCTGTTCAATCTAATTTGTATTTTTATGGGTGAAGAAAGGAGGTTTTCCTCCTGAATGTTAAGCTATCAAGGTTGGGAAGGCTCTGTGGGAATATAGTCAAATGTCCGCATTTCCATCCTTCTATCTAGGTGCTAATGAGTTCTCCTCTTGTATTGCTTTGCTTCTACTCTGTATATATCTTGTATGTATTACCATATCATCTCCCCATTAGAACATAAGCTCTTTGAGGGCAAGATCTGCTTTTCTCTTTCTTTGTATTCTCAGTGTTTGGCACAGTGTCTGGAATATAACATGTTCTGTGGATTTTAGAATCTTCCCTTCCTTTCCAGTTTACATCAACAATTATTTAATTGGTTATCATACTCAAGTTACCACTCAGGGGATATACAAAGGATTGTGACATGACTCCTGTCTTCAAGGGTTTATAGTCTAGCTAGTCTTCCTCTTAAACATGCTACTTCTTACATTTGGACCAGGTCACTTTACCTCTTAGTCACTACCTCAAAGAAGCTGGGGAAATCATAGTATTTCTGGGCTAAAGTTTCTAGACAGATTAAATGATACCTAAGTTCCCTAGTAGTTCTAAATATATGATCCTATGATCTCTAGAAAAAAAAAAAAAAAAGAAATGATTGTGGTTCTAATCCTAGCTCTGTCACTAGCTACTTGCAATGATCTTAGGCCATTCACTTTCTCTCTCCAAGCCTAGGTTTCTTCATCCGTAAAATGAAATGATTGGCCCAGGTGATCTCTAGGGTTTCTTCCCATTCCATAATTCTAGGACTACTCACTAGAGCAAAATTTTATTAATTTAGATGGTTCATTTCTCAAGCTAATATTTTGAAGTCTACTAGGAACATTCACAAGGAAAAAGATCTTTTCCTGACCTCAATGAATCCGGAATACGGTATTATCAAATCATTCCAATTGACAGAAAGACAAGTTTTTACTGACTCTTGATAGATAGATTGTTACACAGCTACAATTTTGTCCTACAGCTAAATATTAATGTAATCAGCAATGGAGAGAAAAAATGAACACTACACTTTGATGCTGCTGCTGGAAGTTTGTACATTTTTATTTTGCTGAAGGGTGACTAAATCAATTGTGTTTGCTGCCAGATTTGCATGGTAGAAATAAGTGAATAAAAACTGGACAGATACATGGATGTCTATGAAATATTAATACACATGCTCATATAGATTGACATATATACTTGTGAGCCCATGTGCACATTCTTGGGGTCTAAAAGAAATCAGAATGTTCCTAATGAGTCCATGCAATACATGCTGGCTTTTCTTTCTATTTTTAAAAAATACTAACTGGAATCTTTTGCTAAAGGGGAACACCAAGGCTATATATTTCCTACAATAACAAAATGAGTTCAAAAGAAAAAAAATACTATTGCTTTGGCTTTATCTCTATGTCATGGCATGAAAGGGTTGCCTCCTTGGAGGTGATGACCCTACTGAGGAGGCCACAGAACTGCTGGTACATTGGGTGTATGGGAGACTACCTATCAAACAAGCGACTCATGGTTTTGTTCACTTGGCTAGTTGGTTGGGGACTCTGTAATCACAGTCTGGGTATATCTTCTGCAGGCCAAAATGTTATTCATCCCCTATCTTGTTGAGTAGAGGAGGGTAAGGTTGTGTTGGAGGAGTCATAACTCTCAACCAAATGAGTTATACTCCAAGATCTCTAAGGTCCCATCCATTTCTAACATTCTATTATTCTACAAGTTATTCGAGAAGGTAATGATAGTGGAAAGTCTTGATGGTGCCAAAATAGATACTCTGATATGCAAATTTTGGGGTGCTAATGGCTTACAAATTATCCTACATTTGATGACTTTATTCTCACTCTCTTCTAAATCCTTTTCAACTTGGCTTCTGTCTTCATCATTCAACGTACATTACTCTCTCCAAAGTTGCCAATGATGATGTAATTTTCAAATTGAATGGCCTTCCTCAGCCATTACCCTTCTTGACTGCTATGTGGTGTCTGACACTGTTGACACCATCTTCTGAATAGTCATACCTCTCTGAATCTTTGTGATGCTCTCAGCTCTCAGTCAGTCAACAAGGAATTATCAAGTGCCTACTATGTGCCATGTACTATATTACAAAGAAAGGCAAAAAACCAGTTTCAGCCCTCAAGGAGCTTAAATTATGACAGGAGACGATGTGCAAATAATTAGGCACATACAAGATATATAACAGAGCAGGTGAAAGGCAATTTGAGAGGGGACAATGTGGGGGAGAGGAGGGAAATGGGAAAGGTCTCCTACAGAATGTGAGATCTGAGCTGAGTTGTGAAGGAAGCTAAGGATTAAAAAGATGAAGTTTAGGGTGCAGAGAACTACAGGAATGGGAGACAAACATTTCAAAGAGAAGGAGACCAAAGATGATGTGTCAAATTAGAGTAATTCTTTAGCATCCTTTTCTGGGTTTTCATTTATACTGTGCTCACCAAGTTTGTATTTACTTGAAGTAGCTCGTCTGGGTTTTCTTCACTTTACTCTCTATATGATTTACTTAGTGATCTCATCAGCATCCATTGGTTCAGTTGTCATATCTAAGTGGACAATTCCCAGATAATTATATGCATTTCTAATCTTTCTTCGGATCTCTAGTCTCACATCATCAAAAATCTAGTAGACATGTCTACTTAGGTGTCTTGTAGGCAACTCTAGTTCAACAAATCAGAACCGGAACTTATTATTTTTATCCCTTTCCTTCCAAAACCAACCCATACCTCTTTTAAAATTTGCTCTTACTGTCAAGGTACCACCATACTTCTAGGTGCTCTTACCCTAGTTTAGAGCCTTGGTATCATCTTCAACTCCTTACTCTCACTAACCATCATTATTTAATCAGTTGCCAAGTCTTGTCCTTGCTATTGCCATGTCTTTCATCAACGTTCCCTTCTTTTCATTCACATAAATACCACCATAGTCCAGGTCTTTATTACCTCCCATGAGGACTATTGCCATAACTTCCTAATTGGTATCTCTGACGCAAGACCTAGTTGATCTCTTCCCCATCTCCAAACTATTGTCCACACAGTTGCCAAAATGATTTTCCTAAAGCACAGGTATTGTATTCAAAACTCCAATGATTCCCTATTACTTCTAGGATCAAATATAAATTTTGTTGGACTGCCTGAGCCCTTCCTATCTTTTCAATCATCTAGTACATCATTCCCCTTCACAAATCTATAGTCCAGACATAAGGCAATAGCCATACCTCATACAGGACTGCCTTCTCTGATATCCATGCCCCTGCATTAACTCTCCCTCATGTCTGGAATACCCTACCTCTTCATCTCTGCCTCCTAAAATCCATGGCTTTCCTCAATACTCAACCAAAGCACCCTCTTCTGGAAAAGGTCTTTCATGGTCCTTCTAGTTGCTAATGCCATCTCCACTAAAGTTAACTGGTAACTAAGTTGTATGTAGGTATGAAGTGCATATCTATGCATGTACATTTTATCTATCCCATTATATGGTATGCTCCTAGAGAATAGGGAATTTTTTTGGTTTTATTTTTTTGTGTGTTATGCATCCCCAGTACTTAGTATAGTTCCTGACACACAGTATATGCTTAATAAATTATTGTTAATTGATGTATTCTCTGCACAGAACTTTAGTAACCACAAGTTATTTTTTCTCCCTCACGGTAAGATATATAGTGAAGTGCCCTACCTATCTATAGATAGAGAGGTGTTTAGATAACAAAGATGCTGAAGAATTCTAAACAGATCAGGAATTTACAAATCCCTTCATGACTTGGGACAAGATTCTCCTTGAGGATAGTGACTATGTTCCTCCCTGCTAATGGAAATGATACTACACAGATTCAAAGTTACCACTAAGAAAAATTATGCATAACAAAAAGATGACCATGTCCCAGGAAATAGCCTACTTGTTTTAAAATGAAGCAATATTCAATTTGAAAATCTCTTATCACTACTATAAATATAAGAGTAATCTTTCCAGTGTCTCATTAGGGGATTTTGACACACATTGGTCACCCATGGAGCCTTTATGTCTTGCCTGTCAGACCCTAAGTACCATGTGGACCTTCCATCTGTCACACAGCTGAATCCTTCTTTATATATGAGCTTTGTGAGAGCAGGAGATTTTGTGTCCCCAGCATTTTGTACCATGGTTGGCACATAGTAAGGGCTTAAGAAATGCTTTTCCATTTCATCCCACTGTATGATATTGTAAAATGTGAACCTTGAACATATTAGGCACTTAATGTTTGCTGAACTGAATTGATTTTAGGTGGCATGTCATAGATAATTCCCCTCTTTAGAAAACCAAGTGAATAAACTTACTTGTGTTTTTAGGATTAGTTTCTTTGTTTTTGTTTCTCCCCCTCAAATCAATATCACAAGTAAAAAAAAAAAAAGGTTACATATAAGGAGGGATTTCATGGGGGTTGCTAACATCTGAAAAAGGGCTGGGGAGTAGGGTTTTGCAATGGATGCCCATGAGCCCAAGACAAGAGAAAATATAGAGGCTCATCACTCATGCAATTTAGGATCCTATGAAGCTGAGGCAGAAAGGGACCATAGGAATTGTGGAGTCCACCATTAATCAACACTAGTAAAAGTCAAAAGATATGATCTTGAGTTCAAATTCTGCCACTAGCTGTCTGACCTTGAGTAAGTTGTAGTCTCTTGAGAAATTGTTTCCTCTTCTACAAAATGGTGGTAATAATACTGGAATTAGTTACCTCACTAAGATGTTAAAAAGGAAGCGCTTTGTGTACTACATGATGCTATGTTAATGTGAATCTTCTTGATATTACAAAAGAGCTCAAGGACACATTTGAGTTAGTAAAAGAACTGGAATCATAACCTCATTTTCCTAGTCCTGTGTTGTTTACACTACCTCATACTGCCTTCATTGAATTGGACAGGTGAGGTCCACCTTGCCAGGAGGCAGAAATTTAGACTAGAGAACTTCTGGGTAGCCCTTCAGTCCCTTTGATTCTATGTTGTATATGTTGGTTCTGCTGCCTCTCACTTCTGAAAGGAAGAATGAATCTGATGAAAAACAAACTGAGTATATAATTCTTGGCAGAAAAGGAAAAATGAAACTTTAGAAATGCCTCATTTGTCTAGATATCTTTCATCTATGAAGCATTACATAAGTTCCAAAATTATTTTTTAAACAATTTTAATGTAAAACTTTGAAACATATCTTTCTTTGCTTTCTTGAACAGAAGCTACTTAACACAATTATTGGGACATATTACAAAACAGCTCTATGGCTGATTTTTATTTGTTATTGTTTTTTCCTCAGGTACCTCCCTCAATGTTGGGAAGTTAGACCATTAAGTAACTTTCTGATGTGATCCTACACTTCTTTAGAAATCCATACAGCCCTCTGTCTCATCAGTTATTGATTCATTTTCCTTTTTCTTGAGATATCTCAACTTTTTAATTTGATATGGAGACCCTTGTATTATTAACAAATTTCTTTTTGGAAAAAGGTCTTTCAGTTTTCTTCCCCCTGAGATCTTTTGTAATTTCAGGGTTTTTTTCTCTCTCTTATTTCCCCGTATTGCTCACTTTTTGACTCCCTCCTCCTTTAATGATAGTTCCCCTAGTTCAGTGGTTCTCAATCTTCCTAATGCTGCGACCCTTCAATACTTGTATGTGGGCATATCTGCATGTGGGCGGACCCACCTGGAGATGGATAGAGGGACAGTGTCTCAGTTCTTAGACCATCAGAAATATGTGTTTTCCGATGGTCTTACGTGACCCCGTTCGACCCCTAAAGGAGTCGTGACCTATAGGTTGAGAACCGCTGCCCTAGGTGCTAGACCTCAAAACTTTCTCAGTCTCTTCCCATAATGAGAAATTTACATTTGAGTGACCTCAGTCTCTGTCCCAACTGATTCTTGGAGGGACAGAACTGAATGATGAACTCTTTCTCTCAGGCTTAGTAGAGTGTCATAGAACTCTAAGTGGAGAGCTGTACAACATGTCTTGCTACAGTTACCTCTGTTGCTCAGTTCTTCACCTAAACCATACTGCAGGTCAGAGTGCTGCTCTACTGCAAGTTTAGCTGGAGCAACCTCCTACCATTTGGTGTTATTAGGCACTGGGGGAGAGGTGAGTGTGTAGATGAGTTCTTTTGTAAGCCCACCATTTTACTTGTGTGGTGCACAGTGGAAGTGGGGGAGAGTGTGCTAAATGAGCATATTAAAAATTGGTGATTAGACTTCTTTGCTGTTAGTTCATTGAATTGTTACCTCATCTGGGTTCTTGGTGTCCAAAACTATAAAGATATATGAAAGTGCTTTGTCTTTTGTGCTTAATACATATTCTGGAGAGATCTGAGAGATCATGAGGATTGGAGAAAAGTCTAGTCCTCCATCTTACTGGTCATATAATCTGGAAGCTTCCTTTCAACTGTTATTTCTTTACTCTAAGTACCTTTAAATCTATGATCTTTGATCTTATAAAAAAATTCCCTGGCCTCCTTTCTATTTGATGAATTTGGTCGAATGATCTTGCCTAATTCTTTGGGTGTGGGTAGCTAGGTGGCATAGTATATGGAGTGCCAGGCCTGGAGTCAGGAAGACTCATTTTTCTGAGTTCAAATCTGGCCTCAGACACTTACTAGCTGTGTGACCCTGGGCAAGTCACTTAACCCTGTTTGCCTCAGTTTCCTCATCTGTAAAATGGGCTGGAGAAGGAAATGGTAAATCACTCCAGTAGCTTTGCCAAGAAAATCCCAAATGGGGTCATGAAGAGTCTCATACAACTGAAAAAGGACTGAACAACAAAAATCTCTAAGTGGGATACTTGTGAGAATGCTGATGATGGTCTTTGTATACCCAGCATCCAGAATTAGGAAAGTAGGTGATTTTTCTAGCAGAGGACAAAAGAAGCTACTTAATTTCTATTGGTATCCAGTGACATCAATCAGTTTAGCTCAGTCAATAGTGGGGAACTAGGGGTGGGCTTACTCATGAGCTCAAATTTAGAAATAGACAGTGAGGGGGGCTAGGTGGCACAGTGAATATAGCATGGGCCCTGGAGTAGTGTGAGTTAAAATCTGGCCTCAGACACTTAACACAAAGAACTAGCTGTATGACCCTGAGCAAGTCACTTAACCCCAACTGCCCTATCTTCCTCCTCCAAAAAAAAAAAAGAAATGGACAGTGAATTGATCTGAGATGAGCGATTGTGAAGAA
The DNA here is from genome assembly GCA_028646515.1 of Pseudochirops corinnae. NCBI lineage: Eukaryota > Metazoa > Chordata > Mammalia > Diprotodontia > Pseudocheiridae > Pseudochirops > Pseudochirops corinnae. The sequence continues at coordinate 503,819,635 of CM053585.1, forward strand.
AAATCATAGACATCTATGCTGCAGGAGATCTTTCATGGTCTGAGGCCATGTGGCCCACATGGTATAAGCAAAAGAGACAATTTTATTGTCCAGAATAGAACGGACTCAGATGATCCAATCTGCAAGATATGCTTTAAAGGACCAATCAGAATTTGTTTGCGTGTAGAATATGATACAGAGAGAGAGAACAGACAGAAGGAAACAGAGATAAAGAAAGAGAGCGGGTTGGGAGGGCAAGGGATAGAAGAGCAGGAGATCTTCTTATTAACCTAAGGAATGAGAGAGATACCAAGGACTAAAAGTCATGGGAAAAGAAGCTTGGGAGTACAGAGAAGAAGAAGTCTTTTTTGGTGGCAGTTTGATGAAAATGGTCAAGAAACACCTTTCCAGACTATAGGCAGGGATTGGGATGATAGAAAAAAAGTGAGACTATTGGGAGTAGGGGAAAGCAGAAGCTCATTGTATCACTTGGCACTGTTACCTCTAATTAACTAGGGGCTGTTAAACCAGATTATTATGCTCATTAAGAATTTTATTTTAGCTTTTTTTTTTTTGGAGGAGGGAGGGCAGGGCAATTGAGGTTAAGTGACTTGCCCAAGGTCACACAGCTAAAGCACTGTATTTTAAGTAAGAGCCAGTAAAGCTTTTTAGTAAAGTTCAAAAGAAATAAGCACATGGCTCTAGCTTCAATATAAGGATTCTGTAATATCTCGTCAGGCTATTTATTTAAAGATCTTCTTATATTCTGTAAGACTGAAGTGACCAGCAGTTTGTCTACTGTATAAATGGGTATTCCTATTTATTGTAGGAATCTCATTTCAAGGACCAACAAGGCTGAATTCTGTTTTTAGGTGGTCTGTCCCTTCCCACTGATGACTTTCCCTGAGTTCTCCACCCCTTGTTCTAGACACTCCAGGTTAAGGGCATAACAGGTAAATGAAGCAATGAACCTCCTGATACTGTACCTTCACATCAGGTCGCATTACTTTCTCTGAATATTCATCTGACTTAAAGAAAGACAATTTTGATTTTAACAAGGCATGTCATCAGCTTCCTCAGGGAATAATACCATCACTCCCTCAGGCAATTATTTTCTGGCTCCTGAGTTACATGAGATGTCTTCTAAGTCATATTAGCAGCAGATCTTATCTCAGGGCGTTGGGTCCAGATGTTCTCTGGTATTGACCCCATATGGATAAATGCTTGGCCCAGCATTCCTAATCAAACCCTCTATGTGGACATAAGTAGTTAATGAATATTTACTGTAAATCATGAAACATAAAAATTGCAGAAGAGCTAATAAAATTACAAACAGCTCAAAAGATAACAGAAAGATGTAAAGTGAGCAAAGGCAGGACTTAATGCATTATTAACAATGACTTGTACTAGAGAAATTGAACATTTAGGCTATATTAAGAGAAGCAGGATGTCTAGGGCTAGTAGGATGATAATCTCACAGTATTCTGCTCTGTTCACACTACATTTGTAGAACTGTGTCCAGTTCTGAGTGTTATAATTTTATTTTATTTTAGTATTTTATTTTACTCCACATACACATAAAGCAATTCTTGATATTTGTTTTTAAAACTCCAATTTCCAAATTCTCTCCCTTCCCCCTCCCAATTGAGAAGGCAAACACTTTGACATAGGCTATACATGTGTAGTCCTAAAAAACACATGCATAATAGTCATGTTGTGAAAAACATAGACAAAAAAATGCGAGAAAAAAATTTAAAAACATATGCTTCAATCTGTACTCGTATACCATCAGTTCTTTCTCAGGGGATAGACAGTATTTTTCATCCTAAGTCCTTCAGAGCTGTCTTAGATCATTGTATTGCTGAGAATAATTAAGTAATTCATAGCTAATCATCTTACAATATTGTTCTACCTTTGTCCACAGCACATTTCACTTGGTGTCAACCTATGCAAGTCTTTCCAGATTTTTCTGAAAGTAGCCTGCTCATTGTTTCTTATAGTATAGTAGTATTCCATCATAATCACATACCACAACTTGTTCAGCCATTCCCCAGTTTATGGGTATCCCTTCAATTTCTAATTCTTTGCCCCCATAAATGAGCTACTAGAAATATTTTTGTACATATTTGTCCTTTTTCTTTTTGTATTTTATCTCTTTTGGGATACAGACTTAATAGTAGTATCGCTAGGTCAAAGGGTATGCATGGTTTTATAGTCATAAGCGCATAGTTCCAAATTGTTCTGCAGAATGGTTAAACCAGTTCACAACTTCACCAACAGTGCATTAATGTCTCATTTTCCCCATATCCCATCCCAACATTTGCCATTTACCTTTTCTGTCCTACTAACCAATCTAACAGGCATGAAGTGATACCTCAAAATGGTTTTAATTTGCATTTCGTCAATCAGTAATACATTAGAGTATTTTTTTCATATGTCCATAGAAAGCTTTGATTACTTCACCTGAAAACTGATCATACCTTTTTTCATTTATCAATTGGGGAGTGGCTGTTATTTTAAAAAATTTGTGAGCAATACAATTTTAGAAGCACACCAATAAACTTCTAAGGCAGTGGCTCTCAACCTGTGAGTCGTGACCCCTTTGGGGGTCGAATGACCCTTTCCCAGTGGTCGCCTACGATGATCAGGAAACACATATTTCCGGTGGTCTTAGGAACCAAGACACTGCTCCCCTATC
>CM053585.1:503822811-503838891 GCA_028646515.1 Pseudochirops corinnae
TCCATCCTTCCTCTCTGAGGATGGCAGGTACTGTGGTTGAGTGGAGTCCCGGTTAATAACAGTGGAAGGAGCTTTGCATTTAGAGTTGATGGGCCAGAAGTCTTATGCTTTTTAGCTGGTTTGGCTTCAGTCAAATTCCTCTCTGGGTCTCAGTTTCCTCTTCTGTCAAAGGAGATCAGATGACCTCCTAGAACAGAGGTTTTCAACCTTCCTAATGCCATGACCCTTTAATACTCGTATGTCGGCATATCTGCATGTGGGTGGACCCACCTGGAGATGGATAGGGGAGCAGTGTCTTGGTTCCTAAGACCATCAGAAGTATGTGTTTTCTGATGGCCTTAGGCTACCCCGTGAAAGGGTTGTTTGACCCCAAAGGGGTCACGACCCATTGGTTGAGAACCGCTGTCCTAGAAGGTTCCATCCAGCTCTAGATATAAGACTCCTTGAAACTTTATTTCTACACCACAATTTCTCCTCAACTCCATGACCTGCTCACTGCAGTGCTCTACCTATGTCCAGATCACTTCCTCTCACCTTGCCTTGGTCAGTCCCTACAATCTTCAGCATAGAAATGTCATGCAGATGGCATCCTCCCAAGGCTGTGCCTGTGCAGCAGCCTGTAACAAATTGAGGGACCAGAAATTTAAAGGGACTACAATGGTTTGGAGAATCATAAAGGCTCTTCACCCCGGGCCACTGTTAAACTTCACTGTAAACTCTCCCAGATAACCTGTAGGGGGAGGTCTCAGTACAGGTAAGCAGATCATTTTGGGGCAATTTATCCTTCATACCTCACCCAGGAGTAAAACTACTCCACAAATAATGGATCTCACCCAGAAAATCATTCCTGCTATTTATTGTATCTTGTAAAGTTTATGTTTGTTGATGAGTGTTAATTTCAAAATGAGAAAAGAAAAAATTTAAATCCTAGCCAATACCTTCATATAGCTCTCCACTAGTGTGGAGGCCACGTTGAAGGGAAAAGAGAAAGAAAACTGAAATTTAGTCCCATAGTGCTCAGCAGCAAAAAGGCAGCTGTATTGTACAGAGTGAAGAGACTATAATATTATAAACAAGAAGCAATGGATAAGTACTAGGTGAAGTGCTACCATACTAGCTATATCTCTGTTCTGGCCGATATATTAACTAATTGATCATAAAAGATTGCCTGGGTATTTAATTCTCCTGCCACAAAATAACTTAAAAACAAAGGCATTAATAAAAGAAGGAGGTGGAGCTAGATTTCACCTCCACATCCAGTAACTTCCAAATAACTTCATTTTTTGCCTCATCAAGTATCTCAAATATTCTTTTAACCTAGCTTTCATCAGAGAATCCATGCATCAATATAGGAATGAAGCCATTCTATTCAGCTGGTCAGAAAGTGAATTATAAGCAACCCCTTTGGTTTCTTTGAAGAGAGATAAGAGCTAATGACCTGAAAACACATCTGTTTTTATGCCTGGAACACTTTTTAGTGTGTAAAAATAACACCATCCAAGAAGTCAGGCAAGTTTTCCATTAGGATGGAGCATGACTACCTCTGAGAGTGTTCTGTATTTTTCCACAAAATTTTACTAGCAATTTGACAGACTTTTAGGCTGTGAGAAGAATATGAGAATGTGATCCATAAAAATTCCTGAAGTTGGTTTTATATGTTGAATGAGATTTCTCACTGTGTGTAAATTTCTTCCTGCTAAATTCGGTCTCCAGGATCAGTAATACACTATATTGCATGAGTATTGAGGAAGAGTTCATGGCATTTCCAAAAATGACTGAAAATGATGGCTTAGACAAGAGTTGTATCAATCAGAGGGTATTGATGTTCTCATAGATTATGACAGGAGACTTCACTTCCTCATTATCCAGTTTCCATCTCATTCAATATGACTACAGAACTTTGAGGATATTCTGTTAGTCAAATGAAATAATGTGTAGAAAGTGCTTTATAAACATTAAAGTACTATTAAAATATGAGTTATCATCATTAATATTAGTCCATGAGTGAATAATATCCTTTTGTTTAGTTGAAATGAAATTTTGATGTAATCGAACTAAAAATCAAGACATTCACTCAGAATAAATGAACCTTTTGTGTCCAAGCTGAGGCCTGAGAGCCAATAACTGCAGCTCAATTCACTATGAAAGCTTGGGTATTATTTCTGATAGAGTCTAGAAGGCAGTTTTCAACCACAAACTGCCTGGCACACAGTAAGTGCTTAATAAATGCTTAGTGATTGATGCTTCCTTATATCTATATCTATCTATCTATCTATCCATCTATCTATCTATATCACAAGAAAATTCTCTGTGATACTTCAGTCCTTCAGGAATCTGAAGTCTCCTTGATGTGGGAACTGGCTCCACCAAAACAGATTCCATCTTCTGCAATTTAGTAGATTTTCTTTGAGAATTGATGTAAGTCAAAAATTCATGTCTCTTCAACAACATGGTGATGAGCCTCTCTAAATTTTGCTCAGCTGTTTCTAGGACAATAGTCTTATGGCCTATTACTGGGCTTGTACTTCAGGTCTTTCCTAGGGCCTCCTAGTGTTCCACTGGCATGTAAGCAGAGGTTTTAGAGTCAGAGGGTCCAAATTCCAATGCTGGGCTCAATGTGGGTTTAAGTTCTGATTCTGTCTTGTATTGCCTGTAAACCTTAGGCAAATCACTTAACTTCTCTAGCCTCAGCTTCTTCATCTGTGAAATGAGGGGGTTGGATCAGCTCTCAAACTAAGACCATGACCTCCATGACACATAACCAGTCATGTTGATTGGACAAGAATGAAGGTGATTAGAAATACATATAATAATACATAATACAAGGATATCATTCTTTGGAACCTAATCCTGCCAATGAGAGAAGGGGGGGAAAAAACCTAGCTGCTCTTTTGAGTTTTAGAGATGAAGTAACCTTTGGGACTGTCCATTACCATTTCATGCACAGGATGTTTTGTTTTACAAATATCAAGAACTGATTACAAAGTGAGGACATTATGCAAGGCAGTAGAAATATAAATACGAATGATAAAGTACTTGTCCTCAAGCAACTTATCACAGACTGAAGTGGATGTGATCTGTACATTAATATAAAATAGAGTGTGCTTTGGCAAACCAGAGAGTCAGTCAGTGTGCTCGGGAGAAAACTGAAGAGTTCTCTATAAATGCTTTCAACCAGGCTAGGGAATGAAGAATCATGAAACGAATTAATAAATGAATGAAAGAAAGTATTTATTGAGCTCTAAGTATGAAGCATAGTGCTAAGCACTGGGGGCACAAAGAGAAAAACGACAATCCCTATTCTCAAGAAGCTATATTTTAATGAGGGAGACAACACATATGGGAGGTTTCAGCTGCAAATCAGATGCAAAGGCCCATGGTCCTCAGGATACAGCAGTGAAGCAGATGTTCATGCTTTATGTTAATGTTAATGTTTGTGCTAATGTTAATGTCTATTCTTTAATGCAATTTCCACTGATAAAATCATGCCAGTTTCTGCTGTTAAATCATCTAAAAGTGTTAAGGACACAAGTGGCAAGAACACTCTTTTCTGGGTCTTCAGTAGTTGTGGCTGTAGCTGCTGCAGGAAGAGTTGTCAGGATGTCTTCCTAGGAAGATGTCCAAGGGGATTAGGCTGGAAAAAATGCTATTCCCAAGGTCCTTGGGTTCAGAGTCCTGAAAGACCTCATGAAAGAGGTGATTAACTGAGCTGGGGTATGAAGGAAGCCAATGACTTCATCAGGCAAAGATTAGGAGTCAGTAGATTCTAGGCATGGGTCTCAGTCTGCAGTAATGCACAGAGGGAGGAGGCAACAGGACTAGGAAACAGCATGGCCCCACAGAAAAGGGCAAAATGACCCTGAGTCCAAGAAGATGAGTTCAAGTCTGAGGTCTCCCTGTGTGTCTTAAATTAAGTTATTTAGCTTCTAGGGGGTCTCAATTTCCTTAGCTAAAAGTTTTTGAATAGGGGGAGTGACATGTCTAAATCTATGCTTTAGGAAAAGCATTTTGGCAGATGCATGAAGGATGGATGGATTGGAAAGGGAAGTAACTAGAATCAATGAGACTAGTTTTTAGCCTGTTGCAATATTTTAGGGAAAAGATGATGAGGGATTCAAGTAGGGTAGTGATGGGAATAATGAGAACTTGACAGATAAAAGAAATATTATAGAAATGGAAAAGAATTTGCACCTAATTATATGAGAAGGTATGGAAGAAGAACCCATAACAGATGACTCTGGTAACTGGTAGCATGATGGCTCCAACCACAGTAATGGGAAGGTTGGAATGAGCAGGAAAAGGTTTATGAAAGACAACAATAAAGTCATTTTAGGACATTATGACTTGAGTGCACCAATAGGATATTCAAGTGGAGATTTTCTGCAACCAGCTATAGACACCTTTGGGTTTGGAGTTAGAAGACCTGTGTTCCAGGCCTGCTCTGCTCCTCACTATCTGTATAATCTTAGGCAAGGCACTTACCCTCTCTAGCCTCATGTTTCTCATCTGTACAAGGAAAGGGTTGGCCCTTTCCAGTTCACAATCTATGATAATATGAGGTGTACCAGTAGTGTCTAATGAGCTAGGCTACATACATTGCTTTGAGAATCCTAAAGTGCCAAGTAAATGCCAGGTATTATTGTTGTTGTTGTTATTGTTAGGCACATCATACATATCTAACACAGGCAAGTGTTGTGGGAGGCATCAAAGAAATATAGATGTGATTTTTGCCTTTAATGAGCTTACAATCTATTTGGGAAGATGAGACTAACATGAAATGATAGGATATAATAAATGGCTTAATTGTGTGATCTCTTCTTTATGAGCAATACACTTTCTTTTCTCCCTAACAGTAGGATTAGATACCTCCTTACATAGGTATCTAGAAGACTGTGATTTCATTGGAGGCAGTGAGGAGGCTCAGTCGATAGAGCACTGGGTCAGGAGTCAAGAAGATGAGCTCAAATCCAGTCTCAGACACTTACTAGCTGTGTGACCTTGGGTAAGTCATTTAACCTCTTTTTGCCTCACTTTCCTCGTATGAAAAAATGAGATGAAGAAGGAAATGAATGCCAAACCACTCTAGTATTTTTGGTAAGAAAACTTCATGGATAATATCCATGTGTTGTGGTCCATGTGGTCATGACGGGTCATACATAACTGAATGACTGAACAGCAACAATGATTTCATTGGTGTGGATGTGCCTTCTACTAGTTGAGATCACAACCCTTTCGTGGCTTGTTTGAGGGGAGATTTTAAAAATTCACTTTGCTCCACCAAGTCAAATAATCTTTGAAAATCAACAAACTGAAACAATAGCAGGATATTAGATTTTCTACATACCTCCATAAGCTATCTGAGTACAAAGACACAATTTACTGTAAGAAATCATCTATGAAAGTCCATTTCCTTATATTTTCATCAAGATTACTTTTAATTACTTTTAAACAGTCCTTTCTAATGAAGATTTTACGGATTCGGGAAAGTAAGAGCATGGACCAAGAGTGGCTGATGTTTTCTCAGTTGTTTTTTCTTGGTAAAAGCACTGTCCATCCTTTGCCTCATTGAAGTCTCTTGCAAATAGATCCCTGACTGCCTTGAAAATTGTCATTTCCAGCAGTTCTTCTTGAGTTCGTCTTTATAAGACCTACTGTTATTTCTTCATATAGTATATTGGATATTAAAAGGGTAGAGTCTATATGAGGTTGTTCCATTCTGCTGACGATCAGACTAGATTATTGTAGAAAAACACTGGCTGAGTGGAAGTAGTTTGTCTGGCACCAAACTTCTCTGTGAGGATGGGCACTTTCACAGGAGACTGATATTTCAAGCCATTAACATGTTGCCCTTTATAGATAAAGACAAAGCTACTGATATCAGAAGGGCAAGCATTCTGGCTTTGACTTTTTTTTTATTAAATACTGCTGGAGTGGTAAGATTTATACTTGATTACCCATATGCTTCTGTTCAGTCCTTCTTGTGAGCATGGAACACATGTCTGGGACAATGTTCAAATTAAAAGTGTAGTCTGTGGCCATAAAGATCAGCATCTACATGGGGACCACTCCCATGACACTGGTTGTCTTGACGGTACCAAGTTCTAATGAACTGAGTTACCTCTACCTTCTGAATGCCACCCCTAATGACTTAAAAAGTGGTGAAATTTCCCCTAAAGTCCAATATCATCTTGAGTATCATAAGAATAACAGGAATCCTCATGTAGGCTAGGATAGTCTTTCCTTAAAATAATAAAACTTTCTTCAAGGCTTAATTGGTCAAAGGGAAAAAAGATCAACGATATCTTCTAGCTCATGTGGGCACAAAGGCCAGTCCACAAAAAGTCAAGGGCTCCTTGGGCTTCACACATGTTCCTTACCAGGCACAACTTCATTGAAATTGGTACACAGTGGTGATGCCCCCAAATGAATCAATGCCATAGCCTTACTGAATATCTTTTAATGCCACTGTAGAATCAACCTTCTTTTGCTAACTTCTAGGTTGATAACTGTCTCATTTTGTTCCAATTTTGAACCCAAACCATAAGTCTAGCCTGAGTCAGACTGGGTTTAGAACATGGGGGAATTCTATCCGTCTGTTACAGGATAAATCTGTCTAAAAAGTCGTCTCATTTCGAAATGTAAAGTGTCCAACTGCTCAATTCTCTCATTGGAATGAAGAAATAAGTAAAACAAATTATCTTGAATCACTCATCAATATTGTTCTGCTCCTGCTACGAATTACCACTGTTGCCCTAGAAACATCATTGTACACTAGGTTATCTAAATACCAGGCAGTTTAGTTTCATCTTGTAAGACAAGATGAGAGAAAAAAAGAGAGATATGAGAGTAAAAAATGACATTCACAAATTTTCAGCCCCTAGGGAGCTGCCCTTCAAGGAAGTTGGTATTAAAAGCAATGTTTTTAACTTACAAGCACTGCTTGCCTTCCAAAGGGAAGGAACTGTGAGCAATCTTTCCTTTGCTGGTGGATCGTGACTATGGCTTTGCCATGCCTAAACTACTCTCAGGAGACAGTGTTGCTAGGCAAAGGCTTCCAAATGTAGTTTGCATGTAAAATACAAGCACACAGTGTCTCAGAGAGAGCCACCTAACATCTACATTTTCCAATCTGAAAAGGCAAACCACAGCTACCTGTATTCCACAATGCTCTAAAGCAGTTTTAATGTGGGGTAAAAGGAATTCCAAGGGGTCAGTGAATAGATTTCACTGGGTACATGAACTTCAATGGGTCAAAAAATTACACCTTCATTTTATACTAATGCTCAAACTGAAATTCAGCATTTCCTCAATTATTTAAAAATTCTGTTCTGGGGAGTTGACAGGTTTCAACAGACTGTCAAAAGACACCATGGAATACACAGGAAAGATTAAGAACCCCTACTCTAAAGTGTTTATGTTCAGTGTTGATTTTGGATGGAAATGACAAATCATACAAGCCCAGCAACTGGTGTCATATGATGTATGAGCCACACGCATCATCTGAATGAAATGTTCATTACATCAATATCTCTGTGACTAAGCAGGTTAATAGTTGACTCATCCCTCATTTAATTAGCTGATTTTCAGAACTATTCATTTTTCTAATTGAGACCCCAGGGCACTAGGATCATCGTGACATCTGCCTCATCACATAAGCTCTTCAGACCAGGAATGTCACAGTCAAAAACATCCTCCTTCTCTCTGGAGGTCTAACTACCACATCTGTTCATGCTGTGGATGAAATGCACTGACACCAGCCGTATAATACATCCAGGTAGCGTCAAAGCAAGAAAACCTCCTATTTCCTGTGTAACCCACCAGCACCCATCCCCAAAGAAGCAGCATGATCTATGGACCTCATGCTGAAAATGAGACTCTCCTTAAAGCCTAAAAGTTACACTCCCACCTTCTTTCTCCAGGCTTTCTTTCTCGCTCATTTATTGATGTTTTGACTCACATAGTTATTCCCTCTTCTCTTTCAAAAAAGAAGAATTATCAGGGTTTCTAGAAGTTGGAAAGCTTTAAACTTATGAACACTAGGATTAGCAAAGTAGTGCTGTGTGACCCTGGGCAAGTCACCTAACCCTGTTTGCCTCAATTTTCTCATCTATAAAATGAGTTGGAGAATGAAATGGCAAACAAACCACCCCAGTGTTTTTGCCAAGAAAACCCCAGATGGGGGTCATGAAGAGTCAGACATGACTCAAAATGACTAAACAGGAACAACAGTGGAAAGAGTACTAGATTTGGAATCTGGAGACCTGGGTTCAAATTCTGCCTGTCACTATTTATATATTGGATAAATCCCTTCATTTCTCTGGGCATCTGTTCCCTCACCTATAAAATAAGGGGGATGCCTATGAAGGCTACCAAGATCTCTATTAGCTCTCAATCTATGATTTTATGATCTTTATCTAAAAGTCTGTCCTGTAGCAGCAATGAAAATCCTTATAGACATGTCTAGGGCATATTTTTTAAAAAGGAGAGAGGTCAATCTATCAAGGAGTGTTGAAGAAAAATTAAATGCTCATTCTCTCAATCCCCTTCAGTTCTCTAATGTTAGGAGAGATAGTACATTTCATCAATAGCATTTATTAAGTGCTCACTATGTGCCAAGAACTGTGCTAAGTGTTGGGAATATGAATACAAGGAAAAGAAAGATCATCTCTGACATAAGGGAGCTTATATTCAAATGGAAAAGACAGCACTTAAAAGGGGGTGGGGAGAGGAGAGAAGTAAAAGGCATTGGGCATGGGGGCATTATGGACAAGTCTGGAGGAGTGCAACATGGTGGGAAATGAAGAGATGGAGGGCCTGGGCTTTCATTACGGTGGGTCTGAGAAGGAGCTGTCCAATCAGAGACAGGGGTAGCAGAGAGTGGAGGATATTTTCAAAGTGTGAGTTCCTGGCTGATGTCATATTTCAGGAGGAAGAGGATTTCTGGAGGAAGGCAGCAGGAGTGGTATGGTGGAAAGCAAGTAGGATTTGGAATCTGAGGATGTGGATTCAAATTCTAGCTCTTCCACTTACTTTTTGAGTGACATGGGGCAGCCCTTCATTTCCCTGGGCCCCAGCTGTTTGATCTTAAAATAAAGGTGTTGAACTAGATGATTTCTAGCTCTAAATTTATGATTCTATGATTATCTATGGACAGTTCTCAGGGGAAAAAGAGGACAGGAGAGGTTACAAGTTCGATACTAAAAATCTTATTTAAGTATACCTAGGGAAACTTTGCCTGTGAACATAAAAGTTAGAACAGATCACAAAAAGTCAATCTGGCTAAACCTTTTATTCTTCTAATAGTTGGAACTCATATAAACCAAAATGTAAATGGCTAAAGAAAAAGGAATTGATATGTGTGATCTTGTTGCCTCCACCTTCAAATGAAAGGGAGAACTGATAAGGTCAAATGTATTTGTTTGATATAGTATGGAATCATTTTCATTCCTGAAAATCTTTAAGTGTGAAATACAATGAACCAACATGGATGGTCTAGATGTAGTTCTACTTGGAGTCAAAAGGACAGACTAAACGTCCTTCAGAGATTCTTTTACATCCTATAGCCCTAGGATACAAAGGAGGTACTCAATATATACTTACTGATACCTTGCTTATTATGAAGAGACATTGGCTCATTTCAATAACTTAGGCTTTATAAGGGCATAGGAAGTTTTATGTTTGTCTTAGTACCCTAGGTGCCCAGAATACTGCCCAAGTGCTCAATACATGCTTGCTGAATTCAATTAAACTTTACCTATCCTTCAATGTCTAAATGTAGGTTATTCACACGAATTCTACAGAATAGATCAAGGGAAATACATGATTAAATTTGACTTCTACTATTACTACAATTAAAATAATCATGTGATTTCATTTGAATACAAAGCTATACATGTTATGCTAACACAGGACAGTTAACAAAGAATGGAAGTCATAACTACCAACAATGATGATGATGAAAACTAGTACTTCTATCCTTATTATTATTAATATTATTATCACAACCATAGAAACTATTGCTGAAATATAAAAACTAACTTTACTACTGGCTCTCAAATACAGATGTAAAAAAAAAAACCATATGATTTCTTGTTCTTTGGGTTTTTTGTATCTTTTCTTTTTTAAAATAAATTTTATTACTGCCTTTTTATAACAAAGTCCTTTATAGATATTAAGCTTCCATGACAAGGAAAAATAATTAAGCAAAATGCTGGCTTGTCTTTTATAGACATAGCACATAAGGATACTCTTAGAAGCTCATCTGTAAGGTATTTGCATTGTATTTTTTTTTAAAACTCCACTTTATGAACATATCTAGACATTTATTTTTCTGAGAAGTTATGGGTCATGGTGTAGACAGCAATTAGCTTCAGAGTAAGGAAAACCCTGGGTCCAGGTTTCTCCTCATACAAATGCTAGCTGTGTGACCCTGGGTAGGTCATGTAACCTCTCAATGCCACAGAAAACTCTCTAAGACTATAAATTACAGATGATCTGAAATGGTAAAGTTTCCTCACTGGGAATGTCCTATATCAACGTTTTCTTACCAAGGTCTTAAGCACTTCTGTGCTTAATGGAAAATATCCCAGGATCCAAATGTCCTGTCGATATTTTTGTTATGTCACTGGAAATATAGGGGATGCCCATCCATTGGGGAATGGCTGAACAAGCTATGGTATATGAATGTAATGGAATACTATTGTGCTATAAGAAATGGGAAGGAGATGGACTTCATAATTACCTGGAGAGGCTTATACGGATTGATGCTAAGTGAGAAGAGCAGAACCAGGCAAAACCTGTACACAATCACAGACACATCGTACATATAATGACCAACTTTGATAAACTGGACTATCCTCAACAACGCACAGCTAAAGACAACTCTACAAGCCTCAGGATGGAAGGAGATATCTAAACTCAGAGAAAGATATAGAAAGACTATAGTTTAAATGGAGACTGAAGCAAAACATGCTATCGTTCTCTTTCAAAAAAAAAATTTTTTTTTGTTATGTCCATGTCTTGGAAGCAAGACAAATCTGGCATCACTCCTTCCACAATACACCTATTGCTCAACACTGAATGTGATGTAAAGCAGGGGCTGTCAAACAACACCCAAGGGCCAAATGCAGTTCACTGCACATTTCTATACAAAAGCTAAGAATGATTTTTACATTTTTAAATGCAATAAAACTTTATTTACAAAATCATTCTTAGTTCCTGGTGGTACAAATACAGAACTGTCTGTAGAGGCCAACACCTAATGTAAAGCAGGAAGAACAGCTTTAATACAATAATATCACAATGTCACTAATGGCAATAATTTTAGCAGAATCTTAGAACTAAAAGTTATCTCATGGGTTATCTGGGTCAACCTGTCCCTGAACAGGAACTTATTCTACAGTATCTCTGGCAAATGGCCACTTTATGCTTGAAGAATTTAATTAATGGGGAAACCCACAGTATATCCCTTCAAAAATTTGAAGATGGTTATCATGTCTTCATGAAGAAAAGAAATCCAAGTCTGTCTTTTCATGCCACAGACCTGAAATTTTGTTTCAAGAGACATCCTTATGTTGACAAACCTCTGGCTGCTATGAATGCCAGCAATAAAAAGGTGGGGTTCTTTGGCCCATATCTGAGACAACACACAGGATTGGTGGCTTCCATAACTAAATTGAACACAGATCTTTTTATCAAAAGAATAATTGTAATTGTAAAATACATATTGGGTTTGGAGAGAGGAATGGGGGGGTAAGAGAAGAGGGAGGGGAAATAAGAGAACAAAAGGGATGGTCACTCCTATCTTTGATATATTTATTTCTGAACAGTTCATGATATGTTCTGGTTAAGTCAAGTCAATGCTCAGTAAAATCTGTGATTTGGGCCAGGTGTAGTGGCACATCTCTACAGTCCATGCCATTTGGGGTATGTATGTGGGGGGGGGAGGGGTGGAGAACAGAGGCTTGTGGATTGATTGAGTTGGGAATGGAGGATCTATGCTGCCTAAGAAGTAGTGAACCAACCCAGATCAGAAAAGGAGCAGATCAAAGCTTCCATGCTAATCAGCAGTGGAATTAGGTCTATGAATGGCCATTGCACTTCCAGGCTGGATGAGATAAAGAGACTTAGTTTCAAAAACAAACAAAATACAAAAATCTTTGATTTCCTATCCATTGTCACATTTAAGACCCCTCCTTTTCAGTGTTCTCTTTTTAAGGTATTTCATGACCAAAAAATATGCTTTGGACATTTTTCTTCTAGATACATTTGTGTTTTCTCCCAAGCAAATCTGACTTATCAAATTATCCAGTCTGGGATCTAACCTGAGATCTATTTTTCTAATACTGCTGACCTCATGCCCTAATATAATAACCTTCAAACTTCATTAATGTCCTTATGTTTCTTGTTTCAGAAGTCAGAAATCACAGACTTCATAGAAATTCTTAGACTTTTTACTTCATCTATGCCTCCCCCTAATTATTGGATTCTCATTCTACTTTCACTGATACCTGATCTACTCTACTTCAAACGGTTGTGAGGAAAGAGCTACATAAAATTTAAAGCCCTATGTAATGTAATTGCTCTATAAGTTAATAATCTTTCTTCCTTGTCACTTTTTTTTTCCGGGATAACATTTTTCTCCCTTTCTGCCAAAATCTGGAAATGGTATGACCTTTGGCTTACTTATTCTCATAATATTGAGGCTATAAACAATCTTTTGAAACAGAATCTACGATCTTTTCTCTTCTGAAACAGAATCTACAAAATCAATCTTTCCTGACCTCAGTTTCTCCATATGTCAAATGAAAAAGCTAAACTATGTGACCTTTGAAGGCATGTCAATAGACTTCCCTATGGATCAACTCAACATTCTTGTAATTTTCCAAATGCTACTTTTGCTGGCTATTGCTCTCACATTAGAACACAAGCACCTTGAGGTCAGATCACAGAAAATCATTGCACTTTTGCATTATCTGTACTTAGTACAGTGCCTTGTACATTGCAAGCATTTAATGAATGTTTTTTGCATACATTTATTCAAGCTCTCATTGCAGCTCTTGATTTATGATCCAAAGATGCTAGTTCCACCGTAAAAATGCCAGTCTGCAATAATGCTTCACTTCTATTTGGACTTGGAAGGTTTACAAAATGTTTAACATGCATTATATCTCATTTGATTCTCACTACACCTCTGTGAGGTAGATGCTACCACTGTCTCTATTTCACAAATAAGGAGACTAAAATTTAGCAGACTTAAATATTCGCCCCGGGTCACACAATTAGTAAATGTGTGAGAGTCAGGATTCTCTCCCCACCCCAGGCCCACTTCTAGGCATCTCATATCAAATAAATTTCCTAGATTTTCACCGACTTTCCTCTCTTTACAAAACAATCAATAAATTTCTAGCCATGTCTTTATTGCCACACTGGAGGGACTATTTGCACTTTAAAAAAAGCATTTCTTGTCCTTCTTTGCCTTCTGCATTAAAATTAAGATTATTAACCTCATTTTAAAGTTTGATTTATTAACCAATCCCTGCTATTAATTCATTAACTCAGTCTAAATTTTCCTCTACCTGTTCTCAAAGCTTTGTTTTCTTTAGTACTCTATCCTTTGATTAAAAAAAAAGACTTCTTTTGCTGTATCTTACAGTCCCTGGACCCAAATGTCCTCTATAAACTACTTGGCCTTAGCATGCCATTAGTATTTAGAAAATAATGACATTTAGCTAATTACAAGAAAAAGGCAGTGTTGCAAACACAGTGCACTGGGCATATCTTCCTAAAAAGGAGTCAGCACTTACCCATCACCCAGCAGCCAAACAGGACCAGTTGCATCTTGGCCAAATCTCCTTGGTGAGAATTGCTGGATAGCTCAGATAACAAGCTAAGAGGCCACCTTGAGAAATTTCACATTTTAGACATAGGATGTCTGATCACACTGGTGGTTGGCATCCTGATTCCCCCGACAAAGTCTGCAAAATGTTCCTATAAAATACTGCCATGGCGCATGAAAAATCTGCCTGTGAGCAGATACTATGACAAACCTGGATGAGGAAATTGAACAGAGACACATTTGAAGCCTGAACCAAATCTTTGAGCAGATGGAGCGAGGAAAAAGCAAAGGGCACTCCAGTGACTAAATCTTTAGCCCTCCTGATTCAGGAAAAGTAGAACTGAGAGGCATCTCAAGGTCATCTGGCTAAAACTCTCATCACAACTAGAGTATTTTAATTACCCAAGCCAAACTCTTTGGAAAATGCATTTGCCTGGGAATGCACTTCACCAGACATAGTTGCTGAGATGGCCTTAGTAGGTAAGGCTTATATAAAAGGCTTACTACTCTCTTAAAATAAGAGAGGAGTTCGGCCCTGAGCATGCCCAAAGTGTGTGCTCCAGTTGAGAATGTGTAGTTCTAAATTACCTCTTGAAACAACCTCTGGGGCCACAGTACTTTCATGGCCAACCTTGGGGTCAGCTCTTTTCCATGACTGTCCATTATAAGCCTAAAGGTAGAAGGAAATTAAGCCAACCCAGTCCCTAAGAAGTCTGCCCTTCAGCTTGGCAGTGGATGACTCGGTCAGACTTCCAGGACATTTTTTTCTTTAGCCCTGTCCTGTGGGTTTGAAAACAAAAAAGAAAATAAGTTCTCTTTTCCTCGCTCTCATATTCACTGTCCAAATTCAGTTGGCCTCATTTGGTGCTATGTCAGCTTAAAAACTGAAGGGGGTGTCTCTCAAATCACTGCCTGGGTCAGGGAAACTTCAATTATTCATTTCCTTATCATGTTCTTTGGCTGGGTTTATTCCTAATTAGCCTGTGGTTTCATTTATAACAAGAGAAAAAAGACACCTGTTTCTACCACCACTTAAAATACTGCTTTCCAGTTCATATATTTGTGGATGCATATGATAAGGAGAAACCTCATATAGTTGGGCAGAGGGCTGACCTTGGAGTCCGGAAGGCTGCAATGAGGTCCTTCCTCTGACACATACTATCTGTGTGACTATGGGAAAGTCACTGACCCTCAGTGCCCCAGGAGACTCAATAAGACTATAAGTACTGAAGAAATCACATGTCTGGCCCTTTCCCTTGCTCTTCAGCCTGGAAAAAACAAAATCCAATCTCTTCTAAGCATCTATTTGTTTCAACCCTTGTTATGACAAATGTCAAAGTAAATGGAGGATATGCCAGGCCTGATTTCTTCTCAAAGAAGCAAGCCCTTGCAAAGGGTCATTTATGTGAGGCTGTTTATGTTCTCCAAGTTATCATCCTGCTGTAGGATTTGTTTTTCAGGTTTTGTTACTGCATTGTAGAGAACTGAAGTTTTTCTTCTTCCTCTGGTTAACAGTGACTATAAACCTGCCACAAGCTGTGAGATATGAGGTTTAAAGTTTCACAAGGCTTGGGTATGGGAGAGGGAGGATATGCTGTCTCCTCTGTAAGATTGGGCTGAGGTTCCATATTGGTTGCAGATCCATGATGGAATGTGGGGCTTGGGTGGGGACTGAAGGGGAGGAAAAGGGATAGAGGTGAAGTAAGAGAAAGAATCTCATATTAGTGAACATGGAGACCTTTCAAATATAGTAGCTTCCTGACAAATTATGACAAGATACATATGTGATTGGGTTCTTTTTTCAATTTACTCATTATGTTCTTTAGCAGAACTGGTAATCCCTCATTTGCCTCTAGATTCATTAGTAAACATTATCAAGTAGTTGCTACTACTTTTTAAATAGAACTTCAAATGAGCCATTCTATATTATGAAGGGTCTAGGTGTGTTACTTTATACAATAAGGGACTGGCATCCCTTAGAGAGGGTCTCCTAGAATTTTAAGAACTATATGAAGAATAGGAAGTGTGGTGAGTGTTAAGGATTCTGGATTAGGAAGAGCTTATTCTTGACTTAAAATACATTGTGAGATTCTGATACTTACAACCTATATGACCTTGGGCACCTGATTTCCATGGTCCTCAGTTTCCTGTCTTTAAAATGGAAGGAAGGAATAATTTGACTAAATAACCTCTATCTAAATAATTCCTTCCAGCTATAGAGCTAAAAGCCTATGATTCTGTGC
>CM053585.1:503839391-503883527 GCA_028646515.1 Pseudochirops corinnae
GCACAGAATCATAGGCTTTTAGCTCTATAGCTGGAAGGAATTATTTAGATAGAGGTTATTTAGTCAAATTATTCCTTCCTTCCATTTTAAAGACAGGAAACTGAGGACCATGGAAATCAGGTGCCCAAGGTCATATAGGTTGTAAGTATCAGAATCTCACAATGTATTTTAAGTCAAGAATAAGCTCTTCCTAATCCAGCATCCTTAACACTCACCACACTTCCTATTCTTCATATAGTTCTTAAAATCCTAGGAGACCCTTTCTAAATAACTAGAAAAGGAGAGGTACTTTCCTGGTCAAAATGGAACTCCTGCTCAATTCTGTGCCCTGCCAAAAGCGCTTATCCCTTTGCTTGTGGTGACCATGTAGTCATTATAGCGTTGGCTGGTGCAGAAAGCACTGAATTAGGAGCCAGGAGACCTGTACCCTGATCTTGACTCCCAAACTTCACTTTGTAAACTTCAAACAAATAACTTAGCCTGTAGCACAGTTTTCTCATCTGTGAAATGGGGATAATGATATCTGCCTGATCTTGTAGCCTTTTGTGAGGTTCTAATGAGATAATGTAATATATCTAATGAGATAATCTGTACCTTGAAAAAAATGCCACACAGATACAGACTATTATTATAGTCAACATCATTATAATAATATCTGTGCATAATTATGCAAATTACTGGAAGGCAGCAGGGATGAAAGCAATCTAAAAGACTGTTATTTTCTCAGCTTCTGAAGAGCCTTGTCTGAGATGGTCAAATACTTGGGTTTACTCAAAAGATTACCATTCTCTCCACCTTACTTGACTTTTGTATAGTCTTTCAACAAACATTTAATCATGGGTCTACTGTGGAGGAGGCACTCTTCTTGGAACTGGAAACAGACAAAAAAATAAAACAGTTCCTCCCCTCAAGAAGCTTATATTCTATGGGGAGGGAAGAGTAGTAATCAGAGACAGAAGATTAAATACAAATTTGATACAAAGCAATTTCTGTTGGGGGGGAGGAACTTGCAATTCAGGAGATCGATAATCAATTAATAAGTATTTATTAAGTGCCTGCTATGTGCCAGGCATCAAACTGGGCCTAGTGTAGGACATGGCACTTAACCTAAATACTGATTTGGATTAGATGACCTCTAATTAGATGATCTCTGTCCAGTTCTAAATCCAACGACCACAGTGAGAAGGTCAGGTTCTTCATACTCATAATGCCCCCCAAGACATTTAACTAGGAAGTCACACATTAAACAAGCTATGGGCTTATCATGATTCAAGTAACCTGTACAGTATGCATTAAAGCCAATTGATCCTGGGATCATTTGGAACACATCTGCCAAACTTCCCTACTAACTTTCCAGAGAGTTAGGGTCCTTTATAAACCCTGCAATATGGCTTGGGTTCAGAGGCTACACAGACTTGTTTTAATACAAAGAGTGAAACATAATGGGAGGGTAATTATGCTACTGGTGTAGCAACAAAAGTCAGATATTGTCTCACTAAAATCAAATATGAATGACTTAGATTATCTGCATCACTGCTTCCTTCTATTTTTGTGCATAATTAATAATAATAATAATAATACATCTGCATGGTATTTTGTTTTTTCAGTTCATTTCATATCCATTTTCTTATTAGAGTCTTACACACACACACACACACACACACACACACACACACACACACTGTGAGGTATGACTGATTATCCTCAATTTGGGTTTAACATTGGGTCTCATCATCTGACTCTGTTCCTCCTTTTCTGAGGTTCAGTGTGGACTACATGTGTACTCAATTACGCAAGTCATGACTTAAGCACAGACCACAAAACAACCATGAATCTAAGAGTGAAGCATTTGACATAAAAACAATGTAATTAACAGAAAATAAAGCAGTGGACTCACAATCTGTTTGTATGCAAGATTAAAAGAGATACAACCCCCAATATGGAGCATCCTTTAGTGGGTGAAATATAAAAACAAATAACTATAACATAGATGTGATAAAGGTAAAGGTAAGGTCCACATAGAAAGCTATGAAAAATGAGAGAATGGAAGATCCCTTCTAACTGGGGTTGTGGTGGGAGGCCAAGGAAGGTTTCACAGAAGAGTTAGACATTAATTAGGAAGAAAAGGAAGCATTTCAATAATGGAGATGGGTGAGTTCAGGCAATGTCCATTTCAGATATAAGACATAACATTAATGAATCAACAAGCATTAATTAAGCATCAAGGTGCCAAAAGAGATCCTGCATAGGACATGCAGGAAAGAGGTGCCTGAGCTAGGCTGGCTCCCAGTAGTTGGGGGATGGTCACCAACTTTTCATTAACATGCATGCTTAATGGGCAGGTTAAGAAAGTTATAACCCAGAAGAGCTGGAACCAGTTCCAGCTCTGAAAGGAGGGGCAGGCGGGAAATTCAAATGGAAACAGCATAAGAGGGTTTGCCTTTGTCTGATCCTTTGTAGTCTTTTTTTCTGGAGGCTACCCATTTATTCATTACAGAATAAATTTAAAGGAAAGATCACCAAAACCTTCCTGGATCTCCAACAAGTATGGTGTATCCCTAGACAGAGCACAGACAATGTATATGACAGCACTAAAAGATGACAGTAGAAGGACACACTGATTATGGGGGCCTTTGATCGTCAGGATGAAGCATTCATAAAATAATCAAACAAAGTTTTGGTTTTTTTAAAGCATGGGCAAGGGTTTTTAAAAAGAGCCGATAGAGTATAAGCCTCAATAAAGGCTGAAATGAACATATAAGATAAAGGTACCTTTAAAATATAACAAATGTTTCTAGGTAATTTGGGGTCTTACTTAACTCTTCCTTCTCATTCAACCCCCATAAACAATCAGTTTTCAAATCATATTAATTATGCCTACACAACATACTCTTCTCTCTATTCACGCAGCTACTGTTCTAATTCAATCATGTATTGCCCCTCAGTTGGATTATCATTAAGACCCTCTCACTTGATCTATGTGTTTCCAGTCTCTCCCTAACCTGTCACCTAGCTTCTAAAATCATGTCCCAAAGCACAGGTCTAGCCACATCACTCCTGCTCTAATACTTTCAGTTCTCTATACCTCTTTAAACATCCTGGTGTTTAAAACTCTTCACAATCTGATTCTAGCCTCCTTTTCCTAGATTCAGTCTACCTTTGTTCCCTTTTTGCAGGCTCTTTCCCAACCAAATTGGCTGTTTCTTGAATCTGATATTTCATCTCCTGTAGCTTTACACAAGTTGTCCTGTCCTTCTGGAATGTACCCTTTTCTCATCTCTACCTCTTAGAATCCTTAGCTTTACCTCAAGGCTCAGCTCTGGCACCTCATCCTCCTACATGTAAGTGGCATTTCCTTTCTCAAACTGTCTTTTATTTACTTATCTATTTCCAGCACAATATCACAGTGCCTCACACATAGTAGGCACTTAATAAATGGTTGTAGACTTGCCTTGTTTTCTGTTGTGCTGGCGATCTGCCCAAAGGGAATATAAAATTTTTATCTCTGAAATTTTTTTTTTCTCTTAAAGACCAGCCTTAACCCCAAACCACTCTGGCTTTCATTGATTAGCCATAATAGGTACCACTTGGTCATTGTTTGGGCCCTGATTGGCTCAGAATGAATGTAAATAGCAATTGTTTCTGTTTTGGCCAGAAACCCTTCAGTTCTTCCCCTCCCAGATCTATTTTTTTTAAAGAGGCCATTCTTTGCCTCATTTCTTATTAAGCCTTAATCATTGAATGGGTGTTGCCTCAGTCAAACTGAGACCTGTTAAAGACCTTAACTTAAAAAGACCAAGGTCCCCCACTGTATCCTGGGCCATCTCTGTTGTAATGATCTACATCTGAGCACTGGACCCCGGTGGTTCCGGAGGAGAAAGTGAGGCTGGTGACTTTATATAGCCCTCCTTCACCTGAATCCAATTGTCTTGTATGTCATGGCATCACTTTCTTGATGTCATGGTCCTCTTTGAAAAGGACAAACAGTACTTTCCTCTAGTAGAACATAATTCCCTTGAGGCTAGACACAGCTTTTTTCCTTGCACCTCCAGCACCTAAAATAGTACTTTTCACAAAGTAGGTGCATCAGATTCCTACCCCAAAGGGCTTCATAGAAGAAAATGAAGCCAGTTAATCCATGTGAAGGAAACACATTCTTTTATTTGGTAACTAACAGGGATGCTACATACCTTAGAGTTAAACAGAGACATCCAAGAGATGAGCAGCAGAGGCAATAAGAAAAAGGTTCTAGAGTAGCCCATGATCTCTGCTTTACACTGGGTCTAGCTAGGTTAGACAATCACAAACTAAGGTAAACCATTCACTTTCTCAAATTGTGGCCAGGATACTCATACATCTAAAACAGCACTGGGAAGGGATAGATAATGTGGACAAGGAAGGAAGATGCAATTATCTGGGACTCCTGGGTCTGAGCTTCAAGGCAGCAGTAGAAGCTCCCAAATCAGCTCAGCTGAGGGGCTAAACAGCTGATATTGGCCTGGGCCTTTCAGGCCTTTTTACTAGGATGGGGAGAGGTCTGGAGAATAAGGTTGAGTTCCCTTCTCTGAGTTCACAGGCAAGGAGATACTAATCAGAGAAGACATAATTTCTAGCCTGGAACATTCCAAGAAGAGAAGTTTCCAAATAGTGTACGGGTTGTCTGGGAAGAGGGGTTCAGGTTAACAGAGAAGGGGCAGGACAGAATTAAGTGGCGACCAGACAGAAGGGAGGAACATGACTAAGAAATAGAGAGCTTGTGGAATATAGAAAGGTAGGCCAGAAATTTTCCAGAACGAAATTACAGGGCTGTCCCATCAGAAATGTTTGTTGAATTAATTGAATGATACCCAAAGTTCTTTAGGATTCTAGAAAATACTTTATTCCTGTGTAAGAGTAATTTTTTGAAAAAATTAATTAAACATTCTATTTGAAATATATTGTCTATTATTAATGTGTTTGATCAACTCTTCATGGAGATAGTCATTGGGATCTTAGATTTCATTTGTATAAGGACCTCCTGGATGAGGGAACTCCCTCCACCCATGCAACTTGACTTAAGAGAGCTGTCCCAAGAAAAGGAGAGGTTAATGACTCACCCAAGGATAACTTAGTCAGTATGGGTTAGAGATGAGACTTGAACCAAAGTTTTCCTGGCTTTGATGCCACCTCCTGTTATGGGAATCTAAAGATCTTCCCTGCCCCTAGGCCCTTTGCTAAAGTGGCTACGTGACTCTGAGGACCCTTGGATATTTGAAAGTATACTCTGTTCCCAAAAGGCTGAATGTGGTCACGTGGAGCCTGTGGTGCCAGAAATGCCTGGGCCTTGTAGCTTTGTGATTGGGCAGTGAGTCTAGAGGGCTGTGACATTCTCCAAGCCAGGAGAAGGCTATATATATGCCCTGATGTGAGGTTTTGGTTTGGGGCTCACTTTGAAAAGAGTTGTGTGATTTGGCCAGACGAGACTCTGGGCAGCTGTTGAGCCCCCCCAGCTGTGAAAAACCCAAATGTTGGTGTTTCCCTCTCTGGTAACTGAATAGGTAACTGATGTAATGGTCAGGCCCTGGAAGCCATCTGCTGATCTGTTTTTCTGTTTGTTTGTAACTTGTGTTTGCATTCTCTGAAGTTCAGAGTGCTGACTTTCCCCCTGAACTAGGTAAATGATATGTTTGATTAAAGTAAGATTGTTAACTCATTTTGAGTTGCTTTCCTTTAGAAAAGCAGATCTAAGAACCTGTGCTAGCAGCCACCCTAGGTATGCTAGGGTGCTTGCTGATACACCTCCCTCTCCTCTCTACCACCCTGCCTCTCAACAATCTTCATATATAACAGAAACCCCCTAATTTGATAGATGAAGAAATTGAGCCTCTGAGAAATTGACTGCCTGGAGTCACAGAGCTAGTTAGCGGGAAAAGACTGTGGAGATCATCATACTCAACCCTCTAGTTGTACAGATGGTGAAACTGAACTGGAAAGACCCAGGGGGTAGAGTACTTGACTACACACCAAGAGGTTCCTGCTTCATATTCAGATGCCCCCTCAAAAAAAAAAAAAAAGAAAGAAAAAGAGAGGCTTAATGTGTGCAGGTAACTTCATTCTTCTGTCCCCCAAAGCTACATATCTTTATGACCCTGTATATATGTGGGGCGTGTGTGTGTGTGTGTGTGTGTGTGTATCTGCGTGTATGTATACATGGCATGTAGTGGGGCAGGAGGGGAAGGTCATCCATGGCAAAAATCAGGTCCACATGCTTAATGCTGAAACAATAATACCACTGATGCAGGACTTTAAAGATTTTGAAGTGATTTGCACATCCTGATGTGCTCGGTGACTTATTCAGATCCTTCCTGCCTCCCATCCCCACCACAATTACCAATCTGTATTGGCTTCTGGATCCTTCCCATATTCAGTTAACCATTTCAACTCTCAGTTTCCCTAGCAAACCTTTTCTCTGTTCTCTCCCCCAAAGCTCTTCTTCCCTAATTCTGGCCAACTGCTCATATGCCATCCTAACCTGTTTCCCTCAACACCCGCAATGCTCTTTGTTTCTCAGTGTTTAAACACTTTTAGAGTTCCATCTTTTCATATACCTACTCAGCAGCACATTAAAGAGGCAGAATCAGAGAGTTCCCAGTAGCATATTATTTTTTTAGCCCCAGAAAACAAGAACTGAGTGATTATAGCCACACTTGCAAATAGAAATCCACATAAATTATTTCTGCTCTTTAGGCTTGATTCAGTATGACAACTCCTATTACTGTTGACCCAAAGAATCACAGAAGCCCTCCTGTGCCCTGCTGTCAGGGATGGTAATCCACATGCTTCCAGGGAAATCCCTTCTCCATAGGAAGAATGCCTTGGTTAAGCCCCTTGCTGCCTGGGAGACTGTGATGGCTAACCCTAGTGAACCTATCCAGAGGCAATCTCAGTAATAGTCAGTTACCACTGGGTGGCCCTTTTCCTAGGAATTAAAACAGTATCCCTCAAGTTCCTGCCTGTCCACAGTGTTATGTGAGCCTCTATGCAAACTGAATCAGGAAGGAAACAGATAATCTTAGAAAAACATCAGAGACAGGCTCACATAGGCATGCCTAGTCAACCATGGTCTTCTATTTAGAGCAAAACTGCTCCCCCGCCCCCAATCTCTTGTTTAAATATGGTGCAATGAATTGGAAACACAATAAAGAATTTGCAGGCCTGGCTCTTTCCTACTCTCCAAATATTTTACGGACACATGGCCACTCTGTCCCTGCATGTCTTATCCCACATCCTACCCTCCCTATAGCTAATAATAACTATTTACATAATATTTATATTATGCTTTAAGGTTTGCAAAGCACTTTTCATATTAATGCATTCAGTCCTCACAACAGCCCTGTGAGACTGGTGCTATTATCTTCATTTTATAGAAGATGTAGAAGCACAGTAACATTAAGTGACTTGCCTATGGGCCCAGATCACGGAAGTATCTGATACAGGATTCAGACTCAGGACTTCCTTGGCTCCAAGCCCTGCATTCTTCCCACTGAGCCATCTAGGGGCCATGTCATTAGGAAAATCTGACATTTACTTGGGACTTCCCTTCCCTGTTGGAATAGAACTGGATTTTTAAGAGAATTCTACAATAGAAATTTTGTATCTTTTAAAACTACGAAGTGAAACATGTTCATCTTAGGTGTAGGGAAGAATTTACTCTTACCACCAGTACAGCTAACCAGCACCACCACCACTATTATGACAGCAGTGGTGACAAAGACGATGAAGATGATGATGACGGCTACTACTGTTGCTAATCCTACCACTAGGGAACAGGGACTGAACTTGATTTCGTAGGTCTAGGGTGCCCCCTCTACCAATGAGGGGGAGGTGTGTTCTTTGCAGCTTAGAGTCCTGGAGAGCTGCCTGAAGCACTGAGGTTGTAAGACACGTGCCCCTGGTCACACGGGCAGTAAAAGTCAGTTTTCTTGTGCACATGCTTTTTCCTCAAGCATAGGAAGCTTGGTGAGGGGGCACAATGGATAGATCACTGGCCTGAGAATCAGGAAGACCAGAATTCAAATTCATCCTCAACTTACTAGCCCACAGATTCTGGAAAAATCACTTAAACACTGTCTTCCTCAGTTTCCTCAATTGTAAAATGAAGATCATAATAACAAACTACCTCACAGAGTTGTTGTGGGGACAGATGAGATAATATTTGTAAAGTGCTTAGCATGGTGCTTGGCACACAGCAAGTGCTTGACAAATGTTTACTGACTAACTGAAGGATCTGGCAAAGTCAAGATTTGAACCCAGGTTTCCTGATTCCACGTCCAGTACTCTTTTGGTTACACTATGTTATCCATTAGAATGTGAGCTCCTGGAGGGCAGGGATGGTTTTTACCTTTCTCTGCTGAGGTAGGGCTTACCTCAGCACTGGTACAAAGTAATAAATGCTTCCCAAGTGCTTGCCGACTGACTCCCATAAGAGGCTTGGTAAGGGTCAAAAATCACAGGGATGGGCATCAGTGACAGCACGGAAAAAAGAGACAGTTAAATGGAACTCCCTCACCTAACACTAGTGCATGAAATGATGCAACAGCAAGGGAGTTGTTAATTATTGCAATCATAATCAGCATTTATATAGAGTGAATCAAGGTTTTCAAAACACTTTGCATACAGTATTACTTTTGGCATTCACAACAACCCTGTAAGGTAGGTGTCATTGTTCTCTCCATTTCACAGATGAGAAAACTGACACTAAGTTAGGTCAAGTGACTTGTTCAAAGTCACTCACCTAGTAAGAATCTGAGGCAGGATTCCTACTCAAGTCTTCTCCTGACTCCAGGTCTGGCAGTCTATCCACTTCATCACCTAGCCATGGTATGAACCAAACCTATGCATGCAAAGTGTGTTCTATGTGGTCCAACGTTCTGCATGTTTTTGGTCCTAAGAAATATGTGTGTGTGTATACACACACGTATGTATGCACGTGTGTATGTATCTTTGTATGTATGTATGCATACATAAGCATACATACATATAAAGATGATTTCTTTATCCTTTTCATGGTTTAGTTCCAAGGATCCATGCCCATGGCAGTCTCTAGTTTCCAGGTATTAGATAACAATGCCCCAAATAGCCCCAAGGATCCTAGATAGTAATTTCTAGAATCATAGTAATAGGCAGTCCTGTTGAGGCTGCACCATGAGATACAGAATGACATAATGTAATGCTTACTATGCTCGCACTGAACGACGTATTGCTAAAATTAACCTGTGAGCTTAATGTTGGCAAGATGCCTTCTTCTGGTCAGTGATGGGGAGCCCATAGGGGACCATAAGACTGCAATGTTGTATGTGCCTTGACCAGCCCCCATCAGGAGTTGGGGGAAAATCTGCGTTTGCCTCAATCGGGCCCCAGTGGGGCTTAGGAGTTGTAGTTTCTACTATATTCTCACTGGCCCATGAGAGAAGGGTGATTAGGGAATATTGCAGGAGCTGGTGCTCCCATTATCAGCAACCCCTTTGAGAAGATTAGACTAGAGTAAAGTAAGATCATTAACCCCTCCAAAGATGTCTTTCTGTCCTTCCTGTCTGCTCGAATCAAGAACAAACCTATTAGAGCCTGGAGACCAAAAACCTCCAGTGACTCCTGTGTGTTATTTGTAAAACACATACACACAGGCACACATATAGACACACAAAATATATGTACACAATGAACACATACACATATATAATATAGATGCATGCACACAATATAATACTCATATTTATGTATACACAACCATAATAGGTAGATACATACAAACATATATATGCATGTATTCATATATATACACAAATATGCATATACACAACCTACCAAACATGTGATACACAAAAACACACATGCACACACATGCACATGTACATACACATATACATAAACATGTATACGCACACCCTCATTTCACACCCAAAAATCAAACTGGACATGAAGCTAATATTACCCATAAGGAAGAACTGTTACATTGATGAAACAAGGCTGATCTTATGTTGTTGGGCTCTCTTGTTGGTGTTTGAACAGTCTTTTCTCTCTGTTAATGGAAGTTCAAGCATTCATTCAGAAGGTGAGGAAGAGATCTTCTGCAGGACAGAGAAGCCCACTCAACACACATGACATCATGTTGCATAGGGAGCCATGATTACACCTCTAGTCAGCCCTGGTCAAGATCCTCAGTGTTTCATCCATCCCTCTGAGAATTTTTCAGTCTGTCCCTTTATTCAACACTGCATATGGCAGCTGAGGTTAGAAACAGGATTTTTCATTACATATGTCCTGGAGATATTTGGCAGCTGCCAGTCAGACTTAAGCTGCTTACCAATTACAAAGCCCACAGAGTACAAACTGGGGAGGAGGAGAAGGGAGCCCATGCCAACATCAAGTTATCTCAGTTGCCTTAACTGGGCATTAAATAATCATTTGGCCTGGAACACATTTTTTGCCATGGCAGAGTGAACCAGTATGTACAAAGACTTTGCTAAAATATTTGGTTGGGACAGCTCAATTTTGTGGTGGATATAAAATATACACATACACACACATATTTTTTCTTCTCCAAACCCTCATTTTGTAGGGGACTGAATGATAGATATAGCCAAATAAAACTCCAATAGTAAACACTGAAATCAACATATTTATAAAAATTCTATACTAATATAACATAATAAGATAATTAGGGGGAAAGGAATAGAACCAAATGTTCTAAAATGTTTATAACAGCTCTCTTTGTGGTGGCAAAGAACTGGAAATTGCAGGGATGTCCATCAGTTGGGGAATGGATGAACAAGTTGTGATTTATTATTGTGATGAAATACTACTGTGCTATAAGAAATGATGAGCTCAATGATTTTAGAAAAACACGGAAAGCTCTGCATGAAATAATGAAAAGTTAAAGGAGCAGAACCAAGAGGACATTGTACACAGTAAAAGCAATATTGTTTTAAGAATGACTTTGAGTGAATAAGTTATTTTGATTATAAATATCCAAATTAATTATAAAGGCTATATGAAGAAAGATTCTATCTTTATCCAAAGAAAGATAAATAGATGTATAGAATAATTTTGCATACATACATATGTGTGTGTGTGTATACCGCACCTATTTGGGTCTAATGGTAGTCATCTCTAGGGCAGGATGGGGGAGGGAAGAAAAAAGAAATTTATATGATAATTTTGTTGTATATTTGAAAGGAATAGCAAGTTGTACATAGTTTCATGTGTAATCATCTATTTTTGTATTATATTTTGGAAATATTTTTTTTATTCTATAAATTAAGAATAAAATTTAAAAAAAAAGAAATTATTCTTACAAAGTATCAATTGATAGAGTGAAAATGCTCCATTATTGAAAATAGTTATGTGGGGAGACTAGTGGTTTTGTTGGGCATAAAGGCATAACAAAAGTATTAATTTACAACAACAGATGATAGATTGTGAGCATCCAGTCTCCCAACCCACCTTGGTCCATTAAATCTTGACCCAAGGTAGTGTATGTGAAAACCAGAGCATTATGGGAATTGAAAAGAAGCTAGTTATCCTAGTTCCTTCTAGTTCTTTTGCATTTTTGCTAAGTGGAATCTCCAATATGTTCTGAAGCACCATAGACTAAAAATTGGGTGTTTATAAAGGTATAAATGAAGCCTCTAGCTTCAGATTGTGGATTAGGCTGGAGGAACAGAGCCCAGCAAGAGGAAACAAAATTCAAAGAATAAACCAACTTTATTCTAAGCCTTCTGCTGGGTATGAATGTATACCCCTTGGCCATAACTGACAGAACTTAACCCTCTTCTAGGCCTGTAGTGGATGGTACCCTAAAAGCCACACTCCAGCAGATGGGAGCAGAGAGCAAAGCAACAGAGATACCCAACGGGAAATATTTAGCAGCAGAAGCGTCCAGTAATGCAAGAATGTGCTGAAAGAGACAGAGAACTCCAGTCCAGCTGAGAAAGTAATTCACCTGACAATATACTCAGAGGACACTGGCAGCTTTGTTGTAACAGAATTTTGAGTTGCTCTAACCACAGGGGTACACACACCCTGGCCATAAGTACTCCTACCCACGTGCCTTGCAATGCATGTTCCCTAGTCAAATACATTCATTATGTACGTCCCCTCCCCAACTGGTGCAGAAGTAGGAGAGTATACTTCTACACGTCTGAGGGGAAAAGCCCTTGTCATTTATCTTGCCGTGCTGTTTAATTAAATGTCTTTTGCTTTGTACTAGTGTGTTCCTGATTGGCTGGTAAATGATAAACGTCAGTGGTGGCTCATGAGCTATGGTTTAAGTGAGGATGTTAATCCATACCTACCATAGACCTCAAATGTAGGATAATGTTCAAGCGACAAGATCTGGGGTGCATACTCAACATTTGAAATTTTGATGCTATGGACTATAAATTTCCCAGTAGATTCAGAAAACCATAAACCAGGACGGTTACGCATACTGTCGCCATCATATAGCACCAAGACATAGAGCACACCCTGGGAATATATAGCCACAGTGTAGAAAATCCAGTGCACAGTTATGAGAAATTAATTTTCCTTCTATCCCTTTGCTGGTAAGACTTATAATGTGTTACCTTGTGTCACTGTCACACACACACACTTTCCCCTCGAATCCACATAAATTCATGGTGGGTTTGTAGGCTCTTAATTTACTGGGAAATTTGTAATCCCTTGAGTAAGAACACATACTGAGTGTAATAATCCTGGTCTGACTGAGGCCAAAGTAATCAAAATGTAATTGCTGTAGATTTGCTCATTTTATACCTATGTTTCACTGAAAAGAGACAGTAAGTCAAGCAATAATGATCTGGAAGAAATGGTTCCCTAAGGTGGGCAGTATGAAGAAATATTTGCTTCTGGAGACATTGCGGGCACAGAAAGCAAGAGGAGACAGGATGAAGCTTTGAATAAACGGCCATGTGACAACCTTTTAAAGCAGAGAAAGCTTGGGAGACGCAACTGGAACAGGTTATGTACAAAAGAGGATTTTTTATTTTTTACTATGTAGGGGTGAGCTGTCTATAGTAACCTATATGCTACATGTGTATTACCACTATCCCTCCTGAGTGATGAAGGTGTAGAAGAATGATGTAGTTATTCTCAAAGTGATCATGCCTTTGAGCAGCTGGCCAGAGCAGAGAGAAGAAAAGCCTTTTCTTGCCAATTGGCTGAGAAGATGGCACTAATTGTAACCTTACCAGTGAGTGGGGTTAGGTAAATTGAAATGGCCAGAGCCACGATCTCTCACAGTATCATGGGGAAAAGAAGGAATCTGATTTAGGGCTTAGAAAGGAAGATATACAAATAGCATTTCACCCAGCCAAAGGTAGCAGTTTAGCCTGATGGGAACGAGGCCTAGCCTGGACCAAGATCAGAATAAAGGTCATTTAGGTGAGTTCTTATTGGCTTTCTAGCCAATTAACTGTTTCATTATAATTTTCTTTATTTTTAAAGTGTGTGTGTGTGTGTGTGTGTGTGTGTGTGTGTATGTGAGATTATCAAACATTTATTCCCCCCACTGGAACAAAAAAGAAAAACAAAATCATTGTAACAAACAATCATAATCAAGCAAAACAAATTCCCATATTGGCCAAAAATGTGCTTTGCATTCTGCATGTTAGTCCATCAACTTCTCTGTCAAGAGGTAAGTAACATCCTTTATCATCAGTTCTCTGGAATCAGGTTTAGCCATTGCATGGAGAAGAATTCTTAAATCTTTCAAAATTGTTCAGTTTTACAGTGTTGATATTATACTACAAATTATTCTCTGCCCTCTGCATCTGTGCATATGAGTCTTCAGAGTATTCTCTGAATCCATCTTTTTCTTAATTTCTTACAGTACAATATTATTTTATTACTAATCAGCTCATTCTTGAAAAAACTGATTTCTTGTACCATGTTACATGTGTTGTAAATTTCACTCTTCTCCTTGTAAATATATCTCCTATGAAACTCAATTCTGGTTCAGGTTTGAAAAGGGTAAAGAATAGTGAAAATTCAGTGAAGGAGACATAGCGGTGGCATGGAGCGAAAAGAAAAATGAGGATGGGAAAGCATCAAGCTGATAGGATTGGTCAGATTGGCAGAATTTAAAGAAGCAGGCTTATGGGCTAAATCCCCAGGGTCATAATTAAGGACTCACCGGAAAGACATGGACTTTGGCAGGATCTTCTGCTTTCTTGGAGCAGAAGCTCCAAACCATCCTGGTCACTAACCTAGTCTCATACTGACCCTAGTCCTGCCTACCTACAGACACAGGTGATGTACTATGGCTGTTACTAGTACTCATATAGCAGTTCTCAACCTGTGGGTTATGTTCAATTTGTAACAATGAAAATACATCCTGCATATCAGATAGATTCATAACAGTAGCAAAATTATAGTTATGAAGTAGCAACTACATGACCACAACATGAAGTCACCACGACATGAGGAACTGTATTAAAGGGTTGCAGCATTAGGAAGGTTGAGAACCACCATTCTAAGATCATAAAAACTAAGGGGCTGATGAGAGAGAGAGAGGCAGAGCAAGAGACAGAGAGACAGAGACAGAGACAGACACAGAGAGACAAACACAGAGACAGAAAGACACAGAGACATTCAGTTGAAAGACCAAATGAAATAGAATGGAAGACACTAGGCAAGGAGTGTTCCAAGGGCACCAAATATTATTGAAGGCTCTCATGCTTCGTTGACTTCCTAGCAAGTTGGGATGTGGAAACCCAGTTCACAAGAGTGTGGCAAATGTTGCCTATACTATTTATAGGAGGGAAGAAGGGGTTATACCAGGCAGATTCACTTGCTCCATCTTCAAACCTCTTTCCTAATTCCTGTGAGCTTTATCCAGCCTCTCTAGAGAATCCCTGCCATAAATTATTCAAAAGTCAAAGTTGCCAATATTAAGTGTCTAGAACTGCAGAAGAGAACTCTTGATTAACTGCTCCCTTTAGCTGACATTCTATCTCTCTGCTGTTTGCATTTGTTCAGGCTGTGTCTTCTTCTTGTGGCCGCTTTCTCTCTCCACCCCAGCCTCTTGGAATTCCTAGCACCAGGCTCTCAGCTCATGCCACCTTCCTACCTGTGTCAGCCCAAGGCAAGGCCAAGAAGTGAAAGCAGGCTACCAGCATGTGCCAGCAGTAGCCAGGTCCTTCCCTTCTCACTGTCCCACCACATCTCTCCCCTGCCTGCTCCACACACTGACCGTCTCCTTAGGGAACACAACACATAGCTGCAGGTGGGGGACTGATGGTTCCTTTTCTTATTTCCTCCCTGTTTCAGCACCCTGCCCTGAAATGTCTTTGACCCTACTATCTATCTATCTATCTATCTATCCATCCATCTATCCATCTATCCATCCATCGATGTATATATGTACACTCTCTCTCTCTCTCTTTCTCTCTCTCTCTCTATATATATGTGTGTATATATATATATATATATGTATATATATATTTATCTTTGTACATGTTGTTTCCTCAAGTAGAAAGTTCCTTGAGGGCAAGAATTGTTTTCATTTTTGTTTTTGCATGTCTAGTACTGAGCAAAGAGGAGTTATTTAACAAATGCTTGCTGAACTGAATAAATGAAAAAAGACCATTTATTGAGTGCTTGCTAGCTAGATTGTGAAATGGATAGGGTGCTAGATCTGGAGTCCTAAACACCTGAATTCAAATCCTGCCTCAGACACTCACCAGCCATGTGACCCTCTCAGCCTCAGTTTCCTCCTTCATAAAAGGAGAGGATTGGCCTCCTGTAAAATGAGAAGGATGTCCTTCCAACTCTAAACCTATGCTCCTATGTGCCAGGCATATTGTAGAATGGAAATGAAGAGAAGCTAAACAATCCTCAGTATTGGAATTGCATACCTGTGAGTTACCTACCTTGTGTATCATAATGCTTACTAAAATGAGATGCCCTCCCAATGTAGCAAAACCACTTGTGTTTTTTGAACAGCTGCCTGACTGTGCCATGAGGGGGGTCTGTGTGGTTGGGAAAAGGATACCTCAGGAGGACTCCAAACAAGGAAGGGGTCACAGACCCAGGATGATGGGCTCTGGAGGGGTAGCAACGGAAATTTAGCCAAGAGGTAGAACAATAAAGCCTTTTGGAAATTGCCCTGGGCTGTGTTTCTTGCCAATCCATCAGCCCCAAGACAAGAAAGGGCTATATAATAAGCTGGCAATGACAGTCCTGAGAGCCCTTCACTATCTGGGATTCTTAAATCTCTTCCAAGAGTACCAAGCCACAAACAAGTTTCCCCCTTCCATTTTCCTGAGTCATTCCCCTGTACAAGGCCAAGGTTCCCACCTGCTACTATCTACTGCTCCTCCTGACCATCTGCTGTGAGAGCCTTTCTTTAAGCAAAGGTAAGTGGGAAGCAGGGATTATAGACAAGAGATGAGGAAGCAACAGGGGAAAAATTCATTTGGGAGTCCTTAACATCCTCAGGGGACTGAAGGAATCCACCTTTTGACCCCTTTAGAGTTGGAGCTCTGCTAC
The DNA here is from genome assembly GCA_028646515.1 of Pseudochirops corinnae. Lineage (NCBI taxonomy): Eukaryota > Metazoa > Chordata > Mammalia > Diprotodontia > Pseudocheiridae > Pseudochirops > Pseudochirops corinnae. The sequence goes on from CM053585.1 coordinate 503,855,919, forward strand.
TTTCCAAAAAATAGCAAATCATAGAACCAAAGGTTGGCAGTGCTTTTCCCCAAGGGATCCAGGCTCTGGAGCTCCCGACTTAAGATTGCTGTATTTTCTCTTATTGGACCAAAGCATCATAGATTTATTTAATAATAGGTAGCATTCATATAGCATTGTAAGATTTGCAAAACATGTTACAAATATCATCTCACATTATCCTCACAACAGCCCTGAGAGGCAGGTGATACTATTATCCCTACCTTACAGATGAGGAACCCAAGGGGAGCAAAGGTTAAATGACTTGCCCTGGGCTTAGACAGCTAAAAAGTGGCTGAGGCTGATTTAAATTCAGGACTGAGCTGGAAAAGGAAATGGCAAACTGCTGCAATATCTTTGCCAAGAAAACCCCGAATGGGGTCATGGAGAGTCAGATACGACTGAAAAGACACAATCACAACCACCACCATCACAACAGATGCTACTACTAGTACTACTACTACTACTATTTCTACTACTACTATGACTACTACTACTACTACTACTACTACTACTACTACTACTACTGCTGCTGCTGCTGCTGCTGCTGCTGCTGCTGCTGCTGCTACTACTACTACTGCTGACTTTTTACTACTACTACTTTCTGACTCCAGGCCTAGGGCTCTATCCACTCTATCACCTAGCTGTAATCATAATAATAACTGTTCACATTTATAGTATGACTGAAGGTTTGCAAATTGTTTTACTTGCTTTATCTCATTGGCTCCCGACAGCAACCCTATAGTTACCACTCAACAAATGAGTAAACTAAGGCAGACAGAAGTTAAGTGACTTGTCTAGGATCATACAGTGATGAAATGTGTAAGGCAGAATTTGAACTCAGAGCTCCTTGACTCCAAGTCCAGCACTCTATGCACCATTCCATCTAGCTATCTGAATTTAAAGGAATCTTAGAGACCACCTAGTCTAACCTCTTCATTTTAGAAATGGGGAAACAGAAGCACAAAGAGAAAGTGACTTGAGAATAATAGTAATAATGATCCAGGTAGAGAATGTAGGCATTTGAGCCTGGGTCTTTGGACTCAAAATCTAGCCCCTATCCATGGCACCAGAGTCTTCCTGAGAAAAACCTTGAATCCCCACACTAGAATGCTGAGAGTTCAGAGTGTTACATTAGTGTTTCTGGATTGCTTTTTAAGATGTCTTCCCCTTGGGCCAGCTTGCTCTCTACCCTGCTGAAGTCAAGATGCTGGGCTTGCTCTCTCTTTGGGCCAGTGGCAACCAAGAGCCTGAGGAAGAATGGGTCAGCTCCAAACTTCCATCATTTTGAGGAAAATGACTCCTCCTTTAAGCTGTGCTGAAACTGGGTCTACAGATTCAACCTTGTGTAACAAGACTGGACTGATTCACCACTCATCCTCATCTTCTTGTCTTCTAGGCTGGGCTCTTGTCAGATCCCCAGGACTGGGGGAGCCCATTCTTCTTCTTCTTCCTAGAAATATCATGATGCTCCCAAATAACCAGTTCCACCTTACTCCCCACCTCTCTCTTTTTCTTCTTCTCCCTCTCCCCTAAAATAATGGATGCTCCTTGAGGGCAGGTGCTGTTTCATATCTATTCTTACACCCTCAGTTCCTAGCATATAGAAATGTTTAACAAATTCTTGATGCAATGCATGGTATGTGGAATTTGGAGTCAGGAATACCTGGGTTCAAATCCTACCTTAGATACTTACTAGCTGGGCAATGTGGGAAAGTCACTTTTACTTTCTCTGAGTCTCCATTTTCTAAGGTATAAAATGAGGGGTTTGGACTAGAAGAGCATTAGGTTCTCTCTCCATTCCATAGTGATGATCCTATCCTTTAGTTCTGATATGGAGAAGTGGAGCCTGATGGGGGATTTGTAGGTCTGAATTAAAGTCTGAGAAAGTGTCTAAAGCTAGAGATAAACTCGATGATTAAGGTATCTCAAACTCAGTTAATATGATGCTGCCTAGAAATTTAGTCAGGCAACTATGGAAATTATTTTACTGCAAAAAAGATATGTGAATTACTTGTAATTAGCATATAAATTATATGCAAATAAAGCTTAAGTACTTTAGGGCAGAGGTGTCAAACTTGAAAGGTACCTGCAAAACTCTCTTAAACCAGATTAAAATGTAATTGGGGAATACTTAAAATAAATAAGAATACAATACATGTTCAGTCATGTCAAACTCTTCAAAACTCCATTTGGGGTTCTCTTGGCAAAGACAGTGGAATAGTTTGCTTTTTCCTTCTCCAGTTCATTTCACAGTTGAGGAAACTGAAGCAAATAGGTTAAGTGACTTGCCTAAGGTCACACAGCTAGTAAGAGTCTGAGGTCAGATTTGAACCAAACTTCAGATCTGGCACTTAATCCACTTCACCCCTTAGCTGCTCCATAATACAATACAGACAATGCTAGTTTGGGGTTTTTTTTCCTAAGTAAATAATAAGCAAGCTGCATGGATTTGTTTCTATTTGGGTTTGACACCACTGTTTAAGAGTACCTTTAATTTCTGTATCTCCATTAGCACTTAAGGCAGTACCTTATCTATAGTAAGACTCAATAAACATTGGGCTGATTGAGATATTTATTCTCTTAAATGTTTTCAACACTCTTCCAATATCTTGAGAGGCGGTTTCGGAACCAGGAAGATGTGTTCAAATCCCACCTCTAAAACATAGCAGCTGCGTGACTACGAACATATTACCACCTCTCAGAGTTCTAGACAACTCTCTAAGACTATAATTTGCAGGGAAGATGCCAATTTACATTAGTAGAAGGATTTCCCTCACTCTGGAGTTCTCTGTATTGATGAAATCCTGTCTCTATCCATATCGATCTGCCAGGTTCAGCCCCTATCTTTATGATCCTATTTATACCTTCTAAGAATAATGCTTTTAGGGCCCGGGGCTAAAAGAGCCTCAGTGGGCAGGCAGGGAGGCGGGGCGAGGGCGGGGTGGAGACCGGATTGAGGAACTGGCTGGCTGCGAGCTCCGCCTGAATCTCAGTGCGTGCTCGCCTTTCTGCCGGTCTCCTCCATCCCCGCTGGCCCGAGCTTCTGCCCTGCCATGGCCGCCTAACAAGCTAGTGCTGATTCGGTATGGAGAGAGCGCCTGGAACCTGGAGAACCACTTCAGCGGCTGGTACGATGGGGGATCTGAGCCCTGCCGGCACGAGGAGGCCAAGCGCGGCGGCCAAGCGCTGAGAGATGCTGGCTATGAATTTGATATCTGCTTCACCTCTGTCCAGAAGAGAGCAATTCGTACCCTTTGGACAGTACTAGATGACCAGATGTGGTTGCTTGTACTGAGGACTTGGCGCCTCAATGAGCGGCACTATGGAGGTCTCACAGGCCTCAACAAAGCAGAGACATGGTGAGACCCAGGTGAAGATCTGGCAACGATCCTGTGACATCCCACCACCTCCAATGGAGCCTGACCACCCCTTCTACAGCAACATCAGCAAGGTCTATCGCTATGCAGATCTGACTGAGGATCGGCTGCCTTCCTGTGAGAGCCTGAAAGACACCATTGCCCGGGCTCTACTTTTCTGGAATGAGGAAATTGTCCCCCAGATCAAGGAAGGAAAACGTGTTTCTGATTGCAGCCCATGGCAATAGTCTTTGAGGGATTGTCAAACATCTTGAGGATCTGTCTGAAGAATCGATCATGGAGCTGAATTTGCCTGCTGGCATTCCCATCGTGTATGAGTTGGACAAGAATCTGAAACCCATCCATCCCATGCAGTTCCTCGGGGATGAAGAGACCGTTGGCAAAGCCACGGAGGCTGTGGCAGCCCAAGGCAAGGCCAAGAAGTGAAAGCAGGCTACCAGCATGTGCCAGCAGTAGTCAGGTCCTTCCCTTCTCACTGTCCCACCACATCTCTCCCCTGCCTGCTCCACACACTGACCATCTCCTTAGGGAACACAACACATAGCTGCAGGTGGGGGACTGATGGTTCCTTTTCTTATTTCCTCCTTGTTTCAGACCAATTCTTTTCTGTCTTGTTGCCTTTCCCCTCAACCTCATTAGTCAGAATGCCTCCTGGGTGGTTTGGCTGGGTAAGGACCTGGTTAGGGGTTAGGGATGGGGACATAGTAAGAAGTGACCAGCATGGGAAGTTGAAAGAAGCAATTGGTCCAGTTATTTCTATGAGCCAGTCCTGCAAGTAGGGCAGCCCTCTCAGGGGCTGTTGTAGAAGCTACCTATAACTCAGATGGTTATTTAACAAATCATGAAAGCCTTATTTACTCCCTAATCCAAGAAAAATGGATCTAGGAGGTTGAGATTATGTCCCAATTTTTACTTGTCACATTTGCTTTCACAAAAGACCCTTCTAGGTCGGTTATTAGTGACTTGAAATTAAACTGTCCCTCTTGGTAGTCATCAGAGATCTCAAGCCATGTCAGAGAAGGGAGAATTCTTTGATTTCTAAGGGATGGACGAGTCTATCTCATTGTGTTTTATAGCCCCTACTCTGTTTCGTGGCAGTGAAATGCCCCTAGATCATGTTGAAGTGTGTCTCAGTGTCCAATTCCCTTCCACCTTATGTCCAGCCACCTGGGTTCTCATCAGTTTTAGCATAACTGTACTAACCTTCCCCCCCCCACCCCTTTTTTGTTGTTCAGTATAATAAAGGAGTGATGTGCAATTAAAAAAAAAAGAATAATGCTTTTAAATGCACAAAATAAAATGCATCCAATTACAAATGGAACCAAGTCTATTGAAATAGTTATCAAAATTCTTTTTAAAATTTCACAAATCCAAGGTTAAGGACCTTCAAATCAAAACACTGCAAAATCCAGGCCCAGGACAGCACATGAGTACTAGGCAACATTAAAATATTGTACTTAAGAGCTATAGTTTTCTAAATTTTAATTAATTAATTCCATCACAAGATGGATTATTATTGTTCTATAAGAAATGACAAGCAGGATGCTCTCAGAAAAACCTGGGAAGACTTATATAAACTGATGCAAAGTGAAATAAGTAGAACTTGGAAAACATTGTGCAGTTATATTAACATTATATGATGAAGTACTGTGAATATCTTAGCTATTCTCAGCAAAACAATGATTCAAGACTGTTCTGAAGGACTTATGATGAAAAATGCTATCCAAAGAAAGAACTGATGGAGTCTGAATGCAGATTGAAGCATATTTTTAAAAACTTTATTATTCTTTGGAGTTTTTTTTTGTTTTGGTCTATGTTTTCTTCTGCAACTCAGCTAATATGGAAATGTTTTGTATGACTGCATATGTATAATCTATATAATATTGCTTGCCTTCTCAAGGAACAAGAAGGGGAGCAGAGGAAGGGAAGAAATTTGGAACTCAAAATAAATTTTTAAAACTTTTGTTTACATATAATTGAGAAAAATAGAATAAAATTGAATTAAAAAGTACCTCATAGGAGAGAAATAATTTGGAACTTCCTGGTGACTGAAACACACTAAAGACTGACCTTATAATGTTTCATCTCATTTAGCAGAGGGAAGTCCAAATTAATTGTCTACTACTTCTAGGGATCAGCAAAACTAAAATTAAAGGGGAAAAAAGGTCACAATACAACATACCAATGGGAGTGTTTCACCATCACTGCCATATCTTTCCATGCTCATCCATTGCAATATTAAGGCAGCTGTCTCCAAAGTAAGAGACGGGTCCCTATGGAGGCAGTGGCTTGATCCCAGGAATTGATCAACCAATCAGAGGGTCAGAAGATGAGGGTATAGCACAGCTCTGGACACACAGTAGTCAAGAAATACTTGCAGAGTGTAGGCTGCCTATCTGTCTTTCTGTCTACCTATCATCTATCAGTCATCCATTTGTCTATTGTCTATCCATCCATTCATCATCTGTTTGTTTTCTAGTTTGAATGGGTAATTCCTTTGTGTGGACACTCCCTTCATCAAATTTTATGTAACTCCTTAGTAACTACCTAGAGAGTTGTCCAGGGAACTAAAAAGTTCAGTGACTTGTCCAAGGTCACATAATTGGTACCTGTCAATGGCAGGACTTGAATCCAGATCTTCCTGACTCCCAATCTAGGAACCCATCCATTATACCCCATTACTACTCACTGCAATCTGTAGGCAAGGATTCTATGTATCTATATATCTATCTGTCTACATACATACACCCATATGTATATACACAAAAACATATATGCATATATACACATATATATGAAAAAGCTTTATTCTTAATGCTAGTAATAAAAAAAAGTTCTAGAATTGCTTTAAGAATATGCTACTGATTGCTGAAGGAAAATGGCTTCTGTGGAATACCTGCTTCCTAGTTTCCCTTGTAGAAAAACTTAAAGGGGGGGTGGGGGGGCGTTCCTCCAAGGCAAAGCAGCTTGCCAAGATGACATAATATGGTCAAAGGCAAATTCAGTCTCTCCTGATATCCTGTCTAATGCCCCTGCCCCACTAGACTTGGAGACATCTTTAGTTTAAAATCCCTGTGCTAAATGATACAGAAGTCTAAAACTCAGCAGAGAATATTAGTGTTCTTTTATGAATTTTCCAAGAAGAAATTCTGTAAAAAAGGATACCATCATTTTTATCACTGGCCTTCTTGCAGTTCCTCAAATACAACATGCCATACTTTTGCACTGGCTGTCTTCCATCCCTGGAATGCCATCCCCTCTCCTCTGTCTCTTACAATCCCTAGATTCCTTCAAGACAGCTCAAATGTCGCCTTTTGCAGAATATCTTCTTCCATCCCAGATGCTAGTTCATGGACTTTTTCTAACAATGTTCTTTCCCCCATGAGCTCCCTTGAGGACAGGAACTATCTTTGCTTTTTCTTTGTATGCCCAGCACTTAGAACAGTGCCTGGCACACAGTAAATTTGAAATAAATGCTGGTCAATTTATTGATTGGTCTTCCCTTTCCCTCCCCACATTAGATAAATTCTGATTAGATTCTTAATGATCTAAACCTAAAGTATACATGTAGATTCAGAACAGAAAGCTTTGACTGTATTTTAGAACTAAAACAAATCTCCTGCATGGAAGCCAGCTGCTGGCAGAGGGAAACAAACCCCATCTGCAATAAACTGAAGGATCCCAAGTCTCCAGCTGGAATTTATGTGCGCTTTGGTCCATAAAATATGAGTAGCCACAACTCCTTACACTCCCTTAGCAACTGCTAGGAGCAGACACTGCAGTAAATGACCATATCACAGATGCTCCAGAGCTTGGTTTCTCACTATGATACCTACCCTTCTCACCCAAAGCAGAGCCCTGCTTTCAGTGAAGGAAGGAGAGCATGAGATGGGAAGGAAGAAGAAAAATAGGCTCTTGATGAAGTGCTATAGGGAACTGCATCAGGTCATTTCGAGGTATTCTCTCTTATTGTAGTTTCTTCTGTTTTTAAAAGATCAATGACTTTGTCAGTGTGGGGCATTCCCTCTTGGCTGTAATAGTCAGTTTCATGAGTTACTGTGCCCACTTGTCCCCCCAAAAGTCCCTTGGCATCTGGAGCCAATTTTCTGGTGACATGCTGTGGAAAGTCCAAAGCTAGAGTTTGAAATAAAGATTCCTCAACCGGTCACATGACACATCGTATGTGTCAGAGGCAGGACTTGAAACCAGGTCTTCCTGACTCTGAGGATGGTTTTCTATCCATAGTAAACAACTTCAACTTTATTCCTTTCAGTAGGATCCCTAAATAACCTGTCATCATCTGCAGCTTAGCACAGTGTTTGGCACAACGGTAGGGACTTAAATGCTTACTGACTGGCTGATTAAAACTAAATTAACCTCTCATTCCCTAGGCAACTAGTTGGCACAGTAGGTAAATCTTGAGTCCTGGAGTCAGGAAGACTTGAGTTCAAATCTTGCCTCAGACATTTATCAGCTGTGTGACCGTGGACAAGTCACTCTGCCTTAGTTTCCAAATATCTAAGATAATAATAGAGCACCTACCTCCCAGGGTTATTGTGAGAGTTAACTGTGATAATATTTGTAAATCACTTTGCAAACCTTAAAAAACACTATCCAAGTGCTGGCTATTTTTATTGTTGTTGCTAATAAACAAAAATATCTTTACAATAGAAGGAAATGTGATTGGCTCCTTGTAGTCCTTAAATCATGTAGTCATCAGGCACGTGGTCATCTTTTGGCAGATCTAAGTATCCGTTGGGCACGTGCAGGTCAGAGCTCCTAACCTTGAGCCTTCCCTCAGTTAGAAGAACTGATGAACTGAACCCTGGGATTCACATAAGAAATCTTTTCTATTGTTATGTGAATTTCAGTAATCATGGCAGACAAAAGATAAAGAAACTTTCCTAACCTCAGCTGGATCTAAGTATGTTTCTTGTCCTCTCTCTATGCTAGAGGAAAAGAAATTGGGCAACCAGAAAGTACCAGATACTGAAATTTCTAGTGGTAGTAGGGAAATTTCAGTTGTTGGGAGATAACTTTGGGCAAGTGTTAGAGGGGCAGTGTGACTGTGCCACAGTATGTTCTGGAACTGGAGTCAGTAAGAGCTGGGTCAAATACAACCCCTGACATTTACTAGCTTTGAGTACCTTGGAGAGTAACATGATTCAGCAGTTTCCTTATCTGTGAAATAGGAATAATTATAATATTTACCTTGCAAGACCATTATGATGATCAAATATAATCGTGTATTTTGCAAACCCAAATGCCTCAAATAAATATCATATACAATAATTATGCCACAGATGAAAAAGCAATAAAATCTGTTGAAGGTCTAACGTAAGAATCAAAGGAATGGAAGACAACCATAAGAACCAGACTTTGTAGCCTATGGGATCCATAAACTGTGGTGCCTAACATCAGATTTTATTTAACCCCAAGAAGATGGCTGAACACATCCTAATAAGATAATATGTTTAAATGCATTTAAGCAAAAACATCAGAAAGCAAAATTCCAAAATCTCTGTTTTGTATTACCATTCATTGTAAGCCAACTATTTTCCATTGATTCAATTTTGTAAAATAAGAGAATTTTCTAACACTTTTTATGGAATATCATCACCAGGACCAGAGGAAAATATTAGTTTGGAGACTTTTGCAGGCAAGACAAGTATAACTGTGGTGATCAGGTTTTGCCATCCAGTTAATGGATTATGTCAATAAGACTGGAGATAATGCATTTAATGCCCCCAACAGCCTAGTATGTGCAATTATTGAAACCCCAAAGTATCCCTAATCTCATGATTTACATCTTGATTAATTATTATCAGAGGACACTGAAATGTATGTATGTCTGTGCAAAGTTAAAAGACCAAGATAAAGATGAGCTGTGATCCCCCTGTTTCTGAGAAGTAGCAGAATGCGACATATGTTTATTAATTGGCACTGGGCAAATACCAAGGCCTGCAAAAAGTCACAATGACAATGATGGTGATGGTGATGATGATGATGGCTCATATTCACATGAGGACTTTCTTCACCACAACTCTATGAGGAAATATGACACACTGGAAAGAGAAATCAATGATTCAAGGGATTTGGATTCCAATTTCACCTCTGTTGATTCCTACCTTGTGACCTTGGGCAAGGTGCTTACACTCCCTGGGCCAGAGTGGTGGGCAGGCCTGGAACCAGGAAGACTTGAGTTCAGACCTTGCCACAGACACTTAACACTTGTGGGACCCAAAACAAGTCAATAAATTGCTGTCTACTTCAGTTTCTCCATCTGTGAAATAGGGAGAAGAACAGCACCTACCTCACGAGGTTGTTGTGAGGATCAAATGGGGTAATATTTATAAAGTGCCTAGCACACAGTAAGTGCTTATTAAAAATGCTTTTCTCTTCTCCTCCCTGTAAAATGAGGAGGTTGGATTAGGCAGCCACTACCAACTTGAAATATGCCGTGAAAGTATTATATATCTATTCTATAGATGAAGAAAATGTGGTTGAGAGGTTATAGATTCTCCCATGGTAGACAGTAAGGAGAACTGAATATGAGGACCTAATTTCAAACAGTGGGGAAAATATTGACTCTCTTTATCCTAATGTCAGCTGAAAATAAATATACTCGGTGAAGCTGTAACATACAAGCTATGAAGAGCACAGCACCATGGGAATATCTGGATAGGAATCAGAGAATCTGGGTTCTAATTTTCATTCACCCCTTAGTACTAGTCAACTCAGCTGAATGACTTGGGCTTTGGCCTCCTCATATATAAAATGAGGGGACTGAACAAGAAGATGTTTGAGTTTCCTTTCAACTCTGAAGGGATGATCCTAAGTGCCAGAAGTGGGATTTGATTCCAGGTCACCTGATTCCAAATCTAACCTTCTTTCCTCTATAACCTTTCAGATCTGGAGAAATTTTTCAAAAAATTCAAAAATATTAAAAGCAGAAGTTCATTTTTTACTTATTGAAATGAAATCTTACTAAGGGAAGATGCCTAAGTTTGACACTAAGTTGGTAAGTGGATGAATACAAACTTTTAGGTAGACTAGGAAAATGGGAAGATTTTCCTTTGATTATTCTTTTATTTGTAAAGAAATGGCAATGGGTGATTATATCCTCTTTAGGGTAAATCAACCAGAGAGAATGTCTTCATCACTGATTAATAGATTTATTGGTGATGCTCTTACTTATCATAGAGTGGCTTTGTGTCGTTTTTTCAAGATACCTAACTGAAGCCTATATTTTTTCTTTTGTGTATTGGGCATAATATATGCTTCTTTCCAATTTGTGAACCATGACAATTCCCAAAAAGTGTCCCATAGCAATTAAGAAATCCTTAATACAATAAGCAAACTGCATCATACACACTGTCCACGGTTTTTCTTCTCCCTGGAGGATTTAAAAGTTGATGCTTGATGCATGTCATTAAGAATTCTCAATTCAAAAGCTGGTTTGCCATATTTTTCATATGCGAGAGGGCAAGATTTACTTGCAGACTCCTAGTCCCCAGACAAACAGATACTGAGGCCATCACAAAGGATGTTCGTCTTTTCAGAGGTACTGAAGAACTCACCAAAGCTCTGGAAGTGTCCCCTTGGGGCAGAACTAGACTCTGCTTGCTGAAATGATGATGTTGTTATTGATAGTTAAAAGAGGTATTGCAGCCAACTGGATGAAAATACAAATTCCCCAAAAGGTACTACTTATTAATGGATGACCTAAGTCACATAACAGAAGCCTATGCATATTCTTACATAATCAATACTATTAAAGTGGGATTTTCAATATGAACATTTAATCATCCAATGACAAATCTCTCCTCTTTAAGGTTTTTGTTAGAATGACATTAATTTGACCATCACCAAATGACAGAGAGAGGCAACATACATTAGAGTAAAAATACTTGGATTGGGTTTTGTTTTCATCTTTTTAATGTTTATTTTTTTGCTTTTTGGAGGGCAATTGGGGTTAAGTGACTTGCCCAAAGTCACCTGGCTAGTAAGTGTGTCAAGTATCTGAGGCTGGATTTGAACTCAGGTCCTCCTGACTCCAGGGCCAGTGCTCTACTCACTGTACCACCTAGCCACCCTGGGTTTTGTTTTTATCATCATGGTTAGAGTTGTGTGCGTGGCCGGGGGCGGGGGGGAGTGTATGTGCACATACACTTATGTGTTTGCTCTCATGTGAAATTGCATTCGCCTTGGATGTTAATACCAAGGGAAGCAAAGACCAGTGCTTATGTGCCCATGTTTTTGAGACACTTCCTAGATCTATACACCTAGAAGGAAATGAGGAGTTAGATATTCTCTCTGTCTGCTAGCAGGGAAATGCCACAAAAAACCAATCCACCACAATAAGTGTGATTAGACATTGAACTTTTCCTTTTCCTGTGGTTTCTTATTTTTTGAATCATATACACATAAAAGAGTCAGAGAAAAATAAATGTTTCTCAAGAAAAGAATGAGGAACACAGAATTTTTGGAACAAGAAAATGAAATAAAGGGAAAGCTAAGAGAATTAGGAGAAAAGAGAAGCAAAAAGCTGAGTTCTGTTGTGTGCTTCTTATTTCTTTCCTTCCAGTTCCCTAGAGAAAGACTGTTCCCACTGTAATTCCCAAGCCTCTGTGATACCATATTGTTATGGAATCAGAAACGTATCCAAAGGTCATAATGGATCAAACTTCACAAACCTTAAAGTGCTCTGGATACATCAGGCATTATTCTAGAGTAGTAGATGTCACCTCCTGATGCAAAGGAAGGGTCCCTAAGAAATGGTATATTAGGAGAGTAAGGTAAAAGGGATTACAAGAACCACTCCCTCCCCTTCCCCAACTCGCAGGGTCATTTCTGAGGCTTCAGAGAGGAGCTGGGACTAAAGCCATGTGTTCCTGGGTTCTACATGCTTTCATGTAATGCCTATGTTCTTGACCCTGGACACCAGGTCTCCTGTGAATCAGGTGACATGAACATAGCTTTTTAGTGTAGCAGGGTAAGAGAGATAATCAAGAAAGATGAGTCATGGTGTCCTCTGGATGCTATTTCTCCTACTCTCACCTTTCTGTCATCAGGCACAACAGAGGTAGAAAACTTTGGGAGACTATAAAAACAGCCAAAACTATTTTTCTTGCTTTTGCAAATAGGAAAAATTGCAGAGTCTTATTTTTATAAAGGGAGAGTTAATAAATATTGACTGGCAAGAGGGTACAACATTTTTCAATGTTCTCCAAAGAAATAGGCTAAAATATCTGCAATGTTTCATGGATTTTTTTTCCCTTCAATTTCTTTCACCCATAGTTATTTTATAAGATAAACCAGCCTGGATCTATAAAAGGCCGATGGGGTAGGTTTTCACTGAAAAGAAACTAAAACAAGGGGATCTAAAAGACATACAAAGTTAAACATTGTGTGCTATAATAACTTGATTATTTTTAAGTGGTATTAATGTCTTTTTTAATATCACAGTTGTTTCCTGATATGCCTTTCAACCATTAAACCCTCCCACACAAAACCATTACTCAAAACTAACCTACAGAGCAAGCTCATCTCACATTTTATGTGACATTCTGCTCCTGTAGCCCCCCACCTTTCCATCAAGAGAAGGGAAGTATGTTTTATCATCTAGAAACATGATTATTTTCAGCACAGGCTATTTTAAGACTGTGTTTATAGAAATAAGAACATTCTTGTTTCAGTGACTATGGATATTGATCCCTCAGGAAAGAGAAGTTTTTTAAAAAACCTTTTTTTAAAATTTAAAGTTATGTTAATAGTGACTTATAGTTATATTTCTTTCTCCTAAGTTTTGTCTTTCAACCAAGGCCTAAGCCCCCAGTCACAGACAAAAATTTCAAAAGATTCCCAAGATAAAAAATGAGCCCTATACTGCATTTACACAATTAGACTCTTTTTCCTTCAGCTTCTTGCTTTCATTATTAACAACTCCTGCCAGGAGATTGTTATGGCGTAGCTTAAACTAGAAAGGATCTCCAACCCAATGGTCAAGGCCTTGTTTAATATGAATCCAGAAAAACAACCAGCATTTACAAAATATTTTGAGGTTTACAGAACATTTGATATACATTATCTCATTCTATCTTCTCAACAGCCTTGTGAAGCAGACACTATTGGTGTTAGTACAGTATTCTATTATACTGACAAGGAGTTAGGCATCAAAGTGGTTACATGACCTGTCCATGGTAGCACAACCAATAAGGACCAGAATCAGGATTCAAACTCAAGTACCCAAATCTTTCCCATCCCCTAATTTCTGAGCTCTCTCCACTAAATTGCATTGTCTCTTGATAACCTAAAAATCTAGGCTAATTCTAAAACAGAACTAGACCTTCAAGCCTGGCCCAGAACCAGTCATACTTGGACTCAACAAGTTGGAATAAGAATCACATTCATCTTTCAGGATAAGGAATGATAGGGGGAGGGCTTGCCATGTTGACACCTTACTGCTTTCCAAAAGGTAATCATTTTTTATAGACCTAAAGGATATGGATATGGTGTGGACATTAGGAGATCTGGTACCACATTTTTAATAAGTTGCTGATTTACAGGTGCCTTGGAAAGATGTAAGGGATAACATTATGCAGGCTTTTAAGAGATGAAGATGCTAGATGCCTCCAACTTGCTACTGGGTCACATCTATAGGATAAATAAGTTTTAAAGAAACTATACTAAAGACCATAAATAATGTTCCAGTCTACAGCAGGACTTTTTATTAGAAAAAAATTTTGTAGTTTGGGATAATGAATACATACTAGCCTAACCTTCATCTTATTTGTGTGTGTCTTGCTTTCAGAAAAAGGACAAAAAGTTCCCCATTCCCATATGAGTTCAAGCTAGTAGTCTGACTTTCTGTTGTAATTATGCTAACCACAGGGAATAATGTAGAATTTCTCTCTCTCTGCTGCACTCTAGTGAGCAAGCTGAATACAAATTAAGACTTGGACATTCCAAAGGCCAGGGGGTCAGTGACCAGGCTTGCTTTGGTCTGATTCGAACAGCAAGACTGGAAAGTATGGGCTGGCATTTGATGATTACTAATATATTTGTGATTTCTCCTCCATCATGTTCTCTAACATAATGAAAAGAATTCTCTTTCTTCTTTGAAAAGTCCTTTAAAAAAACTAAAAAGCAATAAGCTACTATTACACATAGTAAATTCAAATCACAGTGAAATACTTTTAATTAATATAAGGCACCAATTGTCCAAAGAGACAAATTTATGAAAAAAATACTATTTTCACTTTCAAAGAAGAAGATTCACATTTGGGTGCATAAGAATGTTAAGAGACAGGAGGCCCAGTAGATATAGGGCTGGTGTAGTAGATGTAGATACAAGTCTTGGTTCAAGCCTTGCCCCGACACATGACATCTATATGATCCCAGATAGGTCACTAAGACAATAAATTATAGATGAATTACCAGTCTACAATGGTAGAGGGGGTTTCTACACTGGGATTTCCCATATACTGGTGAAATTACAAACATAGGTGAATACTCCCCACCTACCATCCCTGAATAAAAAAAATGTTACTAGGAATGAGTGGTGCTTTAAGCTCACTGCTGCTGACACATTTGGGGAATACTAATTAGGTCACTATAATGTCAACTTTCTTTCATATTTTTTTTAAATAATGGGCAGATGTAACAGGAACCAACATGATTTTAATGTCTTTGGTGGCTTATAGCTGCTAATTTCTTATGAATCCTTGGCACTGAAGGCTCCAATACTATGAAACACATAGTTAAATCTGAAGTGTGTATAATTACATTTCAAATGGCCAGGAAATCTTCATGCACATATGTGAAGTGATTGTAATGAAAAGCTATTTCCTCTGTGACCCTGATGTTCCACAAATAATCACATGCACATGGGCACTTGGATTTTAAATTGCTTGAAGGGCAGGCCAATGGAGTGTACAGAATGTACAACTCTGTATAAAACTCTTTGTACTACAGTCTCTCCCTTCGCCTTTTTCTGGGTCACTGCCATCCAGGAGTGTGATAAGTACAGAGGATGGGGAATGAGACATCAAGTAAGACAAAAGGCCACAACGTGGGAATGATGTAAGCAGAAAATGCATGTTTTTTTTTTTCCAGGTTAGGGAGATAAACTCAGAGATGGAAGAGAGATAAAGGGAAGAGGCAAGATAGTAATGAGGTCCTGTAGCCAATGTCCTGTGACAAAACTATAGTGATTCTGGCCTTGAACAGGTCTATATAGCAACAAAGACATAAAAGTCAGTGGAGGTGAGATCAGAGCAGATGAGTAAATATTGTGGACAAATGGCCAGAAGAGTAGTTGTCCAAATCCAGACTGCCAGGGATTGCCCTCAAGGAGGAATCTGAGACAAACAAGATATCTTGAATCTTGCATTCCCTCAACTGATTGGACATTGTCCCTCCTGAAAAAGTCCCTGGGGATGTATTAGTGGAATTTCCAGACAGTGAAAAAGTGTTTTGGAATATTTGTGTGCTACTGGAAGATGTAGGTGATGGGAGGCCATCTAGGCACTTCAACTGAAACTTCCTAAATCCCAAGAGTTTGAACCAAATCTATAGAATGATTAAAGACTTACTAATTTTTTAAAGTATATTTTTTATTTTATTCTTTTATTATTTCTTGGATCACTAGTAAATCACCTGGTTTACTCCATTTTCACCATATTCCTACAATTAAGATTCACTGAAACACAGCAAAACCCAGGAAGCAGGGCAACTTCCCCAGTGAGTGAGGCCTAGTCTGACACTCAGATTGGATCAATCCACAATGGCCACACCCCTGAAACTAATGAGATAGATATCTGCTCCCTAGAAAGGGGCTGAGTTACTGGACTGATGTCTTCATTCTCTGGAAACCCTAGAGATTGGTATTTCACTGGAGCACCACCTAGTGTTCAGTGGAGTACACACAACCACTAGCACGAACAAACCAGGACCTCATTCTTAGAATAAGATCAGGCTAGTGACAGTAGTGGCCCCTTGTGGTCAAATGTGCTATAGAAACATAGACAGGAAAAAGGGGCACATTCAAATATCTGGAAACAAAATAAAAGGGTAATAATTTGTTTGTATGTGCGTGTATGCACATATACATAAACACATGTGTGTATCTATGTACGTACATATGTGTTTATACATGTATATTATCTGGAAGCAAAATAAAGGGTAATAATTTATATGTATATATACATACTATATATAGTATATATTCACACATACATGCACACATATGCATATATGCATACATACATACACATATGCATATGTATGTATGTATGCATTCCTGTTTCTTGATCAATGGCATTCCACTTACCACATGACAACCACTGGACATTCCAGGATCAACCCTGAAAGCTTGTATAATGGTGATCAGCAGGGGGTGAACAATGAGAGATTTTACCTTATCATTTCACATTTGATCATAGGATAAAAATTTCTTAAGGGCCAGGATTGTTTCATTTTTGCATTTGCATCCCCCTCACCTAACACAATATTTGGAATATAGTAGGAATTTAATAAATGCTTGTTGATGGATTGATCTATTAAGAAACAAATTATCTCTCCAACTTGGAAAGTGTGTGTCTGGTTCAGAAAACCTAGAGCAGACAGTTAGATCCTAAGGATGCCTTGAGGATTAAGGGGTTTCTCTTATATGAAGCCCACATCTAGAATCTGTCCTAGGATCCCTAGAAGCCCATTAGACAACCCTATGAGTTACGTGAAAGAAAAATCCTATAGTCCACTCAGGAGGTCTCTGTACTAATGAGAATTAGGGATAATTCAATCATACAGTGCCAATTGTATATAGGCTCTCCCAACCTCTTCAGTCTTCCTTGAGTTTTTCTTGAACTACTTGGTTAAGAAAAATGTTCTTTATTCAATTTTCCTTCCTGTATTTCTTTTCTTGAGAGGTTGGTCCCCTTTCTTCCAACTAAAAGTACCTAGTTTCAACTCAAATATCTCCTTCTAAATGAAGTCTTTCTCATCCCCAGATGCTAGTGACTTCCCCACCAAATTCCCTTCTATCTATTTTGTATCTGTGTTTCATATCCTTAACTATCTATTGATTCCTCTTCTGATAATATGCAAGCTTATTCAGGACTGAGAGTGTTTCATTTATGTCTGTATATCCTCAGCACCTAGCATTAATTTAGTGATTTGTTGACCATTTGTGATTATGACATTTTAATTTGTGAGGTTTAGTGAGTACATAACAAAAAATAAACCTCTAGAAATGTTTAGATCCCTTGTTTTGAGAAAGGAGAAATGTTTCCTGCCACCCTCTGCAGCTTAAACAATCTTACAAGAACAGAATGGCCAGGCCTGACTGAAAAAAAGAGGCCAGAAGGTTGCAAGGATGACTGTCCAAAAATGATTCCCTTTTAAGTTAAATTTCCAGGCAGTGAACTAAGGTTTGAATGCTGGAATTAATAAATATAAGAAGAGACCTATGAGAGCATTAGTGTCCCAGGGAAAGCAGCAGGTGGCAGGCACCCTGTCATTCCAAGGGATGGTATAAGTGGCATTCCAATGACTAGAAACAAACAGGAAGCCTGTAATGAAGAACAAATCTGCTGGAACAATTACTATGACTGCTGCATATATGTTAATGACTCTGATAAGATAATTAAAGAGGCAACTGGAAAAGCAGGAAATTATGCATTATGGTAGCTGAATTTTATTTTTCCCAAGACACCAGACTGGTGACGTGGGAGACAGAGGCCTTGCTACCTCGAAAAATAATTTTGCTCATGAGAATGTGTACACTGAATATTGGTCTAGAAAATGGAATTTATTTGTACCAAGGCTCTTACTCATTTACATACATGTTTGATAAGGAACAGGTAGCCAGATATCAGCTTCCTTGAAAACAGATTTTCATCATTGAGTATTAACTTGTTTACTGTGATCTATTATCTCAGAAAACTGGAGGAATTCAGGGTTTTGATTTGATGTTAAATACAAATTTGCTAGGAAGGTTTAGTTTTTTTGTTCTGACCACAGCAGCCAACACTAGGAGATGAAAACTGGTGAAATGGTCTTGACTAATCATTTGGGTGAGACTCACTCAATCAATAAACTTTTACTAACTACTTACCATGTGCCAGACCCTGCACTAGAATAAATTTAAAAAAACATGTAACTATGCTCAGTTGTAATTGTGAAAAAAACCAATTAAAAATCATAGAATAAAAATAGGCCATAAGAGACAATGTTGTATGATGAATGAAGCCAGTCTTAAAGCCAGGAAGACCACTGGTTCAAGTCCCTGCCTCACTGGCTTTATGTCTATAAATAGCAACTGCCTTGGTAGAGGGAATTTCTATCCCTAATAACAGTTCCAAGAAGAGCTAATAACCCATGAGTAAAGTTGGAAAGTGAAAATTAGTTCATAGCTGAGAACAAAAGAAAGGTATATAGTGTCTATTGGTCAAGTATTTTTATGATATTAGTTTGGAAAACGCTTAGGAGCGAGGGACAGACCCACCCTAGGTATGTAGGTTCCAAATTAGAAAGCAAGTTAGTCAAGGATGAGAAGCTATGAAGTCAAGATATGGGCACATAGGCCCCATAGGGCCTGTTGCTCAAGGACATGAGGCTCAGCCCCACTTGGTACAGGGAGAAAAGGTTAAGGTTCCATCCGTCAAAGGATTTGGTTTCTTGAATATGATTCAGGGAACCATTTGGAACAAGGAGTCAGCAGCATTTGATGAGGCTGGAATCAGTTGATTTCTAGAGATGGCTTCTGAAGTCCCATCCAATTCTAGATCTATCATCTAAGGAGGGGATAGCTTTGAGGCATATAGAAGGAAAGAATGTTTCTCTTTGGAAGTTTCTTTTGGGGGAAGGGAGTGAATGGGGGAATGTGGGTGGAGGACAAGATAGGCTTTTCTGGAGGAAAATGAGTGCGCAAAAAGAAAGCAGAGAGACTTCTATGCTGAAGTCTACACTAGGCCCAGACTCTTATTCACCACGCCACATCAAGTCTAATTCCTAAGAGGTTTTGAAGAGGGTCAGCCAATTCAATAACCAAGGAAACAGAACTGAGTTCACGTAAAGGTCCATATTGACAAAAAGCATTTCATGCAAGGAAGAATGTAAGGAGAGTAAGTAGGTAATATGTAGCTGGTATAAGGCCACAATTAAGTACTATGAACCTTTATAAACTGTCTGCTAGGAATCCTTTTATTTTACTGGGATTGTTCACTGCTCCCTCCCCTTTGCCACCATAGACCATGTTCCCCCTGCACCAACGATTATTTTCATAGGCCAGGAAAATTCCAGCAAGATTCCACTTAGAAAATCCAAATTTTTAAATGATTTAGACAATAATTTATGATCGTGAATTAAATATGAGTAAAAACGCTATAAAATTTCAAAGAAGCAAGTAGCTAGCTAGACCTTATATACAAAGTATTCCGTTTCACCAGCAACCTATAAAATCGCCCCAGCTTGTGTCTTTGAGAAAGGGGAAGAGAAGCAGTAGAGTTACAACAAGGAGAGATGGTGGGTAGTCCTCTAACTTCAATCAATAAGACCCTAATGATGGCGCCTAACATTTATATGGCGCGCCACAGTTACAGAACTCTTGACATTATTTGGACCTCATAACAATACTAGAGAATAAACAACACGAGGATTTTCCTCTCCATTTTACAGATGTGAAAACTGAGGTTCATAGAGGTTCAGTGACTTGTTCAAGGCTACATGGTTAGTCACTTGCAGCCAGGACTAGAACCTAAGCCTTCTGACTCCTAGTCCAGTGTGTCTCTTCCTCCTCCCCCTGCTCCCACTATACTTATTTACCTAAACATAAATGAAGTAACCCAAACAATATGGGAAAGGTATGTAAAAGGGAACACTTCACAGAGGTTATGATAAATAGAGAGGAAGAACTCTACATGCATCATATTTTTCGGGAGTGCATATATCAAAGACTTTAGAGAAAACTGCATGGGACCCCATGTCCTACTTTTTGAGAGGGAAGAGTTCAAGAAGAATAATAAGCTCTCAAGAATGAAATTATGAAGACTTAGGCAAAAATTATTCAGATGAGGGTAAAAAGAGGGAGTTGACTAATTAGTCTAATGTGGGTGCACAGGGAATGCAACAACAATTTCATATTTTAAAGATGTATTGGAGATAGAAGAAGCAAGTGCCTAAGAATTTAAAAACAACATCATGATCCCATAAAATTTTCTCAGGAGAGGTAATACTTTTCATGAACTGAAGCTAGTCATAATTTTTAAGAGTAATACAGTAGGGTTGTTGTTGTGTGTGTGTTTGTGTTTGTGTCTATGTATGTGTGTCTTGGTTTTGCTATGATGGGATGAGGACAGAAAGAAAGGACTGAATTAGTGCTTGGGGTAGACGGAATGATGATGATGAAGGCTGGTGAGAAAACTTAACTACCCAATTCATATTTTGCTTTTGTTCCAAAGAATGGACTTTGGATTATAAATGATAGAACAGAATGGTTGGCATGAGCTGGAAATCCAAGATAAGTAAAAAGATAGATGGTCAGTCTCCAGTTGCCATCA
The DNA here is from genome assembly GCA_028646515.1 of Pseudochirops corinnae. Classification (NCBI taxonomy): domain Eukaryota; kingdom Metazoa; phylum Chordata; class Mammalia; order Diprotodontia; family Pseudocheiridae; genus Pseudochirops; species Pseudochirops corinnae. The sequence goes on from CM053585.1 coordinate 503,876,878, forward strand.
GGGAGTTCATATCACTGGACCATTTGGATTCCAAAAGGCTGAAACAACTGCCAGATGTGACTGCTTGGCTACTGTTGCTGATCTTTGAAAAATCTTGGAGAGGGAACATGGCTTGGGGAAAGGAGAGAAAGAAAGGAAAATGTTATCGACTTTCAAAATAGGCAGAAAGGTGGCACCTATTATTCCAGGCCAGTGAGCCTGATTTCTATTACTGGTCAAATCCTAGAACATATTTCTAAGGGGAAGACTTGCAAATACTTAGAAAGGGGAAAGAACCAATATGGCTTCATTGGAGAAGAGCTCCTGCTTCATTATCTTTTGACAAGGCAGACTGATAGATTAGAGTAATGCCACAAATATAATATTATACCTAGGTTTCAGTGAGGCATTTGACAAATTCTCTTTGTCAATGCTTTGTTTCTTTTGTTTTGGGCCTGGGTCTCTTTGTCACATCCAGGAGGGATGCAAAGCAGGCACTCACAGGCCAAGATTTAACTCACTCTGTTTTTTGGACTCTGCTTCTCTGGCAGTCTAGCAGCCCTCCCTTCCCAGGGACCTACCGCACTGGTACCAGACTTAGTGCAACCACTCAATCTGTTTAGCTCACTGAAGCTTAGACCTCTCAAGCTCAAGTGATCCACCAGCCTGTGTCCCCAGCAGCAGGGATTCAGAGGTTTAAGTCACCATGACTTGCCCAATGCAGATGACAGTATTGATAAATGGCTGATGCATAGATCTAAGAGTAGTTCTTAATGGATCTATGTCAACTTGTAATAAAATTTCTAATGGAATAAATGAAGGATATGTCTTGGGTCCTGTGCTAGTGAACATTTTTATCAATGATCTGGGTAAAAAGATAAGTGGCATGTTTATAAAATTTGTAGACACCACAAACAACAAACAACAACCATAAAAAATAAAAGCTAGCCCTTTGTGATTTACAAAATGCTTTACTATGTCATCTTCCCACAATAACACTGGGAAATAGGTGCTATTAATATCCCCATTTAGGCTGAACTAAGTAAGTCTCTGAGGCAGGATTTAAATGCGAGTCTTCCTCATTCTGAGACCTGCACCATCTCCACTATACCACTTAGCTGCCTCTAAGAGCTTGAAGGAATAATTAACACACTGGGTGATAGAGTCTGGATCTGGAAAGACTCTGAAAAACTAGAATGATCAGCTAAAACAAATAGGAGGAAATTCAACAGGGCCAACAGAGAGTTCTACAGCTCAGTTTTGAAAAATCAACTTCCCAAATACAAGATGGTGAGAGGATGCATGGCTAGACTTAAGTTTGCTTGAAACAGATCGGGGGTTTTAGTGGACCTTCCAAGCTCACTGTGAATCAACAATGCAAAAGAAAGACAAAAACACTAGTGGCATCCTAGGAGACATTGAGATGCAGAGTATATAGAATGACGAAGGGAATTGTTCTCAGATATTTTGACCTGGGTAGTGCACATCTAGAGTACTACTGTGTTCACTTCTGGGCACCACATTTTATGAAAGACAGAGACAAACTTAAGCATTTCATAAAGGGTTACCAAGAAGGAGGACTGGAGAATGCGTCACATGGATTAGTTGAAGGAACTATGGGTGCTTGAAATGAAGGGGAGAAGACTTAAAAGTACCATGATCATGATCTTCAAATATATGAAGGACTGTCACGTGGAAGAGCCTATTGAATTTGACCTACTTGGCCTTGAGGGCTGAATAGGAAACAGTGAGTGGGTAAATTACAGAGAGGCAGATTAAGGAAATATCGCTGAACAAAGTATTCCAAAATGGAATGGGTATTTGGTGAAGATGGTACGTTCTCCCTCATTGGAGGTCTTCCAGGAGAGGCTAGATGACCACTTATGGGAATACAAGGTTGTAGAGAGGATTCTTGGTCTGACATGGTTGAATTAGACAGCTTCTGAGACTCTCTCCAGCTCTCTGATTCTATAAAGATAGCAACAGCATTGAAGGTCACAAAAAAGGTGGCACACAACGAGAACTGGTACAAGAATGGGAGCAAAAGAACGAGGTTAAAATTAACAACAAGCTATAGTTGTCAGCGTCTTTTAATATTTATCCTTCCTGGGGTGGCCAGGTGGTGCAGTGAATAGAGCACCGGCCCTGGAGTCAAGAGGACCTGAGTTCAAATCCGGCCTCAGAAACTTAACACTTACTAGCTGTGTGACTTTGGGCAAGTCACTTAACCCCAACTGGCCTGCTTTCCCCCCTCCAAAAAGCAAAAAAAAAAAAAAAAGTTATCCTTCATGCTTTCAAAGTGATAAAATATTTTGAAAATTTTAAAATCAAGGAAAATATTGAAGATAAAGATTATTTTAATGAAATATGAAAATATAATTTAAAGTAAATGAAAAACCATTGCATTTGGCTATTCCCTTCCAACAGAACAAGATATTTAGTTGCATAAATTCTGAGCGTTATGCAGCAATTCAACCAAACATCATCTATTAAGAGCAGTAGGGATTTAGTGCCCAAAATTCCTGCTTTGTCACTTGTAAAATTTCTCCTGAAGTCACTGAAGTGAAAGGTGATTAGATTAGGCTGCAGGTGGATAAATTCCCATACACATCCAAAATGGTGGAGAGTAATGAGTACAATGTTATCAATAGAGCTGAGGTCTCCCCAGCTCTGGCATCAATCTTAAAGAACAGGATTTTTTTTTTCATCAATTAGACTTTTAAAGGGGGGAAAAGTCTTTAGCAACCACAGTGAATCCCTTTCCAGCAATTTAGTAAAATTAAAGAAGCTTATAAAACAGGTAAAGACATATTATGGTGTTTATCATCATTTGGCCCAAACCATCGGGATTGCAAAATGCCATAAATATTTAAAAAGTGCTCAGAATAGTTTAATTCTGCTTTCTGCTATTTATTATTTTGCAATAGACAGATTACCTAAATGTATTCTAGCATTCACTAATTGTTTTTGGATTATGTACTAATATATTCATTTCCTAAGTATGTATAAAAGACTGCATACTAATGCAAAAAGCTGTGACCCTTTTTGCATAACTTAACAAATTTTAATGGGTGATAATTTAATTTAGCAGATTCAACCTTGGATCTGCTTCTGTAATGAATATGTTTATATTTCATCAACAGAGACATTGGTTTCAGTGATGCCATGGAAATGAAGTCTAATTTAGTAGAATGCATTAAAGTAGGACTGGCCAGATCTAGGTTCTAATCTTGACCCTGACCCTTACTAGTTGGTGACCATGAATGAATTACTTAAGATCTCTGAGCTTCAGTTTCTTTGTCTGTCAATAATCCTACTTGTATTATCTATTGTGTGTAGCCATGAACAAAGTGTTTTGTAAATGTCAGAGTTCATATATAAATATGAGCTAACATTTTTATACCAATGGAACAATGAAATGCAATGAATCCTTTTCTCGAACAAGAGCTGTGCCTAGGAGAGGGGCATGGGGTCTTCTACCAGTCTATTAAATTTAGAGGATATTAATAGTACTTGAAGTACTTCACTAGTTTACAAACAACAGAACATACCCCCTAGTTAACAGTTTTTGTTTCCATATCCCTAGCACCTAACATCATGCCTGACTCAAATTACCTACTTAATAAATGTTTGTTGACTAATTGATGAATAATTAAATTTTAAAAGTAAGTACCAGGTGGTATATGCTTCTTCCTTTGAAAACCCTACTGCCTCCAAAGGAAGCTTCTTCCCATCCTAGATCTACCTAGCACCCCAACCACATCCCACCCCATGGCCTCTCCAAGGCATCTTTGGTACCACTTGCCGAGTATTATTTACTGACATGGGAGTTCCCCACAGCAATGAAATCACAGTTCAGTATCTATCCCATAAAGCAAAAATGGCTAGTTACATCTCTGCATAGAACACAAACACTTCTTTGGAAAAAAAATGGGAAAAATATAAATGATACATAAGCAATTATAGATGAAAATTATAAATAGGTACAAGGAAAGACTAGTTAACCAAAACAACAAGATACTTCTCTATATGCATTACTTGAAGAGATATGCAATTTTAGAAAATAAAATTCCCTTTCCTTCCAAACAATGCTATTTGAAGAGTACTTTGTTTCTATATATATCAGGTCTGAATTTAATAAGTTGATCTCACCTGATCTGATCCACCTTCTCACACAGGTTGAGGCCAAGCTGCCTTTCAATCTAGGCTTCCTATAATAGTTTTCTGCCAGGCTAAAAAAACCCACAAACACATACAAAACAAAAGCAGGGGTCAATTTTGGCTTCTTGATTGAGATGATATTGGTATTACTAAGCTTTTTTTCTCCATACAGTTGCTGCTGAATTATTTGTCCCCAAGCAACATGGTTCATGTGGGGCCTCCATATGAGGCTGCCAAGACCCCATGGAAAGTGGATGCCTAATGGAGATACATATCAAGATCTTGCTTGATCCTCTACCATAAACATCAACCCTGTCATTTTCATCATTTATGTAGAGAGCTTTCTTTCTTTGGCATGCATTGTAATGAATGCTTGCCAACTAGAAAGAAGGAGATTATAAAAGCCTGTTTCATAAATGCAATGTCAATTATACCTAAATTAAAAGTTTTAATCAACATGGTTTATACAAAAGCTACTCAAGAGAATTTTAATTTCTATATTTTAAGGAAAAATGAAACTTTTACAGGACAGGAGACTCTATCCATTGAAATCTACAAATGTTCCCCAAATGGAAATTTTAATTACTTAATATAAAATTGCAAAATTTCTAAGCATGCTAATAATTATATTCTCATGAGCCAAGAGTATGGATGAATAAGATTCATCACACATACCCAGGATTCAGTATTCTGGTTAATCAAGTAACTTCTATTAAAAGATGCATAGAGTGGGCTGGTGTGGCAGCAAGTTAATCCACCAACCACAAGGGCCATTCCTAGACCTATCACCACAGAGCTGGGATCTGTCGGAGCTGGGTAAGAGACAAATGCAGGGCCCGAAGCAGTGGCAGCAGCTACTCCTGAGACTATCAACCCACAGCCTGGAAATTTTAAAAAACACCTATCTGAACTTCCAGGGACCAGAATGGCAGAGTGAACCCTGACTGATCCAATTGCCCCTTCTGACCGTGAAAACACAGAAATTACTGCCCCAGAGCAAAATTTTAAAATAGTGAAGGCCGCAGAGTCCTAGGGGAAGGGCATGGCTAAGGCCCTGCCTCAAAATGGGTAAAAGATAGATTGCAATGACAAAGACTCTAGAGTTCTATTATTGTGAGTAGGAGGAACCAAATTCAGAAGGGGACAGCATTGACTCCACACCCACAACTGAAGCCTCAACAGGGAATATGAATTGGTTTCAAGTGCAGAAAGAATTCTTAAAAGAGGTCAAGAAGGACTTTGAAAACCAAATTGGAGAGGTAGAAGTTAAATGACTAATTCTTTTAAAATCAAAATAGCAAAAATAGAAAATTGCTCATGGATGGGTCAAGCTAATATAATAAAAATGATGATTTTACCTAAATTAAATTATATATTTAGTGCCATGCCAATCAATCTACCAAAAAAATCACTTCATAGAGCTGGAAAAAATAATAACTAAATTCATTTGGAAGAACAAAAGGCCCAGAATATCAAGGGAATTAATGAAAAAGGAATGCTAGGGAAGTTGGCCTAGCCATGCCAGATTTTAATCTGTACTGTAAAGCAGCAGTCATCAAAACTACTTGGTACTGGCTGAGGAATAGTATATGGATCAATGGAATAGATAGAGTATACAAGACTCAGCAGTCAATGACTATAATAATCTACTGTTTGATAAATGAAAAGATCCTGGTTTTTGGGATAAGAACTCACTATTTGACAAAAACTGCTGAGAAAACTGGAATATAGTATGGCAGAAACTAGGCATAGACCATTATCTATCACTGTATACCAAAATTAAGTTGAAATGGATACACAATCTAGGTATAAAAGCTGATACTGTAAGCAATCTGGGAAAGCAAGGAATAGTGTTCCTGTCAGATTTGTGGAGAAGGGAGGACTTTATGACCAAACAAGAGTTAGAAAGCATTATAAAATGCAAAATGGATAATTTTGATTACATTAAATTGAAAAGTTTCTGTACAGATGAAGCCAATGTAACCAAGATTAAGAGGGAAGTGGGAAATTGGGAAAGAATTTCTACAACTAGTGTCTCTGATAAAAGTCTCATTTCTAAAATATACAGAGAATTGAGTCAAATCTATATGAATACAAGCTTTTCTCCAGTGGTCAAAAGATATGAACAGGCAGTTTTCAGAGGAAGAAATTAAAGATATCTATAAGCATATGAAAAAATGCTCTAAATCATTATTGATTCAAGAAATGGAAATCAAAACAACTCTGAGACACCACATCTCACTGGTCAGATTGGATAAGATGACAAAACAGGAAAATGACAAATGCTGGAGAGGATGTGGAAAAATTGGAAGACTAATGCATTGTTGGTGGCGTTGTGAACTGATTCAACCATTCTGGAAAGCAATCTGGAACTATACCCAAAGAGCTATGAAAATGTGCATACCCTTTGACCCAGTAATACCACTTCTAGGGTCATATCCCAAAGAGATTATAGAAGTGGGAGGAAGACCTGTATGTACAAAAATATTTATAGCAGCTCTTTTTGTGGT
>CM053585.1:503883627-503938898 GCA_028646515.1 Pseudochirops corinnae
TTATAGCAGCTCTTTTTGTGGTGGCAAAGAATTGGAAATTAAGGGGATGCCCATCAATTGGAGAATGGTTAAATAAGTTGTGGTATATGAATGTAATGGAATATTATTGTGCTATAAGAAATGAGGAAAAGGACTTCATATTTACCTGGTGAGACATATACAAACTGATGCTGAGTGAGAAGAGCAAAACCAGGAGAAATCTGTACACAATTACAGACACAACATATGTGTAATGAACAACTTTGATAGACTTGACTCTTCTCAGCAATGCAAGGTTATAAGACAACTCCAAAAGACTCATGATGAAAAAAGATGTGTACATTCAGAGAAAAAACTAGAGAGAACAGAGTTTGAATGCAGATTGAAGCAAACTACCTGTTCTCTTTCTTTTTTGGTTTTCTTTCCTCTTTCCCATTGTTCATTCCATTGGTTACAATCCTTCTTTACAACCTGACTAATGTCTAATGTGGAAGTATTTGCAGATCCTATACTTGATTGCATGCCACCATGGAGTGGGGGGAGGGGAAGGGAGAAGAGGGAGAGGGAGAAAATTTTAAACCCAAGGGAATGTGAAACTGAATCTTGTAAACTAAAAGTAAGCAAACAAATTAATAAAAATATTAAAAGATAGATAACATTTAAGTTGCATCCTATAATAATGTCTCTAAAATGTTCAAAATAATACATGAAATATCTCATATAAGGGTATTTCTAAAGCAAATCTTGTCATAAAGAGAGTGAGGTCTGAAATGAAATTGAATATTCTTAATAAAATACTGAAACATACTGAGCTCTTTTAGGTGTAATAACTATGATGAAGATAGTTACTTCTAGGGCTATTTGCATTAATGTGAGTACAATGCATAAAAGTCTTAAAAACTCAATATAGTTTTAAGGAAGGAGAAAATCAGAACAGGTAATTCATGCCTTAACTAAAGAGCCTGAGTTAGCTCTACATAATCATGTCATTCTCATGCCCAGCACGATGAAACAACACTCCCCATTTATTTTTTAAACTTTAAGAGAGTGGGAATATTTTATTCTTTTCTTTATATCTCCAGTACCTAGTACAGTGCCTGCTACATCGTAGGCTATTGTTCTTAATAAATGCTTACTTATTGAATGACATGGATGGAAATTTGCTGTTACTGCTATATGTTAAAAAATGTTTTTGATACTATAAAATTACTGTGATAGAATTCTGGAAATATGACAACCTTCAGGGCAGTGATGGGTCATTAGAGAGTCCCAAGAAAGTAGGCAGAGGTGGTAACCTGAGTAGTGAGCAGGACAAATTGTACACCAGCTATTTTTTAACATATGAGTCACTCAAAAGAAGGGATCTCATGATGAAGTGAATGGAGAACAGGGCCTGAAGTCAGGGACTTGGGCTCAAGTTTAACCTCTGAAACATACTTAATCTAGTATTCTGGACAAATCACTCATGCTTTCAGTATTTTAGGTAACTCACTCATCCTGTAAGCTGCAAAGAAGGTGACAATGACCTGCTTTGATAGGGGAGTTGACTTACATGGGAGTACCCCACAGCAATAAAATCAGTTTAGTATCTAGCCCAAACCATGTGCATCAGCAGTTTAGTGAAAAAAGCACTGAACAATTATTAAAAATAGGATAAGCCCAATAAGAAATGCAGCTCAATGACTTTCTAAGGAAGTAAACATAATATGATAGATGACTGGCTAGGCTATGGGGGAGTTAATGAAGAAGCTAAAAATGTTCTCTGCTTATTATTTTTTTTCCTAGGAGAAAGGTATCCCAAAAAGGAAACCCAAGACCAGAATTAAAATTATATATATAATATATATTGTATATGAAATTATATATGTATGTGTATGTATGTATGTGTATATATATATGTGTGTGTGTATGTGTGTGTGTGTATAAATTATCCCTTGCACTGCAAATGAGTTCCATCAATGTTGGCTATAAAATGAATTTCAGCAAAACAAATCCCATCTCCTATGACTTTCTAATAAAGCTCCAGAGCCCAGTACAGTGGCTGACCCATAGAAGGCACTTAAGTAATGCTTGTTGATTCATTGATTGGTTAAAGTTGGAGAAAAATTTCCATGGCCAAAACATAATAAGTTGATTCAAAATTTTAAATGGGACCAGGGTTATTATGGAGATCAGCTTCTACATAGCTTGGGAATTCTGGAATGCTTCAAGTTATGTCTGCTGGAGATGATAGTCTTCCCCTAGAATTTCACTTTGACCTTTGGTGACACAGAACAGACAGTGCCTGGCATACAGCAAGAATTTAATAAATGATTGACTGACATAAGTCTCAAAATCCCTTCCGGCATAGGTTACCTTCTCTCTCCCAATCTCTACAATCCCAAACTACAGAATTAGATATCTCGGAATCCTTTCACTTAAACTTAGTTTTCATAACTTTCCTCTCCTACTTTTGTCTCGTTGTTTGTAAATACACATGAAGGTTAAGGCAAAAAAATAATATTTTATAAGCTAGAATTAGACTGGTAGAACTCATTACCCCCAATAACTAAAAACACAAGTAAATTTTGAAAGAGTTTAGATAAATTCATGGATGATAAATCCAGATTAGGCAATTAAGTGATGACAAGGGCACTTGAGGTTGGGGTTGCAGAAGGTAAAATGTCCCTTCAAGCTAACATCAGACACACTGGACTGGATGGATCAGTACCCTGACCAATTGTGGCATTTTTAATATTCTTTAGAATTATGAGATTTCACAGATGGAATGAACCCTAGAATTCATCAAATCTAACCCTCTCAATTTGTAGTTGAGAAAATGAAACCCAGAGAAGTTAAATTAATTTCTTCAAGTCCATACAAATATCTAGTGGTAGAGCTAGGACTGCAAGTTTGATTTCTGGTCTCCCAATCAAAACTTTTGATAGTTGTTTAAAAGGCTTGTGCTCAAAGTATCTGAGCAGCCTTTTTGCCTCCCTTGTGGAAGATATGAAACTAGAGATACATGCACAGAAAATCCAGGGGGGATGAAGGATCAGTACTTGCTAAGGAAGGACTAGCTTACCATCCAAACACTTAGAAGCTCCCTAGTCAAAATGAGTGCTCTGGGTATCTAGCAGAGATTTCTATCTCTATGTAGAGATGTGTAAGTGTAGAGTGTGAAAGTGAGGATGTGTGAAGAGTTGTAAACATTTGAGCAAGAAGACTATTCCAGTTCCCTGGAGACCAATGACCCACTAGAAAGGGTTCTTAACCCTTTTTATGTCATGGACTCTTCTGAACAGTCTAGTGAAGCCTTTGAATCCCTTCTCAGAATAATATTTTTATGTGCATAAAATAAAATATACACAATTGCAACGGAAACCAAAGATTAGTGAAAATGAAGATGTATTTTTTTGTTCCATCTAGATTCATGGACATCAGGAAATCTACTCATGGACCAGGTCAAGAAACCCTCTACTAGAGTTTGAGAGAGGCATTAAGCCTTCCAGATGGTCCATCTATGCTTGCTACACAGTCAGAATAACACTCACAATTCAGAGACTCCACTAATAAGTTCTAGAAATTTATGGGGATGATGATTGAATATCTATGTGCAACGAAGAAGGGACTAAGCTGAATGGAAGCTAGATTGGCTTTGCTTTAATGTTCTTCAATGAACTTGCTTCCTTGTTTACTATGATGCTTTCAGGGGCTTAGGGAGGTCCAAAGAGAAAGACTCAAGTCAAATTATGACATTCTAGGGGAAACTCTGAGTCATAGATAATATCTTATAAGAAAGGGATTCCCAAGATTGAACCCAATCTGTCAGACATCAGAGTCTGATATTTGGGTGAAATCTGATAGACTTGTTTTAGGAGACCAGGTGACATATATGCACCTATAATATAAAAAAGCAGCTCCTATAGATAAATCACATTGTAAAGAGATTCATGATTTCTTGCATCATATATTTTTTCCTTCCTGTGAAGATCTTCAAAATCTTGAAGTCAAAAAAATTATCACCCTATGGCCAAATTAGTTGATGCACTTTTCTCAATCTTCAGAATCACAACAATACCTGAACTAATTACTGAGTCCTTACTTTCTGGTTTAGTAAGATGTGCCACATCTTTTAAGAACTTATAGCTGAAGACAGATAGATAAATAGAGAGAAAAATATATAGACAGATGGATATAGAAATAGATATAGATATCTTTATGAGAACAATAAGTCACAAATATAATTAACCATTATATACAATATTCTATGACACCTGCATTAAAGAGGTACAAACTAAATGTAAATATTTTATATAGGAAGTATCAATGCACACTAGAAAGACCACTGGCTTTTAAGTCAGAGGTTCTGGGTTCATAGCCTACTTCTCATGATTGTTCTTTTTTTATAACCTTTCATAAGCCACTGACATCTGTAAAATGAAGAGAAAGGGAGAAGAGGGGCTACAAAAGCTTCCATTCAGAGGCTTTCATTTTCTCAGAAAGTACAAGACTACATTAGCATCTACGAGTTGTTGGAGGAATGGGGAAGTTAGAGGCAAGTTGGGGGCAAACCAGGTGGGAAACACTTGGGAGCTGATGCTATGGGAAATGAGATGAGAAACAGCAAAGGAAGCATAGAAGGATTGTCTAGAACAGTGGTTCTCAACCTGTGGGCCGTGACCCCTTTGGAGGTCAAATGACCCTTTCACAGCGGTCACAGGGGTCACCTAAGACCATTGGAAAACACATATTTCTGATGGTCTTAGGAACCAAGACACCACTCCTCTATCTCTCTCCAGGCAGGTCTACCCAAATGCAGATATGCCCACATACGAGTATTAAAGGGTCGCAGCATTAGGAAGGTTGAGAACTACTAGTCTAGAAGCATTGAGGCTCCTCATATACACAAATGTGTGAAATATGCAAAACCCTCTAAACTCGTCAGGATAATACTGGAGACATATTGTACTCTGTGTAAGGAAAGTTGCTCTTATCATACTCAATGATTCCCCATATGATGCAGACAAGCCCAAAGGAGCAGAGTCCTGGGAGGTGGGCTGTGAGAGTGGAAAGGGAACCTGAGCCTGGAGTCAGAGGACTTCAGTCATTTTGAATTCTGGTTCTACACCTGTATGAACTAAAGCAAGACACCAAACCTCCTTAAGCATCAGTTTACTCATCATAAAACAAGGAACTAGAAATGATGGCCTCTAAAATCCCTTCACAGCCTACTTCTAATAGCTCTAATTGGCTGATTTTATAAACTTACTTCTAGGATTGACTTTCATCTTTCCTGTGGATTCTGCTAAAAAAAAAAAAACAAACTGAGAATAGGCTGTAGGAATGGTTAGTTGTCTTTGTAATAATAATAATAATATATCTGAATTTTGTTCTTTCTGTATCTACTTCCACAAAGCTTTCAAAAACCCATTTAGAGAAACTTTAAGTTTTAGAACTGAAAATGATCTTGAATATCACATAGTTAAATCTTTTCATTTTACATATGAGTAAAAGTAGGTGGTTAAGTGGATAGAGTGCTGGACTTGGAGTCAGGAAGATCTGAATTCCAACCTGACCTCAGATAATTACTTGCTGTGTGACCCTGAAGTCACTGAACTTCTGTTTGCCTCAATTTCCTCAACTGTCAAATGGGGATAAGAAGAGCACTTACCTCCCGGTTGTGAGGATCAAATGAGATAATATTTATAAAGCACTTAGCACACTATCCGTCACATAATAGGTGCTTAATAAATAAATCCTTATTCCCTTCTCCCTCCTTGGTCTCTCTTGAGACTTGGCTTCCCAAAAGTAATTTTCACACTAACATACCTAGTTAATAGAAGACTCAGGAATAAAATCTTCTCCTCTCTGGAGCAACCATCTTTTCACTGCCTACATTAGCATGAATTTCAAGAGTTCTCACTTGCTTTACTTTGCTTCCTTTGATCATTAGTATCTATAGTCTTTCTACTGAGTTGAGGATAGGGAGCAGAGCCCTGATAAATTTCTCTCAAAATAGCAGTCGCCAAAAAAAGGACAAGTACATAATTTAAAAGGTCTGGAGACAAGAACAGACTTTTTCTTCCCAGAAAAGCTAAATAAGATCAGAGAGGATAGTAACATATTTGGCAATTGGGGCTTCCATCATTCCATGAAAAAAATGCTAACAATAGCAAATGGTCTACAGGGTATAACAGATTCAATCCATAACCTTTATTGGTTTGCTTAGATCAAGATGAATGAGATCGATACAATCTCCCATTTGTCACAAATAGGGGGAAAATTGGCAAATCTTACGTGTAACCTTCAAATATAAGACTGAGGCATTATTTTCTTCTCTAAATTTGCTTTATAACTTCTCTATTTCTGCTAATGGCACTGCCATCATCCTAGTCACTCAGGCTTATAACCTTAGGGTTGTCTTTTACTCTATTCCCTCCCACACCTTGTTGCATCCAGTCATAGTGCCATTTCTACCTTTCTGACAACTCTCACATGTCTCATTCTCTCCTTTCACTGTTAAAACTCTACGATAGGCATTAAGTCCTTCACTCCCAGCATATTCTCCTAAACTCTTAACTGGTCCTCTTGTCAAAGTCTATTTCCTTTCCAATCTATCCTCCATACCACTGCTTGAGGAATCTCTCTAATACACTGATCTGATTTCATCACTTCTCAACTGAAAAATACTATCAAGGGCTTCCTCATTATCTGATTTCTCTTTAATGTCTTTCCTCTACTGATTATCTCCAATTTATCTTGCATATATCTTGTATCTTGTACACAGTCATTTACATCTTTTCTGTCTCATTCTACTGTGGGTTCTTTCAAGGTAGGGGCTATCTTTTGCGCTTTTTTTTTTTTTTATCTCTCTGGTGCTTAGTACAGTCCTTGGCATAAAGTAGGCCCTTAATAAACACTTGATGACTGAACACTTTCTGAATAAAGCTTAAACTTTTGACTTTTCGTATTCTGAATTTTCTAAAGCCCTCATTCCAAAGTAACAGTCCAGCTTTATCTAAAGTTAGATGTCCTGTATTTGAGCTAAACTGTGATATTCTGCACCTCTCCATTTTCATCCTGTCCTTCATCTCTGCATCTTTGCTCAAGTAATCCCCATGATTAGAGTACATTTCACTGCCACCGCCATCACCACTGCCACCACTACCACCTGAATTCAGTTTATTGAAATCCCTCCCTTTCTTCAAAGCCATCCTCAGGTGAAGATGATCTCTCTCTCCTCACTTAAAAAAAAACGCTTTAAATAGCTCTTTTGGACCAATCTCACTTTTTGTTAAATTATCAGTACTTGTATACTTTTCTTCCCAATCATTAAAGTGAAATTACTTGAGGGATTCATAATATATCTATCTTTTTATACTCTATGCTGAGCACAGTGTCTCACATGTAATTGTTATACCTAAGCTTTCAAAAATACCTCAAGAGCAGAAGCTCTTGCTTTTTAAAAATCATATATCCCTTTGGTAATCTGACGAAACTTATAGATCCCTTTTCAGAATAATGTTTTTTTTTTTTTAAGTTACATTCACAATTGAAAGAAATGTGGAATTTTAGCTATAGCTTAGCAGGACTTAGGGTGTGGTTTTTTTCTATCTAATTTCAGAGATCCCAACAACTCACAGATCTCACCATGGTTTCCTATGGGGTCTGTAAACCCAGAATAAGAGCCCCCTAGTTTAGAAGACTAGGTTGAGTAATGAGGAAAGCGTATCAGAAATGTATCATTATCATTATCATCATAGACCTATCCCTTACCAGGAAACTGATCCTTTCCTGCCTGACGTGATACTAAGACCTATTACAGGATACCGGACACACCAGAAATTCAGGGAAGAGACATGCAAATTATACTCTCTCCTCAAACTGTCTCTTTGTCAGTTAACAAACTGGAGAAAATAGAAAAAGATGGAACTTCACAAGGAAAACGTATTTAGGAAACCCAGAGAATAAAGCAGGATCCTTCAAATCCCTTGTAGCTGGTTCACCTGGGTTTTTCTCTCACTCTGTAGTCAAACCACCTAAAGGAAGAAAAAAAATTGGCCAGCCTAGTTAAATTGGCCAGTAGGGAATTCTGGCAAGATGACTGAGGGAGAGGTAATTTCTATGCTCAGCTTCCTTCCCTTCATCCCATCAAAATTACAAGTGCTGTGCCAAACAAAAGAAAAGAAAAACAACAAAGAAGAGATAGAAAAGAGTAATCATAAGGAAAAACTCAAAGAATTCATCAGAAAAACTCAAAAAGTAAAGAAAAAAAGAGAACTCAGAACAATGAATAAATGTTGTAAAGTAAAATAAATCACTGGGAAAACCTTAAGAAAAAACAAACAGAAAACACACCACAAAAACAAGATCAACACCACCAAGAATAGTAATAGAAAAATGTCAAGGCAGTTCTGGATGAAAAAGAAAGTCAAACAAAAAAAGGAAGAAAAAAGTTTGGAAAAAAGAAAAGATTTTAAAGTTCTCAAAGAAGAAATAAAAAAATAAATAGGAGAATAGATAGAACTTATGAAAATATTCACAGAAAAACTGTAGATTCTCTGAACGTCTGTTTGGAATTCAAGAATGCATATCTGGAAGACTAAACATCGCAATAAATTAAAAGGCAACAAGTCTGAATAAACAACCAGGATAAATATCTGTAAGACCAGGCAAGTAAAAGAGTAGAGTGAGAAAAGCTGAGAAATTATTATTTTTCCATAAAAACAGAATGATATCAATACCATACATTTTAGGAAATCATGTAGGAAAATTGCCAGGAAGTAGTGAGAAAAGAAAGCAAAGTACAGATGAGGTGAATCTGTAAATCACTAAACAAGAGAAACTCTCAGTTTTGTTAACCCACAAAGATAGTGGCCAAACTCTAGAACTTCATATTAAATTAAAGATTTTGAAAACAGACAGTAGAAAAAACTTTCATATACCATGGAAAACTAGTCTAAATTTTATCCAAGATTATTCTTTACCCATAATAAATGAAAGAAAATAGATACTAGAAAAAGCAAATGAAATCAATCTATACTCTCTGCATAATTTATCCTGTAATGCTGAGCTTAGCCAGCAAAGGGACTGAATTAGAATCATTTTTACAGGAAAGAATGTTGACCCACACAAAAGAAACATAAGAAAGTTAGTCAAGGTCATGTTTCATGAAAAGATCAAGTAGATAAATCAATGTGTACATGATTCCAGGGAAAGACAGGAATATTATATTTTTAAACTTACCTTTCAAATTCTGTGGGCCATTAAGAGATCTGAAAGGGAACAATTATGGACCAAAACTCTGAAAGGAACATTCAACAAAATTAAGAGAGCAAATTGGAAGAGGAGAGAACTAAAACAAAAATTCTTTGAGTTGGTTGTGAAAATGATTACTTGAATAAAAGAGAAAGAAGATATTATCAGTGGTGATAATATGGTAGGATGATCCACAAATGCTGCATCTAGGGTGACCAGAGGAAGAAACAAAGCAATCTCCCTTTGAAAATCACACTTCATCTGAGGGTCATTAAGAAAACAATAACAACAAAAGATTAATTAATAAATTCATTATCATGAAGAAGAGAGAAAACCTTGGAGTTTATCTGTACAATCTTGAATTTACTGAATGGGAGTTCAAAAATACTTTGAGACAAAGTGTCAGGGAATGAAAGACATGAGTGTCCGAAGACCTCAGAATCCACATCCAGCACTCCTCCCTCCACAATATAATCCTTCTTTTGTGAATCAGTATTTTTGATAATGAAACGAAAAATAGATATCAGAGGAAAGGAAGAACAGAGAAGATCCTGAGATATACTGTTTTTAGGTGTGAGAAAAAGGGAAAAAAGCCATTGCCTTTTAGGCTTTAGATTGTCTCATTTAGGGACAATAAAAGAACAAAGGGTGAGTAGTCATGAATGAAGCCCAAGAAGAGACAACAGCAATCATCTCAGAGTTTTTAAATAAATTTGAAGGAGGAAGGAATAAATGGGATCACAGAATTGAAGAATTATGGTACCACGGAGAGTATCTCATTCAACCTCCCCACATTTTCCAAATGAGGGTAAAGGAAGAATAAGGTATAGAAGGCAGATCAAACTCATAAATTCATATAATTCCCAAGTCTGAAGGAATCTTAAAACCCACTTAGTTTAATCCAAATCTGACCAAGAATCTCCTTTACAACCTATCCAACAAGTGGACATCCAGCATTTCCTTGAATTCCTCCTATGAGACGAAATCTACTATGTCCTATCCATTCCACTTTTGGATAGCTCTAATTTTTAGCTATAATTATCATGAAACTTTCTTATTTCAAGATTAGCAACTTCCACTCTCTGTTACTAGTTCTGCTCCTCTGTGGTGAAAGAGAAAAAAGTAATCCCTTTTCTACAATGGCACGTGAAATACTTGAAGAAAACCATCAGCCCCATGATATGACTAAGTTTAAGGTATACAAATGAGCTGGGTTCAAGTCTTGCCTTCAATACCTACTGGAAATCTTAAAGTCCTAGGCAACTGTCTAAGAGGATAAGGGGTAAAAAAGGTGCAGATTGTCATTGGGATAGGAAGTTCCCCATAAGGAAATTTCTCTACTTAAAAAGTAACAGGTCTAGTCAAAACAATGCTAATCCTACTAGTAAAATGTATTGTTATGATTTTAAAGAAAATTGTAACATCGAAATAACATACCAAAATATATGGAATGCAACTAAAGTAGCCTTCAAGAAAAATTTAATGAAGTCCTGCCAGAAATGGGCAATAGGTCCTTCTGCCTCAAATTTGCTGAATAATTCTTCCTTTCTGTTCACCGCAGCCACAAGGATGGTCCATCTACCCTGGTTTCTACTGCCTTCCCTGCTTGAGTACTGAATCCCTCCCCTGGCTATAGTGATGGTAGCTTCCCTAACTACAGGGCTGACGAGAGTGTGAGTTTAATAAATGCCTGCTGAATGGAATTGATGTGTTGTGTGCTTAAACATCTCATCCATCAGAATGAATACTTCGCAGCACAAATGAAAATAAGCAGGCAGTAGACATATGCAATTTGGTGATACTTTGGATAAAGATAATAATGACAATGAAATGGCATCACTGCAAATGAAAACAATGAAATGTTAGGAAAAGATATTTCCAGAGAAGAATGCCCAGATCTTTTTTTTTTTTATTGTCACCATTTCAAAATGTGGAATTTGAAACTCAGATTAGTTGAATACCAGGAAATTACTGTATCCAAGGTCTCATGAGAATTTAGTAACAAAGGGGGAAAAAGACTCCTAATTCTGTATCTGGACCAGGATTTCTTAATCTCTTTTTGTGTGTTATGGACCTCTTTGACAGGAATCTGGTGAAGCCCATGGATAGCCCCCTTTCTGGAATAATGCTTTTTTTAAAAAAAAATTCATAATTGAAGGAAATGCTAAATTTTAGTTAGAAATTAGTGAAAATCAGGATGTATTTTTTTCCCATCCAAGTTCATAGGCCCCCTGAAATCTATCTACATAATCCAAGTCAAGAACCCTTAACCTAGACCAGGGATGGGGAAAGCGCAGCCTTAATGCCACATGTGGCCTTCTAGGTCCTTAAGTGTGGCCTTTTGACTGAATCCAAATTTTATAGAAGAACTGGATTCAGTCAAAAGGTCACACTTAAGGACCTAGAAGGCCACATGTGAAAAGGATTTGTTATGTAAAATCTGGATTCAATCAAAAGGCTGCACTTAAGAACCTAAAAGGTCACATGATGCCTTAAGGTTGCAGATTCCCTACCCCTGACCCAGACATACCCTCTCTCCATTACCTAAGTGCTGGCATTTTGGATTTCTGAATGTTCACATAGCTGACAGGCTCATGCCATTATATGCAACCTCAGCAAATGCAAAATGTACTTGTTCAGTTGAATAATCAATTTCACTATTCTGTACAGAATCTACTCTTTCCTCACATCCAGACAATATTTCCATTAAAAAATAATTATCTGGAATGCATAGCATAGTCTTGCTTTTCATAGATGAGAGATCACACTGTTACCATATAGAGGTTATGTCTCTAATGATATTTATTCAAATACAAATTCACATATTTCAAGTCCACATACTAAACCACAAATATATGGAAGCCTGGATAGAAGTATTTCTAAAGAGTTTGGACTTTAGTTTTACATACTTCCAGCAAAAAGAAATTATATGATTTTAGTTATTTATCCCAGCAGAAAGTCTTCTGCTGTAATGACAAGTTTCCCTACAACAACGCTTAATCATTCATTTTTATTCAGGCAGAAAATTGACATTAGAATGTGCCACTTTTATAATAGACTCTGGTCTTTCGAAGAGGAGAAACTTTTCTACTGTGGTTCACAAACATACCCAAGTCCTGCAGCCTGAACATGTGATGAACCGTGGTAATTTTATTAGCAACTGCTTTCAATAGGGAGTTTTTATGGCGTTCAGCAGCACAAAAGGTGGGTTTCAGACCAACCAAAGCATAGGCTTTTCCATGGTCTCCCTGGACAAAAAAAAAAAATGGCCACACTAGAAATGAAGTTGTCTTGGAGCATTTGTGAAACAACAGTTATGTGCTCAATATCAAGAGGGCAGATGTTGGAAACTGCCAATAATCCATAGGGTGAGAGGAAGAGTTGTGCCTTCTTGACCCAGTCAGGCTATGCTGCCTGGACAATCATGGCCTGGTGATGGAGGAGGGGAACCTTCATCTGTACAGATTCATACAAGTATCGCCACTCAAACTTCCTAGAGGACTTACTGGAATGGGAACATCTGAGTGATTCTTGGGCTGCTGGGCTGAAGCAATCTCCGCTATGCCTTCTTGCCAGCTATTTGTTGATGTTCACTTCCTTCCTGCCAAGATGGGTTTAACTGACAGACCTTGCATCTGTGCAATTTTCTCTGCTACAAAGACAACCATATGGTTTGAAGTTGGCTTTACCTTTTGAAAAAGGGCAAGTAGCTCTCTGACACCACATGAGCACATTTGTACACTCTGCTCACAGGCCTACATCAGAGGGATGCTATTAGGATAGTGGGAGGACAGGAGGGGGAAGTGCAGTATGAGATTACAGGAGACAGTACTTTGATCCTCAGAGGGATAAAGTCTATATAATGCCAGAATGAGATTGCAACTTGACATTATTATTACTCAAGAATCAGAGGATGATGTCAGAAGAGACCTCCCAGGCCAACTATTCCCACCACTTCATTTTTACAGATGAGAAACTGAGGCCCATTTAGCCCTAGTCATAGCAATATACCAGATTCTTAGATCCAGGTTTACCAGGGCAGAGCAAAATATACTGAACACAGCAAATATTTACTCTTTGGATCATAGTACCTTAGATTTAGAGCTGGAAGTGATCCCAGATGTCATCTAGTTCGATCCTTTAATTTTTCAAATGAGGAAAGTGAGATAAATGACTTGCTTAGGGTCACAGAAGTAGTAAGGATTCTAAACCTGGTCCTCTTGACTCCAGATTCACATCTTTCCACTGCAAATAAATGAATATTTTGGTTGAGAGGAAAGAAAATACAAACGGTACTCAACGACATCAGAGACAAAGTCCAGAGATCAGTCTTTTCAGGGGTGAGAGATGGGTAAAGAAGGAGAAAGAGGGCATATTGATGAGATCATTGCCCCTTAAAGATGAACTGGGGCTAAGGAACCTAGACTTGTTCCAATACTACTCTGTCATCTAAAGTGGGATATACCTGGTACAAGAATGGAAGCAATCCCTGTGGAAAGGAGGAATTTGGTTGTTTGTTGCAATAAAGACCAAATATTTGAAAAAGATATTGAGGTCTTTATCCAGAAAGGGGGAAAAGAGTGTAAAATGTAAAATTTATGTTTATTAAATGTGTACAAAACCTTGTCCTATATTTATTTTTGTATATGTTGTAGTACCCACACAGTAGAAAGTAAGGCCCTTGAGAGCAACTACCATTTTATCTTTGTATTTCCAGAACTGAGCACTGTGATTCACATACTGTGTTTATGGTTTGTTAAATTAAATGGAATTTAACTGTTCAGAGGCAAAGAGGAAGGACTAGGTAAACATACCTTGCTTCCTTTAGTTGCCATATATTAAGGTCATCAAGAATAAATAAGGAGTGAATTCTCACGAGGGTATCAACATGGAAGAAAATCTCATTCAAAGAGATGATGGAGACCCCTAGTTTCACTTATTTATTATTTTAATTATAATTAAGTGTAATACATTCTAATTATTAGTATTTTTATTTATTATTATTACAACCATTTCTCCCCAAATGCTTGAGGCAATTTTGGGGGTCAAATATCATTTCGAGCCCGTGAGTTAAACCAGATAATAAATAACCAGCAAAGTCACCATGTGACTTGAGCCCCTGTGATTTATAGACATCTCAAACCAATATTTTGGTTAAATGTTCAGGTTACCAGCCAACACAACTCTTCCAAGATTAAATTAAATCCAGTGCATCAGCATTTACGCATCACAGTAATACATCATAGTGCACACATAAGCAATTAAGATTCAAAAGAAATCTCATCCTAATTGAAGTAGCTTGAAGATGACCAGTGCCCTTTCCTCCCTCTAAGAAATTACTTAAAAAAAAATAGTTGTAAAGTGCTTAGCACAGTGTCTGGCATGTAGCAGGGACTCTGTAAATGTTAGCTGTTACCCTTATAGATTTCTTCCATAGAATTTTGTGGTTTGGCTGGTGACTGTCTCTCCTGGCCCCACACTTTGACGTTATTCCTAGTTAGGTTATACCAAGGTCCTCCCCTTTTGGCATCACTCATGAGCCCAATAACTTTAAGGATCAGTGAACCTTCCTGACTGCCCCAGCCCAATGTATGTTGACTCTTCCATTAGATTGTAAATTCCTTCAGGGCAGAAACTGTCTTTTCTTCTGGACTCACACGCCCAGATTTAGCACAGTATTTGGCACACGGTAAACACTTAAAAATGCTATGCATTGATTCATTTGCTTACTTATATGCATGCATATTATCTCCCTCCAATAGAATTTAAGCTCCTTGAAGATGGATTATTTCTATTTGGTTTTCTTTTTTATCTCTAGCATCTAACATGGTGTCTGGAATACAAGGAAATCTTAATAAATGCTCATTGAAATTAAATAGAAAATTTACATAGATCTTTATATCTTTCAATATATCCTATTCAATAGTATGAGCTATTTAAAAAAACAGTCCTTATAACACTGGTGTTGGAGATTCCCTTCTTACACTAAAGTGAGTTCTCCGGGGTAGAGAAAGGAAGTGCCTCACTTTTCTTATCTTGCCTCCATCCACATAGTCTGGGAATATGAATATCTGATAAACCCCCTCTTATCCAGGATGCAATCACCTGTCAATCTCCCTTGATCAACGCAGATTCAAAAGGTTCAAAATATCAACAGGCTTCTTTCTAGGATGCGAAAACAAAAAGAACTCATACCATAATTCCTTAAAATAACAATGCCCATCAGAAGCCTGAAAGACTCAACTGGTTGAACTGGGGATTGCTCTCCTTTATCTGGTTATTAGAAGAGCAGTATCTCTCTCCCCATAGCTCACACCTCAGACACTTTTCAATAGATCACAGGATTATGGAGAGGACCTCAGAGAATGCCTAGTTTAAACTTTTCATTTTATGCATAAGGAAACTTTGATCTAAAGAAAATCTTAAAGATCACAGAGTTACACAGAGCCAGAAGGGACTTCAAAGGACGCCTAGTCCAATTCCACCCACCCTGGACCCTCCACAATTTTGCAGATAAGGAAACTGAGATATCATAAGTTAACAGACTTCTGACTTTAACTCTAACTCTTCTTCCTCCATCTTTGGATTGTCCCTCCTAGAAAGGCAGAATTCCTGAAGTTTTCTTCCTTTCCTTTTTGGTTGACTTTGGTAGGATAATAGGTCCACCATGGATTACCCAAAGCAAAATGTTCAATGTTAAAGCCTGTATGTATGAGTTGGGGAACCAGTAGGCTAATGACTTTAGTCTGAACCCAACCAAACACATCACCATGTTCAACTGGTAAGCTAAAAAATGGCACATGAAGTCTAAATAGGGTTCAATCTACATACAAAGATCCTTTGATCTCCTCTCTCTTTCCTTTTCTTCCCAAAGTCTCCTCTATGCTTCAGGTGTCTGTCTCCTTCCTCCTGCTTGCACTGGGGAAAGAATCCAACGTTGGTCATTTGCTATTAGTATGACTTTAAGTCAATGTGTTACCTTTATTAGCCCCTCCCTCTGCAGAACAGGCCAACCCTGCCTCCCCTTAAGTGCCAGCTCTGCTTCTTAATTAAGAAGAAACTGGTCTTCTGGTTCAAGTGTTACTTTGACTTTCTTCATGTTATCCTGATGGCTTGGTATTTTAAGTCTTTTTTGTTTATGGGTTGCAGCTTCCTAACTAGGGCCTTTCCTACAACCTTCTACAGATGGCAGTCATTTCTTTTCCCAAGAGACTAATGCTCCAACTCGAGAATCCATAATCATCTTTCACATTTTGAAAATATAGCTCCATGTTCTACTTCTTAGGATATATCTTGTAATGTTCCTGCAATCTCACACATCCCTCTCAGGGATCTAGAGGATCACAATTCCCATTGCTCATTTCAAAGATATCTCTCTTTCATATTTGTTTTATAGGGAATCTACATTCTGTTCCTCCTATTTGTACCACTGAGTTCAATTCAATTCAGCAAGCAATTATTAGGCCACAAGAACATCCTGGGCCTTGTCTTAGGAGTTGGGTATTCAAAGACAAAAATGAAAATAGCCCCTATCCTCAAGAACTTATATCCCAGTCAATCGACAAGCATTTTTAAATGTTTACTACGTAACAGGCACTATGCTAAGGGCTAGGGATACAAACAAAGACAAAAAAAATCCCTGACCTCAAGAAGCTTATATTCTAATGAGGAGCTCACATCCCATGCAGAGAACTAGAGGTTGAGAAAATATTTTATCCTTGTCCCAGCTGTCTCTTAATCCACCATAATTTCTTTGGGAGCAGGTGGTCATAGTTCATTCAAATTATCCAGGGCTACTTTCAGGAAAATCTCAGAGAAGAAGGGATAGCAATAAACATTTGTAGCCTTAGAGCAACCCACGGATAAGAAGATAGGTACTTGATACTATGAATATCTATATGAACAATTTAGATCAGATGTTAATATTGACAGCCCAACTAACTTTAGACTGCTACTATATGCAAGACATGGGAATATTAAAAACAAAAACAAAAGTCTTTCCATTTAAACCAGAGTCCAAGGGAAATGCTTTCTGGTGCAGAAATGTGGTTTTCCTTCACAACAAGACTGTACAGATAATTAAAGCAATGCCAGTATGTTTGGCCAACATCCATCCCAGGATAATGAAGTCCTATAAATCACTTCAATCCTGTGTGCTTTACTAAGATGTAGGGGAAAAGGGGGGGGGCAGTAAAAGTTTCATCGATTCACATATACTGGCTTTTCCTGTGATTAATGCTTTTGAAAATTGCAATTTTGTGAGATGTAATTCTTTAACTTTGAAATTTTTCTTTGAAAGTACACGACAGCAAACATAAATTTACAAATTATGCTTCCATACTTAACTGAAATAAATGTGCATCTTTAATAGTAATTTTATTCAGTAGCTACTGCTACCACACAGGAAACACATTCAATAATACTATGGAATCAGGAATGCCAAGAACACGAAAGAGAACTGGGATGTTGGTTCAGTCGGAGGAGTTGGGGAATCAGTAGGCTAATGACTTTAGTCTGAACCCAACCAAACACATCACCATGTTCAACTGGTAAGCTAAAAAATGGCACATGAAGTCTAAATAGGTTTCAATCTACATACAATGAACATTGATCCTTTGCAATATCAGTTTAAATACTCTTTCAGAGCTGTCCAGAATTGAGTTTTAGCAATCTGCCTACTTAGTCTGAGGCTTTTTATGACATCCATGGTCTATTACTTTATTATAAACTCTAATATGTCTGTAGTTTTCTCCATTTGAGTCAGTCTATCAAGTATTTATAGCAATAGAATAGAAACTCTTTAAAGGTAAATCTTGTTTCATCTTGCCTGTTTAATATGAATGCCTAGCAGTACCTGACCCAGAGTAGGTCCTTAGTAAATGTTTGGTAATTGATAATATCTTGGTTTTTCACAAAGACTGCTTTTCTTAATGTGAGTGGTCCTTCAATATTAATCCTACTGGAATGCTTTTCTCCACCTCTCAGATTCCTTTACTTTTTCTAAGACTCAGTTCAAGTAACAACTTGTGATACTTTGTTAGATGGTAGCAGTTTCTCTGTCCTCTGTAGCAAGAAGTTAGCACCTACTAAATGCCTAAAAAGACATGATCAACTAGCTAGAATTAGGCACTAGAAATTCTTGACCTTTTATGAACTAATATATGACAAATCTCCACACAACAAATACATAATGTCCTTGAGACTTCAACAAATACATAGCTCGAGAACCAGAGCATTAGCACACACAGTTATCCTCAAATGCCCAGATACAACATTCACCTATAAAGCTTTTAGAACAAAGTTTTTAATAGCTATCACCAAAGCAATTTTTTCAATTATAAAAAAAGAAGGCCATCCATTTTATCTTGCACAATAGTCTGTTGAAGACTAAATATAGCAAAAGTAGGATACAACTTTTCTCTGGACCATTTCTACCTTGAACTCCAACAAAGAAGAGAAGAATGAAACAAAAAAAACCCAACAGTAGCTGATATCTTTATAGCACTTTCTGGTTTGTAAAGCAGTTTGTACACATTATCTCAGTTTGATCTAGGTAAGATGATGTGCTTTTCTTCTCAGACTGGGTCACTGGAAAGTTATGTGAGCAAAGAAAGTCATGAGGTAAACAAGCAGGCTATGGAGAGGTACTGATGTTGGACAGAGGGGACCAACTTTGGGGTAGTACTGCTTCCAGTGCCCTAGTTTGGTATCTCAGCGTTGCCTAATAGGGATAGAGTCGAAGTCAACATAGAAGGAGAAAGATAAAACCAAAGTTGGTGAAGGACTATGCAATTACTCTGATTTCTCTGTCCACGCACAACTATTCTATAAGCCATGATACTCAAGGGTGATCAATTATTCTTGAGCTATATCTGAAAATGTCATTAACCAAAAAAGCCACGTGCCTATTTTTACACTCTGTGTGTCCAACACAGTATTCTAACACCAAACTTAGGGTTCCACCTAGAAGTAATGTCTTGAGTCTCCCTTTTCACGGGCTGCCTCCAGTCAGATGTGAGGTTATTTGAGACATTTGAAAGCAATTTAAAATGTGAATATGTTGTTCTAATCTAGTTGACTGAGGTTGCCCTCATTAACATTGAAATTCAGTGTATTTGTGGTATTCATAAAGGTACTAAAAATTGTTTATGTATGAAGACTATACTTCTTTTTTTTCTTCTAAAGAATTCATAGTGCCCCTTCTTTCTGGAATTTGGAGGTACTCCTTTGCCAAGAACAATAAAGTTTTGACCTAAATTAGGTCTTGAAGAGGCACAGGTTACAGGCCAAGGAGCCCTGAATATTGCTCCATAGACAAAATTACATTTTTTTTTTTTGAAAATGGCAAAGTGATAAGGTTCAGATGTTACTCTTCCTTTTTTTCCCCTTTGGCTGAAGTATGGAAATTTTTCTAACCCTGAACTGGCTCTGGATCTGCAGTGAAGAGGGATAAAGGAGAGAATGTGAAGAAAGAAATTTCCTTTTGCCCCACACTGAAGTAATTTTTTATGTATGGTAGTTACTTAAAGTAGGAAAACATGTTAGGACCTTCCTGTGATTTATTAACATGTTAGATCCTACAGAAATTCTCTCTATCCATTCTCTGTGCCTAATTAAGCTGTTTTTTTACTTGTGTGTGGCCGTTAGTGAATTTTTTCCCCCTATAGTCTGGCATATCAAGAAGGTTCTCCACTTCTCCCCAAGAGTTACCCTATAGATACTACATTAGTCATGTAGCTGGCTGCCTATTTTCTAAGTAATTATGAGTTCTTTGCAACCTTCCAGTGGTGCAGTCTTCAACTCACCTCATAAACCTCGTCTGACATTGTAATCAACTAGATGGAAAAGTGGAGGTTCGATGAAATAAAGAGGCACCTAAAAACAGAGTATCAGACATAGGAACAGCCTAGCCTTATGTTTCAACTAATAATTGTGGATGGCATTTATATAGAGCTTAAGGTTGACAATGCACCATAATAACTCATGACATACCTAGTAATACTCTCCGTTTCATTTGATTTTCACAATAATCCTTTGAAACAGGTACTAGAGGTACTATCACCTCCACTTTCAAGATGAGGAAAATGAGGCTCAGAGGTGGGATGGGAACCCAGTTTTCTCTTGATTCCAAATCCAGGACTCTTTTCACTGTTCTTTCCACCTTTTCTTTAATGATATTATACATTCTTAGGCTTCATATTCTGCTGTTTTCTTTACTTTATTTATGGAGTGTCAATGTCCTCACCTTGCCATGTATTGTGATAGTTCAGGAAATTGAGAGAATCCAGGGTATTGTTTCCTGATTGAAGGATGACTTAAGGAAGCAAGAGTCATCATAAGCTAATGATGCTTCGAACCAAATCTTATTAGCACACAATGATGGACCAAACTATTTTTTGAAGTTATTTTTTTTTTGTCTGGGAAATGTTAGTCATGAAAAAAAATACCACCCCGTTTCCTCTAAATTCCACTGAATTATTCTGCACTACACAATAATGAGGCACCTGTGAGTTCTTTTTAATTAGAAACTCTCTAATAGGGTGAACTTGCAGACATTTACTTGGTGAACTCCTGAAATTTGGTTCATCCTGTCTTCATGAATTATGTCCAAACTGTGGTATATGTAAAAAAAAATAGTTTCTTGGTCAGAGAACATCAAGAAAGATTCACAAGAACTTTTTTAAAGGATGGAAATTTAGATCAGAGTATAAGCAAAATTTCCAAGGGTACACTGTATTTGGCAATGCATCTGTCTGCACATCTAGTAACTCATAAAGAGCAGGAAATGGGAAATCAAGGAGAAGGTGATGACTAATATATGAAGACTAAGTCAGTTCAGTTGAGGGTGCATTAAAATAAAACAATTTCTTAGCAACTCAGGGCACAAGATATATTGTTGGCTAAAAGCTGAATGACTTAGAAACAATTAATCTAAGTGAAATAAACAGTTGAATAATTAGTAAAATGTAAAGTTTGTATCTCAGAGAATTTTCTTTTCACATAAATTCCAAGATTGTTAGAAGAGTTCAAGTGATATGGAACTAGTGATGATGTCATTTAGCAGTTGGCAGGAAAAAAAGGCACCAGTTGGCTCCCAAATTGTGATTGTTCAAATAAGGGGTAATATGATTAGCTCTATATAAATTTACTCTTGTAGGCTCCCATAGGTAGGTAGATGGGTGGATGGATGGATGGATGGATGGATAGATGGATGGATGGATGGATGGGACAGATGGATAACAGATGAGCAAGCATTTATTAAAAACTTATTATATGCTACACACTGTGCCAAGAGATAGGAATATAAATACAAGCAGAAAGAAAAAAAATCTTTACCCTCAAGAGGTTTCCATTCCAATAGGAGAAGACAACACAGAAAAGTGAGATGAAAAAGGGATGGGGTGAGAAGGCACTGTAGCAATGTCCAGAAGGAAGCCAGAGAGCCATGGGATGAACTAGGTTTGAAATGAGCTGGTATATGATGGGTGCTATCCCAAATGGGATTTTGGGATGAACTTACAAAGTAGAGGGCGAGACAATAAAGTTGGACATTTTGCCAGTGTGAAGAAGGTCACAGGAGCAAGAGTTCAGAAAGAGTCCAGCGAGTGATGGGTTGAACCAAGTTTGCAGATGTATAGTGTCTTTAAAATGTACAATAAATAGAAGATCCAGATGCTCAAGAAAATAAAGGATGATTTGTGAAAGGAATGTTCTTTGTCAGAAAGCATATTTGTTTGTTTTGGTTCAAATAATATAGCCATGATGGCTATAAGTGAATGCATGGGGTCAAAGTCTCAGAGTTCTAAAGAGGAGGCAAGCAAGAAATGGATCACAAGAGTTGATGAATAGTGAATTCCCTTTGTTATAATCCTAGAGTCACAGAATGTAAGATTTGGAAGGGACCTTGGTTAACCTGTTTCTGAACAACCCTTTTCCCCCTCATAATGTACCCACCACGTGTTTATCTGGTCTTCACTTAAAGAGCTCCAGTGAGGTGGAAACCACTTCCTCTCATAAGCAGTTCATTTCACTTTTGGATAGCTCTAATTGTTAAGATATTTCCTTATATGAAGTCTAAATTTGTCTCCTTTGCTCCTAGTACCCTGTGGGACCAAGAGAAACAAGTTTAATCCATCTTCTTATTCTTCAAATGCTTAAACCTACCCTCACAGGAAGAGGAGGAATTACAGAAACATCAACCAAATTTAATTACTTGAAGTCACCTCAGTTGATGGTACTTTAGAATGAAAAGCCTTCTGACAAGTCCATGGGCCCCATGACTGTGTCAGCCACACTTGGGACCACGGCAAAGCTTTAGCAAACAAAACAGCTAACAGTACTTTTTTTTTTCTTGGGTTTAAGAGAATTTTCTTTTCAAGTTTCATTTCTCTAAATTTAAGATCACATTTCTTTAAGTTTTATTCAATCAAGCTATTTGTTGTTTTAATACTTTGAAGCTTTATAAAGAAATAAAAGGGTTTCTGTGGTTAATTTCAAACACTCCAGAAAAGAGGTCCCTGTTCAGACCCGGACACACACACTTAACTCTCTACCGCCATATGGTGGCATACAACATACAATACTGAGTTGAGAAAAAAAAAGAGATATACGAAAAAAAAAAAAGAGATTTACAAAATGTAAATCCCAACTAGGACCACAATGGCCAACCAATCTGAGACAATAACAGATAACAATTCATTCCATCTTCCAATAAACTTTGAGTGATTTTGCTTAAAATCCCTGTGTGCTAATAATTATCTACCTAGATTTCTGTCGGTGGCCTTTTGTCTTTAAAAAGATCAGTCCTTCAGAAGTCCAGTTTATTTCAATCAGACCTTTTTCAGACACCTTCTAAAATTTCCCCACTGCCCTTCTCTTTAGTCCCCTTCTTCTATAAGGTGTACAGACCCAATCAGGCAATTTCTTGCCCATGTAAACACTCAATCTTAAAATGATTTTGAGAACTGCATCCATACTTGCTTACAATAAACCTGTAATTGCCTGCACTTAAAAAGACATTTCACAAAATCAGCAGCTTTGGTATGCTCTTTGGGGGACGTAAATGTTTCATGCCAGTGCCTAGAATTTTCTACAATTTACATAACTTCACAGAGGAAATAACACGTGGGCCACTGGAGCCTGTTTGTTTTTTTTTTTAACCATTCATTACTGGAAAAAACAGAAAACAAGTTGAAATAATGGTGACATCTTTGAGTTTACAGAATCTCAGAGTTAGAAAAGGCCATCTAATCCAAACCCATTCAAGAACAAGAATCCTTTATATGACAAACCCAAGAAGTATTCACACAACCTTGTCCTGACACATCATTTCCTTGAGGGTAAACTCAAGACGTTTTAATGCAACCTGTTCCACAAGTTGCTAAGATTTTCTTTATGTCAAACCTAGATTTGCCTCTTAAATGAGTATCCATTGCTTCTTGTTCTACCCTTTAGGGCCACACAGAGTATGTGGAATCCCTCTTCAACACGACAACCTTTCAAATCCTTGAAGCCGGTTCTCAAGTCTCCCTCCCCCACCTTAGTCTTCTCTTTTCCAGGCTAGATTTCTACACCTTGTTCAACTGAGCTTCAAATGCCATGTTCTTGAGTTCATTTTTCTATCCTA
This sequence comes from Pseudochirops corinnae, assembly GCA_028646515.1. Lineage (NCBI taxonomy): Eukaryota > Metazoa > Chordata > Mammalia > Diprotodontia > Pseudocheiridae > Pseudochirops > Pseudochirops corinnae. Next base: position 503,907,473 of record CM053585.1, read on the forward strand.
CTTGGTCTCCTCTGAATGCTCTCCAGATTGTCAATGTGGACAGTGCCATCTTCCAGACAGAACTGAGTCCAGTGCCCCAGGTATGGTTTGACCTGGGTAAAACACAACCAATAGATCATTTCCTTAGCCTTGAGCATTGAGTCTCTCTTAATGGAGCCTAACATTGAATTATCCCTTTTGGCTATCATAGTCCACTGTCATCTCCTATTGAGTTTAAAATATTGGGAAGCTAGATTTTCACTAGCTAAACCTAAACCATAAAAACACATAAACAGTGTTTGCACATGCCGGTACCATACACACACATACACATACACACACACACACACACACAATCAAATCATACTGTGTGCAATTTATTTCCAAAGAGAACACTTGGGCCTTGCCAGGTATTTTGACTGAGCCTGACAGAGTTAACTATTTCAACCTGGAGAAATTCTGTATTTACTGAATTAATGTTAGATTGTATCAAATACTCTTATCTTTATTTATCCTGTCTGTATTCAATAAATTTTTACTTGGGCAGTTTTTTTAAAAAATGCTTTATTAATGTCTTTTGTCTTTACATCATAGTGACTTCCCATTCTCACCCACCATGACAAAGCAATTAAATAAAAACATGTGATTCACTGTTATATGATATTCTCTCCTAGTAATAATCTCACATCCCTTTGCTGCGAGGAAAGATGTATCATTCATTTTCTTGTTCCTTCCTTCCTTCCCTCCTTCCCTCCTTCCCTCCTTCCTTCCTTCCTTCCTTCCTTCCTTCCTTCCTTCCTTCCTGATTTGGTCTTCCTAATTCTACAAGACTAGAAGCTTACTTAGCCATTCTCTACTATTTCCAACCAAGGCTAGCTCACTTGGGCAGTCTGGTAGCCCTTTACTTCCAGGGGCTCACTATATTGGTACTGGACTTAGTGTGGACACTTAACTGATTGACATTATCCTTCCTATAGCTCAAAATTCTTGAAGTTCAGGGATCCCCCAGTCTTAGCCTCCTCAGAAGCAGACACCACAGACATGCACCACTATGTCCTGTTCATTATCTTTTCTCCAGGGGCTTTCATTGATTTTTCCATTACTTAGAGTTCAATTTCCTTTTAGGGACCTTCAATTTGCATTTTTAGTCATTGTGTATAATATTCTCTTGATTCTGCTTATTTTATTCTGATTCAGTTTGTAGAAATCTTTCCATGTTTCTCTAAATTCTACATACTCATTCTTGCTTAAGACAGAAAAACATTACATTATATTCATATACCATTGGTTTCACAATCTATTGTTTTCAGTCCTTTGCTATCACAGAGCGCTACTATTAATATTTTTGTGTATATAGTGAACTTTTGTTTATGCCTCATTTCTTTGGGGATATATGCTCATTAGTAGGAATGCTAGGTCACAAGTAATAGCGTGGGGGAATCCCCTTTCTTGTTAAATTCAAGATTGAATTGAAGAACAATTGGAACACTTTTTAGATCTGCTCACAGGGTACCAACTATGCCGCTCCCCCACAGTCCTTCCAATACTGACTTCCATTTTTTTCATCTTTGCCACTGTTCAAAGAGTGAGATAAAACCTCAGAGCTGTTTTTTTCTTTCTCTTTCTATTAATGCATTTGGAGAATATTTGAATCCAGTCACTTATAATTTGCAGCTCTTTTGACAACTTTTCATATTCTTTGACCATTTAACTACTGAGAAATATTCCTTACTGCTATACATTTATATGGAGGGTTAGGACATTTGGAGTATTGATTCCAGTGATATTGATGTGGAATTTTTTCCCCTACTCTACCATGAGGACCAAACGTCACCTTTTTTCTCAAGTCTTAAGTCAGAGGGAATTTGACATACTCATTTTAATCCTCATTTGTTTAAATCGCAACAGGGCCCCTGGCAAATTGTCCTTGGGGAGACTTTAGGATATAAACAGCTGCTTAATAACTGAAGATTGGTGTTAGGACTATCTCAAATCAATGTTATAATTACTACCTTCCTGTCTTTTAGGATACTCATAATGCATCCAAGATACTGTAAGAAAAATGAGCGAAGCAATTTGGTCCCCCAAAGAAAGTGGTGTTGTTACTGCTTCAGTCTTATTTAGTTTTCCAAATAAGTATCTGAGGCAAGCTGGGCAGACTAGACTCTTTCCCACAGAGGATAGAGGGAGGACACCAGCACAGAAACAGCCAGAGTGAGGGCTGAATTCATAAGTGAACCACTGAGTAACAAAGGAATTTCACCGACTCCTGTGTGTATCCTTATCAAGCTTACTCATGATTGGTGAATTCAAACTGATCACATTAAGTATGGAAAACCATCTTAGATTAATTTATCATTCGGTTTCTGTCTCTTTGAAACCTTCATTGGAGAAAAAGAATTTCAAGCACATGTTAATCTAAACCTTGCAGAGATTCTCTCTGCAACTTTAATACAACTGAAATGCCACTTTTCTAGCAGAAACTTCTAAAATGCCCAAGGCTTGTTCAGTAGAAATCCTGCTACTAAGATAGTAATATGTACCAAGTCAATCAATGTCAAGGCTGCTTTTACTGTGCCTAAGTACTAAATTCTAGAAAACTTTTATTTCCTTCATGGTCATGACTATATCTTATTTCTACCAAGGAAATAAGAATATTCTTTCTTTTTAAAAAAATCCTGGGAGATGTAGGCTATGTTTATTAAGCAAACATTATGACAGGTAATTTTAAGCCAAAGAATATGTATTTATATATACAAAAATTTTTGAAGCTTTACAATTTCTTTGTGTGGTCATTGGAGGATAATATAAAAACATTCTCAATTCCTTATTTCAAAATAATATATAAATGAACAAAAAACTTACTCCATCCCTTCAACCAACCAGACAAAGAGTGACTGGGGTGAAGGGGGGAGAGGAGGGGATCAAATTGGAATTTGAATTATAGACATGAAACAGGCTTAATTATAACTGTCTTAATTATTCTAGTCTTAGTTATAACTAGTTTAGACTGAATATTTTCACTGATCTTTTCTCCTTCCATTTAGAACGAAGCCCATATAGCAATTTCCTGCAACACCGACCTCAACTAAGCCTACCTGACACCATATTGAATCACAGGATTTTAGAGCCCAAAGGCATTTCATAAGCCATTTAGTCCATCCATCCCAAAAGAGAATCCCTTCTATAATGTCCCTAACAAGTAGTCATTCAGCCCTTGCTTGAAGACCGCCATTGGTTGGCTGGGGAAGGTACCATCTATTATATGTTAACCTATTCTGCTTTTGAGTTCTAATTTTTAGGAAATTTCCCCCCTAACATCATGCCTAACTTTTCCTCTTTGCACCTTCACTCATTGCTTTTAATTCTGTCTGCTTGAGCCAAGCAAGAAAAATTCAATCCTTCAAATACTTGAAGACAACTATCACTGTGTCTACTGAATCTTTTCTTCTCCTGGCTAAACATCCCCAATTCCTTTAACCGTTCCTCACACCCGTGATCTCAAGGCTCTTAACCATCCTGGTTATTCTTCCCTGGACCCTCTTCAATCTGTTGATATCTTTAAATTGTGGCCCTTGAACTGAACATAATCCTCTCTCTATACATGGTCTAACCAAGGCAGAAAACAGAGGTACTATTACTTCCTTATACTCAAAAGCTATATCTCTATCAAAGAAGTCTAAAACCACATTAGCTTTTTTGAGTAAAAATAAATTATATTCATTTTTTCCTCTAGTTTTCAGAATAGGATTAATTCATTTAGTTTGAGTAACAGTCAAAAATCACAATGAGACAATAAACTGAGATAGTAAGTTTTATACTTTCATAGAAAAATGTCAACCTTCAAACCACGGTTTCAGAATTTTCACGTCATGGAGTAGGATAATAGCCTGCAAAAATTAATGTCAGCCAAACTACATTAGTTTTTTGAGGAACACTTCCTAATTCTTGAAATCATTAAAGAACCACTCACAAAGATGTGATCTGGAAGAGGCTGAAAAGTACAAGCCTGATGATAATGGAGAGAGACTGAATCTTGGAACCAGAAAGCCTTAGTTGTAGTTTTGACAACATCTCTATAACTCATCTAACATCTTTGGGCCACAATTTCCTTTCCTGCAAAATGGAATAAGGTCCACTGTACCTCACAAGCAAGGAAGCATTTATTAAAGGTTTTTTTGTTTTGTTTTGACTGCATGTCAGCGTTGTTCTAGACCCCGAGGATGCAAAGATAAAGAAACAGTTTCTGACCCTAGAGGCTCATGTTCTATCAATTCCATCAATACAAGTCTATCAAGTTTAGACAACATGTAGATAGTATGTATAAAATAAATACAAAGTTATTTTCACATTCAGCAAATAAGTGCTTAATAGCACTCAGCACTAAGATTCTGAGAAATTGTTAAATTACATAACTAGATTTATAAATACTTGACACAAAATCTTTAAATATTTTGGATATATGACTTATGTATATTTACTAAGCATCTTAGTATGTTTATGGTACTATGCAAATCATATAAATAAGAGCAAATAAATAGTTTCTACCCTCAAGACACTTACATTCTAATGAAGAAGACAACATAAAAGGGAACTGAAAGAGTATGTGAGTGTGGGGGGGGGGAAGGAGGAGGAGGAGTAGGAAGAAGAAGAGAATTAAGGAAGCAGGAAGAGGAGGAGGAGGAAAAAGGAAGAGGTGGAAGAGACTTGGAAGACTGCCAGTGAAGAGGTGGAAAAGTCCTAAGAGTGATTCTAGCTGGGAATGAATAGAGCATTGCTGAGGCCCCTGGTAAAATGGCAGTCTAGGCTAGGAGCTCACCAATCAAAAGAGCAGGACCCACACAAGAGGTATTTTCCAAGGTAAGAAGTAGTAAACAGATAGAGAGAGGTTAAGAGAGTAAAGTCAATGAAATAAATTTCAGATGTATAACCATATATCGTTGGTATCCAAATATGAATATAGCCATCCTTCCCCATCCCCTTTCCTAACAAAATTATTTTCTCCAGCCTGAGTTCCAATTTGAACACTTCTGTTCTGGTGAACTCCTATTAAGAACTTGATAGGTAGGTACTTTCAAAAACCTGTCTTTCCACTCATCACAGTACAAAAAGCACAAACTGATTTTGATTGAACTAAATATTAATCAACGAGCCTCTGGACAATTCAGCAGGTTGGGTGCTCGTGTTCCTGCCCAGGACTCCTTGTTCTGAGTAAATTAAGAGGCAAGGTGTCTTGCTTGTGCCCATATCCTCACCTTAAATTATATAATGTATAAATGTGCAGGGAGAGGTAGGTGACTCTTGATGAGTATCAAAGGGCTTGTAGGATTTTTCAAGCATGCGTGATCCCTGCATGTGACTTTTCAGGAGGTTTATGTTCGCTGTCAACATCCATCCATCCACACATATTTTCAATTCTGAGATTTAAATCCCTTACAATACTAATATTACTATTACTACCCCCACCCCCTACTGCTGCTGCCACTCTGTGCCTTTTGGGGACTGGCAATCAGATTTGCAGAGCTAGATTTTGGTGCTGCATACTATATTAGTGATTCTGATTATTAACTCCATGCTGAAGTGCAAAGACTACTGGATCTCAAATCAAATGACAGGTTTTTCATTTTGACTCTGTTCCTTATTATCTGAATGACTGGACAGGTTGCTTAACTTCTGGACTTTAGTTTCATCCTCTGGAAAAGGATGAAGATTTTACTAAATAATCTCTAAGGTCCTTTCTAGCTCTAATTCTATGATTTTACTTATGAACTGATACTTCCATAGAAATCTATCAACAGGCACTCGTCGAACTTACTTGAGGTCCTAGGAGGAGAATTTAATCATTGTGGAAAAAATGGAGGAGGTGAGAATGCAATCCCAGTGACTACACAGTTAATGAAGATTGATGTTTCAGATACAAATGTTGGCTCAATCACCCAACTTCTATGAGCATTTATTCCTTCATCTGTTAAATAAGGAGAATAATAACAAGCGCCCTGCCTCCCTTGGAGGGTCACTGTGAATATCAAATTAGATCATGTCTATAAAGAATAAAGCTCTAACCAAAAAACAAACAAACAAACAAAAAAAAAAAACCAGGCACTCATCAAGTGCCTCTCATATTCCAGGCACTGTTCTAGGCACAAAGACAAAAATGAAACAACTCTTGCCCTCAAGGAGCTCACATATGATCTGAATGAATTTCAAAGTCCTAGACATACCCCATCTCATTTAATAATAACTGTCCTCCCCCCATCTTAGTGACATCAAAGTTTCCTTCCTACAGGCCAGAGTCTACCACCTTCAATTTTTCTGTTACTTAAACTTTGAAAAATAGTTTTAAATGCTTCATTTACCATTAAGTTGTTACTTTCTGATGAGTTCTGAAGCTACTTAAAAAATACCTTTCAGTTAGCCAGTTACCCTACACCCTTGGGAATTCTCTCAAGCTAAAAGAGCTTTTAAAAAAAAGTTATCCAAGGCTACAGCTCATATCCCATTGCCCCTGGCAATTCATTTCGCATTCAGAAGTTGGTTTTGGTGTGGCATACAAATACTAATTAACAGCATTTTTATCCATCCATTTTTTTCCATCTTTCGCTCTATCCCAATTAATCCATGCTCATTTAGGCAGTTTTCCACCGATTGAATTTGCAAGTTTGCATTTTTTAAAAGTTTAATGATCATGTTCTCTTTGTATTACCTGCCAAATTACCAATGTTCCTTGAAAAGAAAAACTTTTCTCTAGGTATTTTTAACTGCACATTGATTTTTTAAAAAATTATACTTACTGTAAAATGGGTTTTTTTCCTTCTATTTTTGGACGGATTTTTATCTTTAGTTATTGTCTACATTTTTCAATTTGATTTAGCTTAACTTCACAATTCTTACCTAAGTTCCACCAAGAAATCTTTTGATGAAAGAATGGTGTATAGGAGCTTAGAATTGGGGAAGTTCATGTACTGCAAGCTGATGATACCTGTCAATAAGAAGACCAGCTAAAAAGATGTGATCCATCATCATCTTCACTGCCCCAAAATATATGCTGAATGTTGATGAAGCTAGAAATGCATCAATAAACACCTCCTCTTTCCCCGTAGGATGGATAAAGAAAATCCTAACGATACTGTCTTTTATCTCTTTATCAAGATGACTACAGTAATGGAGAGGGCCTTAAGTCACAAGATTATTAATTGGCAGGACTTGAGCTGGGAGTGGTATATAGCAGAAAGAGCACTGGTTCTTGAGTCAGGACCTGGGTTCAAATTTGATGTTCATCAGCTGTCTGACCTAGACAAATGCAGAGTTTTCCTAAGCTTCAATTTCCTCATCTGTAAAATGACTAGGTTCGAATAGACTTTCTCTAAGATCCTTTCCAGTTCAATTCCTGTGATTCCATAGGAAGGAATGCCAAGGTACTAGATTTGTTGAGGGTTTGTATTCTCATTATTGTTCATCCTTTGTTCTCAAAGAGGACCAATAACATCAGGAGAGTGCTGTCTTGACTTGCAAGTGAACTGGATTTAAGTGAGGCAGAGCTATGCAAAGTCATCAGCCTCACTCTCTCCTCCAGAGTCATCAGAGTCCAATGGCAAGTCAAGATGACTGGCAATGGCCCCTGCATGTATAGGACACCATGGCCCTTTTAAGCTAAGGTCTTAGATTATCTGAGGCAACACCTATTCATTAATTAAAGGCTAGGTGGTGGACATCTCTAGTTGTTCTGATCTATATCTGGCCATTAGACCCAGATGACTCTGGAGAAGAAAGCAAGGGTGGTCACTTTGCACAGCCCTCTCTCACTTAAATCCAATTCACTTGAAAGTCATAGCATCATCTTCTAATGTTATGGTTCTCTTCAAGAATGAAGGACAAACAACAACAACAAAGGTTAGGTAAGAATTGAGGCAAAAGATGATCTAGTTTGCCTTCACAAGACAGTCAACCTGGGAGGGGAAGACCCTCAAAGTTTCTGTAGAGAATCTAGGAATTCCAGCACCTGGGGCCAATTCAGTAGTGGATGGGAGGAGGCTCACTACATCATTCTTAAGTCTAAGGACCATGGGAATCCCACAAGACCCCAGGTCAGCTGGCATATAAGGGACACTTCATCTTAATGGGTAGGCAAGGGTCCAGGAGAGGGTTGGGACAGCCAGAATGGTAATCCAGGGGGATGGAAAAGTACCCCTAGGAAAAAGAAGCGCAAATCTGAAATAGTATTGTCTGGGCCAAACCCTCAGCTGCCCAGTGCTCAGTTCAGAGTCTGGAAGTATCCTAGGATAGTCTTTTCTCCCCTTCTCATTTCACTTCCTCTTTTGCTCTCTCTTCTTTGGGTTGATGTCAGGATATGGTGATGTTATAAACCCAGGATTAGTAATGATGGGAAATGAAAAGAAAGATGGGGTGAATGAATGGTAAGTAGGTATGGTCTGGGTAACTGTAGTTGAAGAATTTATTTTTAGTTCTTACCCAAACACCTGACTCTTTCTATCCCTTTCCCACTCCCCACTTCAAGTATTGCCACTAGGCACAACCTTTGTAGTGGTTTGGCAAATTCAAACAAGATGGCCAGATGCCAGCACCTGCTAAATGAGAAGTTCAGACAATCTCTTGATACGATTGAATTTTTAAAATCTGTTCTTATTTTCTTTTGGGAGGTATGACATCTGAAGTTGTGTCTATATACAACATGGATTAATTGAAATAATCTCCATCATGAAGGACCCTAAGAGTGTGGCATAGAAGGATCAGTGGACCAAACTGAGGATGTTCCCCCTGGAGAAGACAAGAGTCAGAGGGGCCATGATGGCCCTATCATCAAACAGCTTAAGGGCAACCCTGGGAAAGAGACTGGACTTGGTCTACTCCAACCAAAAGGGTCAAATTAGGAGGAACAATGGGTAGAAAATGTTGAGAGGCAGAAGTTGGCTCGATGTTAAAGAAACAACTATCCTATCATTGATCCTACAGTAGATGCCTTAGGAGGGACTTGGTTTTCCTCCATAGGAGATCTTTAAGCAAAGGCTGGAGGAACCCTTGTTGCATTTAGTATAGAGGATTGGTTTAAAGGTACTGTTTGATTTACGTTGGCTCCAAAGCCTTCCTTCTCCAGGATTCTGTGATGCTCAGTCAATTAACAGGCGTTTATTAAGAGCTGACTTTGTGTCCAGGGGCTAAGGACACAAAAACAAAAACGAAACGGTCCCCACCCTCAAGGAGCTTTTATTCTAGTGGGCAGTTAGGTGGTACAGTGGATAAAGCATTGGGCCTGGAGGCAAGAAAACCTGAGTTCAAATTTTGCTTCAGACACTTCCTACCTATATGACCTTAGACAAATCACTTAAGCTCTGTTTGCCTTGGTTTCCACATCAGTAAAATAGGACTAGTAACAGCAATTATTTTGCAGGCCTGTGGATCACATAATAATTGTAAATGATTAGCACAAAGTATGTAGCTATTATTATTATTACCGAGGAGATACAATAGGCTCTCAAAGAAAAGCAATCTAGATAGCTATAATATGACATATAGAAAATGAGCAAAAGGCTTGTAGTGGTATGAGGCTTCCTGGGGTGAGAGAAATCTGAGCATCTTTACCTTCTTGCTCTTGGGCTGTAGCTGAGTAATGCCATTTGTATTACTGTACACTTGGCACTATGTAGTTCAACTGGATTCAAAAACTATTTATTATTTATCACTGTGATCAAACCCATCCACATGACCTGTGAGAAAGGCACCATGTTGCAGTGCAAGGGGGTGGCCTCGGAGTCACCAGCATTTGGTCTCTGACACTGACTAGCTGTTGACTCTGGCTTTTGGGCTGGTGATACTTGTAATCCCTACCTCTGGTGTTGCTGTGAGTATGATTTGTAAATCTTGTAAAATGTACGCTGTAAACAGGACTCATGATAATACAAAGAGTGGCCTAATTGACAAAACAGAGACAGTTTAGCATGTAGTGTATAGCATGACAAGCTTGGTGTTAGGAAGACCTGGGTTGAAATCCTGCCCCTGCCACTTGCCATGTGTGTCATTTAACCTCTATATACCTCAGGCCATCCCCCAGGACTCATCTAGGTTGTGGGCAACCGACTCTTAATCTCAACCAGGAGCTCTCCACATTGATGAAATTCCAGCTCTCATAATCAATAAGGCCCCCACAGGTGCACTGATGGTTCTTATATAGCTGTTCCACTGAGCACTTGGGTTCTATGCCTCTGGGTAAATGGAGATGGTAATTATACAATAAAAGAATTTAAAAAAAAAAAAACAGGTGATAGTGCCAGAGATATTGAAGTCAAGGTTTGCCCTGGATAAGCTACCTGTTGATAATCTGCCCGTAGCTATTGAACATTAGCTACAATGATTATTTTGTTCTTGCAAAGGAGCCAGAATGATTAAATTATGTTTTACTACACATAAATACATACAGGGTTCAGCTAATTTTTAAAATGTCCTAAAAAGAATGAAATGTCCACACAGTTCTTTCTGGGGGACACTCGAAATGAGGTTCTTTGCTTGTTTGTTTGTTTGTACCAAGCAAAATAATCCATAATAGGGATACTGTCTTCCTAAGAAAGACTCCACTTGTCTCAACAACGCTGCTTTTATGTTTTCACTCAGGGATTCACTGCCTAAGCAATACTCTTACTCAAAACACACTAGAAATAAAATAACTATTCTCTTTTTTTTCTAAGATTAAAAAACAGTGATTTCCCAAGAAAATCCATAAATTGATAATTTGTGTCCTAAGTATAAAAAAGGAAAATGGATGTTTACAGAAGATTACAAATATTGAATCAGTGTGTCATTAAATCAATTACTCCATCTGATTAGCTTTCCAGTAACACTTGGAATAGACAGAGCATTTTTGGCAGGGTACTACGGAGCTGGCAGTCCAAAGCTCTAAGCATTAACAGCTATTCAGAAAGAGAGAGTCTTTGACTTAGTATACCGAACAAGGATTCTGGAATCTAATTACTTCCGCTAGTAAACCCTACCATTTTTCTTCCCACTGATTTATTTGTTTCACAGCATGGGCTCAATTAATTTCTTCTTAGTAAGAGGCATATAAATTCATATTATCATTATAAATATTTTGAAATAGTTAACAAATTCTGCAATACTCTGTGAACTTTCTTACCTCTGAGATTTGAACATGCACACACAAAGATTTCAGCTAGAACACAGAGTATATCGTAAGTGCTCCATAAATACGTGATATGTATGGATGTGCCATAAATACTTGGTAACTGTAGGATGGGATAAGTGGGTGACAGCAGAACTTTGTAAGAGATGGAAACAGGAAGGGAAAGAAGTCAGAGACTTTACTACATCCATTGATTAAACAAGACATATGGATTCAATTTCAAATGGGAGGCAGAAAACCCTAGGATTATAAAGAATCAAGTCTATCAAATAAGGATAATTGAATACTTCTCAGTAGGTTGAGGGTGGGGGCTGTAACCTTTGGATATTATCTATATAAATATCTCCCAGCAGGTAAACCCCCTCCACTGATACAGATCAGCAAACTCATCTGCAGCTTAAACTCTTAGAGTATTATCTGGAGAGCTGAAGAGGTTAAGTAATTTGCCTGAGTTCACATGGCTAACAGATATCAGAAATAAGATTTAACCCAGGTCTTCCTGAGTTCTGAGGCTAGCCCTTTTACCACTATTCCCACAAAGACACTCACTGCAATGGTACAATACAGAATCAATCAAGTACTACTTAAGTGTTTATGCCAGACACTGTACAAAGTCCTGGAGATACAAAGAAAAGGAAAAATTGCTTCTGTTTTCAAGGTGCTTACATTCTAATGAACATATTATGAGCATACATATATGTATATGAATATGTGTATATAATTTGTGTACATACATGTACATACATATAGATGGCATGTATGGCATTATATATTTGAAATATGTGTGTATTGATACACGTATATATATATCTCAGAACATAACAAGATTAATAGGGAAAGTAACTTTAGAAAGGATGGCACTAGTAGGTGGGGGTACCAGGAAAGATCTCCTGGAGGAGGTGGTGCATAAGCTGAAGAAGCCAGGAAGCTTTCGAGTTGGAAGTTGGGAAGAAGTGCAATCCAAGCATAGAGAAGAGTTGGTGCAAAGGCATGGAGGTGGGAAGCAAATGGGCCAGTATGGATCCCAAAACAAGTGCAGGGAAGTATAATGTATGGAAATGGAAGAGCCTAAGTTGGGATAAGCCAACTGAATGACTCTCTTTGATCCTAAACATAACAGGGATACGTTTGAGTTTATTGAGAGGGAGGAGAGTGAGATGTGGTCAGATCTACACTTTAGGAAAATCACTTTGGAAACTTAGTGAAGGATCCACTCGAGTGGTGGAAAGATGTGAGGCAAATTGAATTGGCAAATTAAAATGAATATACCACAAAACCAGCAAATAAAATTGAGACTAACCAGAAATTATCACAATAGTCAAAGTGAAAAGTGTACAGGTAAGAGCTATGGGAATAGAGAGAAGGGAATTTATCTAAGAAATACTGATGAGAATAAAATCCCAAGATGTGACAACTGATTAGATCTACTGGGTGAGGCAGAGAAAGGAGTCAAAGACAACAACTGAATTTCCAAGCATGGATGAATGTAAAGATTGTGGTGGAAGGAAGGAAGGAAGGAAAGAAGGAGAGTGAAAGAAAAGTTCAGAAGAGGGGAGGGTTCCAGGTGCTTATCAAGGAATTTTTCTTTTCTTGCTGCTTCCACTATGGCCATTTTGAGCTATGAAGTCACTGAAGTAGTGCTTCTATTTCTCCTAGAGATATGACACCAGGAAATGAAAATTAGAGAACATATGTACACCCTCCAGCTATTGTAGGTAACCAGATGACTAGGTGCAAAGTGGGACTTCAGCCACAGGCAACTGTTGGCACAAGGAAGAAGAAAGAAGTGAAAGATTCAAAGAATATGGCACATAGATCTAGAAATCTACATCCATTGCTATGTCTTCCTACTTATCATCTATGTATACATTTATTTTGCAGGTAAGTCACATAAATTCCTCTTAACCTTTACAAATTGGCCTTGCAGAATCAAGCTTATCTTGTAGTCACTGAATATATAAAGTGCTTTCCCTCTGAGCAAAATAGCTTGCTGTTCAATTTTAGTTGTAGTTTTTGCCAGACTTGAATAGCTTTATATTTTCTTACCTCTATTAGCTGGGGAATATAGAGCCCAAAGCTCACAATTGTGCCTTTTAGTTCCAATTATGGATAGAGGAAGGAGGAGCAAGGGAACACTGAACAGAACTGGCATGAGAAAGAGGGAGAGCTTTTTCTGTGGTACTTTTTACCAGTCTTTTTATGATTTCAATCTGATTCACTGGTCTCATGTTATTTTTGTTTTACTTTACCAATTCAGTTAAGAGGATTGTGGTAACTTCAGACACAGTTACAGAGATAGAGACAAATCTACATTTTACTAAATGGAATAATCTAAAAGGTTATAGTCAACAGATATTGTTTTGGGGCGGTAATGGAATAAGCATTTTAGAGACCATCTAGGGTTTCTCACTTTACAGACGAGGTCCAAGTCACACAGGTGGTGAGTAGAGGAGTTTAGATTTTTACACAGGTCTTCTTACTGCAAAGTCATTGCTCTTTACATTATAATATGCCAAGGATAAGAAGTTGGGGGAAGGCTTGTAGGGCAAGGAGCAGCATAGTGGTTCTAGGAGTGAGGCTATAGAAGAAAGGAAAAGAAAAAGGAAAAATGAATCACCTCTGACATGCCTATTAACTAGGCTTTCTCTGTCATGGGTACTCTGGCTTTTCACTCTGCCACTTGGTGATCTCACTAGCTTCCATAGGTCCAAATGTCATCTGTATCAATGCAGAGGATTCCCAGATGGCTATATCCAGCCCTAATCTCTCTCCTGAGCTTCAGTCTCATATCACCAGCTGCCTATTGGACATTTCAATTAGATAATCCAAAGACAGAGACATCTCAAATTAAAAATGTCTAAAACAAAACTAAAACAAGCCCTCCCCTCTTCTATTACTGTCAAAAGCACCCCCATCTTTCCAGTCACCCTGGTTCACAAATTCAAGCATCATTCTCAACCATTTGCTCTTATTCATTCAATCAGTGCTCAGATGTTGTTTTTCCACCTCTACGACATATCTTCCCTATGTCTCTTCCTTTCCATTTATACAACCACACTAATTCAGTTCCTTACTTAATAAATGTTTGTTGAATGACTGATCTTTCACTTGGACCATTACAATGGATTCCTAATTCATTCTTCATGCCTATAGCTTTTCCTCACTTCAATACATATTCCATGCAGGCAGCAAAATAAATTTCCTAATAGAATAGCATTGGTTCACCTGATTGTTGCAAAAATTCTCAATCTAATCTCTATTCTCAAAAAGAAATAAAGGAAGTACTTTTACTAATATTTTGGTTGGAAAATCTGGGTAGGTTTGGTCCTGAACTGTGATTGTACCAGTGCAGGAAAATCTTTGCAGTCACTCAGTCAACTAGCTTTTATTAAACACCTACTACATTCCAGGCACAGTGCTAAGCTCTGGCAAGAAAAAGAAGGGCAAAAGACAGTCCCTTCTTTCAAATAACTCATAATCTAATGGGGGAATACAGTATGCAAACAACTATGTGCAAACAAGATATACACAGGATAAACTGTAGATAATCAGCAGAGGAAAGGCACTAGCATTAAGGGAGATGGGGAAAGGCTTCTTGCAGAAGGTAGAACTTTAGTTGAGGGGCAGCTATGTTGAAGCAGTGAATAGAGCTTCAGCCCTGGATTTAGGAGGACCTGAGTTCAAATCCAGCCTCAGAAACTTAACACTTACTAGCAGTGTGACATTGGGCAAGTCACTTAACCCCAATTGCCCTGCCTTCCCCCCTCCAAAAAAAAAAAGTACTTCAATTGAGACTGGCAAGAAGCCAGTCGGGGAAGGTAAGAGGCAAAATGAGGAGTGAGAGTTTCAGGCATCAAGACAGTGAAAAGTCCCAGAGTACGGGAGATGGAGTGTCTTCTGTGGGGAGCAGTGTGAAAACTAGTGTCACTAGTTTGCAAAGTATGTGATTGGGCATAAGGTATAAGAAGACTGAAAAATCAGGAAGAGGCCAGGCTATGAAGGGCTTTAAAAACCAAATAGGATCTTACGTTCGATCCAGAAGACACCTGGGCACTGGAGCTTATGGAGTAAGGGGTGATATGGTCAGATCGCTATTTTAGGAAGATCAATTTGACAGATGAGGGAGGATAGAGCAGAGGAGGCAAGACTAGAGTAGAAAAAAGGAAACCAAACCAGTTAGCTATTAGAACAGTCCAGGAGTGAAGTGATGAGGGCCTGTGCTAAGGTCTTCCAGAGGTGCTTATCAGCAGCCCTTCTGGAAATTATGTTCTTAGAGAGTGAAAATAAGGGACATGCCCATGGTATCATAGTGTGTGTGTGTGTGTGTGTGTGTGTGTGTGTGTGTGTGTGCGTGCACGTGTGTGTGTGTGTGTGTGTGTGTGTGTGTGTGACAGAGATAGAGAAAGACAGAAGGACAGAGAGACAGAGAAAGAAAAAAAGAGAGACAGAGAAGTTGAAAGTCAGGTTTTGAACTCAGGTCTTCCTGTCTAAAGGCTAGCCCCACATCCACTATATCGCATTGCCTCTAACTTTTGAATAGGTGATTAATAATATCCCCACTTTTCTTTTGAAGTATTCTAAGTACTAAGACACAGAAGACTTTTTTAAAAAATGCTTAGGGCATTCTAACAATTTCAGAACTAGGAAAAATCATCAAGTGCAAAATCTTCCTTTTACAAAGAAGCAAACTCAGGCTGGAATGGACTTTCTAAAGGCCACAAAGGTAGTTAGTTATCAGTGAAGTTAGGACAAAAAGGAAATATGCACGTATTCCCCACAATAGATTTGGTAATCTATAGCAAGTCTTTCCTCTGCTCATCACTTACTATTATTATGATGCAAAATTGAAAAATAATAATTCACAGTGGTACAGAAGAATCAATTTTATTTTACTCCAAATTAAGATGACCTTATAGTCACACAGAACACTTGCTGTGCATGATAAATACAGTGCAAGGGCTATTATATGTGTGTGTGTTTTAAATAATATCAGCAGCATGAGGAATTACTTAATCAAAATCAGCATTAGAATTCCAATTGGTCAGATCCAATTCCATTTTTTTTGTCATTCATGCATGTGTTCAAGCATGTAGACTGATTAGCATGCAGACATAAATGCAACTTCTAAGAAACCATTTAGGTGTACAAAAGAAGAAAATTTTATATTTTATGTGAAAATTAAAATATTAATAAGCATATTTTGATTAAACATCCAAAAGATAATGAGTTTCATTTTTCTTATTACTATATGTACTCACTGTTCCTTCTCCAATAGTACAGCTCCATATTTTTTTTTAACTGTGTGCAAGATGATATTATGTTAAGGGAGAAGATAAATTGTTGATTTAATGTGGAATTTCTCTGATATAGCTGAAGAAACATCGGAAAGGCTCATGTACATTTTGTACAACTCATGAATAAGTGTGATCTAAGCACTGTTGTAGACATGGAAAACCTCTGTTCTTCAAGATGGAAAGATGGTGGGATTTTGAATCAGAGGACAAAAAGATCTGCTATTTGTGACCTGTGTGACCTTGGACAACTCATTGAACTTCTCTGCTTCCTCACCTGTGTAATGAGGGACTGGACTAGATGACTTCCAAGGCCCTCTTTGAGCTCCAGATCTATGATGAAGATGGTAGGATACCAAGGGTGCCCTGGAAAGGGGAAATGTATACAGGACACACCTTTAAGTTTAATTTGTATTATTAACATTTTCCTCATCACTTTTTAAAAGCCTAGGCAAATAAAACAATCAATCAAGCCTCAATTTGTAGTTTGCTGATTCCCAATGTGTAAGTGATCAGACTGAAAATTTAACAACCAAGAGTCATTTGAGTAATCCCATTTTGTCTACTGTAGCTGTAGGCAAGAGAACAGTTATTCCCCTTATAAAGTGCTAGGCTGATACCACATAGAGTGTACACTCTCAAGGTTTAAGGATTAGAATACTTAAAGAGCTATAAAAAAGCTGGTTAATTATCTATCTACCATTTCAAAGAATCTCAAACAACGGCCATCGACAAGTGAACAGTAGAGTTTGACCTCCAATTAACATTCCTCTATAGTTTTATTTGACAAACTCCAAACTTCAGGATCTCTTGTATCTGCCTCCCCTGTGCCATTAGCCCAGTAAATGAAAGCTTAAGACCCCCAGGCCTTCCTCTACATCTACCAGAGGCTTCTGCAATTAAACTATGAGCTCCTATGAGATAGCAGGACTGGTTTTTTTCCCCTTTGTGTCTTCAGTGCTTGGCACAAAGTAATTAACAAATGCTTTTTATTCATTTATTCTTCTCTCTCCAGTTCTCTCCTCCTGCTTCCCTTCCCCTTTTTCCTTATTTTCCTTAGACTTTTTATTCTAGTTGTTCTTATCTTTGACCCTGCCATCCCTTCTCCCACTCGGTCCCTCTGTTTCTTTTTTTCTGCCCACCATATTTGATTTTCCCCATGTCCTTTTTTTCTTTATTTGTCTACCTGTATATGCTCTCCCACTCCTTCCCTCATTGTACCCCACCTCAACTGAAACTGAAGTATATCTTTACATTTTTATAATGATTACTGAAGAAAGTTTTGTGCTTCCTTGTTCTTAATTTTAAAATCTGGTAAATCGAACAATTTGTTTCTTTTTACAAATATTCACACTTTTCTTTTCCCTTAAAAAAAAAACCAAGCTGCTTTTTATCTGTGGTCCTTCATTGATTTTTTTCCTTGGGGTCAGTGACTCTAAATAGAAAAAAAAGTTTCTTTGTCCTTCTCCTAGCTGGACATAAGGAATATCTCTGTGCATTGATTTTTCAATCACTGTCATATGTTGAGATCAAAATGCAGTCAAGAAATCTATGAGGACTCATTTTTTTCAATGCTTTTACAACTATTAATACCTAGGGCAATTCTCTGCTCTGACCTTGAGATCAGAACCAATGGGACCTGAAGCCACACTGAAGTTCTTCATTTGGCCCCTTTCCCTTTACTTCCATCCCACCCTTCCCTACACACCCATCCTCAAAGGAGAAATTCAAGTGACTCCTGAATGATTTCAGAAGAAATTTTCCTCAGTCTTTCATTTATCTAGAAAGGCAGAATCCAGTTGAATCGCCAAATATTATTCATGTTCCTGTGTCACATATTAGTTTATAAATGGACTAATGGATGTTTCAAGGACATGTCTCTCTCATTGCAATAGCAAAACAAGGAATTGATTTGACTGACACCACTAATCGGTCCATTTACCTAATAAAAATAAATTAATTGATCTATTTACTTGATATCATCAAAAAAGAAATACCAAATATTTATTAAATATTAAAATTAAGTATTAAATATTTCTTAAAACAATTATCCACTGGCTGCCAAAATTGTCTTGTCCGCACCCCTATGGGTTTCTCCATAAACATCCATCTCTTATCTGGCCAAACTCCTTCATTTTACAGATGAGGCCCTATGCGGTAAGGTGACTTTCACATGGTAGCCAATTGTCAAAACCAGGACTGGCCCTCAGGTTTAGTGATGCCCAGTGGGAGTATTCCATCTATGGAGGAAGGAACTGGCTCAATGGAGAGACTGCTGAACTTGGTGGGGAGGAGAGGGTGATGGTGAGAACTAATTTCAAATCCAAACTTTGCCACTTACTATCTCTGTGACTCTGGACAAGCCATTGATCTCTCAAGCACTCAGTTTCCTCATCTGTAAAATGAAGAGGTTAGATTGCAACCTCAATCATCTCTGCAAGTTCTGTCTCTGATTCTATGAGTCTACAACCCCATACTTCTGGGAGACGGAGGGGGAAGGCTAGGATGGAGGCAGCAGGCTCATCCATTGCAACAGAGGGGAGGAGACAAAAAAGGATTCTTCTATGCTCCTCTGAGATTCTAGCAGCTGCTGGCACAGTGGAGAGGGTGCTGGGCATCCAGTCAGGAAGCAATGAGTTCAAATCCAGCCTTAGATACTTACTGGCTCTGCAACTCTGAGTAAATTACTTAACTTCTGCCTATCTCAGTCTCCTCAACTGTAAAACAGAATAATAACAGCACCCACCTCACAAAGTTGTTGTGAAGATCAAATGAGACAATATTTATAAAGCACTTAGCACACTGCTAGGCATATAGTAAGTACTTTAGCAATGTTAGACAGTAGTAAGTAGTAATAGCAGTGGTAGTAGTACTAGTATTAGTGGTAGCAGTACTACTAGTGGTAGTGGTAGTAGTAATAATAGAATTAGCCACTAGTAGTAGTAGTAGTAGTAGTAGTAGTAATATTAATAGTAGTAGTAGCAGTAGTAGTAGTAATGGTAATAATAGTAGTAGTAGTAGTGACGGTAATAATAGTAGTAGTGCTAGTAGTGGTGGTAGCAGTAATAATAGCAGTGGTAATAGTAGTAAAAAGTATATAGGACAATGCTTGGCATATAGGTGCTATATAAACATTCCCTTTCTCTTTCCCATCTGTTTCTCATGATAGACACACGGGCTTATGGGAAGCAAATTAGTCAAGTTCACTCACTATAGGAAAACAACAAATACAACTGCTTGAATCTTTCTTTTTCAGATGGTTATGTTAGCATCTGCAAGAAAGCCACATTACATTTTATAAAAAAAAAATGTAGCTATCCTCTATATTCTTCCAGTGATATTTATATGTTTGACAGTAATTGCAGAAAGGCTGTGGAGGTGGTAGGAGGATGCTAAAGCCAGGCCTCTAGTATACAGTAACATTTCCACCTCTCATAGCTTTGATAATTTCTCTGATTGCAAACTCAGGTAAATGCCCATCAGGAAATGAACCAGTCCTCTATTCTCTACCCTCTTCCCCCCCCCCCCAAAAAAAAAAAAGACGAAGAAAGTCAAGAGCACAAAGTTACTTTTATTCCCTCAGTGTCACAGCTGAAAATGTTGAGAAGTCTGTAAATCCTATATTCCTTCTGCAACTTATCACATTCGCAACACACAAGCACACACTGAAGCATAAAGCCTAACTATGCAAATGTAACACATCACATATACCAAGGAAAGACTATGTTGCTACTGGATTTGTAACTTTGTAAATGCCTTGTTCTGTATCTTTAAAATTCTCACTACTAGACTGAAATTCCTGCCCATCTTTCCCCTACGTAAATTTCTTCCATACTTAGAATTAATGATGGATTGAAAAGGAGGGACACATACTAATCAGAGAGGCAGGGGTGAAAGGAAATGACAATTAATCCCTCAGTCTCTTATGACTTCCTAACATAGTCAGTCCCTCCACACTCGCCAAGTCCATCTGCTTACCATCTGCTGCAGAAAACTTACTAATTCTCACCTCTGCTCCTCTGCTCCCACCATTCATCCCATCTGCGATGTCTTCTTCCTCATCTCCCTGTCAATTCACATCTGTTTCTTCTTCAAGCCTTGGGGAAATTCATCATACATATCCCACCTCCTCCAGGAAGTCTCCTAAGATAAATCCCCTCACAATGATTATTCTTTGACCCCCTATAATCATAAAAATGATACCTTTAATTTATACTAGATAACTTTGCAACTGAAGCAAAATGACAATTACTGGATGATCGATTAATATTTGTGACAGGGAGCATATTAAATTTAGGCCCACTTCATGATCTGTAGATTTTATGTATTGTATATACATAGTACATGGGGAGCTCCATATAATCAGTGCTTCTGGTATATTTAAGTCTTCTTTCATAATGCCCTTACAACTCAAATGTTTTATGATTATGACTTTGAAACACTCATATACTTAACAATTCTATTTTGTATGGGAATACATGTCTCATTCCCCCTTATAAAGTATAGTTCTGTAATGTTAATGGGATTTAAGATCTTTCTCATCCATTAGTAGGCCTCATATGGAGGCCATTAAGAGAAGCTTGCTTAGGGGAGGCTTGCTTGTAGGAAGGCTTTCACACCTTTTGCTAATTTCTAATTTGGTATATACTCTGAGTTGGTATTTTGTTTTGGGGGCTCACTTATGAGAAGGCTCTTGTGATTCCCTGGTCAAGATTCTGAATGGCCATATGTTCAGAGCTCCCTGACTGCTCAGAAGTAAAGGCTCTCTTGATTCAGGGATGTATGTAAAGTGTATAGTTGATTCAGGTAGTCAGAGCCCCATCTGTTGGTCTTTGTTTCTCTGCTTGTATTTTCTCTGAAGTTCAAGGTGTTTTTCCCCCTGAACCAAGTGAATGATATGTGTGTAAGTGAGAGAGAAAGAGAGAGACAGAGAGAGAGAGAGACAGACAGAGAGAGAGAGAGAGAGAGACAGACAGAGAGAGAGAGAGAGAAATTAAAGATTAAAGTAAGACTGTTGATTCCTTTAAAGTTGCTTTCCTTTAGAAAAGCAGATAAAAGAACTTGTGCTAGCAGCCATCCTGGGTATGCTAGGATGCTTGTTGTTACATCTACTTGAGGACAGACACCTCATCTTAATCTCAATTATAACTTCTCTCAATGCCTCCTAATATAGGTATAAAAATTATTTCTTTGACGCTGTTGAATAGTCCTTCATAAAGGGGGCAACATGATGCAGTGGAGAAAGGGTTGTCAAAAGACTTGGGTTCCACTATGGCCAAAGTGCTATAAAACTGTGCATACCCTTGATCCAGCAATATCACTGCTAGATCTATATCCCACCCCCACCCCCACCCCCCAAAAAGGAAAATGACCTATTTGTACAAAATATTTATAGCAGCTCTTTCTGTGGTGGCTAAGAATTAGAAGTCAAGGAGATGCTCAGCAATTGGAGAATGCCTAAACAAGCTGTGGTAAATGATTGTTATGGAATATTACTGTGCTGCAAGAAATGACAAGAAGGATGATTTCAGAGAAACCTGGAAAGACCTAATGAACTGATGCACAGTGAAATGAAAAGAAGCAGGAGAATGCTGGACACAGTAACAACATATTATTTGATGAAGAACTGTGAATGATTTAGCTATTCTCAGTGATACAATGATCCAAGACAATCCCAAACGACTAATGATGAAGCATACTATCTGCCTCCAGAGAAAGAACAGATAGTTTGAATAGACTGAAGCATGTTATTTTTCATTTTCTTTCTTTCATTTTTTTTTCTTTTATTCAAGTCTTCCAGTACAAAATGACTAATATAAAAATGTTTACATAATTGCACACATATAACCTGATTGCTTACCATGGGGGGTGGGGTGGGGAGGGAGGGATAGAATTTAGAACTCAAAACTTCAAATAAAATGTTTTTTAAAAAGAGAGACCAGGGTTCTAGTCATGACCATTCCATCAGCTTGCTATGTTACAGTTACTGAATGGCTGAGTTTTCTCATGAGTAGAACAGTCTCTGAAATGCTTCCCAGCTCTACAAGTCTATATATCATTTCATCCCTGCTTTCCCCATCCAGCTAGACTTTAACATCTTTGATATTAGAAACTATGCCTTGTGGTTCTTTTGAATTCCCACATCACTCTTTCCTGGTTCTCCTCTGACCTCGCTGATCATTCTTTCTCTGTCTCCTTTGCCTCTTCCCTCAGGGTTCTGTCGTGGTCTTTTCTCTTCTCCCTCTATATTACTTGACTTAGTGATCTCATCAGCTCCCATGTATTTAATTACCATCTCTATGCTGGTGATTCTCAGATCTACCTATCCTGCCCTCATCTCTCTGCTGACCTTTCATTTCTTTCAGATATCTTGAACTGAATGTCCAGTAGATAGCTAAAACTCATGATATCCAAAACAGGACTTTCCCCCTAAATCCTCCCCACACCATCTTCCCAGTTCCTCAGGTTCACAACCTAGGCATTATCCTGAGTTCCTCAGTGTCTCTCACTACCCCTGTATCTAATACCAGCGCCTGCCAATTTCATCTTTGTACCATCTCTTTTACATTCCCCTTTCTCCACTCTGACACTGCTACCACCCTAGTGTGGATACTCATCACCTCACACCTGCCTGCCTTAAGTCCATCTCCATTCCAATCCATCCTTCATCCAGTCACTAGTGACTTTCCTAAAATGTAGGTCCACTGGTGTCATGTACCACCCCCAACTCCGATGGCTTCCTATTGCCTCCGGAAGGAAATATAAAATGTTCCGTTTGACATTCAAAGACCTTCATGACTGAGCCCCCTCCCACCTTTCTAGTCTTCCTTACTCCTCAATACATACTCTCCAACCCAGTGACATTGACCTCCTGGCCATTCCATGAACAACATACTCCATTTCTTGACTCTGATAATTTTCTCTGACTGCCTACCCCATGCCTAGAATATTCTCTTTTCTTCACTCTGACTGCTGACCTCCCTGGCTTTTTTTTAAAAGTCTCAACTAAGATTTCACCTTCTACAGAAATTCTTCCCTAACTCCTCTCACTTCCAGAGCTTTCCCTCTATGATTTCCTATTTATAATGTATATAGCTTGCTTTGTATATATTGGTTTGTATATTATCTCTCCCACTAGATTGTAAGCTCCTAGGGGACAGGTACTGTCTTTTGCCTCTTTTTGTGTCCCCAGGATACACAGTGCTGAAGCACATAGTAGGTACATAATAAACATTTATTATTGACACTGGGAATGTAATAAGAAAAATAAACTATGTGTTTTTATTAAAACTTTTTGAAACAAGTTTTCCTTTTTTAAAGCAAGCTCATATAATTCCCGATCCATGATTAGTGAGAAATTATATTCTCTAAGTATCAGAACACAAAAACAATCTGTTATTTCTTCAGTGTATGCAACTCCCTATACCAAACAAATTGAGATCCATCTATGATTTAGTATCTAAATCCAAGGGGGTTGCCTTGTGACACATACAGGTTAAGTGACTTGCTTTTATACAAGAGAGATGTATTAAAGCATAGAGATAGTAAATGTTAGATAAGATTTGAACTCAGATATTCCTAACTCTGATCCCAACACTATGTGCACTATGGCAAGTTACCATTATTCTATAAGTGAAATTATTGAATATAATGTAAACAATGTAGTTAAATCTGAAAACTGTGATTTCCCAGTTCAATGAGAACCATTCAGAAATGCCATGCGAATGAAGATATATTTAAGTACTTTTATAAAAGAATGTGTTACTTTCTTAGCCAGTGATAAGAACAGCAAAACTTCCAAGAGTTCCATAAAAAGCAGAGGTCAGATGGAGATAACCATTGACCAGGCATGTTGTAGAAGAGATTCCCACTTCTGGCAGAAGACTGAACTGAATTGATGCCTAACATCCCTTCAAACTTCTAGGAGGGAGGTTAAGAGTCTTATGGTAAGGATGAGGACACACAGTTCTAAGAAGGAAGTGATGAGAATAACCCCTTGCTAATAAATAAATCGGAGAGATAAATAAGATGCAATCTCTATATGGGTTGCTTTATATATATTTCTTTCCATGTTGTCTCCCCCATTAGATTATAAGATCCTTGAAGTACGGGACTGTCTTTTGGCTCTTTTTATATCCCTAGTGCTCAGCACAATGCCTGACCCATAACAGGCATGTGATAAATGTTGACTGATTGATTGAAAACTTTGCTACTCACCAAGAGTTATCATACAATTTCCAAATATTTGGACCTGGGATACAAGTATTCTTATAAGGAAATCCATCAAGAGTTTTTGTTGGTTTATTTAAATTTAATTAAATTCCCTGCCTCACTCCATCCCCCAAATGAGAATGTGACTCCCAGAAGATACAGTATTTCATATAGAAAAGCAAGAGTGGTATCAGCCAACCTACACTGGAATAACACTGTCTTTAAAACACACAAGATAGGATCCATTTCAATCAGTGTCCTCATAAAAGGGGGGAGCAATGAAGCATCAAGTTGCAATTATTCTCCTCTTCATTTGGGTAGTGTGAATTCCCTTCCCAAAAGATGTCACCCCTGGGAAGAAAAACGAATGCACCTGCCAATATGGAAGAATCCTCGGCATCACCTCTACTCTCTCTCACCGGCAATTATACAATGAAAGTAACCACTAAATAGGCAATGTCAAATAATTAAAGCTTTAAGACTTCCTTTCCCCTTTGATGCAAGCCCCATAATCCAAAGATCCTCTTGGATGAAAGAGAAAATCATTTGTGTACATCATTTTGTCTTATCATAGTTTTCCAGATGCCCATGGGAGGCTGCTCACTAAGCCATTTCAGGAGAGTTGGGAGGAGGGATGGTGAGACAGCATCCCAGGCAAGCACCGATTTTAAAATTCTCTAACCATTTAAAACTCATGTTATGCAATGCTGCATTACGAGAGAAATCTTCCTTTGTCTTTTTTAACAAGGGCGAGGGGGAGGAAAACCCTCCCTTTCCCCAACTGCACAGTATTTCTATAATACTGCAAGCATTTATGCAAGATCCATACTTCTCTGTCCATCATTTATTCATATTCAGAATTCTAGTGTATGGCTTAGACTGAGAATAATACAGCCATCTTTTTTTACCTTGCTCCTTTTTTTGTGTTTCTTATCCTGAATCTCTGTTTGTGGCTCCAGCTAGATAAGTCTTCATACTCAATAGAAGACCTCTTTTACATGCTTCTAGACTCTCCTTCTCTACTAATGCCACACAATTTAAAAGCTGAAACCACCCAAGCCTTGTCTGATTAGTCTTCAAAATATTACAGGAAAATAGAGTATTTTAAACATAGCATTACCAGATATGCTTTATTGTCAGTTTAACTCACCACACTTTACAATGCCAATCTCCTCTCCTTACCCCCAACACCATTCAGATGTGACTATAAGCAAACTCCTCTTCCCAGGGACCAAAGATGTTCCTTCAGAAATCCTGAAGCTACAGGAAGCTTTGCCTTTGGGCAATATTATGTTCAGGGACAGGAATCTGGTTGTCCAATGAAAGATAGGTAATAATGGTTTGCCAGGAAATATATATTGTGTGGGGGCCCTTCTAAAAGTTTTGTTTGAGTACTGTGGTTTGAAGTATAAATTCTGGGCTCCCAAGTAAAAAATGCCCTAGGGCCCCTATCTCCTTTATTATGTGTAAAACAAACATTTTCAATGAGGGCCATTAAGAGGACCCATAAAATATATGGCATCTGGCTTTTTCAATTACTCTTGGAGTTGGAGAATTTCAACTTTTGCCACCATTTACATGAAAAAGACATTTTTTGGAATATGGAACAGATTAGTTCTAAGCCTACACAATTGGAATGTTCCATTTCACATGTTTTAACTTAGCATGATCCTAGTTATGAAATCAATTAACAAGCATTTATTAAGTAACTTTATATGCTAAGCACTGTGGATGTAAATATGAAGAAAATATTCAAAAAGAGCTAAATGCATCCAAGCTTCTAATTGAAGACATAAATAAAAGACTAGAAATATGTATATATTTTCTTACTTTGTGGGGCTAAGTCTTTATTTCAGTTTGTATGAATAGGCCTAAGGATAAAATGTAAAAATTCCCACTAAGTATTTTAATTTGATGAAAAGGTTGATTTTTTCTTTAATTTTAATTCGTTCTGATTTTTTATGTCTCCTCCTTATAGACTACATTAGAAAAGCCATGTGGGCAGAGAGGAGGAGGACTCTTCTCTTGCCTGGATTCTACTAGCTTCAGGAAAGCTTTGGCAACTTAGAAGAGGAAAATAAAACCTTGACCCTGAGGGGCCATCTGATTTATCCCTTTCTTTTTAAAAGCCATCTATAAATTTAGGAGTCAAAGCAGAACTGGATTTTTTCACACTTCACTCTGATTCCTCTTGATTAAATCTGACCCTCTAAGTGATTTTTTAGGTTTTCTACTAAATGATTTAAAACAGCAGAACTAAAGGCAGCAACTATTTTTGTTCATGCATATCCTTGCAAAAGTAGAGAAACATGATACTCTGCAAATAATGGTTCATTTCACATGAAACTTCACTGAGGGAGCCTGAATAGCTAATAACATAGGAAAATTCCAAAGATGTGGTTGTTATTCCTGCTTTGAAAGAGGGGGAAATAAGTGGTCTGTGAAATTAAAAATTGGGTTATCTTGTCCATATACATGAGATGGCATGGGCTTGTGGGAAGAACACAAGACTAGGATGCAGTTACAGATGTATGTTCAAATCCCACCTCTGATGCTTGCCAGCTGAGTGACCTTGGGCAAGTCACAACCTCTCTGTAAAAATGGGCATAAAGAAGATCTGCCTCACAGAATTATTGAGAGAACTGAACAAAGTGAGCTATACAATCAAGTGGTTTGCAACTTGGTGTTGTTCGATTGTTTTGAGTCATGTCCGATTCTTTGTGACCCCATTTGGGCTTGTGGGAGATGACTCACAGTGAAGTTTCCCCATTCTGAACATTCTATTAGATTCTGATTTCTTCCTTATGCTTTGTAACTAAGTTCAGTATTCCGGGGTTGTTACTGAGCTTGCTTAGTAAGCCTCATGTTATCTAACAAAATTAGAGTCTCATTAGTAATAATTATGGTAATGGATTGGGATTGCTTTGTGCCGATGAGTTAGCATTAGTAAGAAGATTGTGAGCTTGCCTTACCATCCATTGGTAAGGTGGGACAGGGTTTGGAGGTGGGGCTAGATTATGATACAAGAAATCTGTGAGCTTCTGCAATGTGTACTCCTCGGTGGGGGCCATTTTAGGTGCTCTGGGAGTGCTCTTTCTCAAGAAAACACAATAAAGACTCCTCTGCTTTTACTACAATTTTCTGAATCTCCCTGAATTGTTGGTGAGGGTCTTCACACACAGGGTTTTCTTGGCAAAGATACTGGAGGGGTTTGCCATTTCCTTCTTCAGCTCATTTTACTGATGAGGAAACTGAGGCAAATAGAGTGAAGTGACTTGCCCAGGGTCACAGAGCTAGTAAGTGTCTGAAGCCAGATCTGAACTCAGAAGATGAGCCTTCCTCCCTTCAGGCCTGGTGCTCTATATTGTGCCACATAGCTACCCTGTTTCACAAGCCTGGTCTACATAAATATCAACTATTATTATACACTGCAAATCCCCTTTTTTTTGGTTGTATCATCTGAGAAGAAATTATTATTTTCCATTATATTAATAACCAATTGTTAAATTAGGATTAAGGCTTTTTCTCTCTATTTCCTCATTCAGGGACCACCAGCTCGTGTAAATCATTCTGTCTCTGAAGAACTCTGATGATAGATGTGATTTGTCCATATCTTCTAGGGAATGGACTTCTTGATCTAGGCAGGACCCCTATCAAACCAGGAGATCTTGTATGTAAACAGAATCTAATCTAGGTGAAATCCAGCCCCAAAGCATTAAGTCCATATCCTTGCACCTCCATTGGGGTTTAAGGTAACAGAACTCATGAAAGAGAAAACCAACCAGAGTGATCTGGGTAGAGATGGATTCCTCTGCCCAGATTGCTGGAGGTGGCTGAATCTCATGATCAATGCACAGTCTAAGCAGGAGGAGCTGAAGACTTTTAGCCCACCTCTTCAATAATATGCTCACCCTCTCATTAACTGTTCACCCATCAGGGATGATTTTACCTGTCAGGGGCACATTCTCTCCTGCCTTTCCCAAAGGTATTTAAGAATTCAGTGATCTCCATGGTCTTGTCTTTTGTTACTAAGACCACTGACCATCAATTTATAGATTATCAATTAGTCAAATTAATACACTGATTATTAATTACCCCAAAACTCTATCTCTTGGGATTTTCATTTGTCACATATCTTTTTACCTTGGGATAAGTATTTCTGGAATATAGTATTCATCTATGATGTAGTGAGTGTTCCAAGTGGCCACTAGAGGACAGAAGCAGAAGAGGAGAATGAATGTCTGGTTCAGAGCCTACCAGGGATACCAGGGCATTTCATTCCTATGTCAAGAATCAGAATTCAGATTGTCAAAGAGACAGACAAACCAACACACCATAAAATCCTTGAAGAGGGTAATGCTTGGAAAAAAAACAAGGTCATAGGACCATCAACTTAGAGCTGTAAGGGACTTTAACATAAGGTCTAACCTGTCTAGTCTAACCTGATCATTTTACAGATGAGGAAACTTACATACATAAAAGTAAAGAGATTTTCCCAAGGTCACACAAGTAGTAAGTGGCAAAGCTGTGGTCTGAACCCTGATCTACAGACTCCAAATTCAACATTACTTCCACTGAAGATAAAGTGGAAAAGTGTGTTGGGGGGGGGGGGGAAGGAAAAGAATTTGGTTCAGAGTCATATGATCATAGATTTAGAACAAAAAGGAATCTGAGAGGTCATCAGGGCCAACCCCCTCATTTTACAACTCAGACAAGTAAGGTCCAGATGCGTCTTTACTCAGGCTGGAATTCAAAGGTGGAATTCAAAACCAGGACTTCAGACTGCAAGACAATTCACAATAGCATGGGATGTTTAATAGCTCCAGTAAGTACTGGTCTGACTCTACCTCCTTTTGAGGGGATGAAGAGGGCCTGTAGTCCAGAGATATCTGGAGTTTAGAGAGCCTGAGGGAACTGTCTGGAGCAAGGCATTCTCATTCCTTTCAGATCTTAAGCTATCAGGCCTTAGCTATCTCTTTCTGGTTTCAATCTACGTGAGAAAGCTCTGACACAACAGCCTAGGTAGTGTTGCAATGCAGTCTTCTGCCTGTCTTACTGATTCTATTAGCTATAGTTTGGCAGTTCCTTTTTAAGAGTTCTTGCTAAATACCTGGTAATTATTTTTATAGTTCTGCAATAAAGTGTAATTTCAGCAAGACCTAAGTTTTTGGTATCAGTGAAGGCTGAGTGACTGAACAGAATTTACTGATAGAACCATCTTCCTCTGATGCTAGATGACTATATTCTTAACTTTTTGGGAGTAATCAAGTGAACCCCAATTCTTTGGGACCTATGGGAACCTAGACTGCTTTTGCTAGGTCTTGTGGTTTGTGGATAAGCCAAGTGAAGTTCTCAATAAGCAAGAATTTATGTTGCCCAATAGAAATGACCCAGGATCTTGAAGATGAGGGTGTGGGTAGAGTGCTCCCTCATCTGTTTACCTCCATTACATTGAAAAAGTATAAGGCTAAAGGTAAGAAATGTTAAATTAGCCCAATGATATGAAATGGTAATGGTAAGAAATACCACTATTGTCATCACCAGTGACAACTAACATTTATTGAATGGTCTTTGAATTTCAAAGTCAACGAAATTTTTGAGTGTCTCTGCTTGTTGTGGGGAAATTTATCAAGAGAAAAGGAAGGAACCAGTTTAAACTTATTTGGATACATTTTTTAAAAATGCATCATGAAAACAATACTTCACAATTCTGAACTTGACAGGGTAAGCAAAATTAAGTAATTAATCTTTCCATGATTAGGTTCTGTCCAACCATTCCAGTTTTATTTCATACTAATCTTCTTCATGCATCCTACTTCCAGCCAAACGCAGCTGCTGGATGTCCCAGCTACATTCTCTCTTGCACTTTCATGGATTTACAAAAGTTAGCTACCTATCATGCCTGTTCTATACTCCTTTCTCATCTCTATCCCTCCAAATCCCTCAAGGCCCTGCGCAGGTACTGCCTTCTTCACACCAATAAGCATTTATTAAGTGTTTACTATGAGTTGGGAATACAAAATCAAAACAAACAGAAGACCAAGTCCCTGCCCAAAGAAGAGTTTATATTCTTCTTTGGGTATGGGTAATATATACCATGCTGAACTTGGTGTCAAGAAAACCTAGTTCAGATCTCATCCCAGAAACTTACCATTTCTGTGAATGTAGGCAAGTCATAACTTCTCCAAGCCTTGGTTTTGTCATCTGTAAAAGTGGGATAATAATAGCTACCTCATGGGTGTGTTATGATGAAATGATATAATAAATGTAAAAAACTTTGAAAACACTATACAACTCTGAATCATTAAACAGCAGAATATAGCCCTGATTATTTAAGATGAGAGACAGCAGTAAATATGGGGGGACCAGGAAAAGATTTCTGTAGGAAGTGCTACCATTGGCTGAGCCTTAATGGACCCCAGAGATCTGAAGAGATATTTGTGAGGAAAGAGTGTATCCCAGACATGGGGGCAACCTTTGTAAAATTAAAGAGATATGAGATGGAATGAGTTCAGGGAAGAGTAAGCATGCCATTTTGGCTGGAACTTAGCATTCATGAAGGGAAAAAAAGAAGTAAAATAAGTCTGGAAGGCTGGCTAGAGTCATATTGTGAAGGGCTTTAAGTCCCAAGGCAAGGACTTAATATTTTATCCCAGAGTCAAGAGAAGGCCACTAACAACTACCAAGAAAGAGAATGATTCAGTCATTACTATGTTTTAGAAGAATTATTTTATTAGCTATGTGGAAGATAAATTAGGAAACTGAGAAAATGTAATGTGGGAGTTTAATTGGGAAG
>CM053585.1:503939398-503960804 GCA_028646515.1 Pseudochirops corinnae
AAGTTGTTGACTCTCTTTTCATGATTTTCTTGCATCATTCTTATTTCTCTTCCCAATTTTTCTTCCACTTCTCTCATTTGGTTTTCAAAATCTTTCTTCAGCTGATCTCTAGCTTTTTGGCAATCTTCATGTTTCTTGGGAGCTTTTGGTGTGGGAGTTCTGACTGCATTGTCTTCTTCCCTTTCCCTGCTTTGTTCCTTTTTTTCTCCCGAAGAAGGAATCTAGGGTTTGGTTGCTGTTTTCACTTTGCTTCCTATGCTTATTCATGGTCGCCATTCAATGTTTTTTTTTTTTTATTAGTTCTGTAGAACTCTGCTTCCAGAGGGAACAGCTCTGTCCCAAATCGCTGGGATTTTCCCAGCTGCCGGGGCCTTTAGGAAGCTGCTAGGTCCCTCCTCAGCTCCGACTCACTGAAAAAAAACCTCAGGACCACCACTCAAGACTGTGATCCGGATCCAGGCCGCTCAATGCGAGAGCACTAGGCCTCTGAACGATTGCTTGGTCCCCCTGCAGTCTGCAGGCCGGGAGCTCTGGAGTGGCAATGGGGAAGGGGGTGCAGAACCTCCGCTTTCCACCTCCTAGACCTCCAGGTGGCTCGGCCGGACCCGCTTTTCTTCCCTGGTTTTTAGCCAAGTTCCACTAACCTCAGTCCTTTTTCCTTATGGCTGGATAATTCTGAATTCTGCCACAACTGTTGCAGATCCGCTGTCCTGAAGCTCCAGCCCCGGCGGGCTTGGCTCGTCCAGCCGCCGCCGGGGCAAAAACCTCCTTTTCAGGCTGGGCTGGTTTCTGCTCTCAGAGTTGAAATGGTTGCTTTGAGCCGAGCTGCCTTCAGCAGGGAATATATCTGTGTGTATTTCAGAGCCCTAGAATTTGTTTAGAGTCATATTTTTTGGGTATTTGACGTGGCTGTGTTGGAGCTGCGATTTCTTGCTGCTCCTACGCCGACATCTTGGCTCCTCCCCTTCCCTCCCCCCCCAGTCTATTTTCTTTCTGGTCAAATCTGACTATGTTTAACAGAGAGGAGAAAATTCATATTCATCATAAACTAAAGTGAATTGGGAACAAACACATTGGACTTCTCTGATGGAAACTATCAGCTATCCATGACTCAAACATCATGCAGTTGCCTTCACCATTCATCACATTGACTCCAGGTTCTCTGGTTCCATATTATCACACACACCAAATTATATTTATTAAATAATAGAGAAGCAGATCTGCAGTCTGAGATACTACCTCTTCATCAAAATTACTGAATTTTGGTTATAATTTTGGTCTCACTTAGTGGCGTACAAATTTTTCATGTGCAGTTTGTTTTTGTAGTTGAATCGAGGTTTTACAGTGGGCAAATGTACCATCTCTTGCCATAAAGTAGATTCAAACACTGTTACGAAAAGAAATCGGATAATATTGATAATTAGCTTCTTGGTTCTCATTTAGGACTTGCTAAGAGGAGATGCTAATTTTCTAATACCATGCTGAACACTGTGGTAGCCCTGGATATCTTCTTCTGATTATAGCCAAACACTCTTGAAAAGGGTAGAAGACCATTAATCTTCCATGGAACATGAGCTTTTATAGATAACAATTTATTATGGAAGTAATTTGAGAATTTTGTGCTATTGTATAGAATCACAGAATCTTAGATATGGAACAGACCTCAGAGGTCATTTATTACAATCCGTATCAGAGCAAAAATCTCTTCTACAACATGAACAACAATTCATCATACAACATCTCCGTAAAGACCTCTAATGATGGTCAGTCAGTCAACAAGCATTTACTAAGAGCCTGCCATGTGCCAGGCATGGTGAGCTGACTACTTCCCAAGTGACCTTTCTGCATACTACCTCTTCCACATTTTAATTAAATTTAAATTAATTTAAAATTTTAATTTTTTTGTTTACATCAAGCTGAAATCTCTCTACAATATTGCTCTTAGTTCTGTTCTCTGGGGCCAAGAGGAACAATTCTAATTACTCTTTTTCACATGATAGCCCTTTGGATACTTGAAGACAGCCGTCATGTGCTCTAATTCTTCTCTTCTCCAGGCATAATAACCCTAATTCCTTCTACTGAGCCTCATATGATAGGCTTTCCAGTTCTATTAGCATCCTCCGGGCATGCTTTGTTTTCCTCAGTCTTACATGCTGTGCCTGCTCCTCAACCACATTCACATCTTGGGCCTAATTTATGTTGGAGGCACATTCAGTAAATGAAAGTTGGAAACAGCTATTAATCAGATACTTTGATTGGAGTTATCACTCCATATTAGTATCTCGTGTAGTTGAAGCCTGAGAAACAGGGATAAGGATGTAGTTATTGTGGTATAAAATGCTTTACCTTGCAGTGGCTAGGTGGTACAGTAAATAGAGCACTGACCCTGGCATCAGGAGGACCTGAGTTCAAATCTGCCCTCAGACACTTAACACAAAACTAGCTGTGTGATGTTGGGCAAGTCGCTTAACTCCAATTGCCCTCCAAAATTAAAAAAAAAAAGTAGGAAGTCTTTGGGGCGGCTAGGTGGCACAGTGAATAGAACACCGGCCCTGCAGTCAGGAGGACCTGAGTTCAAATCCAGCCTCAGACACTTAACATTTACTAGCCATGTGACCTTGGGCAAGTTGCTTAACCCCAATTGCCCTACAAAAAAAAAAAAAGCAAAAAAAAACCCCACAAAAAAAAATGGTTTACCTTGCTGTCCAAGATGCATTCCAACCAATGTTATGAGTCCACATAAGCTGAGAAGAAAATGAAGATACTTTAGCTTTCAAGGAACTGTTGTGGTACACTGGAAAGGATGCTGACTCTTGAGTCACAGGATGTGAATTCAAAGCCCACCTCTGAAGCATACTACCTCTATGACCTTGGACAGCAGACTTAATCTTCCCTGTGTCCCCCAGAAACTCCAGAGAATTTCTTCATCAGTCAAATAAGAAGGTTAGACTAGATGGCCTGTGAGATCTCTTCCAGGTCTAGATTGATGATTCTGTTTCAGTATAAAGCTGAGAAATTATCCGTTCTAAAATTAGAAGGAAGCCATGACATAATCAAATTAATCTTTCTATGATCATGAAACCATTCATTCAAAATACAAATTGATCTCATGAATTTATTGACAAAAGGTACAAGAGCTCTAGCTGTTAAAAATAAGGGGGAATTGAAATTCAAGGATACTTTTATTTTCTTTTAGAAATAAAGAACAGCTAGTGTTGCCTCCAGGTCCATTTCAAATATAATCTGAATACAAAGTGGCCACCATATTGAAAAAAGATGGATTACATAGAAGATATCTAAGAGAAAAAAATATTTTCAGTGTTCAAAGAGGGTTGACTCTGGAAACAACGTGGAAGAGAGGAGGATGATAGAGAGAATTGTAGGCCAGTTTACTGGTTTTCTGTGACTTTATCCTTAAATTCTTGTCCTGAAATCTTAACCCTTACATTTGCATATGCTTTCTGGAAGGCTTTAAATTTCTGGAATTTTTTGGAATTTTCAGTTAACCAAAGAACTTAAAGTTAAAAAGTTAAGAACATTTAACCTATCCCCTGCATTTTGCATGCAGTTGGAGAAACTGAGGCCCAGAGAAAATTAAATGATTTACCCAAGAATATAGATATAAAGCACCTTTCCTTAAATTTTCTTAAAGTATTTTGTCTGGATTACTTTTACCCATATTGCTCCCTAACTTGTATTATACTTTTTTTGGACTGATCCTTTGATTTTCTTCAGGTAGAAAAACTCCCTCTTTTAATGAACTTTGGCACTTTCTCTATAACTTATAGTCTTAGTTGCCTAGGGCATGGAGATACTATTTCTTACCTGGAGTTACAAAAGTGGGACTTGAACCCAGATTTTCCAGATTCTAAGATCAACTTTCTGTCTACTCTATCATATTGCCTCTCAATGTGACTAAGACTGCCTTGGGCACAGGACAAACATGTGTACCACTTTTCAATTCCCATCATGCTTAGATACCTGTTGTGGTGGGCCATGAAAAATACCTTGAAGCTTTGTAATCCTTAAAGAATCACTTAGTAACTCTGGAGGGGACTATGAAGCCCTGGTAACCTTTTAGATGAATTCTTGCTGCCATGGCAAAAAAAAATATCTCTGTCCTTTTTACATTAGTAAAAATATTTCCCTCTCCACTTGGCATTTGGGAAATTGCTCTCTCCCTTTGGAAATTGACTCTACCCTTAAGCTCCTCTGCCTAGTCTTTAAATCATATTCAGAACCTTTCATTTCTAACCATTGCTTCTTTTCCTTTGTCCCCCAGGCCAATAAGGCTGTTTTAATTTTTATAGATCATCAGAAGAAAAAAGTTGTTAGATCCACAATGCTGCTTCTTTTTCTCTCTCCTGAGAACCTTTCCCCCTCATTCATAAGCCTTAATCAATGGTTTTTAATTGTTGTATTGAAGGGAAGGGTAAAATCACAGTAAAAAGGAATTTTAAAATACCATTTGCAAGATGATTTTAAATGATGTAATTATGCAAACAATAATTAAATGAAAGTGAATTTCATCTTCATTAGATAAATACATAGTCACTTCGTGTTGACTGTAGTGTTTAGGGCTTGCTCTTATGTCCCCGGAATCCACAGCTGCAGTGGTCGCCCACTCAGACTTTCTTACCCACAGCTGCCTGCAGCTGTGCCCCAGATTCTTTTTTCCCCAGTAATCTTAAAGCAATCTTAGATGAGAAAAGTTTTGGAAGAGAATCTAATTGGATCCTTGAATTCAAGATTCAGAAACTAATAATTTAGAGAAATTTGGGGAACCCAAGTCTGGGAACTGAGGAGCAGAACTGTGTTGGGACAGGCCAGTAAGAGCTTTGTCCTTGAGTAGATATTTCAATGGCATTTCTCTTTCGATACTTCTACCCTTCCCTGTGTTATCCATCCATGGTGGTATAAGACTATAAGTGACCTAATCTAGCAGAGTGTTTCCTCTTTTGCCTGCTCTTCCCACCGTACTTGTGGCTACCATTAGCCATGGCCACTGTACCCTCCTGCCCCTACCCACCTCTATGAGCAGTTTCATTATACTTTCTGCATCCAATGATGGAATCCCAATAGCTTGTCTAGTTCTTTATTAACACAGACACTTTGTAGTATCCTGAGACTTGCCTCCTCCCCAGACTGCATCCCAGGTTAGCCTTCACCCCATCCTCAATCCTCTGACTTGTCAAAACTGAAAATATCATTAGGAATGAGTGTTGAGGAGAAAACCAAAGAACACCCATGGGATTCACAGATCTCTTCCACTCTTGCTTCCCTTTATAATAATTAATAATAATTTACATGTTGTAGGATATATCCATGAACATTAAAAATCTTTGCTTTTGGTAAGAAACATGGAAATAATTATAATAAGATGAAAATGAATTGAAATATAAATGAGGAATGAAAATAAGAGACAAAATGAGAGAATAACGAACCCAGAACAAGCTCTTTGGGGCTCTTTGAGAACACAGAATGTAAGAAAAGAAAGGAGAAGTACAAAAGTGAAAACCCAAACAAGTTACATAAAATGACATATGAGAGAAAAATGTCATATTTTGCTTGTTTGTTAACCTTAAATATCTCTTTATAATAAATATGTTTTGCCACTATGAACCACTCATTAAGTAAGTAAATTTTCATATTGTTTTACTTTGCCTTTCATGTTTTAATATCACTATTGCTTTATATAATTTTGAGATCTTATGTGATTTATAATCACAGAATCCCAGAACTGAAAAGCAACCTCGTTGTCAACCCCTCTCAGGTTACCTTGTCTGAGGTGCTAAGGATTTCATAGCAGTGGATCTTTGCTGAGAATCACTCAATCATATCTCTCATGGGCCATGCCCAAGAATTTTGACCCTGTGTTGGGATCAGTTTCCTTACATGCAAAATGGGAATTATCCTTCAAGAGCCTATCTCATAGGGTTATTGTGAGGCTCAAATTAGATATATGTGAAGTGCTATATAAACCTTAGAGTGTCATATAAATGTCAGCGAGTATTCATGGAAAGGAACAATTCTCTCCCCCTGAATAAGGAAATAAGGAGACTTTGCTAATGTGTATTTGCTTTTTTCTTTCCTCTCCCTTTCTTCTCAGTTGTTATAGGGGATCACAATGGAATTAATTACAATATTGCCTTAGCCCCTAGTAGCACTGATATTTGGTAAGAGTGCAGGAGTCAGAAATCAATGAAGTAATAGGGCACTTGGGGGGCAGGGGCGGGACAGTTTTCTAGAACTGACCTGACCTTTGTCTAACTGCCCTCAGGAAATTTCTGAAGATATTTCATTCCATCCCTGTAAGAATGGATGAGAAGAGAAGGAAATAGCGCATGAAAGTAAAGAAAAAAAGAAATTGAGTTTAGTTAGGTAATTGGAAGACCTCCGACTGTATAAAATTGTGCTGGAACAGCCTACCAGTCAATAAATAAAAAAGAAAATTTGTACAACTAAGTGAAATACCTAAGGATGACTGATAGTGGAACTCCCTCTCTTTAAATCAAATTATATTTAAACAGTAAAAGAATTCTTGATTTTGTCAGTGTGGATATTTCCACTACTGATGCAGATTGCAACCCTACTTGATGGATGAACGCAGAGTTACTGTAGTCAAAACATTTGTCACCTTGTGTCCAGTCTGGTGATGGGCATCTCCGCACTAAGCTAAACTAGTCTTCAGACTCTAAACATACAAATTAGTCCTTCACTAGGCCCGTATTTGAAACATGTTCACCTTAGTGGAGAGCCCACCAGAAATTCTTCTGCTGAACAAGCTTAGCGTAGCTTTCAGAAATCAGAATCATCTCCAGCTATGGGATTATTATGGATATTTCAATACTTGCCATTGACCAGGTCAATGGAGCTGACTTTTCCCATCTGTAAAAAAAGACGAGCCAAAGAATTTCGTTTGAAAGTCTAAGTTTCATAGATCAAATGATGAATCCCTGTGGAGCAGCTGGATCTTTTTTCTTCTGCCTTTCCTTTCCCCCATCTCTTTTCCATCCCCACCTTTTCTTTCCCCTCCCCTTCTTTCCTTTAGACATGTATTTTGGCATTACATTAAGCGTCTTGTCTTAATAAATGATTTTTTTACCTTGAAATTCTCTATTTAAGATAGGGTTACTGAGTAATTTATTTGGATACCTGCAGCAATGGAGAACATGGGAATGGTTTGCTATGGAATTTTTTGAAACAGGTAGATAGATTTCTTTATTTAGCAGTGATTTAATATTCATCTTCTGTGTAGGAGATGAAGCCTGACAACATACTGAAGGTTTCTCTGTGTTAGTGAAAAGCTTGGGACTTCTTATGAGTTTGGAGACTGTTTATCTCATGACCAAAATTAATTTTCCACAGTTAGGGAAAAGCAGAATTCATCTCTTCAGAGGAACAGGGAAACTGCCTTATAACCATTCTCTTAGCATATCCAAGCAGTTGTATGGCCCTGACCAGACCAGCATGACTCATGGCAACACTTCAGCCCCTCACAACTTCCTAGGATAATCTTGGGTCACTGTGAAGACTTATTTTTTATCTTTAATAGTCATAATCCCTTGCGAGATCACATCAACCCTAGAATTCACACCTCCTTAGTACCTCTGCCCCTGGGGCTCCTCTCCTTTGATTGGAAGGTGAAGATCTGAGAGCTCCTCCCAGAACTAATCTTCAATGAGGATTCCCTCTGAAGTCCTCTGGACTTCCCTCTCATGCCCTGGCACTGGGTATGTTCTCTATTTTTCATGTCACCAAAATTTCAAATCTAGTTTAAATGGAAATACTTATTTAGAAGAAAATAAATGTGTCTGGAACTGGCCCAACTGACATTCTGAAACCCCCCTGAATTTTGCAATAACACAATAAATTGGAATGTTTAGGATGTAGCTAGAGAATTGCACTAGATTTGTTGTTAGAGGACTCTAGTTGATATTGCAATTAAGTATTTATTGCCTTAGTTTCTAAACCTGATCATATTCAGTGCAACAATTCAGCAAACATTAAATGGATCACATGATTAATTGAGGTTAATTTTTTATGCTTCTGAACTTTCTTTTGAAGTCACTGTGAATTATGGATATAACAAATCAGAGGCATAAATAATGGGTCATATTGGTTGTAAAATAGTTTAACTGATTATTATTATTGCTGACTTTTAAAAATTAAAGTTTGTTCTTTCAATTATCATTTTTTCCTTCCTCTTACTCCACCCACCCCTCAGAAAAAAGAGAGAAATATAAAACCCTTGAAACAAATAAACAGAGTGAAGCAAAACAAATTCTCATATTGCCCAGTTCCAAAAATGCGTGTGTCACATATTAGCCCATCACCTCTCTGTCAGGAGAGTCTTTATCACTGATTCTCTGGAACATCCTGGCTGGCTCACTTCTTAACGTTTTAACTCTCTAAATACCAAATTCCTTTTTAATGTGAGAAAACATCTTCTTACAAGTAAAAAAAGTTAATTATTAGAAAGTAAAAAGTAGGTGAATAGGAGGATACCCCATCTAGCAGTTCCCTGATTAGTCATTAATATACTTTCTTTTCTGACCAACTACCACCAAGAGACAGAGAAGCCCTCGGAGTGCTTCTCTCCCTTGCCCTCTCCCATACCACCAGACCTGCTTCCAGCCCAGTCTCACTGCCATCAGTGTAGAGAAGGGGCCAGCCATCCCTACTGAATGACGAGCCACCCACAGAGCAGTCAAACCAGCCTAGAAGAAGCAGCAGGGTTCCCTGAGGGAGAGACAGGAAGTAGTATGTTCCAGACAAGACAAACCAGCCACCACTGTCACCACCTTGACCACTCTATCTCCTTAGATCTTAATGGAGATAGCCCAACACCTGAACCCAAGAGTCTTTTTAAAAGCAATGCTTCTGTTCCAAAATCCATAGCCACCATCCTAGGAGGTAACCCCTGTGGAGATAAAGCTCACGTCTGCTAATAGCTATAGCTATTGAAGATAAACAAAAGAAAGTTCTTGTCACCTAAGTCCTTGGCACTGTCAAATGCTTCAACATCAGAAACTGATATGATTTTATTAGTGGAAGTTACATTAAAGGAGAAACATTACCATCTGCTTTGCTCCTGTACCTCAAAGACCACGGGCCCTTTCCATTGGATTGGCAACTGAAACCTTTCACATGAATTGCGACCTCCATTAAAACGTGAGCTCCTTGAAAGAAGGGACTTTCTTTCCTGTATGTATCCACAGTGCTTGGCACAGTGTTTTGTATATAGTAAGCATTTAATAAATACTTCATTCACACATTAGAACCAAGCCCAGTACTAAGTCTGGAAGTCTCACTGTGACATTATTCAACCAACTCGTTTAAATACTGAGGACCAGTTCTTTGTTATTCAATCTAAATTCTCTTGTTCTTTCTCACTCCCAAAATGATACCACTTCCCAATCTTATAAACATCTGCTAATAAGAACTCACATTTATATCATGCTAGAAGGTTGAAAAGCACTTTCCTCACAATGGCCTTGCAGAGAGGTAACTGAGAGTATTGCTATCCTCATTGTCCAGATAGGGAAACTAAGGTTTAGGCCAGAAGATGAAATAGCATATGTGAGTCATACAACTGGCAGGCAGAAGGGCCAGCATCCAGAGCCAGGTCTCTTCTCTCTCCAGATCTAGCTTTTCCTTTCCATGATATACCATGCTGCCTCTCTAATAAAGGGGGGATGCAGTATATGAATTTGATTCCCAAAGCTATAGCATCTTGCTATAATTGGTCACCCTCTTCTTTCTAAATCTTACCCTGGGGCTTAGCACTTTAAAATTGCCTTATCCCTTT
This sequence comes from Pseudochirops corinnae, assembly GCA_028646515.1. Lineage (NCBI taxonomy): Eukaryota > Metazoa > Chordata > Mammalia > Diprotodontia > Pseudocheiridae > Pseudochirops > Pseudochirops corinnae. Next base: position 503,949,210 of record CM053585.1, read on the forward strand.
GGGCTGGGGGGGAGGCATTTTTTTGTTTGTTTGTTTGTTTTTTGGTAAATGGAAACCAATGTTCAAATTCATTTGAGAATAATCTAGTTTGATCTTATTGTAGATGTTAGGGAATTCTTGAAAGTAGTTAGCTTTTTTTCTCCCCAAATTTCTTCCAAATTGTCCTCTGGAATCTTTGCCCCCCTAGCTTATTCTGTAAATATCTTTCCTGGCCCTCAGAGAAGAATTATTCATATTTGCTTCTAGTCTTCAAACCAATCACCCTTTTGCTGGACAGTTCCCTAGGAAGTTCATAGTTCTGGGTCTCTCCATTCCATTCTTTAGAACCCTGCCTCCCGGCCACAAACATCGACTTGGGTTGTTATGACTTTCTTATGAGTTTGGAGACTGTTTATCTCATGATCAAAATTAATTTTCCACAGTTATGGAACAGCAAAATTCATCTCCATGAGGAACAGGGAAAAATGCCTCATAACCATTTTCTTAGCATATCCAAGCAGTTGTATGCCTCTGACCAGACCAGCCTGACCCATGGCAGCATTGCAGACCCTCACAGTTTTCTAAGATAGTCTTGGGCTGCTATGAGGACTTACTTTTTTTATCTTTAATAGTCATAACCCCTTGTAAGATCACATCAGCCCTGGAACTCACACCTCCTCAGTACCTCTGCCCCTAAGGTTCCTCTCATTTGATTGGAAGGTGAATATCTGTGAGCTCCTCCCAGAACCTGTCTTTAAGGAGGATTCCTCCTGAAGTCCTCTGGACTTCTCTCTCATGCCCTGGCACTGGGTATGTTCTCTATCCTGTTCTCCATCTACTTTTCAGCTTTCTTTTTTATACTGTGTTCTGCCATCAATTTATGACCTTGAAGCTGGGAAGTATCTTTTTCCATTTCTTTGTATTTCCCTTGCTTAACACTGTGTCTGGCACATAGTAGGTAGTTAAATGTTTATTGACTGAATGGAGTTTGGCTTTGTAGGTACATACTTTTCATTTGTAGCACTGTTGCTATGGAAACTACCCCCTCCACACACACACACATACACTCACACATACCTTGTTTCACCTAAAGATGTTTTCAGGGGACCAACCAATTAGGTGGGGGTAGGCTAGTGGTTCTTAAATTTGATATTTGGTGTTATAATTGGGTGACTATATCTTCCCACCTAGTCTATCCCAAAGACTTACCTCCTCAACTCTCCATCTTCTTTTGGTTGTCTTTTCTCTTTCACATTGAAGAACTTTGAAATCTTTTTTTTCCATCATTTCCTTGGAGAGTAGGGGACTAGATCTCTTATTCCATAAATGTAAGGGAACTCCCACTGTGGAAACTCTCTTCATTGCTATAGATCAATAATCAATTTTTAACTCATAAACTTTGAAACAGAGAGGTTTAAGTGACTTGCCAGATGTCCCATTTCTAGTGTCAAGGTGTGGTGGTAAGAGAGCCAGATCTGTAGTCATATGACAAATTCAAATCCAGCCTATGCTACTTACTGTTCCTATGAGCTTGGCTGAATCATTTAACCTCTCAGACACAGTTTCCTCATCTAAAAAGAGCACGGAGGTATAAAATGAGCCAGACATGCTGCACTTCTCAACTTTATGAAGTTATGAAAAGATTAAGTCCATCCCAGCTCTAAATTCTCAATCCTCTATCTCAGAGGAATGGTCTTCTTGACTCCAGGACCAGCCCTTTACCTACTGCACCATTCTAATAATTTCCATACTTCTAGAGAAATTCTAGAAAGTCAGAGGCAGTAAGTTTCTCAGTTTGAGGTCAAAACAATAATAACAAATGCAACTGGGATTAAAAAATAAACGATCCTTTCCTCTCCCATATATCACTATCTTTACTGGTGTGTGCCTGCATAGACTTCCTTTTTCTCCCAGTGTAAGTCTCTTTTTCCTTTAATGCCCAACTCAGATATCAATGACTTTCCCCCAGCCTAGGTGAAAGTGTTTCTTACTCCTCATGGGACAGATAAGTTGTGGAGTGGCTAGGGTACTGGGCTTGGAGTCAGAAAGACCCAAGTTTAAATCTGACCTCAGACACTTACTAGCTGTGTGACCCCTAGGTAAGTCACTTAATCTCTGTTAGCCTTAGTTTCCTCATCTGTAAAATGGGGATCATAATAGCACCTACTTTCTAGGACTTGTTGTGAGGAACAAATTAGAAGATAATTGCCAAAGCGTTTAGCACAGTGCCTGGCACGTAGAAAGTACAGTATGAATCATTCTTATTATCCTCCAATGTCTCAAAACATTTTAATTGGATTTCCTCTTTGATAGGGACTCCTCCATACTACAAATAGTCTAGGGTTTGACTGAACTTTGTGCCTTGGGATAATAATGCTAAAAAGGAGCTTAGAAATCAAGTCTGGCTGCCTCACATAGATGAAGAAATGGAGGCCCAGAGAGGCAAGAGCACTTACACAATATCACATCACCTGTCTGGGGCCAATCCAGGACTTGACTCTGAGTTTTTCCATTTCAACTTCAGTCCTTTTTCCATCAAACCATCTTGCCTCAGTGACATAGTCCTTTTTCCATCAAACCATCTTGCCTCAGTGACATAGAACAACATCAGAGTCAAAGTCACTTTTTGTGCATTGAGAAACAAGGTAAAAAGTCATCTTTATTTTAGAAATTCCTGAGCCTGTCCCTTACTATATCCTTCTTCCTTCTACACCCTCTCCAGGTTTTGCATCAGCGAGCTTAAAATTAGCCACGCTTCATCTGAAATGGATGTTTGATTTTGACATGTGCTATGAGTAGATGCCATGGGAGCTCAGCCTTCTCTTAATTCTAAATTAATTAGAGACACTCCTATTCTTAGTGACAAAAATATGCAATCAGACCTAATTAGCTGATAATCAGTGCTTTACCACACTCACCACCCCCAACCCAACACATATAAACATACACGCTTCCTTTTGGAGTGGTAATCACAAGAGCAGGATGTTGAATTTTAGAAAAGTAGAAACCCTTCTGAGACATAAAGAGGATGTTCCTAGCTTGTGGCTTAGATGCAAATATCCAATAGTATCAGCAATGGGCTATAGTTATCTTATGTTATCATGCTTAAAATTTGTACTAGTTTGGCTGCCCTGATGCTAGATGTGCTGTATACTTTGTGATGTCTGGTTCTCCTGAAGTAGTTGCTCACTGGACCTATTATATTTTTGGTTTTACTGTTGACTATTTTTTATTCTTTACTCCTAAACTAGCCGTATCAAGTTCAGCGAGATTCAAAAGATCTTTTCAACATAAATTTAATTTGCATAGACTAGTCACTAGTCACAGGATCTACTCTGTGATCAAAGTTTTCAGAAGAGGGAAATTAATGGTATTTGGATATAATGATATAAAAATGCTACCACGTTGCCAGAGAGGCCATTTAATCTCTCCAAGGATGCCAGGACCCCTCAGTGGCACTAGCCATCAAGGGATATTTCTTCCTACCCCAAAAGCAAGTTCCTGAGTGTATTTGTATATGACAAATTTAAATCCAGCCTATGCTACTTACTGTTCCTATGAGCTTGGCCAAATCATTTAACCTCTCAGCTACAGTTTATGTTTTACTCTTCATCTGCTTTTGAACCAGTTCCAAGTTCCTCTAGAATTCTATGCTAGACAGGCACACTCATTGCCTCCAAAGCAGCAGGGGAGCTTAAGTATGATGTGTCACCAGGGCTACCTAGAAACCCATCAGCTTTTCCTATGGCCTGGAACTACATTGCAGGGGGTGGTCTTTTAGAATTAGACCAAGAGAGCACAAGGCTCATTTTGTAGACTATATGTCATATATACCTTTGATTTTCCATGCTCCAGTAGTGTGACCACAGAAGTTATCAGACTGTACAGAGATCAACCCATTTGGAAAAATCACTTCTCCCTGTGCTGTTCTGGATTATTAAATCCCCAGTTGAGTGCTTTGAAGCTCTAAAAACCTGTATTTCAAGGGTCTTTGACTGTCACTCTGGATACTTCTTTGCTGACTTTAATCACAACCCCTCTGTGAAATTAATAATGGTCTTCAAGAGCTGTGATGCCCCTCCAACTCATCATCATCTGGACAACTTGGGGATAAACCTCTCTGAATTTAGCCAGGTAAGTCCTGCAGAAACAGAGCTACAATCTGTCACAGGCTCTATGTTTGAAGGCTTTATAGTTTGGGGAGGAACAGCTACATGACAAATTGCATAGAGTGTTGGATTTGGAGTCAGACAGACTTGAGCTAGAAGCCTGCCTCCTAAACTTACTAACTGTGGCCCTGGGGACTCAGCCTCAGTTTCCACTTTAGTAAAATAGGAATAACAATAGCACCTACCTCCCAGGGTTGTTATGAAAATCAAATGCAACACTATATATTATGGGTGTGTGTGTGTGTGTGTGTGTGTGTATGTAGATAGAGAGAGAGAGTACTTTGTGAACCTTAAAAAGTGATATAAATACTACCCATCTAAAACTCATGCCCTGTTAGCATGGGCACTGAGAGCCCAGGGTCACCTCCATTCCACTGTAAATCATCAGTCTATGGAGGTCTTTAATGGAGATCTAAAATACTGTAAGCTATAAACATTAAATATTGATATTGATAGACAGTGTGAGAGAATGAATAGAGAACCAGTCTCAGCATTAAGAAGAACTGGCATCATGTCTCACCTTTGATACATATTGACTGTGTACCATGGGACATGTCACTTAAATTCTAAGTGCCCCAGGTTACATTCTAAAACTATCTGTTATTCAGTCAATTCAGTCTGACTCTTTATGACCCCATTTTGGGGTTTTTTTTTGGCAAAGATACTGGAGTGGTTTGCCATTTTCTTCTCCAGATCATTCTACAGATGAGGAAACTGAGGCAAATAGCTGGAAGTGACTTACTCAGGGTCACTCAGCTAGTACGTGTCTGAGGTCAAATTTGAACTCATGTCTTCTTGATTCCAGGCCAATCAACTGTACCACCTAGCTGTCCCAAGACTATGAGTTGTCAAATAGTTGTTGAAAGTTTCTTACAGTCATGAAATCACAGATCTGAACCCCACCCATCGTTATTATTGTAACGATGGTAAAAGGATGTTAGTTTGTGTCCAAATGGAATTTCTTTCCACATCTCTTCCACTTTCTCTCTAGTTAGTCACTGAGCTGGTTTCTTCAGCGTCTTTGAAAGCAGATACAGGCAACCCTCTCTCACAAAATCTAGATAATCTTCAGCAGATAGGTCATTCCCCTTAGGCTCAAATCTTTGCTGCCCGGCATGATTTTTAGTCACCTCTTTGTGTCAATAGCTTGTGACTTAAGCAATGAAAATTAATTTTAATATCATCCTAAGCAAGAAGCAATTGGAAAGGTAAATCTCTTATTTAAAAATGCTTCAAAAAAGAAAGAAAAGAGAAGCATATGTTTTTAAAATGCATAGAAAAGAAAAAAAAGGAAGGTCAGAATCTGAAAGAAGTAGGATAGCTTTGAAAGTTACATGTTAGATTGATTGCATGAATATTTAAGATCAAGCAGTATATAATAAATATTTGCAGCTTCATGTTCTATGGTTATAGAAATGCGTATTTTATTTGCTATTTATTAATAATAGAATTTTAAAAAGAGATTAAAAGGCTTCAAAGGTATTAGTTTGGTTAGTTACATTGCATTGCAATTGTTTATTACATTTTAAGATATCCTATGATATTTCTTTTGCCACTCCCTATTCATGTTCTCTCCAATTTACTTTTCCCATTTCAGAAATAACACAACTTGGAAGTCTTAGATGTGCAGCTCTAATGGTGGAAGTGCTTTGGCTGATTTTTAAGAAGGAAAGCAGAAATATTCTCATCCCCCAAAAGCTGTCAGGATGTTTTCTGAATATACCCAGTAAGCACATCCTTAGTTCCCCCACACCTGAACCATCTGTCTCACATGTAACCTGTGAACTGCATATTTTAAAGCACAATAAAGTCAAGAAAATAACAACTCAAAGAACTAAAAATATGTTTTTTGCAAAGCATTTTTACATACATTGTCTCATTTGATCTCTACAATAACTTGATGCTATTATCATCTCTGGTGACTGAACAAAACACACAATTTCTTGAAATTGCATTCTTCTCACTCCCATATTATCATTTTTTAAGTCAGAAGTGTTACACCTGAATCAGAGACACTATGTGGGCATTACTTATTGAAAATTGGTCACTCAATGGACGAGCTGTTTTGCTTATTTGCTTGTGTTTTTTTTTCTAAGGGGTCTGGCATTAAATAGAATTCCAGAATGGAAGTTGAGGAAGAGAGAATGGAGATGGGTAAGGGTGGTTTTTATTGTTTTAGATTAGACTTATAATTTCATCAACATTGGGAGCTCCTGTAGAGGACTCCCTCTATCAATGGTGGTCAGCACCTGCTTTGCCCCTTAGAGTGCTCTTAGAGGTTAACTGACTCCATTAGTATCAATGGCACAACCATTATGTGTCAGTAGCACGGGAACCCATCTTCCTGACTCTGAGGTCAATTCACTATCCACTATATCATGCTGTCACTCATAAAGGTAATTAGCTAGAGATAATTGACTAATGTCATATTGAAAATGGGTAATCAACTCATCATATCAATTATGCCAAATAGCTTTTTCCCAATCAATAAAGCATATATCAAGCTTAATTAATAATATCTATTATTATCTTACTGCTGGTGGTGGTGGCTGTTGTCCTTCATTCTTGAAGAGGACCAAAATGACATCACTATGCTAGAGTCAAGTTTCATTGTGCCTGACTGTGACTGATCAGACCAACATGAGCTCAGAATGATCTCTAAACATGCACATCCTGTGTGTCCTTTGAGCTGTTTCAATTCTGCTTTGCCCATGGAGCACTGCACCTAATCTGATGTGGGCATGCCATACTGTGAGCGATCCTGTGCCAGTGTCTCCTGTGTCACACAATCAATTCCAAAGTTCTTGACAGAGACCTTGAGAGTGTCCTTGTATCACTTCTTCTGACCACCATGTAAACTCTTTCCCCATGTGAGTTCTTCCTAAAATAATCTTTTTGATGAGAGTATGTTTTACATTCATACACTATGACCAGCCCATCGGAGTTGCACCCTCTGAAGCAGAGTTGAAATGCTTGGCAGTTCAGTTTGAGTAATGACCTCAGTGTCTGGTACCTTATTCTTCCAGGTGATCTTCAGAATCTTCCTAAGACAATTCAAATGGAAGTGATTCAGTTTCCTGGCATGGTGCTGGTAGACTGTCCAGGTATCACAGGCATACAACAATGAGGTCAGCATGATGGCTCTGTAGACCTTCAGTTTGGTAGTCAATCTAATACTTCTTCTCTCCCGTGCTTTCCTTTAGAACCTCCCAAACTCTGAACTAGCTCTGGCAATGTGTGTGTCAAACTTATTATCAATGTGTATATCCCTGAAAAGATATACTGGATGTTGGTGATATGAAAAAAGGCAAAAACACAAAAACAAGCCCCCCTCAAGGGGCTTACATACTTATGGAGGGCTCCTTGGGAGGTGACAACATGTAAATAAATAGGGACAATATGATATATGCAGCAGGTAGCATTTGATCTGAGTACTGAAGGAAGCCAGGGATATCAAGAGGAAGGAGAAAGGAGGGAGAACATTCTAGGCATGAGGGAGAACCAGGTCAAAGGTACCACCTGGAGATGTTGCATGTGTAAGAAGGTGCTTTGTCTGCCATGACTGGATGGTAGGCTCAAGGAGAGGTAGGATTATGTCTTCTATTGGACATCTCTTCTCTGTAATAGGTGCTTAACAGTCATCACAGTGTAAGGGAAAAATATGATGCACATAAGAGTGGCCATGGGCAAGCTTTGCACTTGATTTAATGTCAGTGGACAGCCCCATATCTCACTTTGGACTCTGAACTCCACTGAATCCTTCAGGAGACTGAGATACTGATTCATTATTTGAAGATAGTTCTTTTGCTTTGATGTGGCCATGCATCCATTGAGATACTGGCTGACTCTGATGTAGATGCCAGAATTGTTTGGTCACCCACTGCCCTCTCCCCACCTCACCAGACCCACTAGGAGCCATGTACCCCATGATTCAGTGACCATGGGTGCTCCCTACACACACTGTCACCCTCACAAGCATCCTGCTTGTCATCAGATTCCTGCATGGAGCATGATCTCTGAGATGTCGTTTTGCATGGTTTGAGAGCAGTCAACATGAAAGGCCAGGGGGATTTTGATAAACCTGAGGGTATAGGTGCAGTTCCTTGACTCTTCAAGCTGATGACACCAGCCTGTTACCACTGTTTCCCTCCTCGCCTTTATGAGCTCTTGATGGACCAGTCCCAAGTTGAGAAAGCAGATGGGTAGGGTGTATTTGAAGAAGACAATAGGCTTGTCCAGGTAGAACAGCACAATGTCACTGTCTGAGGAACTTTTGGTATAGTTTGGTTGCGTGATAGCTTCCTGTATGTTAAAATCCATCTCTGAATTCTCATACCGCCAGGTGTTGTATTCACCAAGTCTTACTATAAAGTACTTTGGATGTTCCATACAGTGGGCTGCAGTCATCACCCAGGAAAAATGAATAAGGACACCTTACCCTTTAACTTTTACCTGGAGTCCAACAGTATCTATTGCCTGCCACAGGCTGTGTTGCCTTTGTCGCCTGGCCTCCCTGCTAAGATTTGGATTTGTAATTCTTCAAAATGTGGCATTGGGTAATTCACCTTTTGTTTCCCACATGGAAAAATTGCAACAGGTTTACACTTCATCAGGTTGTCACACTCCTGATATCCAGGGGAACAGCTGCAATGACATTGCTAATTCTTGAGGTAAGCACAGCCATCGTTTATCATGGACCAGTTGGTATAGTTTACTTCATAACCACAAAGGCATCCTTCCTGCCCATCTTTGCAGATGCACTGAAAGCCACCAATGCCATCATTGCAGGTCCCATTATGGTAGGGTTGGGGATCACACAGGTCCCCATTCATGTACTTTTACCCATAAGCTAATGTTTCTTCCTGAGTGGTAAAAATCTCTTGGATTTCTCCCAGGTTACTGATCTCCTCACTGCTTTCCTGATCCAGGTTGCCAGGTTTAATCTCTTCCAGGAATGACTTAGCTCACATCTGAATCCTCAAGATTTCGTTGGCTTTTTTGCAGCTAGAGAACCCTGAGAGTTGACATGTCTACCGAGTAAATACCCAGGAGGCCACAAAAACCAAAAAGCTCACAAGTGGCCACATTTTGGAAGAACTGATATGTATGGCTCCAAGCAACTGTAACATGAATAGTGGCCACCCCCTTGTAAACTGTCTCTGTAGATGAGCTAAACCAGGCTGAAAATAAGTGACAGACCTTAGAGCCATTGGTGAGTTAAGGGAATGTCTACACCAAGCATGTGAAGATGTTCCCCAGTGGAATGGATAGATGAGAACAATTTGTTCCAGGAGCCATGAAGGTGGCTGAAGCAGGTCCTGGGGAGTGCTTAGAACTTGTCTAGTCCCTCTGGAGCCCAACAGCAGAGAGACCAAAATATAATTTTTTTTAAAAAAGTGAACTCCGAAGCTTGTCCTTTAGTTTATACTTGAGTATCTGGCTACCCTCTGATTCTGGATGGGGATAACTTATTCAAAAGAAAGACAATAGGTGAAGAGGAAAAAGGAGCATTGTATATTAAGAAACTGTCCTCGTGTAGGGAAATCCAGGAACCATAGAGGGGAAAACATGACAGAGAGAACTTGGGTGAATGTCCAAGGAGAGAGAATCAGAAGTGATTCTTGGCTTTGGAGAATCCTATCCACCACAGAGAGGGGAGGGAGGCAATGTGAGGAGGAGAGGGGAAGATGTTATGAAAGAGGAATTTGGAGAACAGAACACAAGCCTGGGAGAGAAACATGAAATCACAGTGATAGGGAACTTCAAATTACCCATATATCTGCGGGTACTCTGTCTCTTTTCCAAAAGCAAACTAACAACGTCTTGACTGAAACAAAGTGCTGGGCACATAAAAAATGCTTAATTAATACTGGTTTAATTGATATAACTGGTTTCAGTGATCATTTCATCCTTTTAAAGGTGTAGGAAGCAACAAAGGGAAATTCTATCTTGGATCTGATTCTTGGTAATCAAAGGAACTTATTTGTGTGGAAATGATGGGAATTCTGAGGGCCTGTGACCACTGTCTACTAGAGTTTGTGATTGAGGAGGAGAAAAAAAAATCAGGAAATAGTCTACCTTGTACCTTAGCTTTGGGAAAAGTTGTTTTTAAAGTATTCAGAGGAAAGATAGGGAGGATCTGATGAAATAAAATTCTTTGGGGAAGTCAATCTAGGGGATGAATGATAAAATTTTAAAGACACAAAGAGAAACAATTCCAATGAAAGAGAAAAATGGGATTTTCCTGAAAAGACTGATATGGATTCACAAAGAATTTATTTTGTTTCTCTTTTCTTAGAAAAGAAGAATGATCTTAACACACAAAATGAGAAAAAAAGTAGTAACAGGGATTAGATAAAGGAGTAGAAAGATACATAAAGAACTGAAAATTGAGCACCTAGATATTCCTCATGAATTCAAGTCACCTGGCCTAGGTGAGCTATATCCCTGTGTCCTTAAAGACCCAGTAGATGTGATTACTGAGTCACTATCTGTCATAATTGAAAGGTTATAGGAAGTGGGAGAGGGGCCACAAGACTGTTCTCTCAGTTTTCAAAAAGGAAAAGACAGCCAAGCCTGGAAACTATAAGGCCAGTGACCTTTATTTCAATTCTGGAGAACATTCTAGAAAGGATCATAAAAGAAATGGGTAGCCAACATCTAGAAATAGAAACACTGATTACAAAGAATAAACCTGGCCTCCTCAAGGGCAGGTCATAACAGACTAACCTCATTTCCTTTTTTACTAGGATTTTGTCACTGACATGTAATGGTTGTATGGGCCTGGACAGGTAATTTAAACACTAAATACCCTATGAAACTCTAATTAGATGAGAGGGAATACTGTAAGTATAGTTTGCCTAGATTTTACCAAAGTTTTGATAAAGAACTATTCTTTCAGAGAAGATGGAGAGATATAAGTAGATGATAATACGATCTGATGGATTCAGAGCTGGTTGAAAGGCTAATTTAACAGAATATTTGTTAACTGTTGAATGTCAGTGACAGTCAACGTTTTGTTATCCCTTCCACATTGTAGGGTTTAGGGAAGAGACACCCCCTTGATCTGGAAAATCTGTGTAAATATTTTTGACCTTCCCTTTATGCCAGAGCAGAAGTTTAAATTATTATGATATTAAAAATGAAATATGTTGATATTATACAATACTATACATATATTTATGCATTTCTGAGTTTCTAAACTTTTCTGTGTCATCATACTGGCCTTCACATGTTATCTGTGGTTTCTGTAAAACTTGCCCAAAATTCTTATTTTAATTTCTTATGCCAACCTGTGATATATAAAAACCATGATGGAAAAAGTCATGATGTGGAAGGAATAACTTTATTAAGTAATTATTATGTGCCAAGCAGAATACTAAGTTCTGAGAAGGCAAGTATAACGGGGTTTTACAATATCTAGATCATCTAATAGAGACACCCATAT
>CM053585.1:503960904-503974945 GCA_028646515.1 Pseudochirops corinnae
AGCTGTTATAACTTTGTGTTTCCTTCTATTGATAGATACAGCACTTTAAGAAATTTTCACAACAGACTATTTTGACTTATTGAACAATGTCTTTGCTCCTATTGGTTGATGGCTTCCTTCTCTACTTTATCCTAAAAACCATTTTGCATTGTAACAGGGCTAACTTCTATAACCATAAAACAAAATTATTCCTAAGACATGTCTGATTATGTTATGAAGAGTTAGTTTGTGTCAAAATGACTTTCATAGAGTAGAATGAAGAACTCAAAAGATTTCTTTTAAAATTACAAGGTTGGTCATGTTCAGAAATGAGTCAAATATTAAATTACATTGGATAGTGCCCAGATTCTTAACAGAGTAACCTGAAGATGATGATTAGGTTTTCTCAATGAACTTTAATCCAAATCATGTATTAACCATATTGCATGGCCTAAAAGTAGAGCCAAGAGTGAAGAGTCTAATTTTCTTGACATCCTTTTTCAGAGGTACAAGTATCAGCATTGTTTGATAACCTGGTAATATCTTAAGTTATTTATGTATCAAGTATGTGATATGTTGGGGAGATTGGATACATAGGATGTGTTCTAGTCATTCTGCCAGTTTCCCTAGCTCCAAAAATGGAGAAGACACCCACCCCTTCCTCCTCGTCAGCTCATGCTTACTGAATGAATGTCTTCTGTAGGCAGGAATGTCTTCCAAGGGTGGAAGGGTCTTGCTTTGATGACTTGATTAGACAAAAGTTGGCGCAGTGTGCCCACCCACTTGAAGAAATGTTATCTAAATAAAATGCATAATAATGGTAAGGATTGTTAGCATTACCATCATCATTGTTATGGTCTTCATTTTCTAAGTTGCCTAGCATTTTGCTTTTTAACCTGGTATTTTGACTGGTATTATACATGAGTTTAGTTGCCCCATAGATACTGTTCTTGCTCATTTCTTGAAAAAAAAGTCTTGCCTGTCAAGATTCAGAAACACTTTTGCATTTTTTGTGGCACAAAGAAGTGTGGATTGCTGTTAGTTAATCAATAAGCACCTACTATGTGCTAAGGACTATGCTATTCACTGGGTATATAGAGACAAAAAGGAAATCATTCCTAACTTCAAAGAACTTAACATTCTATCAAAAAAAAAAATAGCCATGATTATAAACCAACTGCAAAATATACACAGATCAACCCAGTTTCAGGGGGTACTAGTATTTGGGGAAATGAGGGAAGGCCTCATGTAGGAGGTGGTATTTAAACTGAGCTTTGAAGGGAGATGGGGAGCCCAGAAAGTAGAGATAAGGAGGAAGCAGACTCCAGGCATGAGGGACGGCCAGGGCAAAGACATGAACACAAGAGATGACATGTTGTATACTAGGGACCACAAATAGACCAGTTTGCCTGGAGAGTGGAGAGTGTGAAGGAGCAGGAGGAACCTGAAAAGGTAGGCTGGAAACACATTGTGAAGGTCTTGAAATGGCAAACAGAGCAGTTTTATTCTGGAAGCCCTAGGGAGACTGTTTCTTTTTCATCAAAAAAGTGACATGGTCGGCATTGTGCTTTAGGAAAATACCATTTGTAGACTTTATTCTGAAACATGAGAACTTAGTGTTTTTCCTCATGGTTCTATAGTCTCACTTTTCCCCTCAGTTCCTGTTTCTGTGTTCTAGATCAGTAAGACAGAATGGCCTCTTCCTGTACCAGTCTCCAATGCTGGGTAATACTCAAAGAGGAGCATCAGTTAGGTTTTCTATTCCAGTAAGAACCACGGAGCACCCCAAGAAGCAACCTGAGTGCAGAAGCAGTTCACATTTACCTAAAGGAGAGCATTGTGACAGAAGAGCTTCATTAATTCTCCTTCAGATGCAAGACTACTAATGCTGGGTTTTAATGTTCTCTTGTTAACCAGGATAGCCACTTTCCCAGTATGCCTCCCTGAAAAGCTATTTAACCTAATGATTGTAAATAGCAATGAACAGCATATTCAGGATAGTATCAGCATAAAGCTCATTCAGCGTGCACGTATTTGGCCGAGTGAATGTGGCTGATAGGTACTTGACCGAAGTTTAAATGTACAGAGTTTAAAATGAGCACTTTTTAGTGAATAGTTACCGAGTATATATCCTTTAAAAGATACACTGTGTCATGTTAACTTTGTAGTATAACTTCTAAGTACTTCTAGAATTTTCTGTGATTCCTCTCATTTCAGAGAAACACTTAATTGGAACACTGGGAGTTAGCGGTTTGTTCCCTAAAGTGTTCCAAGTTAACAAGATATTTACCGCAGCACAGACCAGGACTTCTCCCAAGATGCCCTTTCTTGATAAAAGGATGACAATAGCAATAAGATGACATCACCAAAAACAATGGAGTGATCATATCATATAGCTTGGGGGTGACTAATGACCCATTTGTTGTAATAATTTATATTATTACATTTATATAATGTAATAGCCACCATTTATATAATGCCTTAGGATTTGTAGCCTATTATCTCATCTGATCTTCACAACTACACTGTCAGGTACATGCTATTATTTTCCTGGTTTTGTATATGAAGAAGCAAAGGGTTGGAGATTTCAGGTGACTTTGCCAGGATCACATAACCTTTATGTGTCTCAGGTAGTATTTAACCTCAAGTTTTCCTGACTCCATGTCCAGCACTTTCTCCACTGTGTCATCTCCCTGCCTGTTAGAAGGAGTAGCCCCACTAAGCTCTAGTCATTCTAGGAACTCTCCCGCCATGGTCATATAATGGGAAAAATACTAACTTTGGAGTCAATGTATGCGTTCAAATATTGTCTTTGTCATTAACTCCTTGTGTGTTACCTTTGGACAAGTCAATATCTGGAGCCCAGTTTCCTCATCTTTAATACGGGAACTAGATTAGATGGGCTCTGCGTTCCCTTACAGCTCTCAATCTATGACCCTATGAACTTCATTCCTAAAGTCCTAAGTAACTCTGGAGTTTAGGGGGATCACATGTTTTAAGTCTCTCCTCTCTCTTCAGTGCAGTTTTCACAGAGCTGCCAGAGTGGTCCTCCCAAAGTAGAGGAAGTCTGACCATCATTTCCCTATTCATTGAGCTCTAGAGACTTGGCATTCTTTCTAGGATCAAATACAAACTTGTTTCATGGGCCTTTAAAACCTTTCACAGCTTTCCTCCAACCTAACTTTCCAATATTAACCTTTATTCATGTCTCTCATGTGTGGAAATCCATCTTTTACCTGTGTGATTTAAATTCATGCCCCCATGACTAAATGCCCTTGTCCCTCACCTCTACCTCTCAGACTGGTTTTCTTCAAAATTTAGCTCCAATGCCAACTCCTTCATGAGACTTTTCTGATTCCCCCAGCTGCTAATGCCCCCAAATTACCTTACATTTATTTTGTCTATATATAGCCTATCATATATGGTTAATACATGTTTATTAGTTGATTAAGACTGTCTCATTATCTCTTTAATTAGTCTATTGTACTTAGTGTAGTGTAGTATATATATAGAAGGATTTTTTAAAAATGTTGACTGGCCAACAGAGAGCTTCCAAACACAAGTTCAAGTTTTTGCAGTGCATGATAACTAAATTATTAGATTTTCTTTGCTGATAGGCCCAGAAGATTGCAATTTTGTTAACAAATAGCCAGCATGCATGCATTAGGCACTCAGTATGCACCAAGCAATACCATTATCTAGGGTCATTTGACAAAGTGGATCAAGAGCTGACCTCAGAGCCCCAAGGCTACCAAGGATCAGATCCATCCTCTGGCACATATTGGCTCTGTGACCCTGGGCCCAGAGGGCCTGTGATCCTGTCAGTATCCAAGGAAACTTCCCTTGGTTTTAAGTTGCAAACAAGCATTGGTCTGTAGAGTCCCTTACCCAGAGTTTCCTGCCCTAATGAAATCACTCTTTCAGTCCCTATCTAAAAGTACCACAAATTTTGCTGTGGGATAAAGATTCTGTACTATCATCCCTCCTTTTGTGGAGGAGCATCTGCCTCTTGGGAGATGACTGCACAAACTAATTAGAATTCATGTTTAGAAGGCTCCTTTCAAAATAGGCCTACTTAGCAGATAATACATTTTTCGTCTTGCTCCACTACTCCTCATAATGTTTTGCTGTTCACAAAGTTGCATGATTAAATGTGCAAACTAACTTGCAAGGTAAGTCATTGATATAGGCCCCTATTTCTTACTGAGATGAATGGAAAGCCCAAGAGACAAACTTTCTGAGTAATTAACAATCAGTTTGTTAATTACGTTAGCAAATAATAAAATTGATGATCAATGGTCTCTCGGTAACAAATGACAAAACCATGGAGATCCCTGGATGCCTAAATACCTTTGGAAAAGGAGATGCCCCAAAAGGTGAGAAATCAATCCTGATTGGTGAATAATTAATGAGGGGTAGACTCATTTAATTAACAATTAATGAGAAAGTGGGCTAAAAGTCTTCAGCTCCTCCTGCTGAGAATGTGGTTTGATCGTGAGACTCAACCCCCTCCAGCAATTTGGGCAAAGGAATCTATCTCTGGTTGGTTTTCTCTTTCATAAACTGGGTCACCCTCAATTGTAATGGAAGTTTCCAAGGACAGGGACTTATTTCCTAGGGCAAGAACTGGCCTAGACTGAATTCTGTTTGTAAGATCTTCTAATAATGTAGGGTCTTTCCCAAGACTGAGAAGTACATAACCAGAGGATTTGGGAAATCTCATCTTTCAGCAATGTCCTTCAGACACTAGCTGAATGACCTATAGGGACTGGTCCCTGAATAGGCAATAGAAAGGAAAAACCTTAATCTTAGTTTAATAATTGGTTGTTAATATAAGAGAAAAATAATCATTCTCTCCTTAGTTTGCAAGGAAGAAAGAAAGTAATTGAGAGGAGGGGCTCCTTACCCTAACACATGCCCACCATTGATTCTAAAGGGAGAATCAGAAGGGTGTTTGGTCAAACAAAAGTATTTGAAAGCAAGCATGAGTGCAGACACTATTCCACACACTTGGATGTGGACGTTGCTTAAATTCTAGTGAGGAACCTTGCTCAAAGAGTCATGGGATCTGAATTTCAGACTAGAAGGAAGATGTCGCTGATTCCAACCTACTCATTTTACATTTGAGCAAACTTAAACCCCAGGAGATGAATTAACTAACTCAAAGTCATGTGAGCTAAGGAATGAGACAAGAATTCAGGTGTATGGTCTTCCAGTCCAATGTCTTTTGCTTAATACCTTGCTATATTAATAGCTAATTTTACAATAGTCAAGAAAACAAGTACAGCTTGGCCAACAACCATTCATTAAGCATTAATATACACCAAGAATTATTGACCTTTGGGGTACTGAGAAGTGGTTTTGGCACAGTGGATAGAAAGCTAGCCTCAGAGCCCCAAGACCACCTAGATTCAGGTACCTCCTGTATCTTATATTGACTGTGTGACCCTGGGCAAGTTACTTAAACTCTATTAACCACCACTAAAAGCTACTTAGAATATTTCTTTATTTAAGAAACTTTTGAGTCCTCTTCCAAATGTGTGTTCTTTATAGTCTAGGAACCACTCAGGGTAAACAATCATGTTTGGGGCATTCAGGGAGCTAGATGAAGGACAGATATTGGGTGAATGGCAATATTCAGGGGAAAAAATAAAGCTCAATTTTTTGTTATCATGCTCTAATCATCTTCCTTTTCTAATCTCTTCTGTTTTTTTGGTTTTCTTCTGTCATCACTACAAATTCAGTGACATATAACTTTTATTCATAGAATATGTACAAAAGCATAATTATATGTAGCATAGTATAAACATAGGAGAATTCAAATTATTTCTCTGTCTCTTGTGCTCTCTTTACTTGCCTGCATAATATCCAAATGCTGCTTTCTAAATTGGAAGAATAAACCAACCTTGTAGAGTTGTCCCAAGTGATTAAGTCCATAAATATTTGCTTTAGCTCTCAAAAGTTTGCATTGAGCTCATGAGTGTTTCCCAGTGTCCTCCTTTCTCTTCCCAAGCAGCCCATGCCTCCTTCACATTGCTTTGTCTTATAGAGAATTCAGTCATTTATCCTAATCTATAGCATATTTGTAGTTCAACTACAAAAATTCAAAACTATCTAAGTTAGGGATAGAAAGAACAGGCAAGATAATTTGTCTATGGATTCCCACCTGACTTCTTTTATGTTTTTTTTTTTTGGAGGGGGGAAGGCAAGGCAATTGGGGTTAAGTGACTTGCCCAAGGTCACACAGCTAGCAAGTGTGTCAAGTGTCTGAGGTCAGATTTGAACTCAGGTCCTCTTAACTCCAGGGCCAGTGTGCCACCTAACTGCCCCAGCCCACCTGACTTCTTAGTCTTGAGCAAACTCTTATTTTAAAAGATGTCTTCAATAATAATTCATACCAGCTAACCTTAGTCCATGGTCGACAAACTGGGCAAAAATATTTTATCTTTCTTCTTTTGATGGGATGGATTAGGCTTTTTTGGAGAATGTATAATTTGAAATATACAGAGCTACCTGGGGGCAAATCTGTTATATCCATGTCACTAAGACCTTTGGGAAGGGATTTATTCCCTACCCCCAGTTCTATTGATTTATATTGATAAGACTTCAAAGTAAGTTTTAATTCATTTTTAAAGCCAGACTTGTAATTTCAATGTACTCCAGCATCTGCTCTGAACCTTATAATCTTAAAAGAGTTATCTAGAACTTGCCTGGAGTCACATAGCCAGTGTGTCAGAGACAAAATTGGAGGTTCAGACTTCATTTTAACTCAGAGACCGCCCCCTTCCATTTACTCTGAGTCCAAAGGAAATGCCTCAGCATATCTCTAAACTAGTTAGTGTTAGCCCTGGTAGGATTATGAAGCTTACAGAATACTAGTAGGATTGAATGGATTTCTTCAACCACTGTTCACCAAGTGCAGTAAAGTTTTATAAAAATTTTCTAGACAGAACTTATTGGAGTCTGCCTAATCTCTTGAAAACCTGTAGTGAAGGGAAATTCGCCAACTTTCTCAAGGATCCACTCATTACATAGCCTAATTGATATTTAATAATTGCTTGTTGATTTACTGACTCGACCTAAGCCTGTTATATTTACAAATTCAGGGTAAAAACTCTTTGCCTTTTCCTTATTGATCATGGTAAGGAGGAAGTGCATCCCTTTTGGAAGACGATGCTCAAAAAGTCTGCACAATAGCCCCATGTGCTGTGATATGATTTCCAAATCTTCCATTTTCCCCCAGAACAAGTTTTAGCAGAAGTTCCCTTTGTAATTCTGCATTCTCTATGTGTGTCTCAGAATCTAAAGGTGGAGGTTCATGGGATTGTTGATCTAGAACTGTAAGGCACCTTGAAAGTTATTTCAGTCTAATCCAGTGGTTTTCAACCTTTCTAATGCCACGACCCTTTACTACAGTTCCTCATGTTGTGGTGACCATAAAATTATTTTCGTTGCTACTTCATCACTGTAATTTTGCTACTGTTATGAGTCATAATGTAAATATCTGATACGCAAGATATATTTTCATTGTTACAAATTGAACATAACCCACAGATTGAGAACTGCTGGTCTAACCCCATCATTTTACAGCTGCTTAGGGCCAATTGCTTAAAAGAGTGATGAACTGAATCCTAGGGAGGGTACATGACTTATCTGAGGCTACACAGGTAGTAAGAGTAGAGCTTAGATAGATACAGAATCTAACGGGTTCCAGTTAGAAGTTTGGTATTCTTTCTCTTGTATCACACTGTCTCCCTTGATTAATTATTATATTATGGGGTAGTTCAAAGGACTAGAAGTTAGACTATCTTAGTATTAGCTCTACCTCTTTACCATTTATATGACTTTAATCTCTCTAGAATCTCAGTGATTCTCAACTTGTGGGTTGCAACCCCTTTGGGGGCCAAACGACCCTTTCACAGGGGTTACAGGGGTCGCCTAAGACCATCAGAAAACACATATTTCTGATGGTCTTAGAAACTGAGACACTGCTCCTCTATCTGTCTCCAGGCGGGTCTGCCCACATTCAGATATGCCCACCTAGGAGTATTAAAGGGTTGTGGCATTAGGAAGGTTGAAAACCACTGCTCTAGATGACAGTTTCATCACTTTTAATTTTTTTTGATGGGTAGATCACCTTTATCTTTAGGGTCTCTTTTGGATATAAATTTCTATGTTCTCTGATTTCTTAGTTTAAGCAACTTCCTCTTTTAAGCCACCCACCTGCCTTAAGTAGTTATTTGAACAGATATTGCAGTTAGACTGTGCTTCTCACTACCAATTTTCTCAGAAAGGCGTGTTTACAATCTACAGTAATCATGACTTAGTTTGCTACTGTGACCTGACTTCCATTTTCATCTCTAGATGGAATTTTGGTACTATGTTCAGAAATGACAGAAGGAACTTTGTTCAAAGTGATATCACAGGAAAAGGCTTGTACTTGAGGTTGGTCTAATCTTGTTCCATACAGTAGATAAAGGAATGAGGAAATGATAACCTTTAATCACTGAATGTAAATAATGACAAAATTATAAAGCATCTTTTTAATAAAAGATTTCATAGGGAAAGAATACTTCTATACTAAAATGATGTGTAATTTGATCCAGGCCTCGGCCTTGAGGCCATACATGCCCTTCTAGGTCCTTGGGTACAGCCTTTTGACTGAGTCTAAGTTTGAATTCAAAGGACTGAAGGACTTGAGCATCTAGAGGACCACATGTGGCCTTGAGGTCACAGATTCCCCACCCCTGTTCTAGAGTCATGAAAGCCCCCCAAATCATCCTGTAACCAACATGGTGTTGAATAAAAGCATATTTTCCAATTATCAAAGCTTAGATTTCATGGTTATGATTGTCTTCTTAAGGGCCCACTTGTGAATTATGAATGAGAGAAGAAGGATTTGGCCCAGGAACACCCTCATTGTGGGTTTGTGAAAGCTACATCCAAGTACAAGGAGTGCTTTAAGTCAGAAGCTACTCAAAACCACAGCCCATGGAATTTTTTTTAAACTAGATCAAACCAGAGGACACATTAACTTAAAGACAAAGCATTTAATTAAAGAGAATAGAAATGTGAATAACAAGGAAAATCCCCTATTACACAGGAGTATACTCTCCCACAAACTGTTGTTCCATCAGTGGGTGGAGGGAGAGGCAAACATGAGATGGGGAAAACACACTGAGAATACGAGTAGCCTGAAAAGGTCCTAGGGCTATGTCCCAGTTGGAATACCTCTTTATCTTTGAAGTTGCCACTTATAACTTCCCTAGAGAGTAACCAGTAATGATGGCTGGGCTTCTCTCTCTGCCTCACATTCATTCTAACATTTTTTCTGTTGTTATTATTTAATTCTTTCTCCATAGAGCAGTGTTTCTAGTTCTTCTGTGAGCATATCTCATAGTCTCAGTGCCGTTTCATCTCTTTGTTAAATATTATCTCATCTAGTCTCAGGACTACTTCAGTTCTTTTGTGAGTCAGGCCCATAGCCAGCTCAGTACAGTGAAAGTCCCTTAGATTATATTTGAATTTTGAACCTTTTGCTCTTTTTTCCCTCATCCCTGGCTAATATTTGGACTGGAATAAGTCAGTTCTTTTGAATTCCCATTATGATATCTGAAAGATAAGATTAAGACTATGCAGAGTACCTTGGAGCTTTGTTTTAACAAGGCTGGAGGGAGCAGTTTAGAGTTGCTGAACTTTGTCCTGCATTCCTGCAGTTTTATCCAAATGCTGCTCTCCAGAGTATCATAGCAAAAGAGGGAAGAAAATGTTATTGATTCATAGTTATTTTTCAAAATCTTCATATTTAATAGTATTATTTTGTTCTTCCAGTAGCCTCTTTAATAACTGACAGCATTTGCTCATTTTAATATTGCTTTATATTAATAAAGATTCCCCTGGAATATTTTATTGTATAAGTTCAGAATTATAGGAGATAGTCAAAATAAACATTCTCTTTTAAAGATAAGTGTGTGTTTTCCAATTTGTTATATTGATATTGTGAAGGAAACGATTGTTTTATGATCATTATGAACTACCACTTCTAAATGTTATCCAAAATCATTTTATTTCTTTTAGTCAGGGTGAACATACAATTTGTAAAAATGACAGGATCACTTGTTTGATAATAGAACTAGATTTGTTAGAATCTCTTGGATTTATGTCTTAGAAGAACCTAGCAGTCATTACAAGAACACTGTCAAGCTGCCCAAATTTCAAATTCAATGTGTTTATACAGTTTATACAGTAGAAGATTTATACAGTAAGAAATGACCTTTCAATTTGAGTATTTCTTTTCTAAAGTGCCTGGTGAAGCAATACATAATGCAAAATAATAATAATAATAACTCCCTATGATGCCTTCTTTTTGGTATGTGCCCTGGACATAGATTTATGTTACCTAATATCCTTCAAGTGCATTTATTTAACACCTTCATTATGAGTAAAACCTTTGCTAAAGGGAACTTTGTTTAAAAAAAGCTGTAGTTTTTTCTGTGGAACAAAGAATCCTTTTACTCCTATTTTGAAATAGCTAATGGTAGAATCATCAGGTTTTAGAGCATCGAGTCTCATTGTTCTAAACCTTATAATTTTTATTTGGCTTAGGGTATCTTTGGCATGTAGGGCTCCTCCACCCACCCATCTCAAAGTATACATTGTCATTTTCCCCTGTGCTTCATGCTAGTACCTTGGTTATTTACTTAGTACTTAGAAAGAATGTGGCGGGACATGGAAAAAGTACTTGATTGGCAATCAGAAGACCTGGGTTCCAGTGCTCATTTGTGTGATTTGACCGTGTCACTTTTATCTCTCTTGGACTAAATTTCCATATTTTTTAAATGTAAGTCCCTTCCTATCTCTACCATACTGTGAGTTATATCTATTAAAAAGGTAAGTCTCTTCCTATCTCTACCATATTGTGAGTGAGCAAGTATACATGACATCATGTAATCTACCTACTCTTCCTCTTAATGTCTTCCTTTATAGAAGGCAGAAACTGGATTTTTTGACCCATTCTCTTCTGCATATTCTACTCTGCTTGGTTTCAGCTTTACCAAACAAGATATCTGTTGTCCTTCTCCCCCACCCCAATTTCCCCTTTTCTGCCTCCTTTTGTGTGTTGTTTCCCTCCTTATAAATTGCTTTCTCCATTGCACTGATCTACTTAAAATTAAGGCCTAAATTGAGTTTTGGATAGATGTCTCATTTTTAGATATTGTTCTGATAGATTCAGGTGACTACTAGGGAATTAACTTTTGCTTTTTATGCTCACTCCACGTGATGACTTTCAGTTAAATGATCTACAAATGACTTTTTTTATGATAGCATTTTGATATAATTTGTTCAGATTGTTCTTGTATCTCTACTTGCAGAAGTGAGCTTTAGTGAAAACATTTATTCTTACAGACTAATTGCCATTTGAAGTCCTTGGTAATCATCCATATCAGGTTAAAGGAGAGTGAGAAAGGAGATAGAGAAAAAAAGACATGACATCCAAAATTCAAATTATGCTACTTCATTTTTGAAAATGACAGTCTCTTATTTCTAAAGAAGCTGGATGACTAGTTAACTGTTCCTCCCCCCCCCCCCCACCCCAGGCAATTTACACTCTAGGCTAACATTGAGCATCAGCTAACCAAAGAGCTCACTGACATTAAAGGGATCATCTCCAGGGCAAGGTGAAAGATTCTTGTTAAATTTCTCTAGGGTATTAAGGGCTAAATGGACTTTCAGTCAGCATAAAAATGCCAAGCCCTTCCTGTCTCTGTCATTCTTCATGAAACCTTTACCATGGAATACGCAGTAAAAACTGCATTGTCAGTCTTGTTTATTTTGATTGTCATGTGAATTTATTAGAGAAGGGATGAGAATTTCCTCTTACTCAGCTTTTAGGTTACCAGAGAACATAAGAACCTTGTGTGTTCTCCCAATATTTATGAACATTGTTTTTGAATTCTTGGTGGATAGCCTATGGAGGAGAAGTGTTAAGATGCCATTGGGAATAACAAAGATTTGAGTTTTTATGTAGCGCATTCCATCTAAGGAAGAAAAAAAAACACTTCACACTTCTTATTTATTAACACAAACTTCCCAGTGAATTATGTAGTTATATAAAGGAAAGAATTTCTTCTGGATTTTTTTCACCATCTTCATGAGAAAATTACTTTCAAAGACAGAAAATTATTGGCTGAGGTCACACAGATTGTGAAAGAATTAGGACAGGACTGAAGATTCTTTTAAAATAGAATGTTATTTCACTAAAATGCATTGACACTCTTGTTTTGGCATGGAACATTAAGATAAGAAAAAATATAGTTCAATATAGTGATTGTACTTGGCACAAAGGGAGAACAAAGTTTTCCAATTACTAATTTGGGGGTTAGGTTGCTCATTGTAGATTGCACCAAATTATTCTTAATAAATTGAGTAACCTGCCTGACTATTCTCTATCTCCTACCCAGTTTGGATTATAGACAGTCTAATCTGGCAATCAGCTTCAAATGCTTTGCAGAATAGAATCTCTATATCTATATTTGACTTTGTCTTTTGTAGACATAATAATAAACCACCACTATGATACCAAAATAATAAGTACGATTTAAGAAGTCACATATTGAATTTTAATCCATTACACAGGAGTGTCCCAAAAGTCTTAGTGCAGTTCTAAACTTTAAAGCTTTAATAGCTTAAAATTGCACTAAGACTTTTGGGACACCTACATTTCTTGTTTTAGCACTTAGCAGAGTGTCTAGTACACAGTTGACACTTAATAAATGTTTATTGATTGAGTTCTTATCCAGCAAAGAGCTGTTAATCCATCAGTGAGATAAATTGTTGTTCAGTCATGCCCAACTCTGTGATACCATTTGGGGTTTTCTTGGCAGAAATAATGGAGTGATTTGACATTTCCTTCTCCAGCTCATTTTACAGATGAGGCAGACAGAGTTAAGTGACTTGCCTGGGGTCATACAGCTAGTTGGTGTCTGAGGCTGGATTTGAACTCGAGTCTTCCTGACTCTAGGTCCAGAGCTCTGTCCACAGGACAACCTAATTGCAAGACCATAAATAATGCTAATGGCAGTAAGAAATCACAGCTCCTACACAGCCACATTAAATACCCAAAAAATATGACTCTAAACAAATTCTAGGGCTCTAAAATGGACACAGATATATTTCCTGCAGAAGGTAGCTCAGCTCAAAGTGACCATTTCAACTCTGAGAGCAGAAACCAGCCCAGCCTGAAATGGCGGCTTTTGCCCCGGGGATGGCTAGAGCTTCAGGAGAGCAGATTTGCAGCAGCTGTGGCAGTATCCAGAATTATCAAGCCATAAGAAAAAAGGACTAAGGTTAGTGGAACTTGGCTAAAAACCAGAGAAGAAAAGCTGGTCCGGCCAAGCTGCCTCCAGGGCAAAGAAACAGGAAGCAGAGGTTCTGCACCCGCCTCCACATTGCCGCTTCAGAGCTCCCAGCCTGCAGATAGCAGAGGGGCCAAGTGATCGTTCAGAGGCCAAGTGCTCTCTCGTTCAGTGGCCTGGATCCAGATAGCAGTCTTGGGTTGTGGTCCTGGGTTTTGTTTTTTTTTCAGTGAGCCGGAGTTGGGGAGGGACCCAGCAGCCTCCTAAAAGCACCAGCAGCTGGGAAAACCCCAGTGATCTGGGACAGAGCTGTACCCTCTGGAAGCAGAGTTCCACAGAACTAAAACAAAAAAACAAAAAACCATTGAATGGTGACCATGAATAAGCATAGGAAGCAAAGTAAGAACAGCAACCAAACCCTAGATTCCTTCTTCGGGGAAAAGAAGGAACAAAGCAGGGAAAGGGAGGAAGACAACGCAGTCAGAACTCCCACACCAAAAGCTTCCAAGAAACATGAAGACTGCCAAAAAGCTAGAGATCAGCTGAAGATTTTGAAAACCAAATGAGAGAAGTGGAAGAAAAATTGGGAAGAGAAATAAGAATGATCCAAGAAAATCTTGAAAAGAGAGTCAACAACCTGACTGAAGAAATTAACATCTTAAAAAATAGATTAACTCAAATGACGCCCAAAAAGCCAATGAGGAGAA
>CM053585.1:503975445-504018029 GCA_028646515.1 Pseudochirops corinnae
AGTCCTAGAGTCAGGAGGACCTGAGTTCAAATCCAGCCTCAGACACTTAACACAAAACTAGTGATATGACTTTGGGCAAGTTGCTTAATCCCAATTGCCCTATATTCCCCTCCCCCTTGAAAAAGGAAAGAAAGGAAGGAAGGAAGGAAGGAAGGAAGGAAGGAAGGAAGCAAGGAAGGAAGGAAAGAAGGAAGGAAGGAAGGAAGGAAGGAAGGAAGGAAGGAAGGAAGGAAGGAAGAAAGGAAAGAAGAAATTTCACCCTTTGGAAAGCATAACAATGCTTGCAACCCTTGATATACTACCATTTAGGAGACCCGCTCTAACTGAGACACATAGGCTGACCATGATTCAAAGAACTTTCCAAGACTAAAAGGAGCTATAGTATACATAACCTAAATCTATCCTTAGAAAGTCCTTAGTAGGAACACAGCAGGTGAGCATTTGGAAAATCATCAGTTAGCCCTTTTCCCTTGACTTTCCCCATCTGCATACTCACTAAACCTTTTGGTTTCATTGTCAGAAAAGGATGTTTGGGTTTTTTCCCATCTTTGATATTTAACAAATACCAACACATTTCTACAGCACTTTAAGGTTGACAAAGCACCTTCTAACAACCTTCAAGGTATATCTTTACAAAAATTATTACCCCCATTTTACAGTTAAAGAAACTAAGACTATGGGGCAGCTAGGTGGTACAGTGAATAGAGCACTGGCCCTGGAGTCAGGAGGACATGAGTTCAAATCTGACCTCTCACTTAACACTTACTAGCCATGTGACCTTGGGCAAATCACTTAACCCCAACTGCCCTGCCTTCCTCCCTCCAAAAACAAAAAAGAAACTAAGGCTTAGAGAGATTATGAAACTTGAAGCAATATCAAAGACTGATTTGAACCCAGGTCCCAACTCTAAGCCCTGTCCTCTTAACGCTCCTTCTCATAAACATATTCAAAGCATCATCTAAGTCAGGATGTAAAATAATATGGCCAAAGGAATTTCCACAAGGAAATTAGATCTATTAAAGACTGTTGATTAAAGGATTATTTGGCTGATGAATATACTGCCATCAACATTTTGCTTATAGCCCTTAAAGCTCACTGAAGCTCTTCAAAATCCCTTTTCTTCTGTTTTTCAGCAATGTGGGCTCTCTGGGGGATACCAAAACCTTCCCACCTCCTGAGCCAGGGAGCCTACAGTAAAAATTGGATTTATTTCTTCTGAATTAGAAAAAGGCAGCCTCAGACCAAAAGAAGGAAAGAAAAAAGAAAAAAAATCAAGGGCAAACATACCAAATACAAGAATATATCAGCCCAATATTAATTGCTCCAGACAACCCATCCAAATACTGCTAAAACACATGAGGATTTTTTCTCAGTTGACTAGATTTTTATCCTGTTCCCATTCTCCTTAGAGAATCTCTCCTAGCACGACAGAATGCAGATTTTACTAGCAGCGTTTATCTGTTTTCAGAGTCAGGCTTTTATCAAAGTATTGGATTCTTACATAGTCAGTTCACACAAGGAGTTCAACTGACTGGAGAAGTTTATTATAATAGACTGATTATGAAATGGATTAAAAGAATCCACAGGCCAATCCTACCCCCTCAAATTCAATTCACCAGATATTTACTGTGTCCCATGCACTATGCTCAGCAATGGAGACAGAAAGACAAAAATAAAAATTAAGCCGTGCCTCAAGGAGGGTCTACCACATGTAAACAGGCAAGTATGCGTGATAATTTGGGAAGACAGAGAATGCCAACACAACTAGGGTGATGAGGAAGGCACACCCAAGCTGAGCCACTAAGGAAGTTAAAGATTTGGAGGAGCAAAGGTAAGGCAGGTATGAGGAGGGGACAGATTTGGGTGATGGAATAATGAATGCAAGTAGGGGACAGTAGCTAGACCAGTTTGGGTGGCACATAGAGTGCATTAAGGGGAATGATCTGGAATAAGTCTGGAAAGGAAGGATACCACTAGATTGAGGACCTCTTTTCTAGGTTAATCAAAACCACAACCATACTTACATGAGTAAGGGCCCTTGTGTCTTTACCATGTCCTCCCTCCTTGGGCAGCATTATTAAATCTATACTAGCTACATCAAAAGCACAATCAAAATCACCTCTCCAGCTATAAATTTTACACTTGCAAAAACTATCCCAAATATATAAAAACTAAAAGTCTATATATTTGGGTTACTTTCACCCATGTTGAGGCAGGATAACATAGAGGATGAAGTTCTGGCCTGGAGGTCAAGAAGACCAAGGATCAAGTTCTCCTCTGATACACAGTGGGACCCCAGACAGGTTATTTAATTTCACTGTGCTCTTGGCAATTCTTTACTATCAAAGGGTGCAGATTTGTAGAGGGAATTTCCTCAAGTGAGAGTTCCCTTTAATCAACAAGATCACAGGTCAGGAGGTCCCTGTCTATCTCTCTCAGGAGTACTACTCCTACAAATCTTATTAGAAAATTATTTTTCATTATCTACAACTGTCATGCAAGGATGAAAGGCATCTTTTTAGACATTTGTACATCTTAAATGGCCTGCTGAATTAACCTTGGACTTTCTTCCATACTTTGCAAAGCTCCTCTGAGTATCCTGTTTCTCTTGCAGCTTTTTGTGTTTGGTTTTGTTTTTTTCATCAATCCAAGGGCTTTAGTTTGTCATATTTAGGCAGCAAGATTTAACAGAAAGAATCAAAAAACCTGACATACTATGGCTAGGACCTTAGATCAGTGTTCCCTCTTCCTCCTACTTGATGCTAACATTATAAAGGGTTCTGCTAGATTTAATGTGTTTCTTCCTGTCATCATGATGTCCGCTGATATTTAGAGCCTTTAGTAAATGGGAAAACATTGTCTTGAAAATAATTACAAGGCACCATTAATATTAGTATGAATCTTTTAATGGAAATTTCCTCTTACATCTAAACAAACTTAAATGCCAAAACCTTTTGTTGGTAGTTGACTCTGCTGGCCTTGGGATAATATCACAAACTCAAGGAAAGGTGATTTGAAAAAGAAACATTAAAATTAAGCTAATGGTAAAAATAGGTACTGAGTGCAGTTATCAACCAGGCTGTGGGAGCCATTTAGCAGAGAAACTAATCTTTTTTTAAAAATTCTTTATATGTCCCATGAGATCTGCAAGGCAGTTTTTAGTTCTCAAGTTAGCTCAGTTCTCCTTTTTTCCCTTGCAGGTCACCTTTACTATAAATGAGACCCTGTGATAATCTCCCTGAAACTCTTTCCAGGTAATCTGATTTTTGTTCTCCTCATCTGTTGATGAGGTTTCCATGATGCCACAGCCCAGTATCTTCACTTTTAACCCTTCTGCTGCAGAACTCAGATGCAGCATCAACATAATGGCACTTTGGCAGCATTCTGCAATTGCTGGCATTTCTGGGCTGTCTGGCTTCATCATTGAGGTCAAAACTTAGCAAACGATACAACCTTGGCCATCTAATAGCCTTCAGGCACCGAAGTGTATTAGGAAAGTCTCTGTTAAAAACTCTCAAGTCACATGGTCCATGTATTCATTGTGCTGAAAAATAAAGGATCCTGTAGAATTTTCCTCTAATTTTTGCAAATAGTAATACATACATAAATGTATAAGCTTATATGTATGTATATATGTATACACATGACTTTACCACTATTTATGCTCTATCCAAAAATATGGTTTTATACATCAGTATTGACTCTATGAACTTCTATTGTATTATTTTTTCAAATGATTCTTCTCAGGAGCCATCGTATATTTCAGAGCTACGGAGTTCCCAATAATTGCTTTAGTTCAGTTTCTTCTTCTGTCAGTGCTGTCCCATTTGGTACTCCTATTGCATCTCACCTAGTCCTCTGTTACCATCTTACTCTCCTCTCTCTTTCCTACTGTTAATTATCTTGCCTTCAGTCTACCTTCCCAGGCATCGCCTCTCATGCCCCTCTCCTAGTTCCAACCTCAGAGATCAGTTACCATGTAGTGGTAATGATCACTCACTATCACACTGACAAAAGTATAGCTTACTCTACTTAAGTCTTATGCCAATGTGCTGTTGTACTATAGAGGTGACTCAGCATTGGTTAGGGCTGTACTATGGAAGTCACACAAGCTCTGGCAGCTCCTACTAAGCCAGAGGGTCTTTGAGCACAGATTCAGTGAAAGATTATATGTCTGTAATCTGAAAACCAGCCTAAAAAAGCTAAGGAAGGCTCCTCAACAGAAGGTTGACACTGGCTGGTTAATGCGTTCACCTGTAGCAAAACACAGAGACCACCAAACAGTCACTCAGCATATACTTATTAAGTGCCAATTACACTCCAGGTACCATCTACTATGTCACAGATTAAATCATGAATCATAGAATAAGATACTTAAAGGCACCAGGGACCATAAAGATCATCTAGTCACTTTATAGCTGAGAAAATTGAAAACCAGATAGGTTAGGGGCCTTATCTAAGGTCACACAGCTGGTTAAGTACAAGAGATGAGATTGGAATCCAGGGTTTCCTGACTCCAAAGTATATACACTATACCATGATAGCTCTCTCATGATTACTTCCTAGGGGGAAAAATGAAGTATTTATGATGTAATTATAAAACAAAGGAACTTTAAAAAAAACTTCTTTGGTTTTGTGTTTTGGTTATCCTTAAACATGATATGTTGTATTTCCAACTTAGTTAGAATCGCTCTGCCTCATGCCATAAAGAAATTTTAAATCCACCAAAAAACTAGAGAAGTTTTGAAAGAAAGTACCTTATTTATTGACTTTTAAAAATAATAACAATGCCAAATTGAGGACTAGTGGCACAATTTTCCTCCATCTTTTTAGAACTAAAATGCTAAACTACTAGGCTTACCTGTAATAATAAACAATTATGATTCTTGTCAACTGAATAGTCAAGTGAACTGAAAGTTCCACAAGAACTACCAAAAACCAACAGTAATAACTAAATTCAATCAAAGAGGAAGGGAGGGAATCAACAGAGAAAGAAATGGTTGCTCAGATTTCTGAAAGGGCTAAAAGAAAAAGGAAGCAATATAACAATTCTTCTATCATATACATACAATACATATACAGACCTACACACACATAAACATACATTATATATACACATATCATGAATATATACAGTATAAACACATACACATATAAATGTATCATACACGTCTGCACTCATATACACACATATATACATGCAGATACATACATAACTACACACACATACACATACATAGTGCCTTCAGTCTTAGATGGCTGGAGGCAGGGAAAGAGTACAAACAAAAGGCATGATAATAGTTTCCAGATAAAAGCAATCAATTCATGCTAACATACACTATTGTTCTTTTTCTGGTATTTTAACTTGAGGAGAAAAAAAGATTTTCAAGCAACAAGATAAAATGGTAGAGAGTTTACTTTGTTCCCATTAGCACACAGCTGCTTATGATTTTGCTTACATGTTTGAATACTATTCTTGGAAAAGGCAATAGCCTTCAATATGTACCAGATGTAAGCAAGTGTTTATTCCAGTAAAAATTCTTGCTTCAATGAGTCAAAAGTTCATTGAGCAAACAGGCCCAGTATAAAAGCAGAACTACTTTTATTGTTGGAAATCAGAAAATTCATTGGAATCAGTGATGGCCATTAATTATCCCATTAGCTATAGTATTTAACTGTAGGGAGGAGTGGCACCCACTCGACTGCTATAATTTCATATTTAATTTTGCCTTGTTCCAGGAAATCTGAAACTTGATTGCAATCATGAACTCTAACTTAGTAAAATACTTACAAATTTCACATTAATAAACTTTTTCTGATGGTACAGTGAGTTAATAATTTACTATGTATGTAGCATTCTAAAGGACTATACAAAGTTCCCTTTTTCACAACTCTGTGAGAAAGACAGTATAAATGTTATATTTCATTATTTAAATGGATCCATCATATTCATCATATGGATCCATTCCTTCTAGTGGTACAGATGTCAACCCATCCATGCTGTCTTATCTGTGTAATTCTAATCCATTGTCTTCTTAGCTCTTTTGTAGAGGACCTGTTCAAAATACTTGAGTCTTTTAACATCCTTTGGGTAGCAATTAACCTCTCAGGCCATCCATTAGTGTAGTGATTCAACTTATTTTACAGATGAGGAATTGGAAGGTCTGAAAAGTCAAATGACTCATTCTAAAAGGGACTGAGCCCAGGCCTATGACCAGGTCTTCTGAGTCTTTGTCTAAGGTTTATCTTTAATCTACAGAAAAGGAGTCAAGTATAATGTAAAATTGAAATTTAGTGATCTTGATACAGCCCCTAAGTGACCTAACAAAATGCATCACATCATCTTATCAATTCATTCCTGGATTAATGCTGTGGTCTCCTATTCTCCAATTCTCATTTACACTACCTACCATCAAATTCGCTGTCCTAAAACACCATCACCACATCTTTTGGCAAAACATTTTTCTTACCCTTCACTAACAATAGGATAAAATCTTGATTCTAAACAGACCTAACATTCAAGGCTATTCATGATCCCCAACCTTCATTCAAATTTTCTCATTTTGTGCACTCTCCCTGGTTGACTCCTAGTTGACTCACTGCTTTCCACTTCATTCTCCTCTCTGTGCCTTTGCTCCAAACTTTCCCTATAACCAGAATGTCTGCCTCATTCCTGTCTGCATGTACAAACACATCAAGTTCAATTCAAGTCTCATCTTCTTTGTGATGCTTCCCTCAGCCCATGGCATTCAGACCCCTCCTTAGGGCTCCTATAGCACATATTGCCTATGTTGGTTATTTAGCATTCCAATGTTACTATACATGATTTGTTGTTTTGACTTATTTTTTTTTCTAACAGTTAGATGACAAGTTCTTTGGGTGACTAGCAGAAGACCTTTGTTTAAATTTTGTCTCTAACATTAGTTTTATGAGTGTCTCAAGAATACATGGAATCTCAGGATTTTGGAAATGGAAGGGACTTTGGTGACACACCCATCCACACCTGACAAGAATCCAACCCATCTCTGAAAAAGAATTCCCTTTTGAACATACCAGATACATCATCCAGCCTTTGTTTAAAGACCTCCAGTGAGGATGATCCCAAACCTCCAGGGACAGTCTAATCCATTTTGGGATAGATATAACCATTGGGAAATTTTTCCTAACAGTTTCCTAACAAATTTAAATTCATCACTTTGCAACTTTCACCCATTTCTCATCATTGTACTTTCTGGTAAAGTCTCTCAATTCTGAGCCTCAGTTTCCCTATCTGTAAATAGGGGTAATAATTCCTAGGTGGTGCTGCCTTACAGGGCCATTATGGAGAAGGCATCTGGTAAACCTTTAAAGCAGCCTGTAAATAGGAGTGTATCAGCTCACAGCATCAAAGAGACCTGGAAGGCATCATGGTGATCTTCAAGTCATTAGTGAGAGGAAGGGGAATGATACTTTTTTTGCATCTCTGAAAGCACCACAGGGTAAAATTACACAGAATAAAATTTCAATAAATACTTGTAGATAATCAGATACTTCATTCATCAAGAGCAGGACATACCAAAAGAAAGTGGAGGGGGAGAGATTCTTTAGATCAAGAAGAGTAGTTAGACCTAAATTATGAAATATCTTTACAAAATACAATAATTCTCATTCAACTAGTTACAAAACATATTTTTAAAAAATCAGACAAATGAACATGTACTAGCCTTTCCCAAATATTACAGTGTTTCAGTTATTTTAAGGATTTCATTCATCCATTATTCTTAACTACCTTAATTTTTAAAAATAAAGCAGTAATTTTTCTTTATGTAGCCACAATGATTGACATTGATCCCATGCCCTGAAGTTCACATACTTAACATCATACCTTCACTTTGGGTTTGTATACTCATTATGAGATATAATTGTAATTAATTTGGTCATTGGTTTTTCCAGGTTACAGGAGACTAAAAATTGAAAATTGTGGGGGTAATGGAGAATTGCTAGTGGTAGATGCACTGACAACAATGAAAACAGAGAACTGACATCATCATCAGTAACATGTATATAGTACTTACTATGTTCCAGTTCTAAGTGCTTTATAATTGTCATCTCATTTGGTCCTCCCAACAATCATGGGAGGAAGGTGCTATAATTATACCCACTTTACAAATGAGTAAACTGAGACAAATGGAGGTTAAGTGACTTGCCCAGGGTCACACAGCTAGTAAGTATCTGAGACCAGATTTGAACTCAGGTCTTCCTGACTCCAGGCCCACACTCTATGCACTGAGTCACCTAGCTGCCTTGAAGCAATGAGCAAAAATACTCTGGAAAGTACTATAAAAAGAAAGCTACGAGACTTCAAAAAAGCACAGTATTCTTGGGTCATTTGGTGTAAAGGAAAATGGGACAAACTTAGATTCAAATCCTGCTTTGAAGACTTATATGACCATATGTGTCACTTCTTCTCTTTGGGGCTCAGTCTACTCATCATTAAAATGGGGGAAATAATACACGGGGCTGTTGTTGAGGATCAAGTGAATATGTGTGTGTGTGTGTGTATGTATATGTGGAAAGTGGTAAGCCTTAAAGCACTTTATTCACATCATTTAGTGGAGGCAAGTTATGATTATAAGTCTCAGAAAATAACTATAACATCATAGTGTAAACGTTTCTCTAAGCACATGGCACTGGAGTTGGCACTGATGATAAAAGATGAAACAAAAACAGTTCCTGCCTTCAAGGTGTACCCCTTCTGCTGGGAGCAAGGTATTATTTTGAACTGTTTTTATTTATTTCTTTTAGTTAAATTCAGCATGCTATCTTTAAGGAGGCAGTGAAATTTTTAGTACATTTAGAAAATTTTGCATCGAAGATGGCAAAAAAAATAAATTAAATATTGCTTCTTAAAGCAATAAGATTGTGCTATCTAAAAAATTAATTTACATAGAATACCTTATTCTCGGATGATAAATGGTATTTGGTGTATTTTCCTGAACTATCCTAGAAGATCCAACCAATAGGTTATGATTTAATGTACAGAAATGCTTAAAGCAGACATTAAATGCACTGAAATGTTCATGAGTCTACCAATGACTATGTCTCCCAAGTTTCTGCAAGACATATTTTCTCCTACTGCAATCAGTATAAGGAAATACACAATTAAACATATTTTTTCCTTAAAAAATCTAACACAAAGATTGAAGTATCCCTAAGGATGGGGATGAGATAGAAGACAAAGAAAACAGTAAAAAAAAAAAAAATTAAAATAAGGTAACATTAAGATATACTTCCAAATCACTCACGAGAGGAACAAATTCGTACAAATAGGAAGGAAATGTCTCGAGATTTTTTTTGTCACAGTTGCCAGGAACAAAGTAAATAGATCCAGATACACTCAGAAAAAAAAAAAAAACAGTCAGTGGAGGTAACCAAAGACACGGGGAGTCCCAGAAGGTGCACAGCAAGAAGAATGTAGGAAGGTAAGGTATGTCTTCATCATTTGCTACCACCACTAGAGAAAGGAAATCAGAGATTCTGAAAGAGTTGTAGTTACAGATGAGGCAATAAGACTGCACTTTCTCTAGGCACCAGAATCTGGGAGGAGGACTTTCTTCCACTGGCCCACTGACCTTATGTTTCACTGTCTTCTACTGGCGTCATATCATATGACAAGTTTGCTTCCTCCCTTGACCAAAGCCTTGTCACTACAGTGCTTCCCTCCTGGGGCCAGCCCTGCCCCCTTCCACCACTGTACACTTTATCCACCACAAATCTGCCCCGACTTCTGTCATCTCCTTAAAGTTAAGGGTCAGTTGTCACCTGTGCCAGGCTGTTCTCTCTAAAGTGTGAACCCTTCCTTCTCTAAGTACAACTGGATTTGGCCAGGGCAGACTATTCTGAGGATCCACATGATAACTCTCATCAGGGAACATCAGTGATACTCCCTTTGCTCACAAAGAAGTCTGGAGTCTCTGTTTACAATCACCTCCTTGGGGATGATGTACCAGTGTCTCCCCTAAAAAGGGGCCTTTAGTCCAGAGATCTACACCATACTCCCAACCCCCGAACTAAATCTGTCCTCAATGTAAGAATGTCCATTATAGTTCTGGTCTATGGTGCTACTGATCTGCTAGTAGCCTTTCTGGGGCAGGACAATGAATGAAAAATTTGTAGAAACTCTATTATTTCATAGCAGGAACACTTGAATAAGGTTGCATGAATCAAGAAATTTCCTTCATCATCCAAGAAACTTCTCTCTGCCCTCTGCATGCCACCACTACCCTGTTGTGTGAATCTGTTTATCTTCTTCTGGGTCAGTGCATTAATGATTGGCATAAGGAAAACATCCCTGTCTTGTGTTCTCAGGACAATGGAGACTCTAGGTAGTTTTCACACTACTGTATGCTAATCTCCAGGTACCAGAACGGCACCAGTACTGAAAACTGGCACGAGCTGGCCAGGAACCTTAGGGTGTTGACAACTGATAGGATCTGGTCCTACAGTAAGATAAATGGACTTTTGTCTGAAAATCAGGTTGAGGAACCTCTCTCTCTACTGTCAAAGGATGAAAGCTACCAATGGTGGTAATGGAAGGATGTGGGTGGAGGAAAGATATAAAAGATGAGGAGTCAGGGGATTGAGGAAGAGCATGTTTATGAAAATTACTTCAGATCCACCACTTCATTTAATTTAGGCTTTTGGTCATTAATGTGCATTCTGGTAATGTGGGACTATACCATTTGACTACATTGCTTTAGGAAGCAAAAAGGTAATTTAAAGTTAACATATCTTATTACTG
Organism: Pseudochirops corinnae; assembly: GCA_028646515.1. Lineage (NCBI taxonomy): Eukaryota > Metazoa > Chordata > Mammalia > Diprotodontia > Pseudocheiridae > Pseudochirops > Pseudochirops corinnae. The sequence continues at coordinate 503,986,226 of CM053585.1, forward strand.
AAGTATTTAGATGTCTCAGGGAAAACTTAATAACTTACTCAAGTTGAAGTGAAGCACATATAACTCAGTGAATATTCTGTAATTCTTTTTTACTTAATTAGGTTTAGGAGCCTTGTATAAGACATATCATTCTCGTACTTGGGTTACTTATAATCATATTGTAGGCATATCACATACTGGCAATGAAGGCAACAGCAGGAATTCATCACACAAAAATCAGGAGCAAAAGAAGTTATTCATAATGGGAGCACTGATTTTAGATAGAATATAAAGACTTTGCCTACTGCTTTATCTACATACTGTGCAATGTATGGGGTCTATAATAGCCAAGTCAAGTCAACAGCTTTAAGTTATCAGAATAAAATATTTCCCCAGGGAGTAATGACCTAACTGGCTACTGATTGCTTAATTGGTACATTTCCTGTGGAGAGAGAGATGACATGGAGAAAAAGACAAATGTTCTGATGACCTCTTGGAATTCTCACCAAATTTCTGGAATTACAGAATTCTTTGGGTATCCATCTGACATCTTGAGGGCACTGTCCCAGAGAACCTAGCTAATTTTCTGGGTGTTTTATGAGGCTCACATATATCACATTTCAAAAATAATTGTAAATGGATTTAAAAAAATATGCCTACTAGCTCAAGTCAGAAACTGGGCAGGTGGAAACCTATTATTAACACCATAGGTTTTTGACAAGTTAAAAGGGCCCAAGTGAAAATCATACCATTTTGTTTTTCATATCACATTCAATTCCTCCTAGAAGATCTTTCATCCCTCAGGGAGTAAGGAATATTTCTATAAGCAGACCCTCTGATTCACAGTGGAATCCTTCTAGGCTTAGTGGTCTTCCATTAAATGAAATTCTTATTGGATGATATCTTTGTCCTCAGGAGCTTATATGAAGTTGATTCACACCAGAATAGGAATCTTACATCAAACGTATGAGAGAAGTAAGACATTCTCCTATTTCATTATTCTGATCAGGATGCTAGAAGGAGAGACAGAGAATTAAAGTGATAGAATCAAATAAGCAGCAAGATGGGGAAGATGAATCAGGTTTCTTAAATCCCCATGCTCCTCCATGTTCATTTTTCATTACCTCCTAATTACAACTCTCCATTTCAATCATACCAATCTGTTTCGCTGTCCATCTTCTACACAAAATTGGTTAATTCCCACTTTGCTCCTGCCATCTGCCCTGCTTTCTTCCAATCCCCATCAAGAATGTCATTGAAAATCCGGGTCCAAACTAGTTTCTTACTGAAAGTTCTCCTTTATCAGCCCTCCAATATTGTAACCAACACTTTATACTTCTTTCCCATTCAGATGTTCAACTGGTACAACTCAATGGTATAGTCAACTTGTCTTCTGGTTCTTTTCCTGTTTTCAACTGAGTCATGTCAAGTCATGGGTATTTTCATCTCAGCAAAAAGACTGTAAATTCCTTGAGTTTAGAAATCATTTCTTACTTCCATGACTTTTAACAACTCACATAGCCCATCGCCTTGTATAGTGCTCCGACCACCACACAACTGCTCTAAACAAGTAGATACTCAGTAAATGCTTAGCTATTCTATTTCCTAAAACTTACTGCCTCTTAATATTCCTTTTATCAGCATTCCATTAAATCAATCAATTGATCAACAAGTATTTATTAAGCCCCTACTATGTGCCAGCAATATGCTAAGACAATAAAGAAACAAAATATGAAAATGAGACAATCCCTGCCCTCAAGGAGTTTATATTTTCATATTCGATGAAGTCTATTAGCATCAAAGAGTAATTGCAACACCCATCTACCCTCACAGTCTCAATGCTGTGTGAGCCTGGGCCAGACATCTTTCTGAGCCCCAAGTTCTTCGTCCATAAAACGAAGACAGTAAATAATACTTACATTAGCTACCATACAGGATTGCTGGGAGGCAGGTAGTTGGCAAAATTTGAAGTATTATAAGCGCAAGCTATTACAAAAATCTCTTCTTAAATTTCCCTTTATACTTATTGCTTCTTTTTTATTTATTAAAAGTTTATTTCCTCTCCAACACTGTCATTCTCATTCCCCAAGTAAATAGGATATATCTGTACCTGCAGAATGCTGTACTTGTAAGAGTGCTTTAAACTTTAGGTGAATACTACATCAAGGAAAAAAGGACATTTTTTGTGTGAAATGTGGAGAAACCAAATACTAAACAATTACTGAATCATAGGGACATTTCCCTTGGGCACAGGATTTATTCATAAACAAATGGCTCTTTAGAGTATTTCTGTTATGAAGCAAACCTTACTTAAGGCATTTTCTAAAGAGAAAAAGAAATGAAAATGTTACTATAAATAAGTGTCACATGCTTACATGTTACACATGTTAATGACAAGCCTTCAAAAGACAGACAGAGGTAGGGAGTCATATGTTGCGGCATTACAAAGGCAGGCACTATGTTATTTCCATCAAAGATGGAACAAAGGGGAATGAGTTAAAAATGTATGGGGTGGGATGTAGGTTAAGGAACAGACAGGATGACAAAATTAGAACTGGTAGGCATCTTAGAGCTCTTCCAGACCAGCCCCTTTAATTTAGATGGGAAGAAACGGAGACCCAAAGAGAGATGAAGTAATTGCCCAAGGTCATAGAAGTCAGAAGTGGCAAAGCTACCATTCAAATTCAGGCTGTTTGGCTTCATATTTGAAAAGCATTATAAAGGAAGAACCAACTGGATATAGTTTGACTATATGAAGATTAAGAAAAGGGGAATGATGTCTATGAAGTAACTGGAAAATTTGAACTTTTTGCAGAACTGCGAAGATCTAAAAGAGAAATCCATTTGAGGGGAGAAGGTGAAGGAGGAGCTCAGCTTTATGACTGTTGAGCCTCAAGTGATAGCAGAGTAGACTCCAGCTGCCAGTCAGAAAAGTAGGCATGAAGGTTCAGTAGGAGATCATTGTTAGAGACTCACATCTGGGAGTTATTCACATCATTGCTGGTTGAAGCTATAAAAGGAAACGTTACCTCCTAAAAGAATTTAGAGAGACCATCTGGCCAAGGATTACCATTTAGGTGTAAGGAACAGAGGCATGGATAGAGCAAGTGTGTTTAGAGAGCATCAGGTAGTGAATTAAGGCTGTACTATTGCAGACACAAGTTGCACTTTTTCTGTTTAACCTGTGGTTTTCCAACACTGCTACTTTTTACATGGAAAGATTATGATATATTAAAGTATACAGTATACACAGTAGTCAAGCAGCTCTTTTGGTTAATAGTGATTAAAAACATAGCTCCCTAATCATCTACTAGTGTGCATCACTGGTATATTATCATGAAAGCCAAGAGAATTTCTAGGAGACAGTGATGAACAGGGCTCACAGTTGCAGAGGTATCGAGGAAAATTAAGAAAAAGAAAAAAGTCACCGGAAATGACATTAAGAAGTCATGGGTGATTTTTGAGCATGTAGCTTCACTAGAGAGAAGAGGGATAAAAGCCAGCACAGTATGATTCTAGGCAATGTGGATGACACAATTGAAGCATAGGACATGGTCCCATTTCTTCCTTCCTCTCTCCCTCCCTCTATCTCTTCCTCCCTTCTCTCCTTTCTTCCTTCCCCTCCTCTTTCTTTCCCTCCATTCTTTCCACAAGCATTTATTAATCACTTTACTATATGCCAGATACTATGCTAAGCAATGGAGACAAAAACACAGAAAAAAGCAAAACAATCCCTGCACTCATGACACTTATATTCTAAGAGCAGAGACACCATGTAAATAACTAAGTCCTTACTAGCCCTAAATCCATTCTGGTAGACACAATTAATGCTCATGAAACAATTCTAAAGCAGTATAGGATGTTGAAGCAGAGATAATGCATAATTTGAGGTATACCTGATAAATCAGTTAACAGCATATTTTCAGCAAATCAACAAGCATTTATTAAGTACCTACCATATATCAGGAATTATGCTAGGTACAATTTATAAAGAATCCCATAATAGATATGCTCAAACATAAATTTCCAAGATACTATTACTGGATCTTCATCCAGGTCATACCCACTCACTGTAGGGGGCCCCTAGGCTCTGTGTTGTGTCCTTCTTCTTTTTTTTCTTTATGCTATTTTTCTTGGTTATCTCTCAGCTCCCAAGTACTCAATTATCATCTCTATGATGATGATATTCAAATATATTTGTCAAGCCCTAATCTCTCTCCTGACCTTCAGTCTCATAACTCCAACTGTCTTTTAGATATGTTTCAGACATCTCAAACTCATTATTTCCAAAACTGAATAATCTCTTTCCCCCCAAATCCTTTGCTCTGCTCACCTTGCATATTACTGTTGAGGGCAACACTGCCCTCCCAAGTTACCCAGTTTCACAACATAGTTATCAGCTTTGATTCCTCACTCTCCCTGCCCCTCATATCCAATATGTTGTCAAATTCTGTCAATAGACTCCCTTCTTTCCTTTCCTACTGGCACTATGCTGATGCAGATCCACATCACCTCATACCTACACTACTGAGGTGGACTTTTGGTCACTCTTTCTGTCTCAAGTCTCTCCCTGTTCTAGTCTATACTCCACTCATCTATCAAACTGATCTTCCTAAAAGCTCAGGTCGGACCATGTTATTCCGACATTCAGCAAACTCCAGTCGTTCCGTATCACCTCTAGGATCAAATATAAAATCCTCTGTTGGCTTTTAAAACCCTTCATATAACATGGTTTCTTCATACCTCTCCAGTCTTCTTATACCTTATTCCCCTCCATATTCCCTCTGCACTCCAGTTACACTGGACTTCCTGCTGTTCCAAGACATTCCATCTCCTAATTGTGCATTTTCATTGGTTGGCCCTCATTCTTGGAATTCTCTTTCTCCTAATCACCACCTTCTGGCCACCCTGACTTCCTCGGGTCCCAGCTAAAACCTCACTTTCTGCAAGAAACTTTTCATGATCCCACTTAATGTTAGTGCCTTCCCTACATTATCTCCAGTTTATCATATATGTATATATCTTTCTTCCTTCCTTTTTCCTTCTCTCCTTTCCTCCTCCCCCAATAGTTATTTACATGTTGGCTTTCCCCCTTAAACCATGAGCTCCTTGGGAGGAGGTAGTATTGTTGTCTTTGTTCGTATCCTCAGTGCTTAGTACAGAAGATGATTTTGAAGCCTCCAGGAATTCTCCATTATCCAGCAAAGCACTCTTCCCTTATCCAAGAGTCCAGGGTTTAGGAACTCAGGGACCAATGATTCACACATATACTTGAAAAAAGTCTCATATCCAAGGCATCTATTCACATTTTCTGTAGGAATGATAGAGAGAGAAGCTGTGTGGTTTCATATACTCTTCCCCTCCACTCCTACCCAAGAGCCAGGTCTGCTTTTGGCTCTGCTACTTTCTCATAACATAGAGGGAAAGGCTGTCTCTGCACTGTGTTTTTGCTCCATTCCCCAACACTCTGATGCAACAAATTCATCCCCAAGCAATCCACACTGAATGAGTCAAATATGCATGCTCACACCCTCACAGGGAGACACAAAGTCTTAAACTAAAGCTGGCCACCTGTAAGGTCAGAAGACATCCTTCAACAATGCAAGGACTAGGGAAGATAGTGCCATGAGAGAGAGAACCTGAAAAATGATAAATTCTGATTATAATAAATATTCTATCTCTTCCCAGTTTTATAAAACTTGAATTTTCAAAATTTCATATACTGAGTTTGCAAAGGGATACTTGTAATAAAAGGCCCTTGTGTTGTCCTACATATTGTATCATTACTACAAAACACATAGAACAAATATGCAAAAATATATATAAGAATTAACATCCAAAAACAAAGACCTGCGTTGGTGTTCTAGAGTTTTATTCAGCTGCTTGTAAGCAAGAGTGTGACTCATTTATTCCATAAGTGAGGGCTATCTAAATGCCTAGAGTGGAGCACTGGATCATTTTGCCAACACATAATATTTTACATCTATAAGCTTTAATGATATATCCTCATCTAATGGAAGGATGAACATAAATCTTTAGTACCTAAGCATTACTTAGAGTGCTCCCAACAAGGCTTATTTTAGGTAGAAACAGAAAACAAGTGCTTTCTAGAATAAGACATTCTGTTTGGAACATTTGGTCCATATTCTCCTTCCTTCTTATTATACCACAGTCAAGAACTAACAAAAACACAACCATTAACTTGTGGTTGGGACAAAGTATTTTCCTTTAAATCGAAATAATTCCTTTTAAAGGGCATTTTTGTGAATTGGATAATGGTATGTATCTGTTGTTCAAACTCTGAGAGAAGTTCAAGTGTGCTTATGTAATCATCCCTTTCCGTTGGGATGTATGTTTAATTTTTAAGATTCTGTTCAGTAGTTTGTTTTAGAATCAATCTAACTTAATTTAGAAAAATACCAAAATCTTAGAGGAAAGAAAACAAATATATCAGTTTGGATGCTCAGATCCTCAAATTTGCACATTTGCTACCAGCCATCAGTTTAGTACTCATTTAAAATCTCTCTAGGACATGCTAGAAATTTTAAATTGTGAGCCATAAAAACAAATGGGAAAAACTTATGGATACATAAATGAGATTTTAAAATGGTTATAGACTTTACCATTGGCTTATATAGTATGCAATGGTAGGCAGGAAGAGAAAATAAAGACTTCCAGTCTTCAATGAATAAAATGATCCAGGTCATCTCTTATATGTACTCTAGCTACTATACTGACACCAAAGTAGAGAGGAACAGGTCCTGAAAATATGGGGGCATTAGATGCATTTTTGCCAATAAATAGAATGCCCTAGGGGAATTGATCACCTCTCAGAAAGCCATCAAATCTGGGATGATAGCATGCGTTACATTATGGTCAAGAACAGTCTCAATCGTAGACACTGCAAAGAATCATGTGTTCTCATGAGTAGAAATAAGCTAAAATACCCCATCCATAGAATTCAACAAAGGCCCATTGGCTCAAATGCAAAAACAGATCAGGTAGCCAGAAAAAGGTCTAGTTATTGACAAATAAGGGTTTTAATATAAATGGAAAATGACCAGTTGAATTACTGATGCCCACTAGTCTCAACTACATCATCTCTGACACTGACAAGCATGTGAAATGCGCAGAAAGTTTGCATGTTGATGTAATTTTTACAGACATTAAGATCACTTGGACTGATATGCAGATCCATAAAGGTATATCTGGAAGGGAAATAGGGTGATTTGGCAAAGACAAAAAATTATTCTTTACATGTTGAAAGCTAAGTAGAATGGTTAGTGGCTATAAACCAAAACCGAAAGTTCACAACACAAGACCTCTGAAACTTGGAAATGAAATAGCAATTCACAGAGACGGCCAGGGAAATGGGCCAAGAAAGAACAATGTCTTGTAACATCAGAAACTATTCTGCACTACTGGGATCTAGTTCAAACAAAGTAATGGGTAATAGTGATGTTTCCAGAAACATCTGAGAGAGAATGAAGATAAAAAGCTATAGTATGTTCATCCTATACATGGCTCAATCACAAAAAGCCTTGACTTTGAGGATTATGCTGCTGGTCAATAAGGTATCCATTGTTGTGTGGTCCAGTCATACAACTACTAAGAAAACATGCCAGTAGTGTTACCAAGCTAGAACTCAAAAAACAAATTAATTACTGCACTGTATAGCCAATTTCTCATTAAATATCTGAAGATGGATTACCCATAACAGGTAGGCATTGGAATAAATAATGAATTTGGAGTTAAAAGACCTGGGTTTCAATCCTGGTCCTGGTGTTTACTAGCTAATCTGAACTTGCTAAAATTGCTGAACATTTTGAAGGCCCCATTTTCACATCAGTAAAATAGTTAGTAATACTTTCATAACTTACTTCACAGGGCTGATTTAAGGAAAGTACTTCGTAAATCTTTTTTAAAAAACACCCTCAAAAAAAGTTATTTATTTACTGATCCATGAATCTTGCTTTTTCTCCTCCTATCTTCCCCTGCTCATTAGTATCAAGACAAGAAAAGTTTAAACTCAGATTTGTCAAGGATCGATATTTAATTCTGCCTGAGTTATACATAATTACACCACTGAACTGAATCTGAGCCCCTTCTCTCAAGCATTCACAACAAAAAAGAACACCTTCTATAGACAGGAACATCATAATTCTACTTTATAGTGACTATAGTTCTTGGAAATATATTTTACAGCTTTCAAAATAATGCATCAATGATATGTAAATTCAACTGATTAAGTACAAATTCAATAGAAGGAAGAGATGTCTGGTTTTAATTTTTTTTTTCAAATTACCTCTAATAAACAACTTTGTGTAGTGGAAAGAGTATTGCAGAAGATTGTGTCCATAAATCCTACAGGCAAGATTTGCTTTGTGAGCCTTTCAATAAACATTTATTAAGCTCCTACTATGGGACTGTCCTAATGCCTGGGGATACAAAATCAGGCAAAAGACAACCCCTGCTCTCAAGGAGCTCACGGTCTAATGGGGGAGACAACAGGCAAACAGATGTACAAACAAGGTATATACAGAATAAATAGGAAATAATTTAAAGAGAGGAGACGCTAGAAATTAGAGGAGTTGGGAAAGGCTGCTTATAGAAGATGAAAATTGTGTGATTTGGAGCACATTACATAACCTGATTCAGTTTCTTCAGCTATAAAAATGGGGACAATGATATTTGTACAATTTAGTTCACAGAGCTGTTATGAAACTCAATCAACAAACAAACATCTACCTATTAGGTGCCATAGTTAGACCCTATGATTCACCCACTAAATTTCTCATTCTACAATGACCTAGTCTCTCACTATACAGGCAGCTAGGTGGCACAGTGGGTAGAGACCTGGGTTTGGAATCAGGAAGACTCATCTTCCTGAGTTCAAATCTGGCCTCAGACATATGACAGTGGAAGGGAAACAGCATCTCCAACCAAAATAGGGCCACAATCAGCAGTGTTATATAGTGGACATGGCGGCAAAAGATGTGACATCAAATTTCACCTTGGATACTTACTATCTAGGAGGGACTGGGCACACAACAGCCTCTCTCTGCCTTGATTTCTTCTTCTGTTGTCTTTTATTTAAGCAGACCAATGAAATCTTGGTTATGTCTTGATTTGCCAATGAATTGGATTTAAGTGAAGTGAATTGGATTTAAGTGATACAGAGGTATCAGCCTCTCTTCCACAGTTGTCAAAGTTTAGTGGCAAGACAAAAATCAGGACGACTGACCTTGGTGTCTTAATCTCTGACCAGTTGCTAAGCACACCTGCTTGAGCCTCCGCCACGGCTGTTGGAACATATTGTTCTCATGTCCTGATTTTGTCTGGGGAAGTCTTCACATGTTTGGGATAGACATCCCCCTAAATCACCGATGGGTCTGAGGCCCAGCAGTTATCCTCAATCTGGTTTAGCCCATCTGCTGGGATGTTTACCAGGATATGGCCACTGCACCTGCTCCAGCTTCTGGGAGCCACAGGTGAGAGGTGGCTGCAGGCTGACACCAAAGTTTCAGGAACAGCCCATCTAGGCTCAACTGGCCCTTACAGAAGAGGAGTTAGACTTCCCAGAACAGAGCATGTGCCCCTCCCAATCCCAAGGGCCTGTGACCCTAGAGGAGGAAAGAGAGGGGGAGGGTGTTCCCTGAAGACAGGGGAGGGGATGAGTTCAGGCACGGAGGTTATTTGCCAGAAGTTAGAGGCTCAGAACAAGAAGGAGAGCATGAGCCTGCAGCTGGAGCGGCACACCTGGGGCTACCCAGCCAGCCAGTGGCCCTGAGGGGGCGGCCCCTGAATACTCTGCAAAATGAGGGATTTGGACTCCGTGGCCTCTCTCTAAGGACCCTTGTACCTCAAAATCTATGATCCAATGGCTGTATACTGGGTTAGGGGCATTAGCAGGTCTGAAGAATTTACTGTTTTCCCACCGTTAGATTTATAAGCCATATCCCCTAGCAGGGGTGGGGAAGCTGCGGCCTTGAGGCTACGTGTGGTCCTCTAGGTCCTCAAGTGCAGCTCTTTGACTAAATCTAAAGTTCGCACGTGAGGACCTAGAAGACCACATGTGGCCTCGAGGCTGTAGCCTCCCCATCCCTGCCCTAAAGGATCAATTCTCAAATACAGGCAGTCCCTGACACAGATCTAAGTCAGGCACATCCATAAGACATGGTAAATGTCACAGGAATTCCCCTTCTTTCCCTTCTCCTCATTGCTACTTTAAGCCTCACCATCTTTTCCCTCTTTTCCTCTTATACTGATGTAGACCCTGTTATATCCTAGAAGCCTCATGAGGCAATTCACCTCTCTACGCCCTCATGGGTCTGCCTGGGCAGTGTGGGCAGCGGAAGAAGGGGGGCTAAGTTCCAGAGCAGATTCTTCCTTCTTCCCCTCCCTGCTGCTATTTCATCCATCTGCACATATACCCTGTCCTATCATCTCTTTACCCTGGCCTTCTTATTAGCCCAGTATTGCCACCAGAAGGAATCCATGTTGTGGGGACAGCAAAGGGGCTGCTTCGAGAAATTACCCAAAGGACTGCATCAGTCTTTCTTCCATTCTGACTCTACTATGTGCAGATAAAATCTGAAAGTAAAATTTTTTATGGCACTTGGTTGGATCATTCCACTAGTGTTGTAGAGCTGTTGGTCTTGGGATGAAGAAGAAATATCAATGTTGGCTATGACAGTCTTTCACTCCTTGGTGACTTCTTTCTGTTTCTCTGGTTTCCCAATATTGTGTATGTCCCTAGGAAAAGTTTATGTGCTGGGATGTGCTGTGAACTGCCTGAGGTTTGGGGCACAAAGAACATTAGAGGGTTTAAACTATAAGGAAGCTATGTCATAGTATGCATGACAAGCCCCAGTGTTAACAATGCCTTTTCAGACATTTCCTGTTTTGCTACATGTGTTTATGTCAGGGGTCATAGAACTCAAAGTCCCCCACAAATCCTCTCCTGCTCCTTGTCCAAGAGTATTGTATGTCTTATGATAACATAGCCAGGATGATTATATTGGATCTTGTTTTTTCTCTAATATAAACTTTTCTTAAAATCTTATATTATCCCATTTTGTACCTACAGACCTACTACTATTACTTAGAGAACTTTGTGAAAAAAAGGGGAAAAAAAACTAAAGAGAAAAATATAGGAAGGGCCCTTTTTATGCCTAGTCCACTTCCTACCGTTCAAAGTCAAAATGATTTAAAACTATTTCAGAGGAACTGTAGTATACATTAGGGATAAGAGGATAGGGGAGAAAAGTTGTTTTCTATTTGTCAGGGCTAAAGGGAAGGGAGGGACAGAACAAGAATTTAGAAATGCCACTGTGCTGAAATAATTTACAATATCTCATTTGATCATCAAAAAAAACACCTTAGAATATAGGTAGTATTATCTCCATTATCTCCATTTTACAGAAAAGGAAACTGAGGCAGACTGATGAAATTTTTTTTAAAGTGACTTGGCCAACATCACACAGATAGTAAGTGTCTCAGTCTAGATTTGAACTCAGGTCTTAACTTCAGGGCCAGTATTCTCTCCACTTCACTCCCTGGCTGAAATTTTGAGTCTGAGGCAGCCAGTAGTGGCAGTGTTAAAGGAAGCTGATGGATCTACCCATATAACAGAGGTTCTTAAAATGGAGTCTGTGAACTTTATTATTTTCAAAAATAGATGCATACCTATATATGCTATAGGAAGAAACAACATGTATGTGTATATATGTACATGTATGCACATATAAAACATACAGAAGCATACAAGGTAACTGAAGAGAGGAAGGTACCAGCAGCTTGAGGGTTTGTCCAGCCTCGTTACTTTTTCCTGTCTATTTAATGCAGGGATAGAGGAATTTCCCTCTGACACACTTTAAGGTTGCTGGCCTTGTTTTTTTTTCTGTTGTAACTTTTCTTGGCTCCAGAAAAGTCACCCTGAAATAAGGTAAGCTGGAGGTCAGATAACATTCCAGGAACAGAACTAGAAACCTGGGATCCCTGATCCAAGGCTAACTTTCTCAATGATGTGCCAATTTCTAGAGCAATCACTGTATGCCACATTTTAACCCCATTTTGTAGGGCTAGATCATCAAGCATATTTCAGGATTAAAAATAATTCCCCATGAGTCAATTTCTAAAATTTGGCAGGTCTCCGCCAGTCAGTAAAATGTGGCTATAACCCAGAAACCTAATCTAGCAGAACACACGACAGTGAATCCCCTCTTTGCTCTGTCCCCCAGCAGCTTAAGTCTGGAAAGTTCTCTCCTTGAAAGAGGGGAGGTGGCTTTTTGTGTGAGCAGCTGCTTCCTTCCCCAAGTTATTATTCTTTGGGAACAGAAATGTGGACATCCTATCTCAACTGATCAAAAAACTGAAACTAAAGGGAATTCTCCAAGGTTATTTCATAAGAAATCTGCTAAAAAAATTACCAGGAAAGCTCTCACCTATCACAGTGCTGGGCACAAAAGACAACCAGCAGACCCGGAATGACCATTCTCTCCTAAATACCCACACAAAGGCAGCCAACGAGACAGAGAAGGTTCTGAGGAGACAAAGATCAACTTGAAGGTGGATGAGATGGGGGTGGGGAGGCAGGGAGGGGCAAAACCAGAGACTAGCAGGATTTTTGCAAAGAAGGGGCAAATGCTAAGCCCAGCTTCACTTATGTCTCAATTTTGCCTAGGACCAGCACTGCTTACAGGGTTGGGAGTAAGTAGAATGCTGACTAAGCAACTTCGGTCAGCTCCCACTGCAGGAAGCAGCAAAAGCAGCAGAGGTAGGGAAGCTGACCACTGCAGGTGGACTAAGGAGGCGAGGGTTGGCAGAGGCGAACTTTGACTCTCATCTCACAGAGGGTGGCTTTAGCTGTAAGGTAGGATGGGAATATATTAGGAAAGGAGGACAGGCAGGGCAAAGCTATGTGGCGGCTGCTGGGGCTTAAGGTACATAGGATGAGGAGGTTTTTTTTCATGACTAGAATGTTTAATAAAAGGAATCTTTGCTTATAATAGGGTGTCATTTGGTGGAAACTAAGTGGAAATCACATTTGTCTGGAAGTCTAGACCAGAGGTATCAGTGTCTTTGTTTCTCTGATTCTCTCTGTCTCTCTCTCTGTGTCTCTGTCTGTCTCTTCTGTCTCTCTCTCTGTGTCTCTGTCTATCTCTCTGTCTCTCTCTGTCTCTCTCTCCTTATTTCTTTCTCTCTCTCTCTCTCTCTCTCTCTCTCTCTCTCTCTCTCTCTCTCTCTCTCTCTTCCTCCCTCCCTCTCCTTCTCCATTAATTATCATGTCTATGAAGTTATTTTCTAGATCCATCCCAAGTAAGTCTCCTGGTCTCCAGTCCCATATCACCAAACACATATTGGACTTCTCCAATGAGACGTTGCGTGGGCATCACAAACTCAATATATGTAAAAACAGAAATTGTCCCCTTTCCCCAAAAAATTCCCTTCCCAACTTTTGTATTTTTACTGCAGGGACCACCATCACTCCAGTGTCCAAGGTTCCCACTCTCAGCACTATCCTTGGCTTTTCTTTCATCCTACATACTTTATCAGTTGCCATATTTTGTCAATTCTACCTCCACAACATCCCTGGAATTGTCTCCAAATACACAGTCAACTCTCTAGCTCAGGCTTTCATCACCTCTCCTCTGGACTATTGCAATAGCTTCCAATCTTGTCTCCATGCCTCCAGTAATCTCCCCTGTTCAAACCATCCTCCTACATAGCTCCCAAAATACAATTCCCCAACACACAGGTCTGACCTACTCTGCTCACGAAACAGAAATGGGTCCCAATATTTCTGGGATAAAATTCAAACTTATATTGAACAATGTCAAGATTTTTACATTCTGACAGCAGTCTTTCTGGACTCTACAGTTCAGAGAACCTCAATGACTTGCTTTTCCTCATAAACAGCATTTCATCTTCTGGTTCAATGCTTTTGCACTCCCTCCTCATTTTGCCTCTCCAATCCCTGGATTCTTTCAGAGCTCAGGTCAGGTGTTCCCACCTATCAGGCCTGGCCAGATTCCCCAAGCTGCTACAGTCTCCTTCCATGCCCAAACTACCTTATTTTTCTTTACATCTTACACACACAAAAGCACAGGTGGTAGACGAATGGAAAGCCAACTTTAGAGTCAGGAAGATCTGGGTTCAAGTCCTGCCTTGACACCTACTGTCCAGAAAACCCTGAGTGAGTAACTTTACCACTCAGTGTTCCAGGAAACTTTCTTGAAAAAAAGGTACCAATGTGCCTTGGTAAGGGGAATTTGCTATACCACTGAACTCAGAGGTCAATGCAAAAAGAATGAAAGAAAGAAAGAAAAGGAAGGAAGAGAGGAAGAAGGAAAAAAGCCAACTTTGTATAATAATTATAATAATATTAGCATTTATATACTGCCTACTATGTGTCAGGCACTGTGCTAAGGCAATTACAAATACCATTTTATTTGATCCTTATAACAACCCCAGGAAATAAGAACTATTCTTATGTCCATTTCACAGATGAAGAAACTGAAGCAAATAGAGGTTAAGTGACTTGCCCAAGGTCACACAATTATTAAATGTATGGGGCTGTTTTTGAACTCAGGTCTTACCCACTTTAGGTCCAGTGTTTTATCCACTGAGTTATCAACTGTGCCTCTCTCTCTCTCTCTCTCTCTCTCTCTCTCTCTCTCTCTCTCTCTCTCTCTCTCTCTTTCTCTCTCTCTCTCTCTCTCTCTCTCTATATATATATACATATATATAAACATATCACATACATACACACACATATATGTCTAAACTGCTTGTTACAGACAGAGAGACAGAGATAGAGACCGAGACCAAGAGAGACACGCAGAGTCAAAGATGATAGAGCTATAACCTCAGTGTCTACTAGCACATAGTAGAGGTTTAATAAACACTTGCTGCTTGATCTTACAAGTCACTTCATCTTTCTGGATCTCAGTTTCTTCATCCGTAAAATAAGGGAGTTGGGAATTATGACTATAGAAAAGGATGATGGTTCCAAAGAAGTTTCCTGATTCTCCGATTCTGTGTTCTTCTATCTTTTGGAGGCTCTGTGGTTCTATAAACATCCTTCTATTCTACTTAGAGTTTCAAGCTTTTTGATCCATTAAAGAAAAAAGTACAATTCTCATCTGTTATGAGGGTTACTCCCGTCTAAATGTACGATTTTGTTATTTCTTTAGGAAGGATGGAAATAAGTATTCATGAAATGTCTACTACATGCCAGCCATCTGAGATAAACAGCACTCTACTCACTGTACCGCCTAACTGCCCAAATAACAAAAATAATAGTAGCTAGCCTTTGTTTAGTGCCTACTACGTGCCAGGCACTGTGCTAAGTACTTTGCAAAAATTATCTCGATTGACCCTCACAACAACCTTGCAAGGGAGGTGCTATTAATATCCCCATTTTACAGTTGAAGAAACTGAGGCAAAGAGAGGTTGAGTGACTTTTCCAAGGTCTCAAAGTTAGTGTAGACAGAGGATTTAAACTCAAGTTTTCCTGACTCCAGGCTCAGCAAGTTATCTACTGTACCACCTGGCTGTCTTTAAATAACCCAGGACAATTGGAGGGGGTGGTCAGGAAAGGGGGCAATGAGGCAAAGTTCATTCTTTAGTTTAAAAATCCTAGAGTTTGGCTTAGCTCTAGTAATGTTTCATTTACAATGACTTACTAACGTAATTATTAAAAGTAAAAGAATTCTTCTAAGAAAACAACTGACATTTAGACACTGCTTTACATACATAACCTCATTTGACCCTCATTATAACCTTATACAGATTATGAAGTTGATGCTCAGATTGGTTGATGACTTGTTCATGGTCAGACAACTATGTTTATGTTTTTGTTCCTGTTCAGTCGTGTCTGACTCTTCATGACCCCACATTTGGGGATTTCCTGGCAAAGATACTGGAGTGGTTTGCCATTTCCTTCTCCAGCTCCTTTTACTGATGAGGAAACTGAGGCAAACAGGGTTATGGGACTTCCCCAAGGTCATACAGCTAGTAAGTGTCTGAGGCAGGATTTGAACTTAGGAAGATGAGTCTTTCTGATTTCAGGTCTGGTGCTCTATCCACTGCACCACCCAGCTGCCCTTAGACAACTCTTAAGCAGCAGTATGAGAACCCAGTTTTCTGTGACCTGGAAGTCAGTGCTCTTTCCACTGTGCTCTGCCGCCTTCCATGTGTTCCACTGAAAACAGAGTAGAGCTTTGAATGTCTTTAAACTTCTACAGAACAACTAATATTGCAGACTGGGGTTTTGTTTCTTCACTAAACATCAATAATTTGCAATGATTTATTGCAATTTGCAATAAAATGCAATGATACTGCAGGATGCAGTATCTAAAATAAAGTGCTTCCTTGTACGAGCAGTCAGTATTCTAAAAGCCTCACTAACACATGTAACTCCAAATACTTTCATTTTGTAGATTGAAAAAAGCGGGGAGGATTCAGAAAATATGAAGCATCCTCAAATTACATACATCAGAACAGGATCAGGAATTCTACTCAGATAACTCTTTCTCCAAACTCTTTGCCCAAACCCCTGGATAGAGTATTTTATTTTCATCACCCACTGATTACCACTGTCAAAGGTATTACCAGATGACTAGAAATTGTGTAGAACAAGGTCTGGGATTCTTAAACTGGCATCAATGAATTTTTTAAAATTGATAACTACATTTCAATATATTTGATTTCCTTTGTAATCCTATGTATTTTCTGAATTTTAAAATATTCTTCTGAGAAGGGCTTCACAGGCTTCATCAGTCTAACAAAAGAGTCCCTGATACCAAAAAAATTTGAGAACCCCTGAGAAGGAAAAAAAAAGTCCTGAATGATAACAGAAGGTCTAGGTAAAAATCAAACTATTAAATGACTATACAAATACTCCTTACCACTCTCAGTAACTGAGACTAAGATTCATTATGGGCATACAGCATCACTGATTTAAAGTCAGATGGGATTTCAGAAGCCATTTAGTCTAAACCCTACACTCTCCATTTCACAGATGTGGACACTGATGCAGTGAGGTTAAGTAACTTGGTCAAGCTCACAAAAGTGGGATTTAAGCCTACACTTGCTGGGACTCCACTGTCAGTTTTCTGATGTACTTTGGATATAGTGCTTAATTTACATGGAAGAAATTCATAGGAGCATTTTAATCTATTTTAAGATAATCTTTTCATTTTTTAAAGTACCGTTAACTATGGGAAATTACATATAAAACAAGAATATTGTGATTAAAAGTTTGAAGGAATTTCATTTTGTATCACAATGCAAAGAATTATGCCCTAACACCCTCCCCTCAAGACTGTATGCTCTATTACAGAATCTGGATTAATGTCTGGCACAGAGTATGCACTTTAAAAGCATTTATTACTGAATTGGTAACCGCTAACCCTGGAATTTCTCCCTTATCATCTTGTTTCTTTAATCCAAGATAATTCACAGAATTATAGAACCTCAAAGATGGAAGAAACCCTTAGGGGTTCTTTAGTCCAATTCCTTACCAATGCATACCTTTCCATTAGACTATTAGTATATGCATTCAGTCAACAAGTAATTAAACCCATTTTATACGCAAAAGATAGCCACCATATTATTTCTCTCTCCAACATGTAAGGCAGCTGTGTTCCTGGCCCTCTAAGATGCCATGGCCTGAACATTCCTAATCCTTTCCAACATCTTCCTCTACCTCCTTCTCCTCTTCTTCTATCTAATGTTTCATAGACACATACACTTGATGGTACAGATTAGACTGTGAAAGTCTCCCAGTGTGATCAAAAATAAAATCTGATCATTTTCCTTAAAAAGTTAAGGGCCTTACTAATAATATCCAGGTGTTGACTGTTGACTATAAACTGTTTCTGAGTTGTTTAGGCTCAGTTATGAAATATCCGTTCTTACTGTAGGAGGAGTATGATTTCACTAGTTTTAAAGACTTTGCCATAAAGAAACAGGTGAACACACTGTGCATGATGAATTACTATCTGTTGTTCATTTTTTTTTTTTTTGAGGTTAAGAACTGCTATTTAAATTAACTCTGCTCAAGTGGGAATCGACATTTGGAGGCAAAGGCTGAAGTTCCCATGAGGTCTATGATCTGGTAACAGAGATCATTCGATTCTATTAAAAAAGGTGCCCTAGTAGCATTTCTCAAGGAGGAACGAACTTTTCCTACCCGCCTTGGGTCCTCCCGTGCATGCAGAGGTCTCAGTATGAGGCAGCATGATGGAAGGTGGAGACCATGGGAGGCAGGGCAGCTGACTTTAAACTTTTTCCCATCAGAAGTTTGGTTAATCCAACCTACCCGCTGGCACCGGAGCGCCAACAGATAAGACGAAAATTTGCTCTGAGTAGCAAAGCTGCAGTAGGCAGAGGTGGGTCTCGCTGGAGCAGATACGGTCACCATACAGCAGATCGCTTGGAAGCTGACTTACCCTCAACCTCCACAACTCGAGTGCGCGCACGCGCGCACAAAAAGACACACAGGCACCCACGAACACGAACAAACGAACATACACACACATGTTCACTACAAGCACACTTGTGAGAAGGATCCTCTGGACGTTCAGCCGTATCTCTCCCGAAGCTCTTAGCTGAGCTGCACATCCCTCGGAACCCCACAGATGTGGAGCACCCCAAGTGCACTCAACTGCGCCTGCAGCCACCCCGCTCCCTCCTCCCCCAGTCTTGCCGAACCTCCCCCCGAGCCTTTCTCAGGAGCGCCTCAAGCTGCCCACTTCAGCCTCACCCCCCACCCCCTCCCGAGGTCAAACTCCAGCCTTCCTACCCCTCAGCCTCTTGGCTACTCAGGCGGAGCCACCTCCTTCCAAGTCCTATTCTCGTTCTTTTACAAGCAGGAAAGAGCTTTCTCGTAGGTCGGTGTCCACACAAAACGCAGAGGCTATCCCCATCTCCCCACCTCCGAGAGTCGCCAGCCTCCGAGGGAGGGGGCACCCCAAGGTCACCAGGTGAAGTGTGACTCTTTCAAACTCACCATCTCACCTTTGCCAATTCAGCTCAGCCCTTCCAGCATATCCTCCCCTCCCCCCTCACATTCTTCGGAATCTCCTGCTCCCCACTTCCCTTCCTCTATCATCCCCCCAACGTCCCTACTCGCGTTCCCTCACTCCCCCGAAGTTCTCTTTTTGCACCCTCCCTCGGTTCCTTTTGGGGAGTGAAAGGAGGAGACTTGCCTCCTACTTTCCACTGACTCCAGAGGAGGAGATGGCAAACGAAGGCAAACTTCTGGTGCCACTTACCTAAGGTTTTGCTCCGAGCTGCCGCCCCTTAGGCATGCAGTGCCTCGCCTCCCTCCCCGGTGACTTCACTTTGAAGAAATGAGCCTGGTGTGCGGGCATCACCCACAGCACCCGCGGCTGCTAAATGCACAGGGTGCCCCCTTTGAGAGGAGGTGACAGTGCTGGCTTCTGCAGCCGCGGACGCAGCCGCCGCCTCTTCTGGGCTCTAGTCCCTCCCCGAGTCCGGGTCTGGCAGCAGAAGCCCCGGCAGGTGTAGCAAGAAGGAGCAGCTCCGCGCCGCCCGGGGCTATTGCGCAGGGTGCCCCGCGCCCCGCTTCGCAGCTTGCCTGTTTCTCTCGGAGTTGCAGTTTCAGTTCATGCCAGAACTGCAGCACCAGCTCCGACCTCTTCCGGAAACGACTTTCAGTTCACCTGGTCCGCCGGCTGGAGCAGCGCAAAGCCGGGCTCACGGGCAGGCGGCATGGCACAGGGTGCAGTGGGACAGGCGGGAGGAGGAGCGGGAGGCGGCAGGAGCCGTGACTGCGCCTCCAGCTTCCTCTCCAAGGAGCGCGCAGCCTTCTCCAGACGCTCTCCTCGGGACTGCAGTCCTGACGTCACTCCCCGCCCCCCCGCGGAGGAGATGGGAGGCGGGTAGGGTGGAGTGTGAGTGTGTGAGTGTGTGCGTATGTATGTGTGTGTGCGTGTGAGTGTGTGTCTATCTGTGGTGGGGGCGGAAGGGGGGGTGGAGAAAGGAGTTCGAAACAGCAGCTGGAGCTGGAAAAAAGCCACTGGATCTAAAGAGGGAGAGCTACCGAAACAGCCGGGGGGCGGCGACTTCAAATTTGGGGTGCGGTAGCGGGGGACTCGTCAGAGTCAAATTGGGAAGGAAGGAGATGGAAGAAGCAAACCGGGGTGGAGGAGCAGCCAGAGTTAGGGACGCACTTCATCACAAAGTTAGGGCAGGAAACTACGGCGTGCTTTGCTTAGCTCCATTTACTAGCATAGGGGAGCGATGGAGGGGTGGGAGAGGGGTTGGTAGCAAACGTCTAGTTGCGGGTGGGAGCGGGCGGGAGGTTGCAGGCTTAATAAAAAGTAATGAGACAGACGGAGGGGGTGGAGAGCCATTGCCAGTGCAGAGCATCACCAGGCTCTCTCAGCCTCTTCCTTTTGCCCCACAATGTCCCCTAGAGGATGCAAGCTTGTATACGCAAAGGGCACCCCTAACCCCCTCGGAGCCTGGCGATTAGTCCAGCTCCAGAGTAGCTGTTGTCCAGAAGCGAAAGTGGCCGTTGCCCTGACATCCTCCCAGACTGTCACCTATACGCTCCACCCCTCCCCAGGGTGAGCCATTAGGGGTCATCTGTGGCTCCAAAGCAAAGATAACTCAGGTATGGGTCCGAGCTGAATCCAGCCTTGCTGCCAAACACAGCTACCCGTGCTTTTGCAGCCCAGCTCGGCAGATACTGAGCCCAAGGGGAAGTACAGGGAGGCGGGCAGCAAGAGGTACCAGGGTCATCAGACTTGGGAGCCTAGCAGAGAGAGAGCCGGCAGCACCTCAGGTCACAAATTGGGGTTCTTCCTTTCCTTCTTCCTCTCCTCCACCCCCCCCCCCCCTTCTCCCAGCTCCTGCGCCTTCCAGACTGCGCTAGGGATCGAAAAATTAAATAGCCTCCTCCCTCCTTAAGACCACCCAGTCTGGGGTTTTCTGAAGCTGCTTTGGGGAAACCCCCACCCCAAAAAAGAGGCGCCGGAGGTCTCGACTAGGCTCGACATGGCTAAAAGTTGTCCTCTTCGCTGTAACCCGACTAGCTGTGGGCGCCGGGCGCAGCACAGCCCTCTGTCCCGGCCTCCCCTCCCCAAAGCGCGGCTGTCCCTCTAGCTCGCCCAGGCGTGGGGTGGGCGCTGCCTGCCAAAGCTGACTCCTCTCACGTCGTCTGGAATAGGTAATAAGTGCCAGAGCTCGCTGTCAATTTCACTTGTCAGCTGCGCAGCGCCAGCCGCTCTGCAGTGACTGCCGGAGCCGCCGCCAGCAATTTTGCCCCCGTGAGGTGGCCGCGGTTTTTAACTGCGATTTTCATTTCTACCTGATTCCAGAAGTCTCTGTCTTTAGCGGGATGCTTACTCATTTTGTAAAGCTCCTACGGGAGTGCTGGGGAGGGGTGGGAAGAGGGAGAGAGTCGAGTTTAGCCCAGGAAACCCTTTCACTTCTAAAATAGTTTTAACTTTTTAAAGTTACTTCGAAGAATAGAGAAACTTACTGAAGCAGCACAAAGTTTCTCCGCCATCTTCTGTCTCAAATCCAGAGCACTGCAAACATTAACAAAACATCAGCGGACACATTTGCATGGACGTCTGCTGGAAGGTGAAATGGCCACTTTCTTCCTCACAATCTCTTTGGCTGCGAGAGGGATATCTGAGGAAAGGAGATAGAAATTCTGAACCAAACTATAAAAGTGGATATTTTTGCCTGTAGGATGAATGTTAAAAGTACATCAATAAATCATTGAGCTAAACGTCCCAATTAAGATAATACAGTGTCAGATTAGGAAATTAGGCCATCAACCTCTAGTTCTCCTCTTTTCCTCTGGCAGATATCTTTAAAGACTAAATAACAGATCCACAACCCCGCTGTCATCGTTCATGAATTACATAACCAGAATCCTACTGAACATGCACTTTCAGAAACAGTAATGACTTTGCAGCAAGACTTCTGAACATGCTAATTCTGGTTAGCAGGGTGGAATTAAAGTCTCTGACAAAGAGACAGCTAAAAAAATGTAAAAATGGCATATATTAAATAAATGAGCCTCCTAAATATCCTAAATCTGACTTAGCAGCATATTAATTATATCACATATATGTATATTAATTATATTTTATATTAATTATATTAAATATTTTATATTTTTCTGTATACACACAGATAATCAAACCTAAAACCTAGTTTTCCCTATCTCTGTCAAACTATGACCAGCAGTATTGTTTGTACCTCTAAACATGCATGAAAGAAAGATCACTCCTTAATAAAAGCACCAACTCACGATTTTATTATCAAGTTAAATTAACACAAGTGATCCCGTGAAACTCTACAAAAGCTTGAAGCATTAACAATTGCTGGTTTTAATAGTGGTAACTTAATGTGAGTGATTTACAACTGATAGGAGATAGGGATAGGGATTAGAGATCTTTGATGTAGGAAACTCCCTCTATCAGTACTCTTTAGGACCTTCTCCATCAATCCTTAAACAATTATTAAGCATTTACTATGTGCCTGGCACTCTGCTAAGTGTTGGGGATATAGAAAGTAGCAATAGATGAGTCTTGCCCTAAGGAGCTTATATTCTTAGATGAGGGAATCAATTACTATCATTTAAGTTTGTTGACGTTTTAGTGTTTAAAAAAGTTGGCATTTAGAGGTTTGGTGAGATTTTACAACAGCAGCATTTCACTTATACTTGGACATATAAGTTGCTTAGGAGGAAAAGCAATGCTCCAAGGCATAGCCCTTCTTTTCTCTGGGCTGAGCCCTAAGTCATTGTGAGAAGAAGTAAATTCTAGGCATAATTCCTAACAGCTACGAAAAAGGCTCCTGTGTATCTTTAAAACAATAAATGTTTATTGACAGTCCCAATAAAGGAAATAAATAGTGAGGTGAGGAGAATGTGAAGAAGAGTGTGTGCTCCTTGGGGGTAGGGGCTCTCATTATTTGTCTTTTTATCCCCAGTGCATAGCACACAGCAGTCGTTTAATAAATGTTTGTTGAAAGGTGCAAAGATGATGAAAGTGCCAAGAGTCAGAACCCTGAAGTAGGAAATGAGTAGCCTAGCCTTAACTCCTTGATTAAAAAACAAACAAATCCAAAACAACAACACATTCTATCAAAGGATTGCCATTACAGTGCCAGGTATTTATGTTTACAAATAAACAATATCTCAGGCCGGGATTGGGGAGGGGAATTCTTTTAAGTTATAACACTAGTGGCTTTTAATTAAACTGTGCATAGTAAACAAGTTTCTAATCTAAATTCTCCAGCAAATACCTTTGACTAACATCTGTGGCACCCTGTAATTCATTTCCTACTCCTCCAGTTCTCCCCCCAAATCCCAGAGGCTTTTATAGAAGCCAGGGAGTTTCCTTCCATTCTTCTGGGTGTTGCTTCTC
Organism: Pseudochirops corinnae; assembly: GCA_028646515.1. NCBI lineage: Eukaryota > Metazoa > Chordata > Mammalia > Diprotodontia > Pseudocheiridae > Pseudochirops > Pseudochirops corinnae. The sequence continues at coordinate 504,009,628 of CM053585.1, forward strand.
ATTTTCGATAGAGAGAAAGAAAGATCTTCTCTTAGGACTTATTCTTTCTGCATGTACCTTACAATATTAACACTGTGTGTGTGTATGTACATATGTGTAATGCAGGGTGATAGTATATAAATTACAATAAAAATATCTATTGTACTTTGTAGTTCCATTTATAGGAAGACCATTAAAAAACCAATAAACCTTTATGCTTTTCATGATGAATAAATAAAATCCTACCAAGAGAGCCACTTATTCTTAACATATAATGAATTTTGTAGAAAGCATTGGAATTTTTCTGTAACTTCTTCTAGTCTTTGGTTTTGCTTTTAATATTTCATGTGTCATGATATATTAATAACCCTTTGTTTGAAATGCTCTTTAAGTGCCTATAATTTTGGTAGAATTAACCCTGGAGACCACAAAAACAAGTGATCACTCTCTTTTCAAGAAACCAAAGTTTCAAACCAATGAATTAAAAGCTAGGAAAGTAGTATAACCAACAAGTCTCTTGGATAAAACATTTATAGATAATGTCTTCACTGGAAATTGTCAGGTTAAATTTCATACCTAGAAAGATATGTTGAAGGGTTTATAAAGTTACTTCCTACAATTGATTAATGACTACATATTACGTACTAATTGGAAATTATAAAACCACTAGATTTTTATGATGAAAGTCTAACAGGAAAAAAATTGTGTATTCCAAACATCGTCATTTAAATGTTAATACATTGGAAATGTAGTACTGTGCTGGATTTTAGAGTTCAGCATATTTCTACATTTCTGCATTGTAAATATCCTGCTCTGATGTGTCCCATGGAGGGGAGATGATCTTGGGTTCCTAGGCCAACATTGTAGAAGCTGACAGCTTGCATGAAGCTGGAAAAGTTTCAAGTATATTGTGGGCTATTGGCTGTGCCTAATTCCCAAAGGATAGCCTGATTACAGAGATAGACACATGAAAATAAGCTGACCAAGAAGTAATGAAACCTGGTAAATTACAAAATGACCCTCAGCCCTATTGGGCCCTTTTTTGATTCTGCAGTGAAAGTGGCAGATTAGTAGAAAAGAGGCAGAGAGTGCTAAGAATCACAGTTTTTCTATCATCCATAAATATTTACTTTTGACATAAATATTAGAATTTGTCCATTGGGTAATGAATCAGTCTAAGGGAGGCAGTAGTAAGGTATAGTAGATAGATTGCTGGACCTGGGCTCAGGAAGACTTAAGTTGGAATTCCTTTGTGTGACCACAGCCTCATTTTCCTCATCTGCAAAATAAAGTGTTGAACTCAATGACCTCCCAAGTTCTTTCTAACTTCTACAATCTTATAAGTCAACATAACATGGAACCATATCAATATGAGCATTCTCATGATCAATGGAACCAAAAGAAAAAAGGTATAGCTAAATAGAAATGTGGTTTAAAGATATTCTTTGGAGAAGAGCAGGCAGAATATTTTCCCCAAATGTCCAAAAGCAAGAAGAATCATGATTTTATGAAACCCTTGTTCACCTGTTTATGGTTAATAATGAGCATTTGCAAAGGAACCTCTATTAAGACAGACAAGACTTATGGGTCAAAGTTGGTTGTAGATGATAAAGAAGTAGAGTACAAACAACAAATACCCTATAAGTGAAATGAACATATACTTCAATATTCCATAACTTCAAAGAAAGGGTAGTCATAGGGAAGTGTGGGGAAAAAATTAGAAAATATGACTCCGGGTTAACACATGAAAGAGACCAAAGGCTTGTAGATCTATGCACAATTTTATCTATATATTTTGAATACTTTCTTCAAGAAGAGAGCCAAGAGTTTCTAGCTAAGACTATCCATATGTGACATCACAAAAATTAGATTGGCCGTATCTTAACAGATGATAAACAAAGGGTAATCATTGTAGAAGTCAAGGAGTCAGTCATTAAGTATTAAGTGTTTACTATGTGGAGGACAATGTGCTAAGTGCTGAGGATACAAAGAAAAACCAAAACAGACCCTTCCTTCAAGAAGCTCATTTTAAAATTTTTTTTATTTATTTATTAAAAAATTTTTCTCTTTATTAATTTGTTTGTTCACTTTTAGTTTATAAGATTCAGTCCCACAATCCCTTGAGTTTCAAATTTTCTCCCTCTCCCTGTCCTCTCCCCCCTCCATGGTGGCATGCAATTAAGTATAGGATTTGTAAATACTTTCACATTAGACATTAGTCAGGTTATAAAGAAGGATTGTAATGGATGGAATGAACAATGGGAAAGAGGAAATAAAGCCAAACAAGAAAAAGAACTAGAGCAGGTAGTTTGCTTCAATCTGCATTCAAACTCTATTCTTTCTAGTTCTTTCTGTTTATTTCTCTGAATGTGCACATCACCATTATTGAGTGTTTTGGAGTTGTCTTATAACCCTGCTTTGCTGAGAAGAGTCCAGACTATCAAAGTTGGTCATCACGTATGCATTGTGTCTGTAATTGTGTACAAATTTCTCCTGGTTCTGCTCTTCTCACTCAGCATCAGTTTGAATAAGCCTCTCCAGGTAAATATGAAGTCCATCTGCTCCTCATTTCTTATAGTCCAATAGTGTTCCAAAGGAGCTCATTTTCTAATGGGCTGATTTCAGAACGTTCAGAATATCTATGTACAGTCAACCCATTAGGTTTTTATAGCAAAGATCAAAATCAATACCAAATTGGCTTAAAAATTAGAAAACATGAAAAATTGGGGAAAAAATTAGAAGATATAACCAAAACAGCTCTCATTTGATTAGTTTAAATAAGCTAGTGATGCCAAAAAAATGGAAATGGATAAAATAACAGATACTGACAGTGATTTAGAGAAAGTGCCATAATGAGGAAGCTTAAAACAAGTCAGCTCATACTTGATCTCCTTGCCAAGCAGAGTGATTTGGAAGCCAAGAGCAGTATATTTTAGACTAAATTCATGTGCAACATCTTATAGAATAGGATGAGAAGAAAAGTATGAACAATAGGTTTAGACTCTAAATAAGTAGCTCTTGGTTTCCATGTGGCAAAATAGAGTGTCTTACAGGGGAAAGAGCTCTTGAGCCAGGAAGGATGGCCAAATGAATGACATGGAAGCTAAGGTTTTGAGGGAGTAAAAAGAGGCTTCTGCAAAAACCTGAGCTAAGAGCCCTACCCTATCTTTCTTTCCTACCAGAAAGAAAAATGTGGCACTTGAGTTGAAAAAAGTCCTATAACACTCCAGCTGAAGAGAACCCAGGACCACCCAGCCAAAGTAGAGGCTAATGGTGGAAAAAGACTGTAGCTGCTCATCAGAGAGCAAACCCGGAGAGTTTAAAGGATTATTCTATCCAGAGAAGATGTTATACCTTTGAAAAGCCCAGAGATTGAACATTAGTCTACTGATTAGTCTACTCTGGCAGCAGTCACTTGACCATCTATCTGTAAGTTACTCCACTCAGGTGACAATGAGACCTTCCCAGAGTCATCTAGCAGCCATGGTCTAGCATTCTGACTAAGTTTTGTTTTCACTGATTTCCTTTCCCCTCCAATTTATTGTAGTGCAGGTAATTAATGTTTGCTACTCAGTCTCTAAGAAAATGTTTAGAATTTTGTTTACTATTTGTTAGTCACATTTTTGTATCATCATTGTCTCAGTCCTTTACTAGATTGAGCTTCCTAGGTTGGTGCACAAACAACCATCTCACTGAATTATGCAAGATGAAGGTAGGGGAAAAAATCAACAACTTTCAAGTAGAATTACTGATTACCAAAAAAAACCACCAGAAGACAAAAGGAAAGGAGGAATTTTTTAAAAAGATCATAGATACTGAGTAGACTGTATTTGGTAATACTCCAAAAGAAGTATCAGAGGAGGAAACTGTTGAGAGAGAAAAAAACACAACATTTCAGGAATATTTTATGTAACTAAAATGGCAATCTTTGGTTTTTTTTTTCCTCTGGGAGGGGCTTTCCAACTGACTATCTGAAAGAAGAAGAAGGCAGGACTGGCTATTGTGGATACCTGTAATCCCTGCTACTGGGGAGGCTAAATCTGATGGATCACTTGAGTTTGGAAGTTCTGAAATTTAATAAATGCTGAAGTTGATTAGGTGTCTGAATTAAGTCCAACATCAATATAGTAAGCCTCCAGAGAGAAGTGTGGAGAAGCCAGGAAAAGGCCCAGGTTGGAAACAGATCAGTTCAAAGTATACATACTGATCAGTAATAGGATTGGATTTGTGGATGGTTAAGGAACCAATGGAAAAAGTAAAATAGGAAAAAAAATAATAGAATGCCACCTCCCACATTCATGCCTTTGTACTGGCTGTCCCCCATGCCTGGAGAATACTTCCTCCTCAACTCCAGCTCATAGAATCCCATCCCTTTCTCAGGCACTGACTTCTGCTAGAAGCCTTTTCTGATCCCCGCAACTTATAATGACCTCATTTTCAAACTACCTCACATTTAATTACTTTATATTTATTATTTTTGTATTTATTTTTATTTATTGTCTTCATAGTGATAATGTATATACTTACAGATATCTGTTGTCCTCTCCCCACCCCCGCCCCATCCCTAGTACTGTTCAGGAGAATGATGATTATTTCATTTATTAGATTTGCATTCTTAGGGCCTCCTATACTCTTCAGATAGAGTAGGCACATAATAAATGCTTGTTGATTGGAAAAATATAGAATTATTGAGTTCAAAGGTACAGTGATGCACCTTGGGAATTCTGTTCTCACTTCTAACCTATCTCTGTTTTTTGACTAGTGCTTTAGCATATTCATTCAGCATAGATGAGATAGGTAGATAGGTAGACAGATAGATGATAGATAGATAGATAGATAGATAGATAGATAGATAGATAGATAGATAGAGATAGATAGATAGATAGATAGATAGATAGACAGACAGACAGATGGATAGATAATAGATAAGGCTGGCTTTTCACCACTAGACAGGCAGCGTGGTATAGTAGATAGAGCACTGGATTTTGAATCAGAAAAAAGTTGGTTTGAATCCTACCTCGGATACTTATTGTGTGACCCTAAGCAAGTTATTTAACTTTTGGGGGGGTCTCGATTCATTCATTTGTGAAATGAGAGCATTGGATGCAGTGACCTTTGAGGTTTCTTCTAGCTATAAATCTGTTTTCCAAAGTTAATCTAACTTAAATTAAGCACCAAAGCCCTAAGTGGCTATCCAAATTAAAGTCACCAGAGATTTCTCTTCTTGTATTATTCTCCTTCCTAGACTCAAAATCAACTTCTTTTTTCAGCTTCTAACCTTACATTCCTTCTTGCATCTCCTACTGAACTTCCAGCCAGAGGGTACAATGAACATTAGCTTTCAGATGATTTTAATTAGTATGGATCCTATGAACCCTAACCAACCCACCGGGGCCCAGAAACCAGTTCTGCCCCCCTCCCATCTTAACCAATTAATGAGTTATTTGCCAGTTGATTCTTTGTCCCTTTCTCTTCAAGTAGTACTTTCCTAGAATCCAGTCATAAAATTTTGTATTTTAATACTTTACACATACAGTAATGCATGTATCATTTCCACCCACAATAAGAAAAGGGTCATTTAATCACAACTAGCAGTATTATTTTCACATTAACAAACAGCATTTATAAGATTATCCATTAAATAGAATTGAAGTTAACAGTCTTCAAAAAGCCGATAGTGGAAATAAAAAATGGCTATTCATTTTCAAGTTGCCAATTTAAGGTCCCTTCATTAGACTCCTTCTCTAGCATCTCATAGTGATATGGAAGTGACCCCACATTCTTGAGAACTGTCTGCCTGTAAGCTCTGAAAGATCTTTCTTGTTGTTCAGTTGTTTTTTAATCACGTCCAACTCTTTGTGATCCAATTTGGAGTTTTCTTAACAAATATACTGGCATGTTTTGCCATTTGCTTCTCCAGATCATTTTATAGATGAGGAAACTGAGACAAATAGAGTTAAGTGACTTGCCCAGGGTCACACAGCTACTAAGCATCTGAAGCCAAATTTGAACTCGGGAAAATAAGTCTTCCTGACTCCAAGCCTAGCACTCTATCCAGTGGGTCACTTAGCTAACAGATCTTACCAAGCTAGAAAAGCTTGTGTGGGACAAATCTAGTCCAGTAAGCATTTATGAAAAACCTATTATGTGTAAGGCATGCTGCTAAGTGCTAGAGATAGAAAGATCAAATAAAAAAAATCCCTTCCTTCCAGAAGCTTACATTCTGTAAGCAAGGGAAGACATCACCCTCCTGATATCATTGGTTCTCTTCAAGAATGAAGGACAAACAACAACAACATATCTGTTGCCTAAGAATAAGCCCTGCTAAGTTGAAAGAGGGTCATGAATAGTTTACTGAAGGGTGATGACACTCTTAGCTATAGCAACTTGGGAAGATGATCCACTAGGGTATAGATGAGTTGGGATCTGCAATGATGGAGGAAGGACCCACATTAAAGAAATCATGGATCCCTGAAAGATTGAATTATATTTGAATATTCTTCTTCTGTTATTCCACTCTGATCTCATCGTGTAATGGCAGGGGGTAGGGTGACCCTATGTCCTCAAATACTGTGCCAGAGAACTCTATACAAATTCTGGCAGGCCCTACAATGATAGAAAGGCTTCAAGGGTGGGTGGAATGTGTAGATCATCTAAGGACCAGTCTAGCTAAGGTCAGAGATGCTTATTACCAAAAGTTAGTCATAATATGATTTTTTTAAACCAAGAGAGCTCTTGAAGAAACATCTACTAAAGTAAGAAGGGGTTGAATTTTGGAGGAAATTACTCCACTTGAATTTCTGAGAGCACAGGAAAAATCTCACTTATCAACAGGCCTGAAGGTTGAAGATCAAATAAAGTGAATAGCCAAACTGAAAGGAAAAGAAATTTATTAATATACGAAGGAAAACTGCTGGCTGGTAGCAGCTTCAGCCTCCAAGGTTTATATAGCTTTTCAGGCCTGATTAGAATATGCATCCAATCAACAGCATTCTGCAACATTTAAGGAAAGATGGATGATTAGGACAAGAAAAGATGATTACTGCCTTTCTCATAATGGGTTGGTGAAAGTTTGTAAAATCAAATACTTACTCAACCAGGGTGGTTTTCGTTTGTTTGTCTGCTTCTGTTTTTGGATACTGGATCTCTCTATCTCATAAATCTGGAAATACAACCTGGTAGAAGGTGGTACTTGAGCTGTGTCACAAAGGAGGGATTTTATGAGCTGAAGCTGAGGAGGGAGTGCATTCCAGGCATGAGGATTAGCCATTGCAAAGGCATGGAGATGGGAGATGGAGTTATTTTTTATTTTATTTTCTATTTTACTATTCCTTTTGATTCCAAGACCATTTTTCAGTTAAATTAAGGAAAGGATGATCCACTGACATGTTCTCTAGAGAATCAGGAGCAGAAGGACGTCCATTTGGAAAGGAGAAGGAAGAGAAGGGGCAAAGAGGAAGAGGAGGAGGAGGAGGAGGAAGAAGAAGAAGAAGAGGAGGAGGAGGAAGAAGAAAAGGAGGAAGGAGAACTCTGTGGCTCCTACCATAACCAGCTCAAATACCTATAAAATATGACTTTAAACAAATTTTAGAGCTCCAGAACTCATAAAATGACAGAGAAACAAGGCTCCCACTGAAGGCAGCCCAGCAGATGGACAGAAAGAGCAGAGCCCAGTCCCATGTGGTTTTAGCCCCCAGGCCGTCTATGAGAAGCCCTTGCTGGAGCTTTCAGGAGAATGGATCACCAGCAGCTGTGGCAATTTCCAGAATTACCAACCCAAAAGAGTCACAGACAAAAGGAAAAGGTCAGAGGAACTCGGCTAAATTTCAGGGAGAGGGTCTGGCCAACTGCCTCCAGAGCTAGAAGCAGTCTGAAGCGGTGGCCCTGCAGCCACCTCCAGGTGGCTGCTTCAGAGCTCACAGCCTGCAGATTGCAGGGGGGCCAAGCAATCATTCAGAGGCTAAGTGCTCTTGCCTTGAGCTACCTGAATCGGGATTGAGGTCTTGGGTAGCGGTCCTGAGGTGCATTTTCAGTGAGCCAAAGTTGGTAGGGGAGCTGCAGAGACTGTGGCTTCCTAATAGGTCCGGCAGCTGCAAAAACCCCAGTGATTTGGGACAGAGCTCTCTCCTCTGAAAGCAGAGTTCTACTGAGCCCAAAAGTCAAGTAACTGACTGGCAACATGAGCAGGCAAAGGAAGGAAAGAAAGCTCAGCAATCCGACTTTAGATTCCTTTTTTGGAGACAAAAAGGATCAAAGCATGGAACAGGAGGAAGACAACACAGTCAGAACTCCCACACCAAAAGCTTCCAAGAAAAATGTAGACTGGTAACAAGCCATAGAGGAGGTTAAGAAGGATTTTGAAAACCAAATAAGAGAAGTGGAGGAAAAATTGGGAAGAGAAATGAGAATGATGCAAGCAAATC
>CM053585.1:504018529-504061152 GCA_028646515.1 Pseudochirops corinnae
GGAGGAGTATACAGTGGGATCACTATTTTGGGGGGGAGGGTAGGGGAAAGATGGGGAGAAAATTTGTAACTCAAAATCTTGTGAAAATCAATGATGTAAACTAAAAATAAATAAACGTTAATTTAAAGTTTTTTTAAAAAAAGAAGAAAAGGAGGGAAAAGGAGAAGGAAGAAGAGGAAAAGGAGGAAGAAGAAAAGGAAGAAAAAGGAAAAAAGGAAGAAGGAGGAACAAGAGAAAAAAGAAAGGTGATTCTGTGAGGACCAGGTTTTAGGGTTCACTCAACAGCGAGAACTACTCTTGTCACAAAGTTTCTGTATGTTCTGGGGTCAGTTGCCAAAGCACGTAGAACCCTCAAAGGGAGTGATTAGTATAATCAGTTAAGAAAAATATAAACTTTCCTCAGGGTTAGAATAAGACCTTTTTCATTAAAATGTATTATTCTATGAGTATCTAAAGTAGGTATTCTTGACTTGAAGTCTGTAAATTTTAGATCTATACATATAATATGCATACACATATTTGATAGATGTATTTCAACATAATTAGCTTCCTTCATATCCCTCAACATTTTATTTTAATGCATTTAGAAACATTATTCTGAGAAGAGGTCCATTGACTTTGTCAGATGGTCAAAAAGGGACCCTGACACAAAAATGGTTAAGAATCCCTGGTCTTAAAGTATATTTGGGCTGGTTCTTTTCTTCCTTTTGTCCTTTCTCTAGTATCTTCAAAAAGAATGCATGCATTGTACCCTAGGAGTCAGGAGCATTCCAGAACTGATGGGAAAATAAACTCTTTAAAAGAGATATTTAGAGAATAATTTCAAGTTATCATATACATTTTAGACACACTTTCACAGTCAGTCAGACATTCAATAAATACTCACCATGTTCCAGACACTGTGCTAATGACTTGTGTAAAAAGAAAGACAAAAATACAATCCATGCCCCAAAGAGTTCCCATTCTAATAGGGGACATGGCATACCAAAAAAACTGTACATATATACAGTATACACACACACACACGCACGTGCATGTGCATACACACATACATACACACACACCTTGTTAAAAAGCTTTACTAAGGAATCAAAAGGAATAATAAAATAGAAATATATACAATACTATAGTATATATAGTATTATATAGAATAAATGGGAATATATGGTATAAATGGACAGTGGTCTCAGAAGGAGGACACATTACTTTGATTCTCTCCACCTTATTTAGAACAGCTTCAGCCTATGTTGTTAATAGGCTTTCTGACTCATTTTCTTCAAATTCTTCCTAAAAGATTCAGTTGCTTTGGTCTAGCTTTCCAGTGTTGCTTCCTTCCTTCCCCTTCTCCTTTCTATTTTGACACCGAAGCATTTTTCATTTTGTGTTGTTTAATTCAAGCAATTAGATCATAGGCACCTCTGGGCCAAGTCTTTGACTTCCTACATGTTTATAAAGCATTAGGTACTGTTATTATAGTCTAGAAATAATAACAGTAATCATCCTCTATACAAAATTAGAGTGTTGGCATGTTTAACCTGTCTAGTATCCTGATTTGCTTTAGTATTTCATAATTATGTCATGAAACTCATGCTATAAAGGGGGCTACATTATACACGCATAAAGAAAACCCTACTCTTCCTCTGTATGATGGCAAAGAGATGCACCTGCAGCTTTCCTCCACCCACCACTAAGCTTTACAAAAGTGAGGGTGATACTTAAGCTGTATTGATGTAGGAAACTATTCAAAGAAATCCTGTTTTCAGCTTTTTTCCATCTGAAAAGGCTCACCAGCATCCAGCATAGCTGAGATCTATATCTCCCGAAGGAGCTGTAGAAGACTAAAATGGGACATGTGTAATTTGCACCAGAGTAATGAAGAGCTGAAGAATTATGGGATGCCACTCAGACATTAGCATGGGGAGTAAGGTCCAATAGCAACATTATCCCGTAACCGGAGGTAAGTTGCTACATTTCAAAACCGGATATTGGTTGGCCCCCAATTTTCAGATGAAACAGCAAATGAAAGCCTTGATTTTGTGCTAAAGCTGCTTGCCTCATCTGTGAACTGTCCTTCATTCTTAAACTCCGATGAAAAGCCAAAGAGACTGCTGATGATGCACGCTCAATAAACATCTCTTGGTGGATGATGAGATTGCGGATTCCATTGCAGCATCTACTAGAGTCATGCAACAAACTTGCTAGGTTGCTGTAATTAAGTTTGTGTGGTAACTTCAATCATTAAGCAGATGGGGAACATGCCCAAAGTATCCCCTCTACATTTGGAAGTATATAGTGTTGAAAGAGCAGTACATAAAATTGAAAAACCTCACATGGTTTTACTACTTTAAGAGAGACAGTGACATTCTCATGGAAGGCTCCCTGCCTTCCTTGCTCTTTTTGCCTGGGAGTTCTCTCCTGATGCATTAATGTGATTTTAATGTGTGTGAACCGAAGCTGCATCTTTGGCCAGTCACTTCTGCAGTCAAAACATTCAGTGTTTCATGTTACATTCAAAATCTTCTGAATAAATTGAATATATCATTATAATAGTAAGATCACTTCTCCACTGTGGTAGAAATACCTTAAGGCATAGTTCCCAGAAAACACCATTTACTAGCAACAGAGGGAAATACTGGTGAAGGAATGAGGCTGCTGCTCAGCAATTCTGATTCTGCAGGTTTTCTTTAATGGGACGAAATCCATTTTTTTTTTTTACAGCACATATGGCGTTCCTTGAAGGCTACTTTTCATTTTTAAAGTTGTATAGTCCACAAAAATAACCATTATGCATTTTTTTCCGCTTTCAGTTGTACCCAAAATGTTATCCTGAATTTATCCTCAGATTTCTTTACAAAACATGAAAAATAGAATTCAAGATGTCCACCAGGGGTCTAATGTCCCATTAAAACCATAAAAGGAGAGAGGGCAGCTGAAAATATCTGTTTGTAAAATAGCAACAAGTTTTATAACCTTTTAAACTTAAAGGCAGCAGAGTATATAGGAAGAGCATAGGAAGGTGCTGTACTGTCCCAGATCTTCCCCTAACTAGCTGTGGGACTCAAACAAAAACATTTATATTCTTTGAGCCTCTGTTTTCTCACCTATAAAAATGAAAAAGCTTAACAAGATAATTCCCAAGATCCTTATTTATTCTAAGATGCAATGATTTATATTCTCAATGGAAAATTATCAAATGATACATCTGTTATGTCAATATGTAGATAATGCAATATACATAGATCTTGTCCATACAAAGGTATGAGAAAATAAAACTGGAAATAATATTTCAAGTCCTTATGAAATGTATTACGAATTTTAGAAGTCATTTACCCTTTTCCAGGGGGCTGAGCCAGAGATAAAAGTAGGGCCTAGATTAAGATCTTCAGTTTCTGGGGTTTTAGTGGAAAATGATATTCCTGAATTTGAAATCTCACCAAGTTTGTTTTGTATTGCTGAAACTCCTATACCTTTGTAGATTGAGTCTTGAGAATGGTGTGGAATGCATGTGTGTATGCGTGTGTGTATGTGTGTGTATCTGTATATGTGTGTGTGTGTTTGGGGTTTAAAAAAACTGGACCTGGAAATTCTATTTGGGGGGAGCGGGGTGGAAATCCTGGTGAGGAAGTTTCTCTACTAGTATAAATGTAATTTATAGTCTTAGCAAGCTGTCTGGGGACACTGAGAAGTTAAGTGTCCTGCCCAGGATCAGGTAGCCATTTTGTCAGAGGCAGTATTTGAACCAAGGTCTTCCTGATTCCAAGGCTAAATCTCTATCCTCTGTGCCTGCCTGCCTTTCAAGCCTCTGCCCATTCCAATGCATTCTCCATCCAGCCACTAAAACGATATTTTTAGAACACAGATCTGATCATGTCACACACACATACACATACATGTGCACATGTACACATATGCACACACATGCACACACACACCCCTTCACCTCAATAAACTCCAGGGGCTCCTCATTACTTCTAGTATCAAGTACAAAATACTCTGCTTGGCATTCAAAGCCCTTCATAACTCAGCCCCCTCACACACATACTTTTCCAGTCTTTTTACACCTGACTCTCCAAAATGTACTCTTTTATCGATCACCAGTGACCTCTTAGCTGTTTCACTAACAAGACCTTCCATATCTCAGCTCTGTGCAATTTTTTTCTGGCTATCTCCCATGCCTGGAATGCTTTTCCTCCTCAACTCTACCTACTGATTTCTCTAGCTCCCTACTCCTGATTAAAATCTCATGTCCTACAGGAAGCCTTCTTCAACCACTCTTAAGCCCGATGCCCATCCTTTGTTAATTATTTCCTATTTATTTTGTATATGACTTGCTTTGTATATATTTGTTTGCATATTGTCTCCCCCATTAGATTGCAAGCTCCTTGAGGGCAGAAACTGTTTTTTGTCTCTTTTTGTATCCCCAGCACTTAGAATAGTGCCTGGAACATAGTGAGTGCTTAATAAATGTTTATCGAATTGAATTATACCATGCTGCCTCTTATATGCTTGTACACATTTCAACATATCAAGTACCTGTGCTTTGTGCATATGGAAACTCCTTCCATTGATGCAAATTGTGATGCATCTCTAATTTTTTGTGTCAGAGTTGCCTGATGCTCAGTAAGGTTAAATGAGTTACATATGGATACATAGCTAGTTAGTGTCAGAGGAAAGAGTTAAACTTAAGTTCTACTGTTTCCAAGTCCAGTATTCTCTCCACTGTGCCTTAAACATATAGGCCCATATGTGCTATATGTATACGTACCATGCAATATGTATCTGTGTATACATGTACAGCAATACCATACATACATTAATATACATACACACATGTAATGACAAGCAAAGTGGGATTTTTTTTCTGGATTGAATTCTAGCCAGTCAGAGACTTGTATGTGCATTGAGTTTTAGCCAATCAGAGACTGCTATGTGAGTTTTAGCCAATCAGATGCTGACTAGAACTGTATATAAAAAGAGCATGGTGTAAGAGAACGAACATTGAGAAAACTAACATTGAGAGAGCTGCCATCATTGAGAAGAAGAGAATGAAGAAAAGAGACAAAGAAGAAGAGAAGAATGAGATGTGAACGTTGAGCTGAAAGGAAACCTAGAAGAGCTGGGGAGAGGAGACCTCTGAGCTGGGAGGAGACCTCTGAGAGTGGAAAGGAGACTTCTAAGAGCAAAGAGAAGACCTTTGATGACAGAGACTTGTTGAAGGAGTTTCTGAGCTATAAAAGCAAATGGAGCTATAGGGCAGAAACCTGCCCCATAAGAAGGAAGCTTAGCTTAAGTCCCTTTTAAGTGCTATTAAAGTGAACTGAACTGTTAACAAAGAGCCTCTGAACTATGGAGGTGAATTGAGATGGTGGTCTTGGTAGTGTGTTAACAGTTGCCCTGTTAAACTTTGTTTTCCCAGAGGCAGAAGCTGCAGGCAGGTGCCCCTGGGGCCTGCTTTTGGGCAGAAGCTTAAAGTGGAGCAGTCCCCATGAGCTGAGACCTGGAGCATGAGCTGAAGCTGCCTACATGTGAATCCAGGCAAGAGTTGGGAGCAGTCAGCTCAGAGAAGAAGAACCATGGGACTTGGAAATCAACCTTGAGTCAAGATGAGAAAGGACTTGGACACTTGGTATTAAGGAGATTGTTCTTACAGTGACCTGGGAGTGGGATGGGATGGTATTTTCTGCTACCCCTTAAGGAGGCATCGTGCTAGGGAAAACCCTAGCCTGGGACCCCCTGATTGTGTAAACAAGTATTTTGGGGAATACTACTGTATGCAATGATATATGCTATGTGCCATATGACAGGTCAGACCTAGAAATAATAGAGGTGGGCCTCAGACAAACTGAGACCTGGAAAAAGGTCTCCCACTGCATCTAGGGGCATTGTCCTGACCTATGTCTTGCCACTGGACTCCAGTGAGGCTGATGATTTTGCACTGTTCTGCCTCACTTAAATCCAATTCACTTGCAAGACAATGCATCACCTTTCCAATGTCCTTTGGTCCTCTTCGAGAACAAAGGATGAGGTGATAATTGAAACCACGGGAGTAGCTGTAATTGCTAAGGGAAGGGCCATAGAGAGAAAAGAGAAGAGGACCAATGACATAACTAGTGAATACCCATCTTAAGGAGTCGTCAACAGGACAAGGAGTCATCAAGAGAATAAAAAGAAGCAATCAGTGAGGACGGAGAATTAGGGAAATAAAGCACCCCTTGAGTGAGGAGAGGAGAATGTATCTAAAAGTGGGGGGTGGGCTACTGTCGAATGTTACTTAGATCAATTTCATCCAGAAACTGGAAATCTTAAAAGTCCTTGTATTAGAACCACCTGACTCCATCAACATTTATCTCATTGCAAGGAAACAAACTACATGATCATGCATCCTAAAATTCTCCTTCTGGATCCATGCAGTTGCTAGTCCCAGACTCTACATACAAGTACTAACGAACAAAATCTCTCACCTATGCCTCATCGGGTTACTCATCATAGGGATGGATAATGTAGAGTTAACAATTGCATTTATTATGACACTGACCACTGCACTAGGCAGCTTTGTCTTAGAGTGGGTCCCATGTAAAATTATGGAATTGGGAAAGTTATTTTTTCCTTGCATCTCCATGACCTTTTCAGTGTCCTTTCTTGTAAGGCAACCCCTCAGGCAATTGGTACCTTCCTGTTGTTCTGGGCCTCCAATTATGGGATACCATCTGGTTGCTTTTCTTCCTTGCCCTGGGACCTATTTCCTCAAGGCCTTGCTTGGTGACTATCTACTTCTTTAATAAATAAATCCTACCAAGAGCTAATGTGCTAGTCTTCAAAGAGTATAATATCATCAATGATTTAATTGCAAAGAGTGGCCAAGCTGGTAATGCCAGATACCATGGTAGACTACTGGGGTTTATATTTCAGAGCAAGGGATAAAGGAGTTATGGTAGACTGATGGGGGAGGGGGCAGAGAAGGAGGCTTATCTTTGTTTCTCATCTCTCCCAAATGGAGCTGTCCCTGAGAGTTTTTTGCAATCAGTAGGCACATTCTGACTCCCCATTTGTAACCCTTCCTCATCTTCCCCTTTTTCAAAGTAAGCAGAGATGGAAACTCCAAGATCTAAAAGTTTTCTCTTAAATTCTATTTCTTTTTTGAAGTAAGCTTTGTAAATAAAACATCTCTTTTTCCCTGCTGTCAACAAAAAAGTCACTCAGCATTTGAATGCCAGTAATATTTGCTACCCTAGACAAATACCTTCTCTGCCTGGATAATAAGACTTGTTCTGGCATTTTAAGACACTAGTCTAATCCTGTTAGGTGACGGTGAATTATTTGTTAGCAAAAGCAGCCCAAGGATTAGACTTCAGGGACTAGGAAAAGGTCCCAGAATGACCAGTTCTGAGACAGAAGTTTTCCTTCCAAAATTACCTCATGTGTTCTCTCATCTAGGAAAGTTCAGGACAAGTGTGTGTTAGTAAAAGGTGCACAGTCAGGTGAGCATCAGACTCCCGTAGATCGTCCCAATACTGATTAGAGGCAATGTTACTAGAAAAATATCTCACTTTTCCTCAAGTGAGGTTCTGAAGGGACGAAGGTGTAATAGGATTAGGAACTAGAAGAGGCCTTAGAGATTCCCTCATTTTACAGATGAGATTGCATCAGCTTTGCTACTCACCTAATCAGCACCCTCTGTCTCTCCATAGGGACTGTCTTTTGTCTTTTTCTTTGCATCCCCAACACTTAGCACAGCACCTGGAACATAGTGGGTAATTACTAAATATTCATTGACTGGCACTTCAAGGGAGGACAGTGGTGGTTCACATAATGTAGATATGTCTTCTAGATCAAATAGCATTGAGCCCATCAAAGACAGTTAGCCATCAGAAATGACAATGCTACACAGGTCATTGAATCAACTGCTAATTTCTAGAATAATCATTAGTAGTGACCAGACTGATGGTGAAGCAGATACTTTGACTTTAACTGATTTATTTGTCACTAAGGTCAAGTTTGTGGTCACAGTCTAAGAACATCAACTTCAATCTTTTTTCTATTTGTGGGGCATGGAGTGTTTGGGGAGGACTAATACCTCTGATGTGAGGCCTTGCTGAGCCTTTTCAGGGCTGCTCATTCACCTTTGATGTTCCCTTTCACTCAACATCTCCTTTGGCTCTAAGAACCTCTAGCATGCACAGTGGCCAGCCCCCAGTAAACCATCTTGGCAGGTGGGCTAGACCAGGTTGAGTGTACCCAACAGGCCTCAGACCCATCAATGACTTATGAGGGTGTCTCCCCCAAGTATGTGAAGCCTTCCCCTGGAGGAATGGGTGCATGAGAACAATTTGTTCCAACGGCTATGAAAGTGGCCAATGCAGGCACTATGGAGAGCTTTGAGCTTAGTCAGAAATGGAAGATGCCAAGGTCATGAGGGAAATGATTAATTTAGACCCTTATTTTATTACAAACTTACCTCTAATCAGTAACAATCAGCTTAGTGTGATTCCATAGGGGTAGTGATTGTTAGCAACTATTAGTGTTATACTTATTTATGAATATACATTTAGTCAGTCTAGTCAACTAACATGAGTATAGGAATTACATATACTAATACCTATTTTACATATCTTAGAGATTGGAATAATTAGATACAGTTAAACAGGTTTTTTTTCTTATATTATGTCCCAAACTTCCAACTCAAAGCTGTAAGTTCACTGTTAACTAATCTGTTATAAAGCTCATTGGTTGTGATAAAATTCACTTGCCTAACAGCAAGTATACAGACAAGAGGACCTCTACCCTTTGGGGTGATTAGTACGTGACAATGGGTGGAATGTCTTGGTGTGATACAAGAAGTCCCCCAAATTATTTTTGTATCTTTGGACCCCACTGTCTTGCCTAACATGAGGAGGGGTCCATCATATGACCAGTGAGTCAGTGGAAGTGACTCTTGCCTTGTCCATCCTGTGACCACTCATGGTCATGCATCATTTCTGGCCCTCCTTGAGGATCAAAATCAAGGTCTATCAACCAGTAAGATTCAGTATTTTACTTTGTTTCTTCTGCATGTCTGAGTATCAAGTAAAGTAACACTAAAGGGAAAAGGGGCATCTCAGATTGTGAGGAACATCAATGAAGGTGTCCTGCCCCTTTAATAAATGTTTATTGACTTAGAGCTCTGCCTCAGTGGTTTTTCTTGCAGATTGAATAGTTTTGGACTCCTCAGTCATCCACTTATCCTGGGCCATTCCTAGCCATCTTAACTTTTGTCTTGCTACTAGACTTCAATGACTCAGGAAGAGAGAGTGAGGCTGACAAGTTTATGCAACTCTATCTCACTTAAATCCAATTTACATACAACTCAAGACATTGCTTCATGATGTCACTAGTCCTCTTCAAAAATGAAAGGACAAAAACCAAAATTTTTTGTAATTTTTTCACTAAAGTTATACTCTAATTCCTTATCAAAAAATGCATATGACTAACGCTAGGTTCTTCAAGGCTATGTCACTGAAATGCAAACTCTGGCAGGTGCCCCCAAGCTGGACAACCCAATCAACAGGGCTCAAGGACCAGTACTAGGCTATCTATTTGAAGGCTTCTAAGAGTGATTTAGGATTTTCATGTTCTTTGAGCTGGAAGGTACAATTGATTCATGCTACAAAGGTCCCAAAGAGACAGCCATTCCTGCATGGCAGACTCAGAAGAAGGGTAGAGTACCTCAACAGCTGAGTATCAGAAAGAATGGGGTCAACTTTCACAGACCTACCAGAGTTTGATAACTAAGCCAGAAAGAATTGGTAGCACAGAGATGAAAGGTGAAAGGAAAAAAAAGAAAAGTAGACCTGAACTGCTGCAAAGGAGGAGAAGACTGAAGAGGGCCCTTGGCCCCTATATGCATTTCAGAGTGTTTTCCTCGCCTTACAATAATGACCAAAAAGCAGGCATGAATTGAAAGCAGTCCCAAGTTTTTCTGCAACCTGAAGTCTCAGCGTACTAAAGCATTAGCAGAGACTCTTTGTACTTGAGGGAGCAATAAACAGGAGAGGGATCAAACAGCTGAGAGGCAGCAGCTGAGTAGTGGCTAGAGCACTGGGTCTGGAGTTAGGAAGACTTGAGTTCAAATCTGGCTTCACACACTAGCCGTGTGACCATTGGCAAGTCACTTAACATTATTTGCCTCAGATTCCCCAAATGTAAAAATAAGGGTAATAAATGCCTCTACCTTGCAGGATTGTTGTTAGCATAAAATTAGAAAATATTTACAAAGCAATTTTCAAATTGTAAAGTACTATATAAGTGTGAGTGATGATGATGATGATATGAAGAATGGACTAGAGGTCACCAGGAGACTCGTGGTATTATTGACAAAGTATGCACAACCCATATCCATGGAAGAATTTATGCAACTAAAATCTATTAGGTATGTGACTTCAATTTCTCCCTTCTGCTTTCCCTTTTTCACACTCTTGTTGAAATTGATCCTTTCCCCAGGGATTGGGAAGTATTTAACTTTGCTCCTTTAAGAGTACTTTTATATTGACAACCAAATTACCAGTATCAAAAATTTAAAAGGTGAACTTGCCTCCAATGAAAAGGAAATTAAGACAATAATTAGGAATTATTTTGCCCAATTATATGGCCATAAATTTGACAATCTTAGTGAAATGGATGAATATTTACAAAAATATAAATTGCTCAGATTAACAGAAGAGGAAGTAAAATACTTATAGTCAGATCTAAATAATTGGAAGAACATCAGGTGCTCATTATTAATTTGAGATAATATAATAAAAATGAGAATTTTACCTAAATTAAGTTACCTATTTAGTGCCATACCAATCAAACTACCAAAAAATTATTTTATAGACCTAGAAAAAGTAGCAATAAAATTCATCTGGAAGAACAAAAGGTCCAGAATATCAAGAGAATTCATGAAAAGAAATGTTAGGGAAGGTGGCCTACTCATACCAGATTTTAAACTGTATTATAGAGCAGCAATCATCAAAACTACTTGGTACTGGTTGAGAAATAGTGGTACACCAGTGGAATAGAATAGGTACTCAAGATTCAGTAGTCAAAGACTATAGTAATCTATTGTTTGATAAACCCAAAGACTCTGGCTTCTGGGATGAAAATTCACTATTTGACAAAAACTGCTGGAAAAACTGGAAAACAATATGGCAGAAACTGGGCATAGACCAATATCTTACACCATATACCAAAATAAAATCTAAATGGGCTCATGATTTATATATAAAGGCTGACACTGTAAGCAATCTGGGAGAACAAGGAATAGTTTACCTGTCAGATTTATGGAAAAGGGAAGAATTTATGACCAAACAAGAGATGGAAAGCATTACAAAATGCAAAATGGATCATTTTAATTAAATTAAATTGAAAAGTTTTTGTACAAACAAAGCCAATTTAACCAAGATTAGGAGGAAAGCAGAAAATTAGGAAGGGATTTTTACTGTCAGTGTCTCTGATAAAGGTTCCATTTATAAAATATACAAAGAACTGAATACAAGTCATTCCCAAATTGATAAATGGTAAAAGGATATAAACAGGCAGTTTTCAGAGGAAGAAATTAAATATATATAAAATATAAATCATATGAAAAAGTGCTCTAAATCAATATTGATTAGAGAAATGAAAATCAAAAAACTCTTAGGTACCACATCTCACAGGTCAGATTGGCTAACATGACAAAACAGGAAAATGATAAATGCTGGAGAAGATGTGGGAAAATTGGAACACTAATGCATTTTTGGTGGAGTTGTGAATTGATCCAACCATTCTGGAGAGCAATTTGGAACTATGCCCAAAGGGCTATAAAAACGTGCATATCCTTTCAAGAACCAGCAATACCGCTCCTAGGGCTGTATCCCAAAGAGAACATACAAGTGGGAAAAGGAGTTGAGGTGCAAAAATATTTGTAGCAGCTCTTTTTGTGATGGCAAAGAATTAGAAATCAAGGTAATGCCCATCAGTTGGGGAATGGTTAAACAAGTTGTGGTATATGAATGTAATGGAATACTACTATGCTATAAGAAATGAGGAACAGATGGATTTCATAATAACCTGGAGAGGCTTATATAAACTGATGCTGAATGAGGGGAGCATAACCAGGAGAACATTATACACAATTACAGACACATTGTATCTGTGGTGACTGACTTTGATAGACTGGGCTCCTCTCAGCAATGCAAAGTTATAAGATAACTCCAAATGACTCATGAGATGGAAAAGTCTATGCACATCCAGAGAAAGAATTACAGAGTCTGAATGCAAATTGAAGCAAACTACTTGCTCGCCCTCTTTTTCATTTTGTTTTGTTTCTTCTTCCTTGTTATTCATTCCATTGGTTATAATTCTTCTTTACAACTTGACTAATGTTTAATGTGAAGGTATATGTAGACTCTATATTGGATTGTATGTTGACATGGAGCGGGGGGGGGGAGGAGAAGAAGGGATAGAAAATTTGGAACTCAAAAACTTGTGGAATTGAATGTTGTAAACTAATAGTAAATATTTTTAGAGTTTTTTTTAATTTATTAAGTTAACAGATCTGAAAAAGCTACTGATCGATTGTTCCATTCAGTTTGTCCCTGTGACCCCATTTGGAGTTTTCTTGGCAGAGACACTAGAGTGGTTTCCCATTTCCTTCTCCAACTCATTTTACAGATGAGGAAACTGAGGCAAACATTGTTAAGTGATTTACCAAAGGTCACAGAGCTAGTAAGTATCTGAGGCCAGATTTGAACTTAGGTCTTCCTAACTCCAGGCCCAGTGTCACCTAGCTGCCCACTACATCTCTGCCTACCTGCCTTCAACCCAGTAGCAAAAAGCCATTGTTACATCTTCACTTCATAGGGGCAGTAAAGTGGCTCAATAGCGCACAGAACACTGGACCTGGAGTCAGGAAGATCTGAGTTAAAATGTGACCTCAGAAACTTACCAGCTGTGTGATCCTGGACAAGTCATTTAACATCTGCTTGCCTCAGTTTCCCCAAATATAAAATTGAGATAACAATAGTATCTACTTCTCATGGCCACTGTGGGATCAAATGAGATAACATTTATAAAGCACTTAGCACATGGTAGTTGCTTAAAACATATTTGTTTCCTTCCTTCATACTTCATGGACCCATATAACCTACCTGTATCAATACAGATTGCTATCCAGCTGCCCGAAGATGTGAGAGTTCTGGAAAGCTTTCTGATTTTCCTTTGTTTTGAAGCAGGCTTCCAGGGAGCAAAGAAGTAAGGAATAACTTCCCTATTGATTTGGGTCTCCTTTTTGGTGTCCCAGAAGAAGTGAGAATCTTATAGTGCTCCTGCATACACAGGTTACCTTTGGGGGCTCCCCAGCCCAGTTTGTGGTTGCTTTGAGCCTTACCTGCAGATCTCCCAGAGCTTCTCCTCTCTTATCTCCTCCTCCTTCCCTTGCTGCGATTACAAACATAGTTTCTTTTTTTATAATTCATAGGGAACCTCAATCATAGCAACAATCTTGAACTGGAGGTCCCCTTATGATGATACATACATATAAAGATGGTCATTGTCTCCTTATTGCTTCCTGAATAAAGTTCAGAGTCTTTTGCCTGGTATACATGGCCCTCTATAACTAGCCTTTACTCTCTATCTTTCCAGTCTGATATCATACTACTCTTCTCCGTATGTTCCATATTCTAGGCAAAATGGCCTACTCTCCAAGATGCACTGCAATCTCCCACTCTCTGATTTTGCTCACACTATTTGCAAAAGCAAGAGTGCCTTCATTTCCCTCTTTATCTGTTGAATTCCTAGCTGTCCTTTACAACCTAGGTGAACTGTCATCACAGCCACCAATCATCCTCTGAAACACACACACACACACACATGTGTGTAAATATACATATACATGTATATATACTGTGAATATGTATATGTGCATGCAGATATATATGCACATTTATATATACACATATATCTGTTTATGCAAATGCATGTATGCATATGGTACCTGTCCAATGCACTTATCATTGAAAAATGTGTTTTGTTATTTCTATCTATCCTCCTCCTCACCCCCAACAGACTGTAAGCACCATGAGGGTAAACACACGTTCCCTTTCAAAACTTGACATCTCTCTCAGGGTCTAGCACAGCGCCCTGGTCCTGGGAGATATTTAATAACAGCTTGTTATATGCAAAAGAAAATCAAGGCCTTTTAGAACCAAGTATGAGCCATGGGAAGCTCTTGGTGCACCAAAGCACAATAAAAGGAGAAAAACATCTCAAGAAGTCTTTAGAAAAATGAATAAACATTTGGCAATTTCAGATGATGATATTCTCATTTCTGTCTTGAGTCAGCACACTACATCCAAGTCCTTAAAAGCCTGTTTATTGGCTAGCAATATCATATCATCGTAATGTTCCCAACTGTACAGTACCATATTGTGCCCAAAGGAATAAGATTAGCAGTGGCTAAACATGCTGAGAATTCTTTATCCTGTGCGGAAGGGGAAGTTTTCACAAAGGCAAAGTGCTGACATAATAAAAATTGCAGAGGAAGCCTATTCTCTAGGGTACATTCATTTTAAGTGGAGTCCTGTGATGCTGAACAGTTGTGTCAAGCAAAGGACTTGGGTAAGGCGTCCAATTTTTTTATTGCTTGGGGAAAGAGGGGGAGCCAGGCTGGAACATGAGCACACTGGGTAGAGAAGAATGGGAAAGGCCAAAGAGTGGAATAAGATATAAAGGTTTTCATTTTGACTTCTCAAATGACATTTAAATAAAGAGACTGGAATTGAATGAGTGACTTTAATGGCCAATGGGACTCCCACTGGGGAAACTCCCTTTATCACCACACGCTTTCTTAGCAACTTAAAGTGCTGAAGCAGGGGTTCTTAACCTCTTCTGTGTCACAGACCTCTTTGGCAGCCTGGTAAAGCTTATGGACCTCTCTCAGAATAACATTTTTATAAGAACAATACTTTCAATAGAATAATATTTTAAACACATAAGGCCATGAAGCCCTTCTGTTCAAATACCTTCATTGTTTCCTTATTGCTTCCTGAATAAAGTTCAGTGTAGAAGTTAATAAAGTTAAATTCAGAATAATATTTTAAATGCTTAAAAATACATAGGATTACAAAGGAAAATAACTACATTGCTGTGTACAGTTATTTAAAAAAATTTTAAGTTCATAGACCCCAGGTTAAGAATCCCTATCTCAGAGGACTAATTAGAACACTGAGCTGTTAAGTGTTGTTTCCAGGGGCACATGATCAATTTGGATCAGAGGCAGGTTTTGAACCCAAGTTTTCCTGGCTTCAAGGCCACCTCTTTATCTGCTGTACCATGCTGTCTCACTAATGACACTGAAATGTTCCAACAACACCATTTGCTATGAGCAAAATCAGTGTTGTATTACTCAATGGGTATATATAAAAGCCAAATGGACTTTTTGTTCATGGAATTCCTACTACATGGAACACATATATTTTAATTGTTACCAACTTCAATAATAGCTCACAAACTGTGGGGCAGCGATGTGGTGCAATGGATAGTGCATTGGGCCTGGATTTAGGAAGACCTGAGTTTATACCCAGCCTCAGATGCTTATTGGCTGTGTGATCCTAAGCAAGTCGCTTAACCCTGTCTGCCTCAGTTTCCTCATCTGTAAAATGAGATGGAGAAGAAATGGCAAACCACTGCAGTATCTTTGCCAAGAAAACTCCAAAAGGGGTCACAAAGAGTCAGATACCACTAAAAAGACTGAACATCACCACCAACATATAGCACTGTAAAGTTTACAGAGACTTTTCAATAAAAAAAAATAGCACCCTAGTTACAACAATCCTCTGTGCAGGGTATTATATTCCCCACTTATATGCGAGGAAACGGAAGCTCTGAGAACTTAGCTGACTTGCTTAGTACCACAGAGCTGGTAAGTGGGAGCTGAGACCTGAACCTATGTCTCTTTACTACAAGACCTATGCTCTTGACATAGTGTATTGTTTACAGCAATAATACCCCTGTCCATGCTGTCTACCAAAATCTGCCTAAACCTTGGAACCTCAGGTTCCTAGTTCAACACCTAGGAACAAAGGATATGCTCTAGGGAATATGTATCATCATTGGCCCAGGAGATATCTCCAAACACCATTAAGCCTAAACCTGTTATCCCAGACCCTCAGCTCAATACCAGTTACCGGATGGTTTTCCTTGCTTTGTCTGTTTGATTTCCTTAGCACAGTGCCTCAGTGGATCATGTGGCATTACAGTCAACATATAAGACCATCATATACATATGTATATATACACGTGCTCATTGTTTTCTCCATATTTTTTATTTCATGGAATGATTATCAGTTCTTCTCAAATTTCTTTTGTGGGAGACCAAGTCATACAAAGATCAGCTGAAGGAGTTGCCCAAGGTAATATATAGAAAAGAAAATCTAGGCTCTTCCATAATCTGGCATGTCTCAAGTATTTGAAGAATTGTCATGTAAAAGAAAGATTAGAGTTATACTGCTTGAGACTCAGAGGAGAGCTGGGCTCAAATTCTATCTCTTCCACGTGCAATCTCTGGCACCTTGTCATACAGTCACCTAACCTCTGTGGCCCCAGGCTGTTCATCTATAAAAGGAAGGGGTTGGACTAGAATGTCCTGTCCAATACCCCTTCTAACTCCAAATCTACAATCCTATGATCCTATGACCCGAGAGACCAGCTCTGGGCAGAAATTACAGAGGCAAGTTTAGTCTGGCCGTAAGCATCTGGGTCACTCTTGGGACATCTTGCTTGCAGTGTCCATGAGGAACCAAAACAGACCACAGGAAGACAATTAGAGCTTGTGCACTAGCATTTGTCCTATATTCTGAAGTAAAAGGATTTTTACAAGGAATTTGTCAAGACTCTGGAAACCAAATCAATGTATATGCTGAAACTTAAGGAATTCAATGCAAGTGTAGGATCCCAACTAAATCTATTAGAGAAGAAGTTTTGAAGTCAAGAAACAAACAAACAAAAAAATCAGAAACATCTAGAGTACTCAGAAGCTTTATGTCAACATATTTTTATTTTTTGGGAAAGGGAATTAGAGGGAACTGGGAATCACATTGAAGAACATTACAAAAAATGAAATTAACAGGCAGGAAAACAACTGGTTCCTGACATATGAGTCATTTCCACATGAGCTGTCTGTATGCAGTCAGACCATTGACTAAAAACCAATTACCTTTTGGCAGAGACCAAGACCAAATCTAAATTAGAAGAAAGGATAAAGATGAGAAGATTCTGTTAATGATGACAACAGCTCCCTTCTGATCTTCTTTAAGCAAGCTGTTGACTCTGAAAAAATGGAA
This sequence comes from Pseudochirops corinnae, assembly GCA_028646515.1. NCBI lineage: Eukaryota > Metazoa > Chordata > Mammalia > Diprotodontia > Pseudocheiridae > Pseudochirops > Pseudochirops corinnae. The sequence goes on from CM053585.1 coordinate 504,035,866, forward strand.
AGTAGATAAGAGTAAAGGCACTAATTCAGATTATTACTCCTTCATAGAGAAGCTTAACCAGGGTAAAACAGTTGCCATACCAAGCTGATAATAATGATAGCTAGTATTTATTTGGCACTTTAAGGTTTTCAAAGCATCTGATAAATATTATCTCACTTTTATCCTCACAATCACCCCCAGGAGGTAGAATCTGTTCTTTTCCTTACTTGACAGATATGAAAACTGAGGCACACAGAGGTTAAGTGACTTGTCCAGGATCTCATAGCTAATAAATATCTTAGATTAGATTGGATCTTAGGTCTTCTCAACTCCAGGTCAAGTTCTCTATCTACTGTGTCTCTGAACAAGACCCAGGAACTGTCTCAAACAGCAAATACTTGATCTCCTTGCTAGGTGGAGAGATGTGGGAGCAAAGGTCAATATCTGTTTAGGGTACAAACTAATTTTTTTTAAATGAAGAAAAAGATGATAGAAGATTCTGAGCTCCACTAATTAACAAAATAAAACATTTGTATAGTGTTTTAAAAATTACAGAGCATTTTATTTATCATGACCTTAGGAAATAGGTATTCAATCAATCCTTGGCTACTATTATCTCCATTTTACATTTTAGGAAACTGAGTCTCAGAAAGGTTAGGAGGATTTAAGCAAATGCCCAAAGTCATACATAACCAGCAAGTGCCAGTGCCAAGATTTAATCCTACGTTTCCTCCATGCCAAAAATATACTTCTACCTGTTAGCACTCTCTTCCTTCTAAAATTATCTTACATTTACATATCTCTGTACCTATTGTAAGCTGCTCCTCCTCACCTCCCCCCCTTGCCCATAACAAGTTCTTTGAGGGCACAAGGACTGTTTAAAAAAACCCAATAACTTTGTATCTTCTCTGCCTAATATAATGGGCCCATAATAAATGCTTATTGAATTGAATATTGGGATACATTCTTATTATTGGTAGCACTGGAACCACCCCCATTTGCACCCCAAGTGCTTTAGAGACTCAAAGGCAGAAGACACTTAGGAATAAGAAGACTCGGGGAGAAGCCGGGCCTACCTGAACACACACAGAACAAATTCATGCTGAAGGCAACACCATTTTCAAGGTACTCAGGGACCAATTTTCAAGATATTTCAAAGAGGCAAAGATACCAAAACAATGGGGAAAAGTCACAAATTGCATTTAAATGTAAAAAAAAAAAGGCAACTGAAAAGACATCAACAACTATAAACTAATTTGCCTACTTTCTCATTTGCATAAAAATGCCCGAGAATTGTCTATTTATAAATTAATGGCATCCTTTATGAAGATATGGAGAAGGAATACTGAGTCTTTCACTGATAATTTTCTACAGCTGATATTTTCCACAGTTACACAATTGACAGAAAGATATAGAAAAAGAAAGATCCCATTGTGTTTATTGCTTTTTTTCATTGCATTTTTTTTTAAAAAAAGAGCATTTGACTGAGAGCAGAACAAAACCTTAAAAGTTCTCTTTCAATAAGGTGTCTTTGTTGGACATGTGAATATCACACAAGATTTATCCCTAAATGCAAGACCAGAGTTACTCAACGATCTTTTGTTTATCAATATATCTAAGGTACAAAATAGGCTCACCAAAGATGTTTGCAATTGTCATGGAAGATATTCTATGCGAAGTCCAAATGGAAGAGAGATTTTCTACTGATGGAAAAATATAGATTCTCTTGTCTGCAGATAATCCAGTACTAATTTTACCCATCACCAGAATACTAGCCAAATGGCAATGGAGAGGTACATAGCACTGGGAGCATTTCCCAATGATGATTTTCAAGGAAGAAGTAATGCAAAAGATCAACAGGAACTGGAAAAGAAGGTGGGTTGATCACAAAACAGGAAAGAGAGGTAATAAATGCACAATCTGAGTGTTGTATTGGTATACGGGAGACATTAAAGGACTCAGAGGAAGGCCTCCAATTCATTGGGTAGGTCTTCTGCGAAGAATGTATGGAAAGAGTCACCCAATCTGAGAAAATATGGAAGGGTTACAACCTGCACACACATCAACAATGATGAAATCATAGACCCACTAAAATCCCAAGTATGGTTTAGGTTAATTTACACTTGCTATAATTTTAACATGTTCTGAACCCAGTTTCTAACAACTTTTAAAGTTCTCATTATATTCTAAAAATAAAAACAGAGCAGTATTAATGACTCATTTTTTATATTTCAACCTTAAAACATGAATTACATTGTTAAAAAGCAATTTGTGAGTAAAATTATAGAACTAAAAAGCTTGTTTTCCATAGGAAAGTGTTGCAATACTTATGTACATATCCATATCCATAAATGTGCTTATATATGGAGAGAGAGAAGGTGAGAGAAAGAGAGATAGAGACAGAGACTGGGTCTCCTATCTTGCCCAAGCTGGAAGTACAGGAATTACTTATGGGCCCAATCTCACTACTGATTGGAAGCTTGAACCTGCTCTATTTCTGATTCTGTTTCAGTTCATTCCTCCTTAGGCAATATGTTTACCCTATACTCCCAGGGACTCACAATATTAAAACTGAATTTAGTGCAAATACCCAATTGACATGGCCCATTGCAGCTCAAAACTCCAGAGGTTCAAGGGATACACCAGCTTCACTATGCCTAGTAGCTAGGATTACAGCACAAGTCACCATACTTGGCTGTTGCTATAATGTTTGTAACTTTTGTTTTTATTTTTAAATTTTATAAACTACGAGCAAAGGCTCCCAAAGTTTTGGTGCCAATGGACCTCAGAATACGTTAAGCTACCACTGAGCAGAAGAATTTAATGTAAGACATCCTTATTAGATCCTATCCAAGAATGCTGAATAACACACTTAGATGGCCACAAAAGGCCTTCTTAGCTATAGGATTTTATACCAGGGACCTCGAGAGCAGTTATAGTGAGAGGGCAAGTTCATGTAGGAGGCCAATCTCATGCTACTTGAACAGAAGCTGTTCACAGAATAATAAGAGTCAACAAATACATCAGAAGCCATCTTATCTGGTCCTTTCCTTTCAGGTAGATCACCACACCTAAACCACTGTATACTAACAAGAAGTGATGGTGTTTTTCAAAGATGCTCAGACCATCCGATTCCAAAGCTTCTTTCAATCAGACTTTCAACCACTTAGCAACCCCTCATACTCTGAAAATGCTCAGGGCTTTCTTCAAAATTAAAAAGAGGTACCTCTCTTTATCAACCTTGGCTAGACATAGCAGAAAATATATTGGCTTATTTGATAAGAAAATAGAAATAAGCCTTGTTTATGTAATAGGCAGACGGGAGAATAAGTCCTTCAATTATATGTGATGTGCCCTACCTGGTGGTATCTCTGCAAGCACAAGTTTGATGAGCCAGCTTCCGCAAATGCATGATGGAGAGGAACATTCCCAACCAGAGCATACATGAATATTCTCTGACTGCTTTGTGTTGGCTAACTCAGTCAACGATCATCCTCGACACATTCACATACATGCACCAATGAGAAACCAATGAGTTACACAGATTCTTTAGCAGCACCTTTAGCAGGACAGGGCTGGATGCCAAGAAGTGTGGCTACTACTTCTCCCACAAGTATTCTAGGGGTAATCCCAAAGCATTGTGGATTTTTCATATACATTTACTTATGAGCCTCCAATAGTGGGTTCCCTCCAAGGGGCCAGAGTACAGGCTCATTCGCAGAAATGCTCCATGGGAAGGTATCATACGTCATTATTCCATCTGGATGGCAACTGAAGATAAGCTATAACTTCGAAGACCGAAGATCTTTGTGTGAAGGAATAAGACCAGGACTATATATTTATAGCATCTTCTTCTCTGATGGGGAAGTATGGGATATCATACCTCTGTGCTCCCTTTCTTCTCTCTCCTCACCTTCAAATGTACTTCTGGAAGAGCTTGGTTATCAAGTTCTTTCCAAATTTCCTCAATAATAAAGTATTGAATAGTCACTGAGTACAGCCAGCTCTCAGATTATCCATCACCATCATCATTATAATCATTGCTAGCATTTCTATCACACTTTAAGCTTTACAAAGTACTTTACATCTATTTCCTGATTTGATCTATGACTGAATTCCCTGCCTAACAGCTTATCTATAACCATTTTTCATCAAGGTTATTGTCAATCCTTGTAACAGTCAATTCAATTCAACAAGCATTTATTAGTCTTCTTAATCACTTGCTTTGTAGAGTTTTATTTTTTAGGGGGAAAGAGATAGACATTTTACTCTATTATTAGCTATAGTGGCACCCTACAGCCTATTTACTCTTACTCTGTATGCATGAGGGAAGTCCTTTGAAATACCACTACTTAACCATATCACTGATTAAGGTGAGGCAGCTCTGTTTAAACTAAGGCTGACAATGAATTGCTATTTGTCCTGCAAGACTTCACAAAGGGAAATTGAGCAAGGACCAGGAAGGAAAAGCCAGAGAGCTCCATTATTTTGCCTAAAACGAATTACCAGAATACCAGAAACAACCCTATTTAAGCAAAACTAGATTTCAAAGCCACATATAGATTATGTTTAAATTATCCATTCTTTTTATGTCTCTTCACAAACATGAGCATGAGATGGAAACAAGAAGATGAGTTCTAACCTTAGCTCTGCTGTTACCAATGAAATGTTATAGTTGAGCAAATCAGACAGTCAATAAGTATTTATTTTTTAAATTTATTCATTTTGAACTTAGATACATAAAAACAAAATAGGGAACATTTCCATTTCCACAGCAGAACCTAAAAAGAAGATTCCCTACAAAGCCATGAATTTACATTTCACACTATTTACTATGTTTGAAAAACTATATAACAAGTATTACTCATCATTTTCAAGGCTATTCTGGTTTCTGCACTTCCTTCTACATTTTCTTTTATTCTCTGCTGTGCCCTTTTTGTATTTTTCCCTTCATGCTCCTCACCCCCACCCTAGAGATACCTACCATTAGCCACAAATATGCATATGCATATATGTATATACATATAGACATAAAACCATACTGTATATACTTCTATTCATCAGTTCTTTCTCTGGAGGGATATAGCATCTTCCTTCCTGGGTCCTGTATAATTATTTTAGGCATTTATAATACTCAACATGACTTAGTCATTCAGAGTTGTTCTTAAAACAATATTGCTGTTACTGTATACAACCTTCTCTTGGTTCTGTCAATAAGAGTTTATTAAGTGCCTACTAAGCACCAGGCATCATGCCAAGGTGCTTGTACCAAGGGGTACACAAAGAGGCAAAACACAAGCCCTGCCCTCAAGAAGTTTACAATCTAATGAGGGGGACAACAAGCAAACAATTACATACAAACAAGCTATCTGCAGGGTAAATAGAAAATAGTTAAAAGGGGGTAAGTATTGGAAGTAAGAGGTCCTTTCTGGGCCTTTGTTTCTTCATCTGTAAGATGAAGAGTTTGGATTAGATAATCCTTAGGGTCCCTTCTAGCTCAAAATCAATGACCTCCTGATTAGGGATGAAGTGTACCATAGTGAATTGAGTGCTATGCTGTGCTTAAATTCTGCCACAGACCTTTACTAGCTGTGTGACCCTGGGCAAGTCACTTAACCTCTGTGCCTCAGGTGCCTCATCTGTGATAGGGGTGATAATCATAGCATTTACCTACCAGGATTGTTGGGAGGATAAAAAGAGATAACATATGTAAAGCATTTTGCAAACCTTAAGGTGCTAGCTAATAATGTTATTAGATGACTGACATCCAAGGTTCCTTTTAGTTCAAAATCTATGATCCTATGACTAGATCTTCTCTAAGTCATGCAGTCAGTCAACAAGCATTTGTAAAATACGTGCTATGTGCCAAGTAAGCTAAGTGCTGAACACACACACACACACACACACACACACACAGAGTCATAGTCTGTGCCTTCAATGAGTTCGCATGTTAATGGGGTAGATAACATTTAAATTGCTAGGTGCATAGAAGAAATATAGAGATTAGACCAAGTTCATTTGGAAGGGGAAAGCACTAGTAGCTTCAGAGAACCAGGACTTTCTGTAGAAGGCAGGGCTTGAATTGAATCTTGAAGGACACCCAAGATTTGGAGAGGTGTAGATGAGGGGGTTGAGCTTTGTGGACAGACATGGGGGACATAACCTATGCCGAGCTACAGAGGTAGAAAATGGAGTCTTGTATGTGAGGAACTGCAAGTAGGCCAACCCAGCTAAATTATAGAGTAGATGGATGAGAATAAAGGCTAGAAAGGTCAATATACCATAAGGGCCATTTACCTTCACAGGGACACATTATGTCCATTCATTCACCTTGGAGGTTGTGCCTATTTTTAGGGACATGCTGCCAATAAAATAATTTCTAGCATGAAATGGTTTTTTAAAAAAAGAACACGACTCAGAAACTGATTTCTAAATATGATTTCAAACATGAACTCAGCTGTCTAATTGCCTCCTCTGCCTAGCTCCATACCCATAACCAGGACACCCACAGGACCACACAGATGTTTATCTTTACATTGCGATGGTGAGAAAAATAACATTAAATGCAGCTTGGGTTTTTACTGCTATTGACTATTATGATGATAAATTAATAAGGAAAAGGACACCTCCAAGGTGGGAGAAAGGACTATGTGTTTTCAACTGCAATATTAACTTTAAATTACTCTAAATGTGGGACTTAGCCAACTTGGAAAGGATCCACCTTCAAATAAAAGAAAAGCAAATGAGAATTGATGGTACAATGGTTCAGGGCCTAAAAATTCAAAGTCAACACATATAATAGAGAATAAAGACCTGGCTAATCTAGGCAGTGGCAGCTTCTGGGATTTGTGACTATAGAACTGTTCTTAAAATGTCCACTCAAATCTTATGTATTCATTGTTCCCTCTGCAGACCAAAGACTGAAGAATCTTTCTTTGTGTATACATATACATGTATACTCCCTTAAAAAAAGCATATTCAAACTCAAATGACCCAATTTTCTATTCTAAAAAAAAAAAAAGATTCCATGCATACAAAATTTGGAGTCCTTGGTAGCTGATGGTGTTTCTCACAGGTTTCAATTTTTCAAATTTTTTTTTTTGTAATTTGGGGAAGGATTGGGGAATCATGGATGCGGGATACATCCAAAATATTTTGCATAAGGAATGTATATTAATTTAATCTGCCATCCTACAGTGAATTCTATTGTGAATATTTTTACCAAAAGTAAAATTTCATGCTTCTCCTACTCCTTTGGGGATGAAAAGTGTAATTCTCTTTTACTTAGTTTTCTAAGTCCTTGGAGTTTAGGCAACTTCTTTTTAACCTATGTTTTTCTTATGCTTCCCTTCTGAGAATATATAACCTGAGAAAGAAGAAAGAGAAAAACATTGTTGTTAAGAGGTTCCTACAGCTGACCTCCTAAGTTTCATATTTTTCTGATACTTTGAAATGTGTCTTCATGGGAAAATGTTTATGCCAACCAAGGAAATGTATTTTGATTGGGTATAAGTCTAGCATCCTCAAATAGTCAGTGCACATACAAAGTCCTATTGCCTCTTTATCATTTTGGTTTTTACTAATGAGTTGGGGGGCAGGGGGCAGTTGGAAATGGTATTTCTCCTTTTGAAGACTTTCTGCATTAAGAAGTTGATTTTCTTCTCTCAAGGCTCCCTTTGAATGTTGCAAACTCCCTGGTTGTATCTCCCAAGAAGATTCTGGACTTATGTTTATCATTAACTTGGGAAAGCTTGTCACTTCCCATATGTTATTGGAGTCTGATTCATCTGTAGCTTTTTCTTTCTCGACAGGCTTTTTATGCTCCTGGTATTGTTTAATTAAAACACTGGTTTATGTGTGTGCCATTGAATATCACCAAATCTTGATATCCTGATCACCCTTCTCTGACCATAGTAATTTAGTGTTTGATAAAACCAAAGATCCCAACTTTTGGGACAAGAACTCACTATTCAACAAAATAGGGAAACTGGAAAATAGTGTGTCAGAAACTAGGTCTATATCTAGATCAACATCCTACACCATATACCAAGAAAAGATAAAAATGGGTACATGATTTAGACATAAAGGATGATACCACAAACAAATTAGGAAAGCAAGGAATAGTTTTCTCATCAGATCTATGAAGAAGGGAAGAATTTATGACCAAATAAGAGATAGAGAACATTATTACATTATTAGATGTAAAATGGATAATTTTGATTACATTAAATGGAAAGGGGGTTGCACAAACAAAACCAATGCAACAAAAATTAGAAGGAAAGCAGAAAGCTGGCAAATAATTTATATAGCAAGTACCTCTGGTAAAGGTCTCATTTCTCAAATATATAGAGAACTAAGTCAAATTTGTAAGAAGATAAGTCATTACTCAATTGTTAAATGCTCTAAGGATATGAACTGGCAGTTTTCAGATGGAGAAATCAAAACTATCTATAATGATATGAAAAAACCCACTAAATCACTATTGATTAGAGAAATGCAAATTAAAACAATTCTGAGGTACCACTTCACACATATCAGATTGGCTAAAATGACAGAAAAGGAAAATGACAACTATTGGAGGGAATGTGGGAAATGTTAGACATTAATGGACTGTTAGTAGAATTGTGAACTGATCCAACCATTCTGGAGAACAATTTGAAACTATGTCCAAAAGACTATAAAACTGTGCATATTCTTTGATCCAGCAATAGCACTATTAAGTCTGTGCCCTAAAGAGATTTTTTTAAATGAAAAAGAATCTATTTTGTATAAAAATATTTATAGCAGCTCTTTTTGTGATGGTAAAGAATTGGAAACTCCCCATCAGTTGGGGTACGGCTGGTAGATGATTGCAATGGAATACTATTGTGCTATAAGAAATGAAGAGCAGGCTAATTTTAGAAAAACCTAAAAAGTCTTACATGCACTGATGCAAAATAAAGTTAAGCAGAACCTGAAGGACATTGCACACATAACAGCAAGATTATATGAAGATCATTTGTGAATAGTTTAGCTATTCTCAGCAATACAATGATTCAAGACAATGCCAAAGGACTCATGATGAAGAATGCTCTCCATATGCAGAAAAAGAACTGACGTAGTCTGAATGCAGAGTGAAGCATACTATTTTTGACTCTATTTTGTGTGAGTTTTTTTCTTTTGGTCTGTGTCTTCTTTCACAACAAGACTAATATGGAAATAAGTTTTGCATGATTGCACACGTATAGCCGACATCAAATTGTTTGCCATTTCAAGGAGGGGGGAGGTGAGAAAGAGGGAGAAAATTTCAAACTCAAAATTTGTTTTTAAAAATGAATGTTAAAAATTGTCTTTACATGTGATTAGGAAAAAACACAATATTATTTAAATTTTTTAAAAAACCAATCAGTTGTCCTGAGTTATACAGAATACTGTACACTTCCATATTGAAATTCATCATATGGTGTAGTAAAAAGAATATTGGATATGTCAGTCAGGAGACATGGGTCTTAGGTGGGCTGCACCATGCCACCTGGGGCAATTACTTCACCAATCTTATCTTCCTTTTTCTCCTTTGTAGAGTTTGTATGTGGAGAATGTCTGGATTCAGTCTCCAAGTTCCCTTCTATTGCTCATGCTGTTGTTTTTTCCTTAATAGAATCTTAGTTCTTCAAGGGTAAGACCTGTGTCTTTTTCTGAGTTTTACACTCTGTGAGTACAGAGTAAATACTCATAGTTTGACCTGTATAGTCACTGATATGGAGCCAATAAAAATGTGACATCATCTCCAGTCCTCTCACTGTATTTGTCACCCTACTCTAGATGCATTCAAGCTTGTCAATGTCTTTTCTAAAATGTTTTGCAGATAAAAATGACTCTTTTCCTTTCTTTAGCCCCCATGCTTTCTCTCTTTTTTCCCCTGTCTTGAATTCATTCCCAGTGGCCCTCAAATACGAGGTATCTCTTTGTCTTCCCTCCTTATATTTCTTGCTTGGGCACCAGACATTCCTACCTTGCTGCATCCTTTTAATATGTCCTTCTGCTCCTATTCCCCAGCATGTTTACTTCAGTTTAAACCCTATATCAGAACATAGGGTCTTTGTTCAACCTCAAATTCCTCTAATTCTCTTAGTAAAAATCAATCACTTCCTAATCCCAGGGCATCCAGGTTTCTCCTTTACTCAATCATTCTCCCAGAATTCTGGCTCATGAAGTAATTTTCCATCTCTTCTTGCCTGACTAGAAATCCTAACCTTGTGATATACAATAACCACCACAGTTGACTCTATTTGCGCATATTGTGCTAATGGTAACCTACTTCAAAGGAACCTGCAATGTTGGACACAAGCAGCAAAAAAAATGAAAGTGTTTTATTATCTTTAGAGCTGCCACTTCTGTATGCTCCGAAAATCTACATGTTTGACACTCTTCTGTCATCTTTCTCTGGGCTGTTATTTTACATGCATTTCTGTTCTATTGTTCTGTCTCCTTTTTTGTTTTTCTTAATGTGCCAGAATTTTTTCTAAGGCTGTTATAGCCTTGACTGATAGCTCTTGATGAAGAAAGAAGACATCGCTTTACTTTGCTTCATAATGGGATAACTAGGGGAAAAAATTCAACTAGACTAATGGATTTTCTTTTAAATTTTATATCATTCTTATTGATCTGCCACATTCCCAATTAAGTCCGCTATAAATTACAAAGTACTGTGCGGTAGATACCAACAGAGGTATAAATAAAAAAATAAACTAGTTGGATGTAGAGGGATAGCACGAAATACTGAACTGTGGAAAGGATAAAGATGGAAACGTGTTCTGGCTAATGGACTGCTAGAGACATACAACAACAACCCTACCCCAGCCTTGCCTGGGATAGAGGTATGTGACCTACGTAAATATACACATACATACATATGTATATGTCTTCTTTCTCATATTTAAAAATGGATTTATAACATTAAATATAATCATATAAATTACAGATAGCAGAACTATGTATCTGTCTTTGTTGTTCAGTTGTGTCTGACTTTGATTCTTCATGATGCCATTTGGGGTTTTCTTGGCAAGGATACTGGAATGGTTTGCCATTTCCTTTTCCAGCTCATTTTATAGAGGAAGAAACCAAGGGAAATAGAGTTAAGTGACTTGTCCAGGGTCACACAGATAGTTTGAGGCCAGATTTGAACTCAAGTCTATTAAATATATGCCTTATTTGATTCAATTTATCTTGTCCCATTATTTTCTATTCCCCATGATCCAACTTTCCTTCCCAGAAACAGCTGTATTTAAGCAAAACCAGATTTCCCATCTTATAGCCCCAAATTTCTGAAGATATGATCCAATAGGACTAAGGTCATATGACTATGTTTTAGATTAGAAGGAAGCTAGGAATGTGTTAGTAAAGAGTGGGAATGTCTTAACTACATTAGTCAGTATAGACTAACTAGGAGGTCACATTTTACTAGCCTGGTTAATGCAAATTAAATTAAACTCCCCTTTTCACATCCCTTCAGCTCTAGCAACTTTTGATCTTGGTACATATCATTCATCTGCTGAATTGATTGCTATTTGGCTTGTTTCTTTGCTTATTTAAAAATGCTAAAATGAAATGCTGATTAATATCAAAAACTAAAGACAGATATGGGGACAGCTAGGTGGTGCAGTGGATAGATTGCCAGGCCTGGAGTCAGGAAGACCTGAGTTCAAATCCTGCTTTAGATATTTACTAGCTATGTGACCCTTTTAAAAAATATATATTATTTAAAAGTATCTAATGAACAATACTATTCTACTGAGGCTGTATGGCTAAAAGCCATGTCATTTCAGTTGATTTTTAATTGTGTCTGACTCTTTATGAACCCATTTAAGGTCTTCTTGGTGAAGACAGTGAAGTTGTTTTCTACTTCCTTCTCCAGCTCATTTTACAGATGATGAAGTTGTGGCAAACAGGGTTAAGTGACTTGCCCAGGGTCACACAGCTATTAAGTGTCTTGAGATCAGATTTGATCTCAGGAAGATGAATCTTCCTAACTACAGACCTGGCATTCTATCCACTAAACCCAATACCACAAGCTGGGGTTTATGAGGTATTCAAGCACTAGCACCTCTGGTGTAAGGGCTTGCAGGGTGCTTTTCAGGGCTCCTCATTCATCTTTGGTGTCCAGCTGGCACTCAACTCTCTTGTGGCTCCAAGAAGCTGCAGTATGCACAGTAGCCACATCCTGGTAAACTATCTCAGTAGATGCGCTAAACCAGGTTAATGGTAACCTATGGGTCTCAAACCTGTCAGTGAGTTGGGGGGGGGGGAAAGTGTCTACCTCAAGCATGTGAAGATTTCCCCCAGTAGAATGGGTGGATGAGAACAGTTTGTTCCAATAGCCACAAAGGCAGCTGAAGTAGGTTCTGTGGAGCACTGAGAGTTTGTTTGGATATTGAAGATGCTGAGGTCATCCAATGCATCTTGGGTCATCTTGACTTTTGTCTTGCCATGGATCTGAAAGAGAGAGTGAGGCTGATGACTTTGTGCAACTCTGTCTCACTTAAATCCAATTCATGCTTGCACAAGTTAAGACATCACCCTGTGATGTCATTGGACCTCTTCAAAATGAAGGATGAACAACACCAGAAATGAAAAAGAATTCAAAATAAGGATCACTTAAAAGAGCAATGGAGAGGCATCTAAACTGCAAAATATCACTAGAACATCAAGAACCATCAGATCAGCCTGGGACCAAAAGAGCTAGTCATAGAAAAAGACTCCAAGAATAACTGATGGAGAGCCCACATGCTCTTCAGTGTCAAGAAACCCAGATAAAAGCCGTGAGCACATTTACTGGATCATGGAAAAACATGGACAAGAATTGTACAACATGAGATGGCATGGGCAGATTGTGATTTGTACCATTTGTGGAGTATGCCTATCAATGAAATAATAAATATATCAAGATGATAATCAGTAAACATTTATTAAGCACCTACTGTGTGCAAAGCACTGTGCCATATTCTGGGAATACAAAAAGAGGCAAAAGACAGTCCCTGCTTTCAAGGAGCTTACAGTCTAATGGGGGAGACAAGATGCAAACAAATCTATTCACAACAAGGTATATACAGATAAAAAGGAGATAACTAAAAGAAGGAAGGAGCTAGAATTAAGATGGATTAGGGAAGGTTTCCTGCAGGAGATGGGATTTTAGTTGGGGCTCCAAGGAAACCAGTGAGTTCAGGAGTTGAAGTGAAGGAGGGAGAACATTCCTATGTCTATGGGGGACAGCCAGAGAAATTGCCTGGAGCTGAGAGATGGAGTGTCTTGTCTGTGCAACAGCCAGGAGGCTGCTGTCACTGTATTAAAGAGCATGTGTCAGTGAGGAAGGCATAAGAAAACTAGAAAGGCAGGAGGGGGCTAGGTTGTGAAGGGCTTTGAATGTCAAAGTGTTTTATATTTACTCCTGGAGGCAACAGGAAACCATCGGAGTTGATTGAGCAGCCGTGACATGATTAAACCTGCGCTCCAGGAAAATCAGTTTAGTAGTTGAATGGAGGCTGGATTGGAGTGGGGAGAGACTTGAGGCAGGCAGACTATAATTACTCAGCTGCCAAAGTGTTTTTCTAGAGCAGTCTGACCATGTCACTCATGATTAGTAACCTCCACTGGTTCCCTATCACCCTCAGAATCAAATATAATAACCTCTGGTAAGTATTCAAAGCTCTTCATGGCCTGGTCCCTCCCTACATTTCCAATCTTTTTACTCATTACTCTCCCCATCTCCCACCCCCCCAAAAAAAACCCCTCTGCAATCTAATGACAGTGGGCTTCTTGCTGTTACTCTAACAAGACAATCCATCTCCTCGCTCTTGGAATTTTTAATGGCTGTTCCCTATACCTAGAATGTGGTCCCTCCTCATCTCTGCCTACTAGTTTCTCTGAATTTCTTTGAGTCCTTGCTAAAATTTCACTTTCTAGATGCCTCTCCTCATTGCTCTTAATTCTAGTGCTTTCTGCTGATTATTTCCAATTTATCCTGTAAATAGCCTGTTTGGACATACTTGCTTATATGTTTCCCCCATTAGAATGTGAGATCTCTGAGAGCAGGGACTGTATTTTATTTTCTTCTGTATCCCCAAGACTTAGCATAGTGTTTTCACATAGTAGGTGCTTAATAAATGTTTACTGATTCAATACCATTAATCACAAATTACTTGATATATGCAGGTGACATCAAGCAATCTGGTTCCAATTAAAACACATTAAAGTGTCTTCATCTCACTGATTCTTTCTCTAATAACAAGTAGCAAAATGTCATTTGGACTCAATAAGTATAAGATTTAAGGTAAGAGTAAAGGAAAGTAGACACTAAAAGCTTCAAGTTTAAATACAGAGGTCAAATTGAACCAAGGTATGAAGAGAATACTTACAAATACCTTGGTCTCCTCTAGGCAAGATGCACTGAACATAAAACTATTAAAGGGAAAACTGTGGCCATGTGTATCATGTTTATTGATGGATTGATTAAGAAAGTTATTGGAATGCTGAAATCAAAGATCAATAGAGAGAACATGTTTAAAGCAACTAATCTCCATGCAAGACCAGATTTAATGTACACTTTTGGAACTGTAATGTTATGTACTGTTAGAGTAGACTGGATAATAATAGTTTTGGAAAACATCCTAACAAAAACCGATACCACATTGACAAAACATAGCACTTATCATTTTAAGGCAGCTATACAAAGATCGGCATTTTCTCATAAAAAATCAATCAATAAACATTTATTAGGCACCTTCTATTGCCAGGTGCTGTGCTAAATGAAAGGAGGAAGAAGATTGATGGGTGTTTTCCAGGGCACATGATAAAGAGGTTAAAAACTTTCAGAAATTCTTTTTTTTATTGTTGTTATAAACTATTTATTAATAGACAAGGCCAGTCAAATAGTTTACTTCTTCTTGGACATACCTTGGTCCAAGACTACTTCGTGTACTGGCCTTGGACCCAGAAATGCCAAAGGCCACAATGTGCCTGAATCTTCTTCAGTCACTCCAGATCTTCATGAAGCTTATTGTCCAGACCATTGGCCAGAACCTGGCTATATTTTCCATCCTTTACATCCTTCTGTCTATTAAGGAACCAGTCTAGAATCTGGTAGTGCCAGGGTTCTGCATGATGGTGATCACATGCTCTACCTCATCTTCAGCAACCTCACCAACCCTCTTGGTGAGATCAATGTCTGCTTTCCTCAGTATGACATGAGCACCCTTGATGGCTCTGATGGCAAAAACTATTTTCCACTGTCCATCAATGTTGGTGTTGAGTGCTCTCAAAATGTGCTGGAACTTCTCGGGGATTACAAGAGACATGGCTGCAATGGCAGAGTGAGAGCCTTCTCTGGAAGAGCCAGAAATTCTTTTGCAACAGACATCTTTTCTTCTGGGAAAAAAGATACTTACGTGGTATGGTGGTTAGAGCGGTGTGCTTAAAGTTGGGAATATCTGAGTTAAAATCCTGCTTCAGACACATACTAGCTGTGTGACCCTAGGCAAGTCACTCAACCTCTGTCTGCCTCAGTGTCCTCAACTGTAAAATGGGAATAATATCACCCACCTCACAGGGTTATTATGAGGAAAAAAATAGAGATAATATTTGTAAAGTGCCAGCACAGTGCCTAGCATGTAGTAGTCATTCAATAAATGCTTGTCCCCTTCTTTCCAATAGTAATTTGTGGGGGTTCAGTTGTTTTTCAGTCATGTCTGACTCTTTGTGACACCATTTGGATTTTCTTGGCAAAGATATTGGAGCAGTTTGCTATTTCTTTCTCCAGTTCATTTCACAAATGAGGAAACTGAAGCAAGCAGGGTTAAATTACTTGTCCAGGGTCACATAGCTAGCAAGTGTCTGAGGTGAGATTCGAACTCAGGAAGATGAGTCTTCTTGGCATTCTATCTACTGTATTACCTAGCTGCTACAATAATAATACAAGCTGACAATAGAGATACGCAACTGGACCTGTCAGATGTAACCAAAAGTGGTTTACCTTTAGTTGGAGCTTATGAAATGGTAAAAATCCAAGAGTGCAATAAAAAAAGCCCTCTATGAGAAACATCCACATGAACTCACATAACCATATATCAGTACAGGAGCATCCACCAAATAAATGGCTGTCTTCTATATATGCTTATAGAAATAGGGGTTTATGGTGATAATTTAGGATCAAATCGTTAAGTACTAGAAATTACAGAAGAATTATCACTATTGAACTCAGACTTATTGATCAATGAATATTATGTAAGAAAATGGTAGAAACTGTAATACTTCACTGCAGGCAGCAAAAATTTAACAACTATCAAATACCTAGCAAGACAGAACCTAAAATCTAGAATTATGCATCAGAAGCTCATTGTCTTTCATAAACCAACAGACAACTAATTCTTTCCTATAAATACAGACCTCAAAATATCCTTGAGAGTTCAACAGATAAACTGTAGCAGAACTAGAGCATTATCACAGATACAACTGTAGCCCACATTTTCCATGACATAACAATCAACCTTAAAAATTCAAGAACAACCACACTAATATACAATCTTCAAGTTAAACAGAGTGAAAAAACTTTCAAAATATAGAGATCCAGAGCAAGATACCAAACCATTTGGAAATGAAAAACTTTCAAAATATAGAAATCCAGTGTAAGACATCAAAACCATTTGGAAATGAATATATTTAAAACCTATTGTCCTTTCTGACACTTGAGCTGTGCCAGAGAAGCTTTCAGTGAGCTAACATTAAATGCATGTATGTCCCAATACTTTTAGTCAGTTACAAAAAAAAAAAAAAAGCAATTATTTGGTCCACCTGGGCAGCAGTTCGCAGAACATTAAATATTTTTAGAAAAACAAATAGGACAACAACTTGTCCCAAGATCATTTCTATTTGAACTCTGTTTAAAAAAAAAAAAATCAGAAGATCAGAATAATAACTAAAGAGAGAATATCTTTTTACCTTGATGTGAAGAAAAACCTCCCAACAATTAGAGCTAAGCAAAAATTAAATGGACTGTCACTGAACACAGTGGGTCCCCCTTCATTAAGAACTTCATGAAAGACTTGACAACGTCTTATTGTGTCTGTTGTAGATGAGAGTGTTGCTGGCAAGTACTACACAGACTAGCTTGATAGAGGTACCTTCCAATTCTGAATTTCTGTAACTGTGAATTCCCCCTAGGTCACACAACCTGTGGGAGCCAAACTAGAACCTGGGTCTTCTGATTTCTGACTCAGTGTGCTTTCCTCATAAGTAGAGAAAGCCTCCCACTCAGCATATAAAGTGAAAAACTGCATAATCCCAAAGTTTATAAACTTTACTGGATTTTACCAGCATCTAGAGCAGTGGTTTTCAAAGTGCGGTATGACAGTCCTTGGGGTTTTCAGGGGCATAAAAGGTCAAAACTATTTTAATAATAATACTAAGATGCTTGAACTTCTAATATGATAAATATTGATAGATTTAACCCATATATAAATAAAAGCTCTACGGAGGGGGTTTTCAATAATTTTTAAGAATGTAAAAGGCTCCTGAGACCAAGAAGTCTGAAAAGTTCTGAACTAGAGAATTCTTCGAACGAATTTTTAAATAGGGTTCAGTTTTCATTCAGTAATGCTTCTATAACCAATCACTATTTTAATGTAACAAAAGATTTGCATGAAGTTTACATTTTATTCATTTATATATATAATGTATATAAACAAATATATGCATATACATATATACAAATATATAAATACATGTATGTATACCTATACACGTTCACACACAAATACTAGCTGTGTGATCGTGGGCAAGTCCCTTAACCCTGTTTGCCTCAGTTTCCTCATATGTAAAATCGGCTGAAGAAAAAAAAGGCAAATTAATCAAATATCTTTGCCAAGAAAACCCTAAATGGGATCATGAAGAGTCAGATATGAAAAATGACCAACAATAATAAATACAAATATGTGTATCTCTCTATGTGCACACACACACACATATCTGTATGTATTAATATATGTTATGTTGTTTTTTTCTGTATCTGTGACCTACCTCCAACCAGAGAGATGACAGATTTGAAATACAACATGAGACCCATTTTCAGACATGGGTAATATGGATGCTTGTTTTGTTGGACTATTCGTATTCATTATGAGGGTTTTCTCTTCTTTATTGTTTGGTTGGGGAGGGGAGCGGAAGAAATACTTGTAAGAATAAGTATTATTTAAAAAAAAAATAGAAGAATCCAGAGTAAAACTGAGTAGGCTTACAGCTACTAAAAATGAACAGCAGTCGTGATGAGTAAATAGCTCTGAGGAGAAAAAAATTGTTATTCAAACCGTAAAAAAACATAAAACTTAACTTGTAATTGTCCTAGTGATCAAGTCCAAGATTTTGACTCTGTGCTTTAAAATCTGTCACCAGGGAATTCTGTACGACCTCGTTTTCCTCAATTCATCTTTCATCGTACTTGACTTCCTGCCAGAGACACCTACTCTATGTCCTTCTCATGAGCTCTCCTCATACCTGCCTCCAGTTTTTCTCTAAAGCAGTAATTCATTCGTTTAATAAACATTTATTAAACCCCTACTTATGAACAATGCACTGGGCTAAGTGCAAAGAGAGACAAAAATAAGACATTTTCCCTGTCCTTAAGGAATATACATTCTAAGAGTGGTGATCAGACATGTACACAAACAAATATAATCTAAGTTGTAATGTAACAGATACACCAGTGGAACACAATGCATGAGGATTTAAGGTAAGGAAACAAAAATCTGAGGGACCATTTAAGATTAGACCACTAAAAGAACACAAAGACATTTCAAGGTGAGATTTCTTAAAGCACTTACACTTTCAGAGATGAATGTTAAGGAACTTAGTTACTGTGTAGGCCTGGAAGCAGAGATGGTGAGTTGGGAGATCTCTCTTGGAAAGAAAATGCAGCTTCTAAGAAAGTTCAGGATTTCTGAGATACGAATACAATGGAATTCTACTGCACAATGAATATGTGGACTTTTATAAACAGATGCAGAGTAAAATGAGCAGAACCAAGAAGATAATTTATGCAATGACCACAGCAATAATGTAAGTGGAAACAACATTGCAAAACCTCAAAATTCTGACCACCAGCAAATAATTGTGATTTCAAAAGACTGATGAGGAAACATATACCCATCTCTTGGCATGGGAATGATGGACCAGGGGTATAGAATGATACATATATTCTTTAACATAGCTAATGATTTGATTTGTTTTTCTTGAAGATTTTTTTTTTTTAAACAAGGGAGGGCTTCAACTCCATTAGGAAAGAGGAAAAGGAAGGTAAGATGTAGGATAGTGAAAACAAGTAGGATAGATATCAACTAAACATTTAAAAAATATAAAGAAAACAAAAAAGAAGCAAAGAAGTTAATATAATTAGAACAATGTTTTTATTATCTCATTAAATGTAATCTATCTTTTTAAAGAAATAAATAATGGAAGTTCACAGTCACTTATACAATTCTCTTTTTTAGGCTGTTTCTAGAAATTATTTTATGTATGAATGATTAGGTCAAATAAAAAGAAAGAGATTTAATTATAAGGTTAACAAGTGGAAATATAGGGCCAAATATATGAAAACACTTTTGCTCATATTAAATAACTAGGGAAAAGCCAATCTATAACACATAAAGGATTACCAGCAACTGTGTGTTTTACATATCATCTTCCACATTCCATGATCTCTGTCGTTGATGTTATAAAATTCAAGTATATGTGATTGAAAAGGTCATTGGGTGATTAGCAGTCCTTTAGACACAACACCTGTATTAAAATAGAATTCTGATGCTTCCTAAATAATACTGCTGGACAGCTAGGTGGTATAATGGATAGAGTGCTAGACCTGCAGTCAGGAAAAATCATCTTCCTGAGTTCAAATCTGGCCTCAGACACCAGCTGTGTGACCCTGGCCAAGTCACTTACCCTTGTTTGCCTCAGTTTCCTCATCTGTACAATGAGCTACAGAGGGAAATGGCAAACCACTCCAGTATTTTTGCCAAGAAAATCACAAATGGGGGTCACAAAGAGTTAGACATGACCCAAAAAATGACTAAACAACAACAAATACTGTTTGCTGGAGGAAGAAGTGTTATTTTTCATAAATATGTTGTATTGCCAAGGCAATATTCACAGTACTGAAGGTGAATATGAATATGCCAACATAGTTCTGAATTGCAAAATATAACAGACTCTCCATATAGAAAACAGCAGCAAAACATTTATTCAGACACCAGAAAGCCAAATCCCAACACCAGAAAACTGAATCCATCATAGCAACAAAAAAGTTAATACACATTATCACTTCAGAAAACAACACCATTCCAAAGCCTTCCTCCTGCTTGGGCATTCCCACAAACAAACACTCATAATCTTAGCTGTCTACTTGCCTGTGTCCTCTCTCTCCCTCAATTCTAACTGCTCTGACTCATTTCCTGCTCCATCCATTCCTGATCCACCCATTCAGCAAATTTCTCCCACCACAAGCTCTATGCGATTACATTCAGCCTATTAAGGGGCAGGAAAGATCTTTAAATTACCATTACCATTATATACGTGAAAACTGTTCTTTGACTTATGAGTATAGCTGCTGTTCATAACAACTATTTCCCCTTCTTTCCCTGAACCATAGAATTGCTTTAAAAAGTTCATGGTGCTAAAGGGACTGCATGATATCTTTACTCAGAAAGAGCTACCTAGATTTATAGCAGTTACAGAGAAGGATGGCTGCCACTTAGCTGCTGTTGTCTCCCAGGTGTGTATGGTCAAAATTGGGACATCCTGCTCCTCCGAAAGCTTACTTCTGCCTTTGGTCTTTGTTTTCCCTCCAGTTTAGGTTCCCATATTGCAACTCTTTAAACATCCTCTCTTTTATCCTCTGTACAGGGACATGGCTCTAATAATCATCCATGGTCTAGACTCTAGACATTGTTGGTGACCCCATCTTGTTATTTAACATTAAGTCATTTGTCAATGCCACTTACATTTAAAATGGTTCAAGAGGCTAATATAATATTTGTAGGAGATACAGGAACCATGACACAATGGTTGGATACGATCATTGCTCAGAGGAACTTAATTTTGCCTTATAGTTTGATATCACATGGAAGAAATGTTAATATGTGAAGGCCCTGTGATTCTTTTTTTCCCCTTCATCAATGCAGCCTAAAGATCTGGGAAGTTAAATGACTTGTCCATGGTCACAGCTACTAAATAGCAAAAGCAGGATTCAAATATAGGTCTCCAGGTTTTACAAAATGCTTTGCCCACTTCATATCATTTGATTCCCACACAGCCCCCATGAGATAGATAAGTCATTTTCTAATCTAAAGTCTATTTTATAGGTGAAGAAACTCAGCCTTAGGGACGATACTTGACATGACTGCATAGTTAATAAGTGACTCCACCAGGATTTAAATCTAGCTCTCATCTGACTAAAAGTCCTGAATTTTTTTCTCCTATACAATGCTGCCTCTAATTTTCTGCCTGACTATTTCTCAGCATATATTCTGGCTTGCTCATTGGGATTTCCAATCAGTATGCACGGGTGGAAAATAACAAGTTTACTGACTAGCCTTGAGACATCATTGGACAGTGTGCAGCCTAGATGACAGCATAAATCTCTGTAAGGCTGATGAAAAACTTCAGCAGCATTTACATTTCTTCTACTGCAACCGTGTCTTCATAAAGTCTACCACTAGTTCCTAGCATTGTGCTAACCAAGGCCAACACTATGCACATCCAGTTTCCTATGGGGTATAATTTTCAGAATTTTGAAAGACTCTCTTATCCGATAAAAATTTCCTTCACCAGTCTACCAATTGAAATCCCCACCATAGTTGTCATTGCTTTGTGTTAAAACATTGTGTTTCTGGAAGGTCTATATTAGAATGCAAATGTTTTGAGCTGAGATGGGTAACACATTAAGCCTTGTGAGCAGTCATTAATGCATTATTGAAGATTAGTTTAAAAGCAAAGGGTTTTGGGGGCCTCAAGCAAATAAAATATGACAGGTATGTTTTGAAGAATTATATGAGGGAGGGATAGGATATAGAGAAGTGGTCTAGAACAATACATAGATGGTTTACCCCACTGAGATACAGGAGGAAGAAAGATGGCAAAAGGAAGATGAGAGACTATCAAAAGGGGTGAGACCACTAAAAATAAACTTTACCTACTTCACAAATTTGCTTTCATTGTCAAAGTAAATAAAACCATACTGCAAGCAACAAGAAAAAAAAAAAGAGATCAAGCACCAACAAATCATAGTCAGGATCGTAACCAGCTACAGTTATAAGGGAGATAAGATATTGGAATGTGATTTCCCAAAAATCAAAAAATAAAATCTTAAAACCAAGAAAAATTTACTTTAAATATAATCCTACATGAGCATTCCTGATTTTTTTTAAAGAGCTGAATTGAAACAAACATAAAAGGAATCAAGACAAAATGCAAAAGTGTTTTTTTTCCCCAAATGCATTGTAAAATGCATTTTCCAAATGTATGTTTAAGCATTTGGAGGGGGCTTCAGAATTCTAGTATCTTCAAGAGTCATAGAGGAATAAAATAGGAAAAACAGAGGACCAGGGGGTGGCACTGCTCTGTTTTGATGGTTTTAAGAAAGGAAAGAAAAATGAAAGAAAAGGGAATATTTAGGTAAGAAAGGAAAAGGAAGAGGAGGGAACTTGTCATCTCACATAATAAAAGTAGAAGAAATGAAGGTTATGCAAACATGGGAGAAGAGGAGGTGAATAGGCACCACAGAAATCTCACTGTAATTTGAAACATATATGCAAAGACTGAATATACTTACACATACACTCAAATTGGTTTATACATACATTAACTACAAAAAGGCTGTAGGAAGGACAAGGAAAAGGAATGAGGTGTCTAAGGAGAATAGGATCAATGAAGAATTCTTCCTAAGCTAAAAAAAAAAAACTGTCAGTGTTTGAGTATGGATTGCAAAGAGTGATTCAAAGAAGAAGAAAAAAAGAAAAATTGTGTTTGGGGGCAGGGAAAGGGATAGAAATAGATTATGAATAAATATCTCCTTCCTAAAGATTATTGCTGTTAAGCACACTACTATTTCACCACCTTCCTTTTTGCAATTAATAAGTGGGAAGGGACAAAAAGAGGTAATATAAGAGGATAAGATAAAGGAGAATACATAATTAATCATCATAACTAGAAATGTGAATAGAATGAACACAACCATATGAATAGAAGAAGATAGAAAAATGAATCAGAAGCAGAATCCAACAGTATATTGTTAACAAAAAACACACTTGGGGATGTCCATCAATTGGGGAATGACTGAACAGGTTGTATATTATTGTGATGGAACACTACTGTGCTACAAGAAATGATGAGCAGTATGCTCTCAGAAAAACTTAGAAAGACTTCCAAGAACATCTGATGCAAAGTGAAATGAGCAGAGATAGGAGAACATTGTATACAATAATAACAATATTGTATGATGACTAACCAAGGATGACTTCGTTATTCTCAGCAATACAATGACCCAAAACAATTCTGAAAGACTTACAATAAAAAATGGTATCCATCTCCAGAGAAAGAAATGACGGAGTCTAAATGCAGACTGAAGCATATTTTTTCTTTATTTTCCTTGTTGTTTTTTGTCTGTGTCTTCATTCACAATATGACTAACACGGAAATGTGTTTTGCGTGACTGCACATGTATAAACTATATCAAATTGCTTGTCTTCTCAAAAATGAGGGATGGGGAGGGAGGGAATTTGTAACACAAAAAAATTTTTTTTAACAAATGTTAAAATTGTTTTTACATGAAATTGGGGAAAAATAAAATGTTAAATTTAAATTTAAAAAAGAAACATACTTGAAATATAAAGTTTCACATAGAGTTTTTAAAAAGACCAGGAGAAAATCTATTGTACTTCATTAAACCCATAAAAATAAGAGTAATTATTGTTATCACAGACAAAGCAACATGAAAAGTAGACACAATTTTTAGAAACAGAGAAACTACATTATACGTCAAGGCATGACAGATAATAAGCCAATTTCAACCCTTAATACATATGTACCAGATGTGATAGCATTTGAATACATATGGAAAAGTTAATTATACTATAGAGAGAAATGTACAGTAAAACTATAATAGCAGGAGAGAATGTCTTACAATATCTCCTTTTAAATTGGAACAAATCAAACAAAAAGATAAATAAGAATGAAATCAAGTCCTGAACAAAATTTTAGAAAAGTTAGATATGATAGATCCTTGGTGATAGCTAAATGGGAAAGTAAGGAGTGTGTATGTGTGTATACACACATATACACATATATCTGTGCACACATGTATCTTTCTCAGATGTGCACGGAACCTTTGTAGAAACTCAATATTTGTTAGGGCAGAGGTTTTAAATTTTTTGTATCATGGAATCCTTGGGAAACCTGGGGAGGTCTAGATTCCCCTTCTCAGAATTAACTTTTTAAATGCATAAGATAAAATATATAGAATTAGAAGGAAACCAATTATAAGGAAAAAGCTGTCACAATAAAGAAAAACAAAATCAAATTCATGTGACACAGGTTAACAACTCTTGTATTAGGGAATAAAAACATCACAAACAAATGCATAAAAGCAGAGATATTAAATACATCTTTTGCTGACCAAAAAATAAAAAAATGATAATCAATAAGGGGGCTTTGAATAGAGGATTAAAAATTAATTGGAGATTAATTTAATGCTAAAGAATTGTTAGGTCAAAGAACACACAATAGAAACAATAGAAAATCTTATCAAAGACAATGATAATAATGAGAAAAAATACTAAAGCTTTTGGAATGTAGCTAAAGTTCTTGGGGAAAATTTATATTTTTGAATGATTTAATCAAACAAGAGAAAGCGCAGATCAATAAATTATACATATAATTTAAAAAAAACTAAAAAATTCAATGAATCAACAACTCCAAATGAGGACTAAATTAGAAATTCTGAAAATCACAGAAAGAAATTGATAAAATTGAAATGAAAAACCACCAAATTGATAAATAAAAGTAGCTTTTTAAAAGACTAATAAAAATAATTAATAAATTAGCTAGTTTGATTTTTAAAAAGAAAAATAAATTAGTATCACATTAAAAAAGAGAATTCACAATAATTAAAGAAGAAATAAAGGAAGTTATCAGAAAATATTCTGCTTAATTATTTGCCAATAAAAATGAAAGATAACATGGATCAATATTTATAAAAATATAGAATACTCAGATGGACAGAATGAAAAGCAATTT
>CM053585.1:504061652-504168871 GCA_028646515.1 Pseudochirops corinnae
AAAAATCTAATCTTGATACCTAAGCTAGGGAAAGAGAAAAAAGAGAAAGAAAGCTATAGATCAAAGTTTCTAATGCATGTCAATACAAAACCACTAAATAAAATATTGGACAAGAGACTATATATTAAAAAGAATTATGTGCTATTACCATGAATTCAGGGGTGGCTTACTAAAGTAAAAATTTTAAACATGACTGATGATATTCAAAACAAAAATAATGAAAATTACATGATTATTTCAATTTTGTTCAGTTGTTTTACTCCTGTCCAAGTCTTCATGCTCCTATTGTGGTTTTCTTCGTGAAGGTGCTGAAATAGTTCACCATGTCCTTCTCCAGCTCATTTTATAGAGGAGGAAACCCAGGCAAACTGGGTTAAGTGACTTGCCCAGGGTCACACAGCTAGTAAGCGTCTGAGGCTACATTTGAACTCAGGAAGATGAGTCTTCTTGACTCCAGGCCTGGTACTCTATGCACTATGGTGCCATCTAGCTGTTGATTATTTCAAAAGATACTGGGAAAGCTTTAGATAAAATCATTTACCTGTTTCAATAAAACTATATAAAAGCATATAAGAAAAAAACAAAATAAATTAGGGAAGAAGCATGCAAATTGGAAACACAACTATGAAAATTTGTAGATGATATCATATTCTAGGAGACCCTCAATAGTAAAATTTTTTAAAAAATTAATTGAAACAATAACTCCAAGAAAGTTGTAGAATATAAAGTAAGGCCACACAAATCATGGAATTTCTTTATAAAAGAACTCAGCCATAAGAGCTAGAAAGAGAATATTCCATTAAAAATAACTGTACCATGTATAAAATATGTGGGAGTTTTCTTATCAAGAATCACACAAGAACTATATGAATACAGCTGTAAAACATTCTACAGATTGTTGTTGTTTGTCCTTCAGTCTCAAAGAGAATCAGGGAGGTGATGCCATGACATGCGAGAGAATTGGATTTAAGTGAGGGAAGACTGTGCAAAGTCACCAGTCTCATTTTCTGCTCTGGTGCCATCTGGGTCCAGTGGCCAGATATAGATCAGGACGACATTCTACAAAAATATAAACCTAAATGATCATGGATAGGCCATGCCAACATAATAAAAATGATAAGGCTACCTAAATTAATTTAATAAATTAATTAGTGTCATGCCAATCAGTCTACCAAATGATTACTTTATAGTGCTAGAAAAAATAATAACAAAATTCATCTTGAGGAATAGACCAAGAATCTCTGGAAGAATGAAAAAAATGGGAAGGAAACCTAGCAGTATATGATATCAATTCTACTACAATCCAGTAATCAGCAAAACCATTTGGTATTGGTTAAAACAGATCAAATGAGTTGATTTTTGTAAAGCACTTAGCAAAGTGTCTGGTATATACTAAGTGCTACATAAATATTAGTTATTATTATTGTTATTCTTATTATTTAAAATGGGAAAGTTTAATTGTGTAATATAAAGAAGGAAATCAATATAGGAGTCTACTATTCACTAAACCCAAAGACTCCTAACCCTACCACGGGGTTAGGTTTACAAATTGTTAGGAAAACAAAAAAATACTATGACAGAAATTGGGTTTATAGCAATGTTTAATGCTACATGCTAACATTAGCTCCAAATAGCTACATATTTGGATATAAAAACTTGCATCAGAAAAAGTATGCTTGGGGAAATTACATTATTCATGTCCAGAAAATGTATAGAAATGATCAAAGAAGATAAAAAGGACAATTTTGTTTAAATGAAATTTATAAATTTTCACATTAAAAAACCCCAATTCAGTTAAAATTAGATAGGAAACAGTTAACTGGGAAAAATCTTTATAGCAAATTTCTCTGATAAAGGTTTCATTTCCAAGATATTTTGGGAAATGATTCACATTTGTAAGAGGAGAAGCTATTCCATGATCAATAAATGGTCAAAATATATAAATAGAAAGTTCTCAAAGAAGAAATTTATCAATAGCCATATAAAAAAATGCTGCAAATCACTACTAATTGGATACATGCACATTAAAGCAATTCTGAGGTTCCACTTCATACTCATAAGATCGGTAAAGCTGATGAAACAGAAAAATGACAAATATTGTAGAGGCTATAGGAAATACTAATGCATTATTGGTAGAGCTGCAAATTGGTATTGCCTTTCTGGAAAGCAATTTGGAGCTATGCCCCACAGATGACTAAACAATATACAATCCTTGATCTGGCAATACTGCTACTTAGCCTATACCCTGAAGAGAACAAGGAAAGAGGAAAATAACACAAAATATACAAAAATGTTTATGGCAGTTCTCCTAGAGATGGCAAAGAACTGAAAAGTAAAGGAGTGCCCATCAGTTGGGGAATGGTCAAATGAATTAATATATATGTATGTAATAGAATATTTTTATGTTGTAAGAAAAGTTGAAAGGGATAGTTTTTGAGATATCTAGGAAGTATAAACTGATGTAGATTTAAGTGAGCAGAATCTAGAGAACAATTTTTACAATAACAACATTGTAAAAAGGAATAATTTTGAAAGATGTCAGAATTTTGATCAATGCAATGACCAGAAGACTATTGATGAAGCATTCTACAGAACTCCTGACAGATTACAGTCTCAAGGACCACTCCTCCTTAGTATCCTTTGCTGGATCTTTCTCTGGATCAAACTCACTAACTGTGGATATCCCCCAAGTCTCTTTCCTGGGTTGTTTTCACTTTTCCCTCTATACTATTTTACTCAGTGATTTTATAAGCTCCCATGGATTCAAGTGTCTTTACAATGATGATCCTCAGATCTGCTTATCCAGCCCCGATCTCTTTTCTGACCTCCAACTGCCTTTCTGACATCTCAAAGTGAATATCCACTTTGAAATCCACATCTTAAATTCAATGTATCAATAACTGAACATATTTTTTCCCTTCAAGCCTGCCCATCTTCTTAACTTTCTCCAGGTTCACAACCTAGTGTCATTTGCAACTGCTTACTCCAATCCTCCCCCCTCCATATTTAATCTAAATTTGTTGCCATCTCTTGTCAATTTTACCTTTGCAATATCCTTCAATATGTTCCCTTTTCTCCTCTGCCACTACTACCACTACACCACTGATGCAAACCTTCATCCCCTCATGACTGGATTATTGCAATAGCCTGCTGGCTGGTCTACCTGCCGCTATCTTCTACCCACTCTAGACCATCTTTTACCCAGGTGTCAAATTATCATCCTAAAGTACATGGCTACCCATGCTATTCCCCTATTCAACCAAATCCAGTAGCTTTGTTTGACCTCTAGGATCAAATATAAAATCCTCTATTTGGCATTCAAAGTCTTTCATAACCTGGCCCCCTGCTACATTGCCAATCTTCTTACACCTTACTGTCTCCCCAAATGCCCTACAATCCAGTGATACTGGTCTCCCTATCGTTCGTTGAACAAGACACTCAGTTTCCTGACCTGAGGCAATCTTTCATACTTGGAATGCTCTCCTTTCTCATCTCCACCTCCTGGCTTTCCTGCTAAAATCCTAGCTAAAATTTCACCTACAAGAAACCTTTCTTAATCTCCTTTAATGCAAGTGCCTTCCCTTCATTGAACATCTCCAATTTATTATACTTATACATAGTTTGTACATAGTTGCTTGCATGATGTATTTCCCATTGGACTAATGAGCTTCTTAAGAGAATGGACTTGTCTTCTTTCTCCTGCATCCCTAGTACAAGGTCTGGCACAGACATTAATAAGTGCTTGTTGGCTGAAAGACTGATTGTTGACTAATTCAAGGTACAAAAGAAGAAATACATTTTTAGGCTTGACCATTTGGGGAATTTGTTTCACTCCATTATGCATAATTTGTTACAAGAGCTTTGTTTTTCTTATATTAAAACTGAGGGTGGGTTTTAGAGAAGGGGTGGGACCAATAATAGACTTACCAAAAAAAAAAAAAGAATAAATGAAAAACAAAACAATTCATAGAAAAAACCAGAAGTAAGTCTTGAAGGGAAACACTGAGAAGTAGGACAGCTTTGATAGCTGCATCTTGAATTTATCATATACTTGAAAAGCAAGATTATTATAAATAATAAATATTCATAGTTTCTTCTATAATCATTTTCTTGTTTTATTTTATACATGGAAATGCTTGTTTTATTTGGTGAATGTTGAGCTCAAAATCAAAAGAAATTTACTTTAAAAAAATCCTTACACAAAAGAGTACCATCTGCTCCATTTGCAGGGCAATTATCATCTAATTCTTTAGTAGAGCAGGGTAGGAGATGGGGAAACACCATCACCTCAGAACTCACAGCCCCAGCAACAAAAGTTTAGTTTTTCCCCCCAGTAAGTCCCTTTTCAGCTCTAGAATGACCATGGTCCAACTGTCTCCATTCTATCAGACCCTCTTCTATGGTCCGATATCACATTCAAACCACAACTCTTGAGTCTTATGTCCAGTCTTATTTCTGTTTCACTGTTCCTATGTCTACTCACTATGTATCCATACTGAGACATATTGTCCCCATAAAGATGGTGTCATTTTTAAAGCAATTTCCTTATAGACCACTCTTTACCAATAAGAGGTTTAACCTGATGTTACCATGCTATGATCTCATGCACAGCATTCTGAGAAATGTAATCTAGAGAATTTTTTCCAATGAGGCATGTTCTCTTGTCACTGAATAGGGGGAACAAGAATTTATTAAGTACCTAACATGTTCCAGACACTACCAAGTAAGCACCGTACAAACATTATCTCACTTGAGCCTTACAATAACCCTGGAAGGTACATAGTTTTAAAACTATAAATTGAGTAGTTCAAGAAATTGGGAATTTGAAAATAGCTTAAAGGACATTTCCTGGAAAGGGACAAGAAAGAATGGCATGTGCGTTTCTAAATGGCCTATGCCCATTTTGAAGTTGAGGAAACTGAAGCAAACAGAGGTTAACTGATTTATATGAGGTCATAGAGCTATTAAGCATATTCTGAGGTCAGATTTGAACTCAGGTCTCCCTGACTCCAGGTCCAGTGCACTAAACATGGCACCATCTAGCTGCCTCTATGTTAAGGCTAGTCATGATCACTGCATTTACTCAAGACAATTTGTGACTATAGAGAACCCATTCAGATAGCGCACACAAAGTACATTAGAATATTACTTTCATCTGGATCATTCAGGGAACAAAAGCTCCTTTGATGTAGTCTTCCAAGTGCCAATCAATTTTTGTCCTTAAAGTTAAGGGCCTTCTTGGCTCACAGAACAGAATGAGGGTGCAGATGGTCAAAGCAGGAATCCCTTTATGTCAGACACCAGTCTGAAAACAATACAGTGTTAATGGTGTAAATCTGCCTTCCACTTGGACCCTTAGATTATACCTGGGGTTAGTTAACTTTGAATAATGCTGCCCATACAAGGTGATCAGCCTGTGCATACAGCTGCAGAGTAATTGGACTCTCTCTATTTTTCAGTCCATGATGCCCCAGCAATAGCTCATGGTACTGCTCAAATAGATTCAATGAGATATAAGAAAATATTAAAGACATTCGCAAGTCCTTCTCTAGCTACTGTACCTCGCCAGGTACAGTACCAGGGAACAGACAATGGCTTTTCAATTCATGACTTTTACATAAATTAGTTCAACAAAATCTGTAAGAAAAATTCCAGTCAAATATATGCTTAGCACAGGTAAAAAAAAAAAAAAAAAAAAGATAAATAATGAGGAAGGAAACACATATTTGTTAAGCACCTACTTTGCATCAGACCCTGTGCTAAGCATTTTACAAATATTACCTTATTTGATCCTCGTAACTACCCTAGGAAGTAGAGGCTATTATTACCCCCATTTTACGGTTGAGAAAACTGAGGTAAACAGAGTTTAAATGAATTGACCAAGATTGCAGTTAAGAGCCTGATGCTGGCTTTGAACTCAGATTTTCCGGGTAGTGGGCATGAAAAGTTTGTTTGTTTTTATGTCAGTACTTTTACACAGACCTGCAAACATATTGTATGCAATATACTTCATATCATAAATAATTTACAAATATGTCCCCTACAAACATATGCCAAATATATACCATTTTAACAAAAAAAAATATGTAATCTGACTTATTTTTTTATTATGCTTCATAATCAACATACTAGAAGTCATTTGAGGTAAATGTTTTCAAATTGTGGTATAATTCAAGACAAAAGTAATTTTTGTACATTACCTTATTCATGTTAAAAATCAGATTTTTAAAATTATTTGGTCAATTTCAAAAATGAGCCTGATGATAATCCTTTTAGAAATGCACATGCCAATCTTTTTTATCCCTTCCCAGGAAATGTTCTTTGAGCTATTTTCACATCTCCACCTTCCTCAACTATTCAATTTGTAGATTTAAAAATAGGTACTACTTCTTTCTACCAGATTTTAAAAGCTTTGGTTATTTTTATCATGATTTAACAGTTAGATTTGTTGAGTGCAGGGTCCTGGTCCACAACCAAGTGCCATGAAAATTTCAAAGTCTGGTCAGAAATAGTCCATAACCCCAGAAGGCTGTGGATTAGGGAAATGACTCATTGCACACCATCTATTCTCTTTTTCAGTGGATTTGAAAGGTTATTGTAAACAATTCACCAGTTTCAATTGGAAAATTAACACCCCAGCATGTATTCTATAAATCTTGTTATCAGGATTGTCAAATATTTGATCCCATCGATTATTCTGAACATTTTTGACATTTGTGATCTTTGGGAAAGGTGCTTCTAACAGTGAATTTTTCTTAACCTCAAAATATGACTGTATTATGAATTCTCGCTGAAATTTGGATTTTCTCATGTATGATCTCAATGAGTTACTTAATTCACACACACAAAAAATGGCTCAGAAACCTAAAGATTAATTTTGTGGTTAATAACACAATAAAAGCAGGCTAACTCGGTCATAAAAATAATATCGTTTAGGGACTGAAGTTCATCATATGGGAAGGGTTTGTAATAAAAATGATGTTGTCGAGTCTCATCTTTCATTTCATTACTCTTTGTTGTCTCTAATAGCACCCTAGAAATGATATGAAACTGACAGTTTGGGGAGGAGGTTATATTGTCTTGCAGGAGATGAAGATTCTGGTTTCTATCATTTCTGAGTGCTTCAGTTTTCTGTATGGAAAATGGAAAACTACCTGTCCACCTCCTGGGGTGTTACAAGAGAAAAGCAGCTTCCATGCTGAAAAAAAATGCATACAATAATAGCTCTGTTAACAAAGGGGATGCATTTCAGTGAAATACGATCTCTTGTCAGAAACTCCATTACAAGAGGTAGAAATAACATACTTGTCATTGGGCTATGTTTCAGGTTATAGAAAACAGGGGTTATAGTACAAAAATTGATTATTTCACTATGTAACATTTGATAAGGTCTCTTAGATATCTAGATAATTTGGGCAGGATCTACTACATTGGCCATGAAATAGAATCAAAGGAATAGATTATTTTTCATTAAAAATTGCATATATTTGTGATCAAAGATCTTTATATTACATTTATTTGCACATTTTTTCTGATGCAAAATCAGAACCCCAATACCTTCCAGCTCTAGAGTTTCATGCATCTATATATAACACAGAAGCTGGAAAACACAGGATATACAATTGCAATCTTTAGGAACAAGGCATTGATTAAGGCTAGGAGATGAAAGAAGGGAGTCACTAGTGGAGGAGGGGGAGTCCAAATGGGGAAGTAGGTAAGGATACTCTGCAAAATTTGTCTATGATTAGTCAGGCTTATTTACTACTAAGAACAATTTGAATCTTTTT
This sequence comes from Pseudochirops corinnae, assembly GCA_028646515.1. NCBI lineage: Eukaryota > Metazoa > Chordata > Mammalia > Diprotodontia > Pseudocheiridae > Pseudochirops > Pseudochirops corinnae. The sequence goes on from CM053585.1 coordinate 504,069,440, forward strand.
TGCCCCTTTCATCAGTATCTATGCATAGTTGAGAGGAAGCATTGATGTATACATCAACTGCAGTTTGTTGGGTACACATTTCTCTACTTCTAAAATTGTGAACTTGTTGAGGTCAGGAAATATTTCATTTCTCATCTTTGTATCTTCAGCAAACGGTGCTGTCTTAAACAACAAGAACTTAGTAAATCTTTATTGAGTTAAAATGAATTGATTCATGACATATACTAATGCTCACTTCCAAATTCGATTCAATAAGCATTTTTAAGTATCTAATACATACAAGTCACTCTGCTAGATGATGAGAAGACAAAAATGAAACTGTCCTTGTCCTCAGAGAACTTACATTTCACCAGAATAGAACTACCAGAGGGATTTGTTAATTGATCTATCACTATGAATTAAGAGATGTTGAGACATGTCAGTTAGACACACTGATGTGCAAGGCAGTTCACAGGCTCAGGAGCCTCTTCTTTGGTCCTTTTAGGGATGCTATGGTATGTAAAAAGACTGAGACAATGGATGGGCTGTCTTTGTGTCATTGTGCAGATGTCAGAGTTGGCAAGTTCGGGCCTATCATCATGTTTCCTTTGTTTCACTTAAGTTCTATTTATTGGAACCAAGTCACCAACCATGGCCAATGGATCAAACTTGTCCCGGTGTTCCTGAAACACTACGCTTAAACTTGATTTAAATATTCTACCATGGGAGACAACCCAGTGGCCTCCTCTCAGGTCAATGTAAAATACGGGCCTAGATTTTTATTAAGTGTCACACCAAGCATTACAAAGACTTAGCAAGCACCTCTATGGAACACAGTTGGACACATTTCTGGGCTGCAGATCTTGAAGGCTCAGTCATAAAATAGAGCACTACTATTTTTTTAAAGTGATCAAATACAGCTTTTTTTAGACCTTCAGTTTAATCAGGATTTCTCTTTCTTTTGTCAATTGTTCTCTGACAAGTGAATTCATTTTCAAGTATATTATGCTGAATGAAATTCCAAAAGTCCCATGAATACCCTTCTAACCTCATGACAACAAGGAGAACAGTGTAGTCTTCTAGATAGAGACCCACTTGGGAGGAAGAACGTCATAAGCTTGTTGCTAATTCTTAAAGCCAGCGGTGGTCTTATGAAAAAGATGATATATGAGGCCATGGACCAAGAATTCAAGTATATGAAATCTTGGTCTACTTTCTTCTTTTCAGGACAGCTGCAGGCAACCCAACTCCTTTGAATATTCAAGTGGCTCATTTATTGACAGTGATAAGTATTCCTACTCTGCCCTCTGGTCTTTTCCATTTGGAAGCTTCTTCCATGAAGAAGGGTAAGATCTGACAGAAGTACCTTTCATGAAGCAAGCTTGAGGATGGGGTTAAAGGGACATAGCCCAATTAGTTCAAAGCCTAAGAAAGATATTTCTTTACTAAAAGGGTACCAAAAAATCCATAGTGATTAGAAACGCATTTCTTAGATTTGGAATAAAATCAGTGCAGCAACTTTGGTTGTTGCTCAGGCATTTCAGTCATGTCTGACTCTTTGTGACCCCAATTGGGGTTTTCTTAGCAAAGATACTGGAGTGGTTTGCCATTTCCTTCTCCAGCTCATTTTGCAAATGAAGAAACTGAAGCAGTCATAGTTAAGTGACTTGCTCAGGGTCACACAGCTGGTAAGTGAATGAGAGTGGATTTTAACTTAGGTCTTCTTGACTCCAGTTTTGGAGCTCTATCCATTGCATCACCTACCTGCTCTTTCCTAGCAGCACCTTTTAATAACATAGAAATTCCTCTTCTGTGTTAAAAGCTAAAGGGATAGGGTTGGATGAAATGATCTCTATGGGCCTTTCCATCTCTTAGACTCTGTGCTTTAGAATTTTGCATAGGACTTGAAAGTGTGATTGGAATGTGACCAAAAGCAGAATTTATTTCCTAGAGGGCAGAAGGGACAGATTGCTATCCTTTAAGGAAAGCTGATGCATTGAAATAAAAACTTCCAAAATGGACAAATTAGGGCATAAGTATTCAGTTTACAAAATTATCTTCCCTTTGTGTGCTAAAAATAAAAGCTTACTCTAAAAAATTCAATTCATATGGAATTTTTCTCATGTATAAGGCAAAGTAAAACAACAATAATAATAGAAAAAAAAAATCCCTGATCCAACACTAGCCTGCCTGGGGCCAATAGCTGGACTGGCCAGTGATTACAACTGACAGATTCTTGTGGTATAAACTACCGGCTGTTCAAACAACCTGGTTTGGGCAGCAAGATGTTAATATCATCATCCTCAGTTCTACTCCACTTCCTAGACTACAGGCAGGTAGGGATAGGGTCCTCTGGACCATTTGAGGGGGTGAAAGTAATACCTGGGTTGTTTAAAAAGGTCAGGTTATTAAGAGACCAAGCACAGAAGGGCTAATGGCACAGGGTGTGTTAGAAATCCAGAACAGGTCTGGAATATGGTAGCAACAGTATCCAAAAGGAAAACTATAAATATGGTTCAAGTTTGTGCAAGTTACCAGGTTTCTAAAGGAGTTTTGAGAAAAAGATCTATATGATATTTAACTCAGGAAATACAGTGAGTCTGCTGGTGTCCTTTTGAGCCCTGAAATATAATGCTCACTCTACCCTCCTCGTTGCCCTGAAAGTACATGCATAACTCCTGGCCTCCATTGGCATTTCCTACATGGGAAAATAACTGTTTCTATCTATTGATAGATTGTTGTTGTTTAGTCATTTTTCATGTCTGACTCTTTGTGACCCCTTTTGGGGTTTTCTTGGCAGAAATATTGGAGTAGCTTGCCATTTCCTTCTCCAGCACATTTTACATATGGGGAAACTGAGGCAAACAGGATTAAATTACTGGTTCAGGGTCACATAGCTAGTAAGTGTCTGAGGTTGAATTTGAACTCAGGTCTTCCTGACCCCAGGCTCAGCATTCTACCACTGAGTCACTCAACTGCTTTTAGTGATGGACAGATCTATATAAAGTATCAAACAAAGTATAAAAGAGTTAATTATGAAAAGATATTCTTTTTTCTTTCTAGCTTCCTAATATGCTAGGGACTAAGAAACACATACAGTTAATATTTGAGAAGACAATATGATTCACTGGAAAGATCACTAGAGGTGGACCCAGAGAACCTAGACTACTAATACTACCTGTGTGACTTTGGGCTAGACATTCAACTTTTCTGGGTCTCAGTTTCTCCATCTGCAAAATGATGAGGTTGTACCAGGTGACCTCTGAAGACCTTCCCAGGTCTAAATCCATATTCCTATGATCCTTGTAAGAATATTTCTTAACTTCTTGGGCAAAAATATTCAAGGGGCTATAGCCAGGGAAGCCAGGAATGCCTGTCTTTCACAAGAACTGATACTAAGACCACACACTACAGAGTCTCCAGAAGAATGAGTCTTTCATAAGCATGTGATATTTTGACCTTGCTGATACTGACTCTTAGCAAATTGGACTCAATAAATCATACACAGAATTCTCGCAAACAGGAATGTATATTTATTGAGCACACAAGATTAAAATACTCACTGATTGCTTTGGGGAATTCTGAGCTCAAAACCAAGTAGACTGATCTATTATCACAAGGATTCTCTACCTTTTTTAGTTCTTATTCCCTCTTGATTTTTTTGTATAACCTTCCCACACATCCTACTCCCTATGAAATGAATTAAATTCTAGAATTTGCCATGCATGTGGACATAAGAAATTGATTAATTTCAGTAGAATTATGTACTCATTTACACTATACTTCCCATACCCCCATAACAAGTTCCTAGAATCTCCTGGGGGTATACATACTTCATGTTGGGAACTAGCTGTTCTAATTTATTTTTTTTACCTAGGGAATCTTAGCTTTAATAATCCATATCTAATTCATAAAAATGTCTCTAATCTAACAATCCAGGACTTGACACAGTTCTTGGCATATAGTAGGTACTTAATAAATGCCTACTGAACTGAAATGAATTAATAAAATTCTGACAATGTCATTTAAAGCTTATTTGCATGTGAAAACAGGATCAAAAGGGATTATAGCTTTCTGGAACCCTGATGGAGTTTAGGTTATGTGCTCATACAGATCTCAGCCAATCATCAGATCACAACAGCTTAGGGAAAAGATGTCCTTGGCAAAGTGTCCATGGGTTTAAAACCTCATAGCCTAAGAAGGCCACTCTAGAAGGAAAAATGGAAAGAATGAGGGTCCTGTCTATGTTCTTACATTAGGGTTAGGGTTAGAGCACATTTATGGTTAGGATTAGGATTAGAGTTAAAGTTAGGGTCCAGTTTAACCACCTACATCAAGGACTACACTCCTCCTATTAGTTTTCATCCTCTGACAAGATGCTCCCATAATTCCTCTGCATCTGAGTAGAGGAAACCAAGTTTGATTTATTTCTTTCAGGGACTCAATTGTTCTTTGCCCATCCCACCCCATTCCCCCTTTGGCTTTCTTGTTGATAAACATCTTGACTCTTAAGAGGTTGCTGGTAGGAGGGGGCACCTCTACTTCTCCCTACATTTCATGCTTTCTCCAAACAGACCTATGACCAATATAGGTCTTTGGGATATGCTATCACTGAGAAAGAAGGAAATAAAGAGAAATTAACAAAGAAAGAAACTACTGAAGACTAGAGATATCCCACTCCATTTTCACAGAACTTGATTTTCCTAATACAATCCCATACACCTGAGTATGTTCTCTTGACTTTTCTTCTGGCCCCTCAGACTTACCAATGGATGACAATATTCAGCTCATATTTAGAGAGATAGTGAGAAATCCAGGATGACTCTAGGTTGTGAGCCTGAGGGACTTGAAGGATGGCCTTGCCCTCTACAGTAATAGGAAAAGAAAGAGGTGAAGAAGATTTAGGGGAAAATACAAGGAGTTCTGTTTTGGACATATTGAGTTAAAGACATCCATTGGATATCTAGCTTGTTTGAAAGGCAGTGGTAGATGTGATAGCCAGCACTTTAAGATTTGCAAAGTATTTAATATATATTATCTTACTTGATCTAACAACAACCCTGGAAGGTAGGTGCTATTATTATCTCCATTTTAAAAATGAAGAAAACTGAGGTTAAGGTGAAGTGACTTTGCCAGGGTCACATAGCTAGTAAATATCTGAGGCAGGATTTGAACTCACGCAGGTTTTCTGACTCCAAGTCTAGCTCTCTGTCTCCTGTGTCACCTAGCCACTTCTACTTACCATCATTTGCAATGTTGAAATATTCTGTACTTGTACAATTTAGTTGCATTAATGCTCTGGTAGATTTGTGGTATCCCTGATAATGGGTACTCCTTTCACCAGCACAGATCATAACCCCTCCATGTCTTCCGATCCTTTTCCATGTCTTTCAATAAATTCTCTAAAAATGATCTACCACACATGCTGGAGGTCCTCCTCTAGGTTGTTCATGGATGTCAAGTCAATACTCAGACTGCTGATTGGTCACCGATAGCTTAGCAGTATAATGGATAGAGGACTGGACCTGGAATCAGGAAGACCCAATGGGCAAAATCCAAAGTCATTTGACCAAAAAGTCAAAAGCTAAGAGTAAACTTGTCAGGTGAGTCATTTTGCATTATGAAGATTTGATCTGCTATAGAAGCCATTTTTTCTCAGCTTAATTTTTTGTTGGGGAAACCTTGATGCATGAATAAGTCATTCTTATAAAGATTCTGTAGGGCTGAGAAAGAAGGTACATGACTCAGAGATTACTGATGTCTATTCAGTTACCTTTTGGGGTCATAAAACCATCTAATTATGATGATGATGGTGGTGGTGGTGGTGGTGGTGGTGATGGTGGTGAGGGTTGGTGATAGCATCTATATAGCACTTTAAGATTTCCAAAATGCTTTAAAATATGACCTAATTTTATTCTCAAAATTACACTGAGAGGAAGGTGCTATTATAACCTCCTTGAAAATAGAGACCATATTGTTTTCTTGTGTTTGCATCCTTAGCACTTGGCATAGTACTTGTGTTTTCCATGAGAACAAACCTCAAAATCTGAAAGAATTTTAGAAAAAAAATTATTAGGTTGTTCGGTTGAGGAGAACAAGCCAGAAAAGGAGGTATGGCTCTCTCTCAAACAGGCTTTGGAAGGGATAGAATATACAGGATTTAGACAAGGGTACTCACACATAAACCACACATACATAGTCAAGCAATTTTGCCAAGAGAACAACTTGAAAGCAAGGTAGATAGAGATGGATATGAGTAAATGTAAACATTCAATAAAATTTAGGAAAATGAAACTCAAAACACAAGCTTGGGTGAACCCAAACCAAGACCTGGGAGAAGGGAACCAAAGAAAAAAATGTGGTGAACCCAGCACCTGGGGATCCTTGTAGCCATCTCCAAGTATTCCTGGAGAGTTACTAAGATCAGGGTGATATTCTGGTTTCAAACAACCTCTAGTCACAGAAAGTTAAATTTAAAAGTATGATGTTTTCTAAACAATACTATAAATGATAAATAACAATGCACACTTTTGCAAAGCAAGCAGTTTTATAATCCTGTTTTTCTATTTCTCTGTCTCTATCTCTCTTTCCTTTTCCCTCTCCCTCTGTTCTCTTTCCCTCCCCCTTATCAGTAAAATGAGAAGAGTAGTAGTATCAAATCCAAACAGAAACAAAGGTCACTAAGCCATCCAAAGGAATTCCTGCAGGTCACACACTGACTTAATCAAACCTATGCTTATGTGTGTGCATATACACATAGAAGTATATATGCACATGTGTATATTAGAAACATGTATATATATACAAATATATACATATATTACTAATACATCAATACTTAAAATTAGATAGGAATTACATTTTAATATTGTTCAGACCACTTTCAGGAGCGTTGTGGGCTACATATGACCCATAGACTATATATGTTGGATACTTCTGTATGAGAGGTACCCTCTGAGTCTAAATGTATGAATCCATGATCCCATGATACTTTAAAAATAAACTCTTGAGCATCTTTAAATTTGTATCACCTCAAGCAAAGTTTCTTAATATGGATTTGGTAAGTAGTTTAATTTAAGAAAACACTAATTCAATTAAGCGGGAAAATATTTTTAAAGAAAACCATGAAATTTTTATTTTTGAACCAGTTAGTCAATATCTGAATACTTCAAAAATGAATGATTGTGGCAGAGCAGGTATTCCCTATACCAATGAAGATCATAATATCTAACCATCTCAACACCATGAAGACAATTGCCATTTATATACCAATATCTGTTGCAGAGTATTTAAAGTTTGAGCAATTCTATAAATAATTGGACAATTCTCTTCAAATTAAATTAACATCTACCTTAATATTCAGTGACTTCAGTGAAAAGATGGAAATAGGCAGGGATATAAAATATATGCCTATGTCTACATACATGTGTGTGTCTGTAGATACATATGCATATTTTATAAAAGATAGTTCTGGAATAAGAAATAAGAGAGACCAAAAATTTGTAGATTAGGCAGAAGCCTCCACTTTTATGTCACGGATATTTTATTTTAAAAAAGAATTTTATAGTACTAGCCATGGTAATCACTAAGTAACATCCCAACGTAATGTAGCTCATGCCCTGGGCTCACTTTCCCAATGCCAATTTGCACCAGTAGGCTAAGTCCCCAGAATATGGCTGCTTCATTTCACCTCAAGCCTCTATCAATAGCTCTAAAGTGTTACAGGATGTAGTTCTAATTCTATAGCTCATGAGCCCCCACCTGTATACTCCATCCCCACCCCTCAATTATCAATTGATATCAATTACTCTTCTATATAAAATAGCTTTCAGATGGACACATTTACAAGTCAGGTTGGAGCCATTATAACTACATTCAGTGTCATCTCATTGTTATAATTCCTATTAATTTGTAATTTATTTTGACCCTTGCTCTAACAACTTGATCATTTGATTACACATAAAAGCTGATTCTGAAACTGTGCTCATAATGTCAATAAGTAATTTCCTATGCATTAAGATAGAGACCATTTTATTTTAGGTGATACTGTTCACTGCTCATTATATTCAGTACTTTCTGACTCTCTTCCTGAAGAAAGTATTAATGATATCTAGATTTCTGTATTCACTTCATAACCTGGTACTCTATTTTCCAACATAGTTTTTATTGTCCTTCTCTATGTTCATTTTAAAATTGAAGTCACTTAGTAGCTAAGAGAATGTTGACTTAATTCAGGAGATCTCAACAAATTTTTCATTGAACTACTCTACATGTTTCATCTTTTGAAACCAATACTAGGATAGAAAGAAGGAAACAAACATTTATTAAGTGTCTGCTATGTACCATGTGCTTGTCTAAGCACTTTACAAATACCTCATTTGATTGACACATGAACCTTGGGAGGCTGGTGTTAATATTGTCTCTATTTTACAGTTACAATAGGTCCCAGCAAAACCCTCATTTGTTGTTGTTTGGCTTTTGATGGCTCCAAGTGAGTGTAAATAGCAGTTGCTTCCATTCTGGCCAGAAACTCTGAAGGTCTTCTCCTCCCAGACTGATTCTTTTGGGAAGTCAAACTAGGCCATCTTTTGCCTCAATTCTTACATAGCCTTTAGTCATGGAACAGATATTGTCTCAGACAGACAGACCTGGGAAAGACCTTGACTTAAAGAGGCCAGGATTTCCCACTGCATCCTGGGCCATCACCAGTTGTCCTGACCTATGTCTTGCCACTGGACTTGGATGACTCTGGAGGAGAGAGTGAGCCTGTTGACTTTGCATGGCCCTACCTCACTTAAATCTAATTGATTTGTAAATCAAGACATGACCCTCTTGAAGTCATTGGTCCCCTTTGAGAACAAAGGATGGACAACAACAATATTACAGCTAAGGAAACTGAGGCAGATAGAGATTAAGTGACTTCCCTAAGGTCATAGAACTAGTAAGTATCTGAAGGAGGATTTGAATTCAGGTCTTCCTAACTCTAGGCCAAGCACTCTATTCGCTGTACCACCTAACTATTCCTAACATTATGTTACACCATGAGCTGCAATTATCTTTAGTAGTCTTCTTATTTATACATGCTGTGACCACTACAAGGCAAGAGGAACAAGTGTCCTATAAAATTAAGTTTCTTCTTGCCTTTGGATACATAATGAACCAACTGATCCATCAACTGCTTTGCTTGTCTCTTTGAGGAAAAACATTTGAATTAGATGTTTTTTGATCAGATGTGATTGTGTATGGGAAAAAGTTACTTTATCATTTTAACTTGGGAAACTGTCTAGCTTAGTGGATAGAGTATTAAACTTAGATCATAAGTCCTGGTTCATCTAGCTCCAGATACTTACCATGTGATTGTAGGGAAGAAGTCACTTAATCTCTCAGAGTCTCAGTCTCTTCAATTACAAAAGGGGTGGTGTAATAATAGTTGTATTTCCTAGCTGGCAGTATTGTGAAAAATTCACCTTGCAAATCTTAAAAGGTGACATAAAGTGTTGTTATTATGTGGGGGCATGGGAAGGAGAGGAAGGGTACCTGCTTGGGGACAATGAGGTGCTGAAGGAGAAAGATGTGGAACCTGAAGACAGTTGAGGTGAGAATGAAGAGACACAAGGTTGGAGTCTTACCTAAAATGGCCATCCCATGGAGGAAGTTACTGATGACAAAGGGGGCCCCAGGGTGAAGGTTTCCCAGGGTGGCAAAGCAATACTCAGGGAAAAGGAGTCTATATAACATATACAATATATAGATTAAGCTATTATTGTTGACATTAATCCACTCCTTAACTTCTGGAACCCTGAGATTACTGGTGTACCCCTATTACTTATCAAGTCAAATGATTGGTTTGTGGTTGTTGTTACTTTTTTACTAAGCATGATTTTTTATGAATCTAGGAAGCAAAGAAGCTCCAACCTATCAAATTATATCAGAGTAATTTGGGATAGGTTGGAGGCTGTGCAAGAGGAGAAAGAGACAGAGGAGACTCAGTTTATAATCTTGGAATTATCCAAACCTCAAGGAATATTATCAATATCTTCTGGCTTGGGGTATTTTTTTCTCCCCTAAGGCTGGTTCTATTCCTCAGGTATAAAGGCCCCCTGGGGAATGGGCTGTGCTGTGTTGCTTACTAATGGATGAGATAATATCCTGGTATGATATTACCGAGTTAGTCAGAGCTGCCCAGCTGGATCCTAAATCCCTGGGGCTAGGCAAGAAGGAAGATGTCAATAGGCCTAGTGTGCCTGAAAGAAGATCTTTGCCTCCCATGGGGCTCCTGAGGTGGAACTAGATGGTATGCCTATGCAGGTACAACCCCTGTGGTAGAGATGGCTCACAGCCACCAGGGGTCCCTGTTAATATACCTTCATCCCTCTCAAGTTAGTATACTAATGAAGAATAAGGTGCGTTTTATTAGAGAGAAAATAGTTTAAGAAAAACAGGTTACAGTTCAGTAAGAAATTACATTTTGATAAATATGCTAAAAATCTCAAATAATGTACTCCTCATTCTGGCTCTGAACAACAGTGATCATGGCACAAAACTTGTGCTCACAAAGTACAATCAGGATTTTGGAAAGTGCCCGTGTGAGTCTTGATGCTAATGCAAAGAGATTGTGGTCAGTATTTTGGGGATTTTAAAGCTTTGGGTTATAGATACAGCTATTTAGGGAGCAAATGAGTTGATTCTCACTGGCATTCCATTCTATCATCGTGATGGAAAGAACACATTTCTCTCTAAGTCAGTGCACGCTCAATTTGATAAAGTATCTTCTGATCTGCAACTTCTAATAATGCTTCTCAATGTCTAGGAGCTAAAGTGATATCCTGCTGGAAAGAATATTAGGCAGTTTTGACTTGGAGAAAAAATCAGAAATAATCATGAAATGGATCAAAGTGTTACTGACATAGCAAGGAGGTGTACAAGAAAAGGAGGGGAAAAATGCCAGAGTCAAACATTGATCAGTGAATACAGTGGGGATTGTCTAATGAGAAAGAAAAGAAGGAGTGGGAGGAGAAAGGGGGAGTAGAGACAATGGAAAGAGAGGATGCAAAGGAGAGAAAGGGAAGGAGAGAAAAAAGAGACAGACAAAGGAAGGGGGAGAGAGACAGACAGACAGAGAGACAGAGACAGAGAGAGAGAGACAGACAGAGAGACAGAGACAGAGAGAGAGACAAACAGAGAGACAGAGAAGGAGAGAAGAGAGGCATGGGAGGAGATACAGTACAAGAGGAGAGGGGGAGGGAGAGAGTGAAAAGAAAGCAAGGGAAGGAAAGAAAAAAAGAGAAGAAAATGAGATCAGGGCAAGGCAAGATAGAGGAGGAGGAAGAGAGGAAGAAGCCAATATGCTGTCAAACACTTGCCAGTTTGCTCAAGCTGTCAGGAAACCCCAATAATGCCATCAAAGAAATGATCAGTGCATGCAAAGAGGTTGTTCAACTTTGGAAATACAGAGAGAAGAGAATGTAACTGGATGGGCATGTTAAACTAAGAATTGGTAAGATCAGACATACATCTTCCTGGTCACCAACCTTCTTCCTTGTAGACAACTGATTAAAATTGTAGTTAAAAATGGAGTTAAAATCTCACACAGCTCTTCAAAGCCAGCTAATGACATGCTGAGCAGTAAATCCACAAAAATCTAAAAACGGCCAGTGTGGTTTGAATTTCAAACAGTGAAGCTCATAACAAGGGACCATGACGTTACAAGCTGAGGGCTTCAGAGAAAGTATATTTATGCTCCAGAAGTAGAAGGGGTGATAGTACAGAAATAGAGTCAGGGTCTGAGTAAGACTATTTCTTCTTCCCTCTCCCTTTCCCTTTCTCCTCTATTCCCCAAGCAAACCTACTTCTTCTGTTTACTTTCTCGCCAGGTACTAAGCTAGGCCACCAATGCTCAGATGGAGTCCTTTAAGCAACTCAAGGAGAAAGCACTATCCATTTTCTCACTGCTCTAAAGTGTTTTTTTTATGTGTTATTGTTTCCTTTTTCTTTCTCAAGGTATATTGGTGTATAATTTAGGGCAAAAATGATTATTTTATTTTGTTCTCACAAAATTCCAATATTTGTCCCTCAGGGCTCCTTTTTATGCATAAGTAGAAGAATTTTGCCATCTATAGGTAAGTATCATTTTCCTTTCTTTAGAACATTTGTACCAACCCCGAATGACAGAAAAGTAGCAGCTAAGAATTCTTAGACTTCACAATTCTCTTGGTACCAAAAACTCCCACCATATTCACTGTGATTATAAAAATATTTGTTCCCTTAGGACATCAGTAGTCTTCGGAGTGGAAGCTGCTGAAGTTTCAATAAAACATTCATAGAACTGGGAAGGGCAGCAATTTTCTTTCAGTATTTTAAACAGTGTGACATCTTGTTCTTCAGTGGCTTCTGGTTCCCATCCAGCTACTCACTCCTTTAGATCAGTCAGTCTTGGAGATTTGACCTTAGACTTTTTCTTTTGAAAACCAATGAGAAAGAACAATGCTGGAATGTTCTTAGTTCTTCCTGGAGGACACTGGACACTGGAGGGAGCCTGCTTCCTAATCCAAAAGTTCACTGCTGATGGAAAGGAAGTCACTGTCCTAGTCTACCATATTACTGAACTGAAAAGAGGTAAAAGATTCCTTCCTCTCTGGAAAAGGAGGTTTCAGATTAGGCAGGAAGTTTCTGCAGAAGAAGCTATCAGGGATGGCTAATGGAAGCTGACGCATCCTCATTATCATCACAGAAAGAAAAGCATACAAGGGTCCCTCTGAACCACCAAAGGCTCTCCTGTGAATTATTTCCTCATTTTAGAGTCTGCATATCCAAATTTGTTAGCAGGCTACTAACGTTACTCAGCTCTCAGGTGCAACTTTTCACTTCCTAATGAAGGTATGAAATAATCCAGCAAGGAAATACTTGGGAATAGACAATGACCAGCAGCTAAGCAGGTAGTTTTGGATTAGGTTTGATTAAATGCCATCCTAAAAATACTCTTCTAGAAGGTCTGACAGAGTCGATGCTTCATCATCATTTTACAAGTTCACAACAAAGCACATTTCTTTGACTCTAATATTCAAAAGATTTTGCTGAGTAGAGAATCCTGGGCCACCTCAGGTTATGTTTGGGCAAGGAAAAGACCCTAAAAGAAACATGTTTAGAGGGGATTTATTGTTGTTCAGTGGTTTTCAGTTGTGTTCGACTCTTCGTGACCCCATTTGGCAAAGATACTAGAGTAGTTTGTCATTTTCTTCTCCAGCTCATTTTGCAGATGAGGAAATTGAAGCAAAAAAGGATTAAATGACTTACCCAGGGTCTCACAGCTAATAAATGTCTTGAGTTTGGATTTGAACTGAGGGACATAGGTCTTCCTGGGCCCTGTGCTCTATCTACCATGCCACCTAGCTGCCGCTAGAAGACTCTACTCAGGCCACTTTTAAGGAAGGGGGGGGGGGCAGTTGCTCTCTGGGTAAGCAATATATATGTAAGGATGGTGTCCACTGAGTCAACGGGAAGAAATTATAGTTATCAAAGGAGCTCCACTGTGTCCATCAGAGATATCAATTAACTGTGAAAACAAGGCACAGAGACCTTTACTGAATTAAGAAATCAAACAAAGATAAGAGCTATATTCTGATTGGTTGCAGAAGTTCAACTGATTTGTAGAAAAGCAGAAAGTTAGTTTAGTTTTACCTTAGAAGTGGGTAGCTGAGTTATGGAAGTCAACCTAGCCAAGCCCCTACTAAGGAAATGCTTGATGGACACAAAGGATGGGAAAGAGTCTATCCCTCAACCTTGACCAGAAAGGACTTTGTGGATTTTGGAGGGTCAAAGGATTTGAACTTTTTATTGGTGACCAGCAGCATCCACAGAAGAGCAGTGACTGGTGGCGTGTCTGTAACAGGAGCTGAGGATATATATACTGGGCACACCAAGAAAAGTTATCTTCAGGACTCTGCAAAGAACCCAGCAGAAAACTATACTACACCTAAGGGGAACATCTTGTGGGTGTTAACACAAGGATTCTAGAAACTGTAAATTACCTCCCTTTCCTACAAATGCTCTAAGTTTGAGCCCCAGACTCCACGTACTCGTGGGAAAGTATGATACAGGCTTTGGGGAGAATCTTTTTTAATCAATTGTTCTTTCTTTGTACAACTTTTCTTACTCCACCTTAGTAAATGCCTTAGTCTAAGAGCTAATGAAGCCTAATGGACTAATTGATATCAACTGATAAACCATGAGGGCAATACCAGTGGGTGATACTGAGCTGCAAACAGATCAAATGAGCTATTTGTAAAATATTTAGCACAATGCTTGGCACATAGTTAAGTGCTCATTCTCTTCCCTATTGTTCCTTAGAAAACCCTCTCTCTTGTCCCAGTCACTCAAATCTGCTCCTAGAACTCTGAAGAGAGAAGCAGTAAATACCTTCCGGAGACCCAGCCTACAGATAAGAAAGGGGATTTGAAGAAGAGCCCAATGCATGCGCTACAAATGAGTTTAAATTCTAAGCCCAAGAAAACAGCTTTCTTTCTACCAGTTTCCGTATCAGCCTGCTATGTTGGCAGGAAGCTACATAGTTTAAATTTCATAAAGATGCCCCCAATTATTTATATTAGTTTAAAAAAATTTCCAGAAGATCTAGATTCCCAATTTTTATATTTATGTTTATAATACATATAAAATATATATACTATATAAATCGAAGGCAATTTTTCCTTAGCACTTAAATCAATGAGGTAATAATGAAAATAATAATAATATCTAACATTTATATAATATAGTCAAATAAAACATTTACATAACGTAGTGCTTACTATGTGCCAGGCACTGTGTTAAGGACTTTATAAATAGTATCTCATTTGAACCTCACAACAACCGTAGGAGGTGGGTGCTGTTCTTATCTCCATTTGTAAAATGGGGAAACTGAGATAAACAGACATTAAGTGACTTGCCCAGGGTCACAAATTAACAGGTGTTTGAGATCACATTTGATCTCAGCTCTTCCTGACTCCAGGTCTGATGCTCTAGCCACTGTACCACCTAGTATATACCTAAGCTCTGCCTGCTTAACTCCAGGTAGACACAGAACTTATATGGGAGATAATCTTTTTCCCTTCTCAAATCTCTCATTCTTCTCCCTCCTCTTTCTCTCTGACCTGTGGACTTTGTCTCTTTACTGAGATTCTCTTCATCTCAATGAAGATTCTTTTCATCTCAAAACCTCTTGATATCATCTTCCACTCTTTCTTCCTTTCCAAGGTCTCCGATAAAGAAGCAATCCCTTTGCATTTTAGCAGGAAGATTCCTCTACAAGTGCACTTGACCCCATCCCATCCCTTCCTATCCACTCCAACAGATTGGATCCTCAATCATTTTCCTTTCTCTCCCCTCTCCTCCCCTCAAATCGTCAACCTCTCCTTATCTACTGGTTCCTTCCCTACTGTTGTCAAATATGTCTGTTTCCTCTATCAAAACACAAAAACAAAACCTTTCATCAAATCCTATCATCTTCATGCTATTCTGTGTCTTTCCTCTCTTTCTCATCCAAACTCCTTGATAAATCTGCCTGCATTTTCTCCCTCCATTTCAGTTCCTTCCCTTCAATACTCAAATCTTTGTAAACTGGCTTCTGACCTCATCACTCGACTAAAAACTGCCAATGATATGTACTTGTCGTCAGATCTGACGGTCTTAGCTCTCGTTTTTCTCAGCCTATCTGCTCTTTTTGACACTGTTGTATGTAACTTTTTTCAATTAATAAACATTAATTCTCTCTCCCCCATATCATCCTTCACAAATTTTTTTAAAAAAGAAATGAACAAAATCCTGGCAACAAATATGTACTATTGATCATCTCCTGTATACTCCCTCTTTTCTGGATTTTTGCCATGCTACTCTCTTGGTTATCCTAATCCTATTTTAGCCTTCTTTCTCAGTCTTCTAACTATTACCCCATGTCCCCTAATTCTGCTCCCCAAAATTCTATTCTCTCTTCTCTTCTCTTCTCTCTTCTCCTCTGTCTCTGTCTCTCTGTCTCTCTCTTTCTCTTCCCTCATCAGCTCCCATGGATTTAACTATAATCTCTATGTAAATGACAGAGAGAGAGAGAGAGAGAGAGAGAGAGAGAGAGAGAGAGAGATGGAGATAGGTATAGCAATCAAGATTTATGTATATAGATATACACATATATGTGTTTATATAAATATATAATATGACTATAGATACATATTATGTATGTATTTCTGTGTATATAACCAGCCCGTCTCACCCAATTTAGTCCTGCAACACTGAAATTACTTACTAGACATTTCAAATTGGAATGTCTCAAAGACATCTTAAACTCAACATGCCCAAAAAAGAACTTGTTATCTTTTCCCCAAAACCTTCCTTTCTTTCAAACTTCCCTACATCTGTTGGACACAACACCATCAGGTTCAAGACATCAGCATTATTGTTGACTTACCTGCCTATCTAATCAGTTGACAAATCTTACTATTTTTACCTCCTCAGCATCTTCCACCTCTGACCCCTTCTCTCCACTGACATAGGTACCTACCACCTTAGCTCAGGTCCTCATCAACTTTCACCTTGGTTATTGAAGCAACCTCCCAACCAACAACCAACCAACCTTGGTCTCCCTGCCTCAAGTCTCTCTCCTTTCCAGTCCACTCTTCAGAACTGCTGCCAAAGCAATTTTCCTCAAGTGCAGATCTGATCATGTGACTCCCCTAATTCCAGTGATTTCCTGTTGCAGCAAGGATAAAATATAAACTCTACTAGGTTTTAAAACCCTCACAATCTGGCCCCAAATTATCTTTTCAGCCTCACTGGGTATTATCCCCTACTCTGTGATCCACCCAAACTTGTCTTCTTGATCTCCTATCTCCATACCTTTGCACTGTCCATTCTACATGCCTGGAAGGTACTCCTTCCTCACCTCCTCCTCAAAGAGACCTTCTCTTACTAATAAAAAGTAGCTAAAGGACAATCATCTGCTTTTCCTGACCCTCAACTGCTTGGTCACTCCCTCCCAATCTCCTTATACTCCTTTTAATGCCTTTTCATATATTTTATTTATATTTATATATACTTGTCTCCCTAATTAGAAAACATTTTCTTTGCAAGTAGGATCTATTGCATTTTTGTGCTTGGATCCCCAGAACCTAGTATGGTGCCTATAACATAGCAGGCACTTAATAAATGCTTGTTGACTTATCAATTGATTATATAATACTCAAAAATAAAAACTGAAGAAATCCTTTTCCAACATAAAATTCTTCAGTTTGGACTGAAAATTTCTAATACTAGAATTTCAAAACCTAACAAAAAAACATCATTCAGCCTAATCCCTGACCTGACTTTAGAGATAATATAGCTGAGGTTCAGAGTTGTTAATTCTCCTATCCAAGGTTACCTAATTAGGAACGGCATAGCTAGGATTGAAATTCACCCAGTCATACACTATTCACAAAATACACAGGAATAAATTTAACTGATTTTCAGTCAGACTTTGTCTCAGTAACCCTCTGTGAGCCTCACCAGGAGTAAGAAATATCTATAAAACCCTCATAATATGAGTAAAAAATAGTCACCACATTATTTAACTTTGGAAGAAAATGTTACCCCATGAAAACTGGCCCCATGAAAATACTAGGTTACCTATTACATTTGAAAAACTTCTTTGATTACCAATAGATTTCATTGCATTGGGTTAAATTTCCCAGGGGATAAAACAGATAGTATTAGGACTTCTGAGGAAACATTGCTGCTAAGAAGTTAGAGTTACCTTCTGAGTAGTTAGGGCTAATAGAATGATGCATGAGTCAAAGGTCTGCAATAATAGCATTGCTGACAAAGTTTGAGAACTTGTGAGTGGGTAAGCAGTAGTATGAGGTTCTACTCCCATAAGCAAACCCATTCTCTGTAGAATCTCCATCACACAAAATAGTTGGGCTTTTCAAGAACTTACTTCAATGAATGGTCCTCAGGGTTACTTCTTAAAGACACTTATCTCAAAACATGCTTCACTTGTTGAACTCAGGGTGTTCCTCTAGTGGCAGATATAACCTGAGAGGTCTTGTAGATGCAGAGATGTCCAAACCCATCAAAGGGAAGAATCCTGGGGCAGTTGTACAGCACAGGCAGCCTTAGAGAGAGGGATGAAGAACCTCACTTTACAGGACCCAAGATGCTTTGGGGTAAGAAAGGAGACAATGTCACAAATAAAGGGGTGCAGATATTGAGCAAAAGGAAGGATAAAAACCTCGCTGAAAGACTCATAAAGACATAATCAGCATGGAAAGATTAAAAAAATAAAAAAGAGAGAACCTACAGAAAAATAAAATAGAAGAAAAAAGGAATTATGAGAAGATAGAATTTTTTTTAAAGTTGTCAGAAAAAAGGAGGGAATGAAGAATTTTTTATACATGAATCAAAACTTTAAAATTCAGAATCCATATGTACTTGGGGCGTAGTCAATCAGTCAACAAGTATTTTTAAAATACTTATTATGTTCTGGGTACTGTGTTAAGTAAGCAATGAGGATACAAAGAAAGGTAAAAATAGGGTTTCTGCCCTCAAGGAGCTCTCATTCGAAAGAGGGATACAACAGCTAAACAATCACAGACCTACGAGATATATATGGGGTGAGTGGAAGATCAGCTCAGAGGGGAGGTATCCTAGCAGTAGGGGTGTATTGGAACAGGCCTTAGGTTGAAGGTGGGACTTGAGCAGGGTGGTGCTGGAGGTGAGGAGGGAAAGCAGTCCAGGCATGGAGGACAGTCAGTGAAAGACATGGAGTCAGGAAATGGAGGGTTGCATGAGTTAAAAAGGCCAGTGCAGCTGGAGTAGAGTGCATTGAAGTGAGTTAAGTATAAGACTAGAAAGTTAGGAAGTGTCCAGGTTGTGAGGAAAGAACTGATATTGTCTGAGTACAGAATGAAGCATGCTATTCTTCACTTTCTCCTTTCTTCCTTCCCTTCTTCCTTCCTTCCTTCTTTTCTTCCTTCCTTCCTTCTCTTCTTCTTTCTTTTTCTTTTTTTCTTTCATTCTCTCTTTGAGTCTTCTTGTATAAAATGACTAATATGGAAATGCTTTACATGATTGCACATGTATAACTTCCATTGGATTGCTTATCATCTCACGGAGGGGGTAGGGAAGGGAGAAAGGGATAGAATTTGGAACTCAAAACTTTTTTAAAATGTTAAAAAAAATTGTTTTCACATGTAATTGGGGAAAATAAAATATACATAAAAATCAAATGGAGAACTTTATATTTAATTCCATAAGTAATAGGTATAATAGCTAGCAGCCAATAACCAGCATTTATATAGCATTATGGTTTACAAAACATTATATATACCATATCTCCTTTGATGATGGAAAAAAGTCCTGTATTTGGAGTCAGGGATCTGGATTTAAATCTCAGCTCTGCCATTTACTACCTTTGTCTTTGAGAGTATAGATTTTCATCTACAAAGTAAAGAGTTTGAAGGAAAAGATTTCCAAAGTCTCTCTGAGATTCACTATAAATCCTGTGTTGGGGGTATTAGGGCTGTGTATTACAAAAGCTTATGTGTGGGATCCAGAGAAAGTCAAATCCTGAAGCTCAAAAAATTTAAATTATAATAATTCTTAAAATATTTTCACTTTCAAGGTTGCTTGTCTGTTTCCAAAGTTTTAAAGATCCTCTGTTTATGAAAGACTGAAATCTGAATACTTAAAAAAAAAAAAAGAATATTCCAACCAACTGCCTTGGAATCAATAATCTAAATAACTTTAGAGACAGGGAGGTTGTCAAGATGATAGTAACTCAAGTTGCACAAATGATGCATGCACAGATTCTCAGAATCTTGTGAGAAGAATACATACGACCAGTCCTCTTTGAAATGTCAGAGTGAACATTTATGATCCCCTCATGATAAATGCAGTCACCATGTCCCTGTAATGTTCCCAGAAGATGAAGTGGCCCTGGTAAAGGTAGACTTGGCTCAGTTATCAATGTGCTGTGATGAATGAGAACCACTGACTTGATCATATTCAACAGGAGAGAGAAACAACAACAGTGGAGAAGAGAGCTTCCCAACTCAGGCCAGCCCCAGATTGCTCATTGATGGACAGTGGTGAAAGTTCAAGCTCCTCCAGGAGTGGGGTCTCAGTCCAATCAGTAGCATTTCAAAAAGTGATTCCACATTTCAGAGAAAAAAGTGAGGTCTGCCAGGAGGCAAGAAGATCTTATCTCAGCTGGGCAGGGGACATGAGGAGAATAGACATCAGTGCGATTCCAAACTACTCCCTCAATAGATGAGCATAGGAAGTTGGGAAGTGTATATCATGTATGAGAGCTTCAGGATTTGACTTTCTCTGGATCCCATATATAAGCTTTTGTGATACACAGCCCTGATACCCCCAACATAGGATTTATAGTGAATCTCAGAGAATATCATGTATGGGAAGTGTGTATGATGTAAAATCATTCTGGAGAAGCATTCAATGATCAGGCCATACCTATGTGACAGTATCAGGGTTGGGGTGCACTAGTTGCCAGAATCCAATGCCCAGGTCCAATTAAAAAGATAGAAGGTGTGTGAACCTTCTCCAAGATTGTGGAAATAACCTTCCAGTTGGTTCCTAGCCTCAACTCTCCCTTTTGCAATTCATCCTTCACACAGCCTCTAAATGGACATTTTTAAATTCACAAATCTGACCAGTTAACTCACTCACTTCGTTATGGTTCTTCTCTATTATCCATAGAAGGAGATACCTCATAGAAGGAGAGCACCAGGCTCAGAATCAGGAAGATCTCAGTTCAAATCTGGCCTCAGACAATCCCTAGACGTGTCAATATGGGCAAATCACTAAAAATCTTTGTTTACCTCAGTTTCCTCAATTGTAATTGTATTATGAGGCTATTCCTAGAACTTATGCCACCATCTGAGACCATCCCTAGAGCAAATGCAGGACCTGAGACAACGCATAGCCGTACCTCTCCAAATTTTGTAGACAAACAAAATCAAATGAACCAAGGAAAGACTTAAATAATTGCTGAAATGAATTGAGAAAGAAAGCATCCATAAGTATGCCATAGAGATGGGGCATCTTGGGAAGAAGGATGATGTTGACCTTGATGGGAATGAGGAAGGAGAAATTTAAGGGCATCATGTGCATGTATATATTAGGTATGTATGTAAGTATGATATCTGTGAGTCACCACACTGCTCTCATTGCCCAGCAATGGCCCACCATTACCACCAAAGAAAGGGATTTGAGGTGATCTACCTGTTTTTCTATAATCTCAAGACACCTTGGGTGACCATGGTCTAAAGAGGCAGCTAGGTGGCAGAGTAGACAGACTGCTAGGCCGGGAGACAGGAAGACCTGAGCTCAGACACTCATGGGCTATGGGATCCTGGGAAAATCACTAAACTTCTTTCTGCTTCAGTTTCCTCACATGTAAAAGATAATAACAGCACGTACCTCCCAGGCTTGTTGTGAGGATAAAATGAGATGATTTTTGTAAACTCCTTTATGTATCTTAAATGCTGTATAATTGCTACTATTATGATGATTAATCATCCATGGTCCTACTGAGACTTCACAGTGTCTAGGCAGTGGTTCTCAACCTTCCTGATGCTGTGACCCTTTAATACAGTTCCTCATGTTGTGGTGACCCCCAATCATAAAATTATTTTTGTTGCTACTTCACAACTATAATTTTGCTACTGTTATGCATTGTAATATAAATATCTGATATGCAGGATGTATTTTCATTGTTATAAATTGAACATAACCCACAGGTTGAGAACCGCTGGTCTAGAGCCTTTAGTTTCCTAGTTCTGAAACCTCATTGCAGAAGAGACCAATGACCCATCCCTGAAGCTCAAGCATCATCAGGAAGATGGGGCTCCTGCATTGCAGCGCCCCTCTTTTCTCTTAGGGTAACTGATGTAAATTGTACTCTCTCTATAACTTTAAGAGTCATTGTGACCAAAAGATGGATTCCCTCTATGCACTTTTGTGAATCTTAAGGCACCATATAAATGTCAGCTCTAACCATTATTTGATATACTGATGCTTCTTCCTGGCATGGAGATGACAATTAGTGTTCTAAGGTTGTGTCAATGGCTTTTAAACTCAAGTGAGTTCTATCAATAGAAAGACTTTAGGTATGGGTCTGCTGAAGGATGATCCTGCTGAAGGATGATCTGTCTGTGGTCTAAAGACCAACCAATTTAAACTTCAGGAGGCTGATCATCAGGTTAATCATAGAGGAAATGCATCTTTTGGTCACAATGACTCTCAAAGTTACAGAGAGAGTACCATTTACATCAGTTACCCCAAGAGCTTTGAGGTATTGCAATTTAGTGACTCCTTGGCTACAAGGTTCTGACTTGTGTTGGCAGAAGAAGTTTATTAATGAGAGCTCCCCATGCCAATAAAGTCATAAGTAGAGTGCCTATCACTATTATAACTAAGTCCTCAGGTAATACTATAAGCAAATTAGGAGAACAAGGAATAGTTTATCTATCAGATCTATAGAGAACAGAAGAATTCGTGACCAAACAAGAGATAGAGAACATTATGAAATTTAAAATGGATAATTTTCATTACATTAAATTAAAAAGCTTTTGCATAAGCAAAGCTAATGCAACCAAGATTAGAAGTGAAGCAGAAAGCTGGGAAACAATTTTTACAGCCAGTATCTCTGATAAAGGCCTCATTTCTAAAATATATAGAGAACAGAGTCAAATTTATAAGAAGATAAATCATTCCCCAATTGATAAATGGTCAAAGGATATGAACAGGTAGTTTTCAGATGGAGAAATTAAAACTATCTATATATGAAAAAATGCTCTAAGTCATCATCAATTTAGAGAAATTCAAATTAAAACAACTCTGAGGTACCACACCATGCCTAGTGGATTGGCTAATATGACAAAACAGAAAAATGATAAATGTTGGAGACGTGGGAAAATTGGAAAACTAATGCATTGCTGGTAGAGTTGTGAACTGATCCAACCATTTGGGATAGCAGTTTGGAACTAGTCCCAAAGGGCTTTTAAACTGTCCATATCCTTTGATTCAGCAATACCACTACTAGGTCTGTATCCCAAAGAGATCATAACAAAGGGAAAAGGACCCACATGTACAAAAATATTTATAGAAGCTCTTTTTGTGGTGGCAAAGAATTAGAAATTGAGGGGATGCCCGTCGATTGGGGAATGTTTGAATGAGTTGCAGTATATGAATGTAATGAAATACTCTTGTTCCACAAGAAATCACGAGCTGGTGATTTCAGAAAAACTTGGAAAGACTTAGATGAACTGAAGCTGAGTGAAATAAGCAAAACCAGGAGAACATTGTACACTGTAATAGCAACACTATACAGTGATCCACTTTGATAGACTTAGCTCTTCTCAGCAACACAACGATCTAAGACAATTCTAAAAGACTCAGTATAGAAAATACTATCCACATCCAGAGAAAGAACTATGGAGTCTGACTGCAGATCAAAGCATATTATTTTTTCTCTTTTTTTTCTTTCTCATGGTTTTGATTCTTCTTTCACAACATGACTAATGTGAAACATAAAAAAGAAATAACTAATTCCTGATTAGTGTGAACAATAAATCCTATGGAGAGGTCACATTATTTAAATTCACATTATTTGGTGTTATAATTATATGTAAAATATGATCATTGGTTCCAGTCCAGTGGAAATATGTAATGAATATTCAACGAATGGGAACCCTTCATGGGATTCATTATTTGCAGTATTTTCTTTTCTAGGTTGTTGTGAGGTTTACAATGTGTTATAAATTGCCAAGTGTTCTATAAATATGAGTTCTAATTATTATTCATGGCAGCAAAGACAGTTAGATAATAAACATTTATTAAATGTCTATCATGTGCCAGGCACTGTGCTAAGTGTTAGCGATGACATTTGTGATACAGATTTAACTCAACGTAAGAAAATAAGTAAAACACGGATGGATCTTTGGTGTAGAGAAATACCCTTATTTTAGAGAAAGTGTTTTTATAACAGAATTCTTATCCTGTGGTCTATGCAAGCTTGTTTACTTATGTAAGAGTACTAGAATAAATTCTGTATCTGAAGAAAGACTGGCTGGATACAGTTCATAACTTCATGCCACTGAAGAGAAGTTGGATATTTTCTGTGACACAGTTTTCCAAGGACAACCAGGAACCTAATTTGAGACAAATTCCTTAGTCTATTTTAATAAGGATAACTGTGTTGAATTTGTGCTCCCTGATCTAAAAGAGGCCAAATCTATTTACTGCTAGATAGAAACATCACCTAGAATGGATCTACCCCATTTTCCTTGTGGGTTTGTTACTGCTGAGCAAGCCAATGGTATTTCAACTTGGCACCGATTTGGAAACCCTAATGTTGGGCTGTTTGCTGTGCTTATTCCTTCAACAACTCAATCATGACTGCAAAAATGCAGTCAGTATCATAGATATAGAGCAGTAGCTCCCTTTGGCAGATGAACTCACCAACATCCATCTTGAGATTTTCTAACATCTTTCACAATTGAATATCTGACTTTTAAAAGTATCTTCGTTTGATCTGCAGTATTTCTGTTGTGTTCATCTGGAGCAATCAGATGTTCTTCTGTAGTCAGGATGCAAAAAGAAAAGGCCAATCACTCAAATGTTTCATGCAAGGCTGCCCACGGAGCAAAATTAATAATGGTTGCATTTGCAGGATGACTCTGTCACATCACAGAGGTGAAATCTGACTAATTCAATTCCTCTGCGGTAAATGACCTGAAATATTGTGGCTGAAAACTCAAAATACTGTGAATAGAGTAGAACTAAACAGTCCTCCATTTGCCAACCTGCTTTAAAGAATGCACACAAATTTTTTTCTTGGCTCAGTGGGATTTTTTTCCCCACATAAATCTAACGTAGTTCCGACCCTTAGATTTATCCGTTTTCTTCTTTGGTGGATTCTAATTGGTTCCCACTGTGACCTGGCAGCTGCCAACCCAATCATATGCCAGTTTAATCAGCTCTAGGGATATTTAACAAATGGTTAGTTATTTCACTGTGCACTGATGGGGAACTGCGACTATTCATTTTTCATCCTTTTGGGGCTATTTTGACAGCCAGGCATGTGATTTATTTTGTGGCAAGATTTTCTGTACTGCACAATTGATAAGGCATCTTCACTACCATTTCCTCTATCACCCCAAAAGGAAAAGTTAGAGATAGATTATTTCCTGCTCGTGCCACCAAAATACTGATCACTAACCTGTCAGTTTGCAAAGTGAATTTTTACTTAATTCTTTATGACTGGACCCCTATAAAGATGTATTGCAATGGAATAATTGCGTGCTAATTCATGCCATCCTTCCTGAATGAGCACTTAATCAGGTAAAAAAAAAAATGTAATAGGCCTATTCATCAGATCTTTAATGAATGAGCTTTAAATAACAGTGCATCATGGAAAATAGCTGGGAAACATATGAATCCAAGCTTTTGTTTGAATTTTTTTCTTCAACCATTTTACCCATTAGAGAAATAATTGTACTTCATCCTACTGTTTATGGAACACAAAGATTTAACTTTCAGGCAATAATGTATGAAGAAACAAAATGAAAATATGTAAATTCTCAAGGAGCATTCAATAGCAGAGAATTTTCTTAGTCAAAAGAGGAGGGTTCTTTGATCTTTTCAAAGTTAATGGATTGACACTGAATATGGAATCATCCCACTACAGTGTGTGTGTGTATAGTGGGTTCAACACTTGAGCAAAAGCAAGATGATTTTAGTCTGGCCTCCATCTGAAAACAGATGATATTCAGACTGAAGGCTCTTTCTCCTGCTCATCTGAAGATCATAGTAGCATTGGGACCTTTATATTGTAAAGATGGCCAAAGGCCAAAAGGCAAAGGGGTAGAGTTATAAATCAGACAGACAGGAAACAGAAAGGGAGACGGAGAGAGAGAGATTAGAATCTCCTAATCTTTCTTCCTCACATGAGGAAGAGAGGGAAAGGTTTTTTTAACGCTGTGGTAAGAAAGACTCATCTTCATGAGTTCCAATCTGGCCTCAGACATTTACTAGCTATGTGACTCTGACAAGTCACTGAACCCTTATTGCCTCAGTTTCCTCATCTGTAAAATAAGCTGGAGAAGGAAAGAGCAAACTACTTTAGTATCTTTCAGTTGGACATGACTGAAACGACTGAACAACAACAATTTAATACAATTAAAAGGGAAGAGATCGTCCACAGAAATTTATCAGCAATTTTCTTCTTTGCTCCACTCCCTCAAATAAAGCTAAAGAGGTTAGGTGAGGAAGTCAAGGACTAAGTGGAGTGGAAAACCAAGAACTGGGAGAGCTGGCTACCCCTATACACCTGAACCTTTCTCTTAGGTTCCCAGAAAATTTGGAGCAATTTGAGGACACTAGGAGTGAATTCGTAAAATGCCTCACCACTGGTCCTGCTATGAAGTCTGTTCCTGGGGGAACCATTCCCTTGGCACTAAAGGCGGTTAAATTGGAAAGGTTGTCTGGGAATAGTCATATATTAAGCCATTGTCAGCCCTTAACAATTGTTAGAGAAATTTAGTCTTCCTAGGTGTAGTTCTTAGAATCTCAGGGACACACTATCACATAATTTAGTAGCTTAGTGGTGGTAATCTGGTAGGGAGTTTGGGGGCATTTAGGCATGCAGAGGTGGAATTAAACACAGAGTGAGCCATTCACAGCATGGCAGAGACTGACATCTGATTTTTTCATGGGGATCTTGGGGAGGGGCAGAGAATAGCTGAAGTTAGGATCAGCTGATTGCACTAGTCTCTTTGTTTCTCACCAGCTGCATTCCTTTGGATTGATCTTAATCATGTTCCAACCTCACCATCAGATAACTCAGCCTCATCATCAGTACTCTTTGCTCCTGAGGCCTAGAAGGTGGAGAAAAGAACTCCTCTCAAAGCCTCCATTTCCAGAGGCTCCCAGGCCAGTCATCTCTTTATTTCCTACCCAGTTGCGCTCCTTTGAACTGGACTCTATCATGCACCTGAACCAAATACCTTTCCTCCCAAACCCTGTTTCAGTTTCTTTTTGTATGTTGTCTTCCTCGTTTGGATCATAAGCTCCTTGAGGGCAGGTGATCTTTTTTTTTCAATCCTCAAAGTTTAGCGCAGCACCTATGCTTAATTAATGTTTATTAACTATTTAGGATTTTCAGAGTTGAAAAAGTACTGGCTTGCCAATATCAGGGGTTCATTGTTGTAAACAAAATACTTTATAAACCTTAAAACATTCTATGAGTGGAAGTTGTCCTTGTGGCCATTACCATGGTCCCTTCCTTCACCGTACTGCCATTATTTTTATATTTATCACTGTGGTGAAATTATTTAAATGTAACATGTGACTGTTAAGATTTGATTGGATTTGTAAAAAGTTGTGTTTATGCTTGTCAAGTTGGGAGAGGTTATAACTGATCTTAATCTCTGAAAGGCAGGGATTATATCTTTTAATACAATCACTTTGTGTCCCTTATAACATACATAGTCAATGAGTTTACAAATCATTCAAAACCAACTCCTAAAAGTATAGGGACCACAAAGAAATCAGGGATAAAAATAAGGGGATGGACCTAAGGCAGGGATGGGGAAACCTGTGACCCCATGACACCATCAAAGGGACGCACTTGAGGACCAAGAGGGCCACATGTGGCCTCAAGGCTGTAGGTTCCCCATCCCTGAAGGAGATTGCTCATTTCCCTTCCAATTTCAGCATTTCATGATTTCTACTCCAAACACAACCCTGAGAAATGTAGTAGCATAGGTGCATTTCCTGCATTTGTTCCCTTCATCTTTATCCTGTCTCCCTCATTTTTCTCCAGTGGGGTCTCATTTCAGGAAAATATGGAAGAAGCAAGGAAATACAGGGTGAGAATTCTTGTGTGTGTGTGTGTGTGTGTGTGTGTGTGTGTGTGTGTGTGTGTGTTTCCTTTAAGTGGTTCAATTGTTCTCATGCTCCTCATTAGCTCTGAAGCAAGTATTGTAGTCACTGAGCCATATTTGATTTTGTGTTCTAAAACTAAATATTTCCATCTGTAGTGGTTTTGTTCCTTAATTGGAAAAAATAAAATTCAGCTAGTTTATGTAATAGCTTAGAATAGTTTATTCTTATAAGGAATAACCTTTAGAATAAGAATATGTTTCTGTCCCTGGACATGTGCTTTACAAGTTGCCTGGGACTCTGAGAGTTTAAATCATTTACTTAAGAAATAAATTACTTAAATAATTTTAAAAGCACTTAAAAATGTTTTAACAAGCTGAATAAGTTGTGGTATATGGTTGTGATGGAATACTATTGTGCTATGAGAAATGTGCCATGATGTGTTCAATAATCTTAGAAAGGCATGGAAAGACTTGCATAAAATGGTGAATAGCAAAGTGAGCAGAACCAAGAGAAAATTGTATACAGTAACAGCAACATTGTTTTATGAACGACTTTGAGCAACTAAGTCATTTTGACTTATAAATATACAAATTTTTTTAAAAGGACATATTAAGAAAGATACTATCTGCATCCAGACAAAGAACTGATAAATAGAAGTGTGTATGGGATAATTTTACATATGTGTATACATATATGTGTGTATGTGTATGTATGTGTTTATACACATATATATGTATAGTGTGTATATATCTCTTTGTGTCTAATAGTAGAGATTCCTAGGACAGAGAAGGATAAAAAGGAAAAAAAAGAAATTTATACAATAACTTTGTTGCATATTTGGAAGGAATAACAAGTTATAATATGGTAGATTTTCAGTTGCATGTGCAATCATCCTTTTTTATTGTACCATATTATGAAAATGCTTGTTTTGTTCTGTGAATTGAAAATAAAATAAACAACAACAAAAAAAGAATATTAGGCAGAAAATGCTCTACTTTCCTGCATGAGTGACCTCAAGCTGTGGAGATTTCCAAGTTACCAAGAAAGACGTACCTGAGTGCTGAACTTGGGAGTCACAGAACATAAATTCAAATTCCAAATCTGCTCATTAATTATTACATGTGACCTTGGGCAAGTCACTTATTCTCTGGGCCTACCCTTCCTTATCTGTCAAATGAGGGGGAAAGGACTAGATGACTTTGAAGTTTCATTTAAATGCTGTGATTTCTATGACACTTTGAATAGTCATAAGAAACAAAAGTCAGGCAAAAGCTGTTTCTTGAGTAATCCACTCAACTTTTGACAACAGTGACTAACATCAAGGAAGACTTCACTGAACAAATCCCAAGCCATATTCACTGCTTTGGAGACTGCTTCTCAGTCCCCTCAATCCCCATCCTTCTTCCAAGTAGAATGAAGAAAAGTCAAGTTTGGGCACCATTGCTATGGGTAACATGGAAACATTCATGTTGCTGTATCTCCAAGAGGAGAATACATTATTGATGTTCTAGAAACTGTGATCAACAAAATAAATTCTGAGGAATAGTGACAGGGCTAGGGATGGCAGCCAACCTTCGTCCCTAAAAATAATCTCTAGCCTGATATCCTTCACTGGGTCCATTATATCAATACCCATAGCATCACATACCAAAAGGAAAGCAAAGTTTGAAATATCCCAGATAACAATTATATTTAAGCCATTTATTGAAGAAAACTGGAGGCAGGGTAGCTTTATAACATCTGAGAAGAATAAACCTCTGTGACCTTCGTGAAAAGGACTGACCCCCTTAGAGTTATATATAGAGAGAGATCCCTTAGAGAGCACATTGAGAGTTTCCAAAGGAGATGATGGACATCAGGTGAGAGGTGGGTATAGTGCCTTCCTTGTGTCCTCATAAAATTTCTGAAGTGGCAATTGTCATTCACACAGACACTAGCCTCTTCAAGGTATCTACTGGGTACCATAGGCAGCAAGCATCAGGAAGGGAAAGAGAATCAAAGAACTCTGACTATCCATGCCTCCTGAGCAGAAACTTAGAAAAGGATATTAGGCAGTGCTCACAAGACATCGCAGTTTTCAGAAATCCTACACTTCTATCTAATGCTATGAGCCATCAGATTCATAACTGAATCATGAGAGGTTTAAATTTGTAGAGTCCCCAGCAACCAGGACATGGAAGAGTCATCTGTGGAGGAAATAGCCCTGAGGCAGGATTATTTTCACTGCTTGAGTAGCATGGCAGTGCTTCTCAACCTTCCTAATGCCACGACCCTTTAATACAGTTCCTCATGTTGTGGTGACCCCCAACCATAAAATTATTTTCATTGCAACTTCATAACTGTAATTTTGCTACTGTTATGAATCATAATGTAAATATCTGATATGCAGGATGTATTTCAATTAAACATAACCCACAGGTTGAGAACCGCTGATGTAGAGTGAGCAGAGAACAATATTCACTATTTACCTCCTTGACATCCAACCAGTGGGAGAACATTCCTAGAACCCCTCACCCCACCCTGGTCTCTTCAGTGAAAGACTAAAGAACTCCTTAAAATACTGACTAGTCAGTGGCATGATAACAGAGTCCTCTAGCCCTTAATATATCATCTATAGCAAGACACGGGCAGCTAGATGGTGAAATAGATAGAGCCCTGGGTCTGGTGTCAGGAAGATCTGAGTTCAAATTCAACCTCAGACACTTACTAACTATGTCATCCTGGGCAAGTTACTTAATCCCTATTTGCCTCCATCCCTTATCTGTAAAATGGGGACACACTGGAGAAGGAAATGGTGAATCACTCCAATATCTTCACCAGGAAAACCCCATGGACAAAGTCACAGAGTCAGCCACAACTTAATGATTGAACAGCAACAAATGGCGAGACAGTGTTGGGTATAGGGACTGAACCTTATTCTCTTAGAGAATTGATTAGTACACTGAAAATTTACCACCACCATAGGTGATAGAGAGACAACTAGAAGACACAGTAGTCAGAGTGCTACCCTTTGAGTCAAGAAGACCTAAATTTGAATCCTGCTTCCAAGATTTACTAGCTATATGACCCTGGGAAAGCCTCAACCTCTTTAAGCCTGTAAAATGAAAGGAGTTGGATTCAATGGCCTCTCAGGCCCCTTCCAAGTCTACATATATCATCCTGGGATATGCTAAGGGTCACACAATCAACTGATGTCAGAGGTAGGAGTTAAACCCAGATCTTTCTCACTCCTAGGCTTTCAATGTGGCCTCTAAGTAATACTGCTTCTGTCTTCTAGAATTATAGATTAGAATATATGCAAACAATTGAATAAATGAACCAAGACAGATAACCATATTTTATCATGATTTTTTTTTACTTCTTTCCTTTTTTTTAGTTCAAAATCTTTTAGATAAAATACTTGATCAGGAATTTAAAATGCCCAGTACCATTAAATGGTAGTTACTGGTTCTTTATATTGCATATATATCACAATCCGATCCCTATGGCAAACAAAGATAAGGAGAAGACTGTTCTCATTTTCCCAGCAGGGAAATCATGTCACATGGGATTTCTAAAGCACAAGACTATTCAGAGACTCACCGAGAAAGTGGTAGGCTTTATGAACTTCTTAGAAGTACAGATCTATCTGGATAACCTTACTGTTTTTAGGAAATCATTGGAAGATGATGAGGAGAGGCTAGTGAAGGTGTGGTATAAGTTGGAGGCTACTGGCCTAAATCTGTCACTTACAAACTGTGATGTTTGCAGATCACCTGTCCAATATATGGATCATGAGGTATCTCAGCATGGAGTAGATACTAACCCTGAGGAGAAGGAAGTACTTATTACCTGATCTCTTCCAAAGAAATATCAAGAACTGAAGATACTTTGGGGGTTTGGTCATTTTTTTTTATCAGATTTGTGGAGAAATTGTGTCATCATTGCAAAGCCTCCCAGCGATCTCACTCTCGGGGCGTCTTTGGCTCCCCACACTTGTTGGAAGGAGCCACAAGTGGAAGGACAGGAGTAAAGTTCCTAAATGAACTAAAAGGATGTGGATACCTTATCCCATGGACCCAGTGCATCTGAGACCATGGTGATTCCTACAGTTAAGGTGAAGGCAACCTGTGACTCAAAGGCAGCAAGCAGACTCAGCGTTAGGATTACGAAATATCTACATTGCCATTCTTCTTTCTACATTGTAGCTCCTCTCTCTAGCACCTAGATATGTATTTGATATATATCAGAAGATATAAATATGTACACAGTTATTGGTTTGGTGGGGGGAGGGGTTTGCCTCCTTCCTTTTTAAAGTCTTTTACATAGAATTTTCAAGTCTTCATGAAAATACATTTTTACCAGTAGTTATTAAGTGTACTTTATCCTCAGCCAAGTGAGCTCATCATTCCCATATTTTGGGTTGTGCTGCAGAACTAGAAACCCCAATTAAACAACTACATGTTTAATTCTTTCTCAGAAACATCTCCCAGGGATTAAGCCACAAATTCTATTGTCCCTTTAGCCCACAAATTCGTCCTGGGGCTGGGAGGATATTCCCTTAACTCTTTGCTCATCCTGCCTCTTCCTCTTCCTCGGATCATTGGTAGAAAATGTTGGCAGAGCTATTTTTAGGAATTGCCTTGGCCACTAAAAGGAAAGAACTGTCCTATTGCCTATCCAAGACCCCAGCCCCACTTACCTAGTCCTTACAGAGGTACCTGTCTTTAATGTTCTCTTACCCCACGGACAAAAGGGAAAATAATTCAGTGCCCATCCCTTACCTCTTTTGAATTGAACCAAAAATAAAAGACTGTTCTCTACTAGGTCTATGTTGCTAGTCCTTAATCTCCACTCCTCCCATATATTTTGAAGTCTTTTCAGTAGAGCCTGTGGCAGAGAGAGACAAAACAAAGCCCAAGAAGTATATCCTGATTATTTTTTAAGAACGAAAGGATCCAGTTGAGCCTGCCATTGGCAAGATCTGAAAAATGGAGACAGAGAGTAATGATATCTTCTCTTAACCAGGAGAGGAAAGGGAAGTATCACATTAAGTCAGGAAACAGTCCCAAAGCATTAATTCAGTGTGAAGGAGGTCATTTAAAATGTTTTAAGTGAGAAAAGGGATGTTGATATTTTAAGGCTATGTTACTTTAATTCTATTTAAAGGAATAGTATGAAGAACGTTCTCTCTGTGGACACATTAGGGTGTGTGAAGCCATGATCCCTCTAAGGCCTGTCATGGTTTTCTTATACATTCCTTGGACAGTTTTTCTACTCCTAGAGCTGAAACTCAGAAGGTTATAAATCTAGAAGAGGACTCAGAAGTCATCTTTTCCAAGCCTCTTATTCTACAGGTGAGGAAAATGAGTCCTAAGACTTACCCAGGAATAAGTAAGAAGGGGGAGGATTAAGAAAGGATTAGTAGCCTGTCCCTCTGTGATTGAGGAACAGGGATCCTCAGAACCCAGGAGAGCTATGGGAACAATATTAAATGTTTATCTGATTTAATCCTTTAATTCTTAAAAGCTTTTAAAAGGCCATTTCCTCCAGATTCATATCACAAAGAGGATCTTGGGTTTACATTACACTTAGGACTTTGCTCAGTTCAATAATTTTGAATTTGGACAGAGGAAAAGGAACATGATCCTAGTATTTGAGAAGGAAGAAATCTTAGTGATCATTTTAATGAAATCCCTTCATTTTACAAATATGGAAACTGAGTCCCAGGGAGGTGAAGTGATTTGCCCAGTCAAACAATTCATAAAAGCTCAGATTTGAACCTAGGTCCTCCAACTTCATGCCACTTTTGCATGGTGTCCCCTTTCACTAAAAGTTTTCAGGTGATGGTTGTTGAAGTGTTGTAGAGGATTCCTGGGGAGGCATGGATTAAACCAATGATTTCAAAAATCCTTTCAGCTCCAGACCTTTTATTTTGTGGTTTGCTGTATTCATAGGTCCTGGAAAGACATCCAACTTCCCTCTGTGAGCTAGCTCTCTTTTTCTCTATAGAAACTGGGAGTATTAAGGCCATGAGAACAGGGCATTATGTGGAAAAGTCATTGGCGTTTCCTAGAAAATTTTTGAAATGATCTTTCAATAACAAAAAGCTTATTTCTCCCCGGTAGAGACTGAAGGAAGAAGAGGAGGTCCACAGATCAATCCCTGCCACCATGACGGGAGTCCAAGGTATCCTCCCATTGCTCTGGCCTCCCCACATCCTCCTGTGTGGGACAAAGATGACCATTGCCCAAGTAAAATAAGCAGAGATATCTCCAAGTAGAGACAGGAAGGATTTATTTAATTATTTCTTCTTGCAAGAAGGGCGGTCTCACTACTAGAGGCAGTCTAATAGGACAGGCAAAATACAAAATGCAAAGCTTGGTTATATACCCAAAAGACCATCCCTTTCTCCCCCTCCCCCTTGTTCTGTCCTGTTCCCACTAATCAGGAGCTGAGGCACACATTCTTAACCGCAAGAATTTGCTGGCATTGCAGGTAAAATGTCAATAATGTCAAAAACCAGAAGGTACAGGTCTGGATAATATGGAAATAGACAAAATATGACATCAGTATTATAACAGATAAATGTCATCTTTATTAATAGAGTCAAAATATAGATATGACAGCAGCTGGAAGACATCCACTTTGTCAATGCAAATATGAAAGTAGACAATATCTCATGAATAATGGGGATGTTGGGGACTTTGGGTCATGGTGACCCTCCCTTGCAACAGGAAGGTAGAAGATATCATATGAATCATGGAGATTTTGGAACATGATGACCAGTCTGTACATCAGTCTTTCCAAATTTGAATTTGTACAGGTCAAGGGGAAATTAAGTCAGTAGCCAAGTTTGAGAAACACGTACTTTCCCTTCCTATATATTAGTTAAGCTCATCAAAACCTTCAATTCATGACCAGGGAAGGAGGGCAAAAGAAGTACCGTAGGTTGCTAGATCTTTAGAATTTTACTAAAATTTTGCTCAGATTTCTAAGATGTTACCTGAGAAGTTTTCACTTTTATTCCATTCACTCCCTTCACAAAAAGTTCCACTCCCTTCCTAAAGTTCAAAGAAGGGATGCCATGAGCTTTGTAGATGCTTCATAGATCCCAGCATCTTTCCCACCAAGAAAGTCATTTGTAGTATCTATGAAAGAGCAAAGAAGATATAAGGAGAAATGGATCAGTGCTGCTACTCCAAGCCACAGCAGGGATGGAAATGTTCTCCATGTCATTGCTCTGAGGATCTGAAAGAAGCATTTCACTTTAGGAACTTTCTGAGTATCATCCCTGGGGCTAGACAAGCCCCTAGAGAGGGCCATGAGAGTCCACCCTGCTTCAACTCCCCCCTCTCCTTTTTTAATCCACTAAATTACTAAATAATGCATGGGAGTTCCCTAAGCTGATGAAACCACAGATCCTAATTACTGGCCAATTAACTCCCCTACCCTACTTCTTGACCTCAGCCGTCATACCCTACAAACATTTATTTTTGATTACTAAAGGGAATAGGAAAGAGGGCCAAATGCTGAGCAAATCCCCTCTATCAGAAAGACTCAGAAGATGATGGTAAGTGACGTTGTATTGAGCAATCATCCACATGATGCAAACCCCAGTTTGGCAACCTCATATGTAACCTGTCTAGGACATTCAAGAAGTTTCCTGATATGCTGTAAAATCACAAGACACTGCCTGTCCATAGGTCACTTCTATCGTTTCTCATTTCTCTGATATCACTGGATGTGGAGTTCCTAAGGCACTGGGTTATTCTTGGGGATAAGACAACCTGCCTTAAAGGCTGACAAGGAACAAATAAGCAGGTAGTAAACAGAGGGCAGACCTTGGGGTCTATTGAGGGTCATCAAGATCATTGCAACTTGGTTTTCACAACCAAGTGGCATGAAGGAACCAGATTTCCATCTGTTCCTTTCTCATCCTTTAAATGTAGGGTTTCCTTAAGGGTCATTTTTTGAATCAATAAATCAATCAATAAACATTTATTAAGCACCTACTATGTGTCAGGGGCTGTTCAAAGAGCTGATGATACTAAAAGAGGCAAAAGATAATTCCTGCCTTCAAGGAGCTTACTCTTTCCCCTGGGCGATCCCATTCCTCCTAGAGCTTTAACTACAGCTACTAAATAAATGACTCCAAAATCTCTGTTTCTAGGCCCAGTCACTCTTTTGGGCCTCTGAATTGCATCTCTAGCTCCCTCAAGATATCTCTTCCTGGGTGTCCCACCAGCAAACCAAACCTTCCACAGGCTATCCCTAAAGCCTGGACACATAGGAAATCTCATTAACTGTGAATATTTTCTCTTTTTTTTGTTGTTGTTTTTTGTTTTTTGCTTTTTGGAGTGGGGAAGGCAGGGCAATTGGGGTTAAGTGACTTGCCCAAAGTCACACGGCTAGTAAATGTTAAGTGTCTGAGGCCAAATTTGAACTTGGGCCCTCCTGACTCTAGGACTGGTGCTCTATTCACTGTGCCATCTAGCTGCCCCAACTATACATATTTTTAAGAAATGAAATGAATGAAATTTTCAACAACATTTTATTTAATTA
This sequence comes from Pseudochirops corinnae, assembly GCA_028646515.1. Taxonomy (NCBI): domain Eukaryota; kingdom Metazoa; phylum Chordata; class Mammalia; order Diprotodontia; family Pseudocheiridae; genus Pseudochirops; species Pseudochirops corinnae. The sequence continues at coordinate 504,105,896 of CM053585.1, forward strand.
GCATAAATTTTATCCATGACAATTTCATATGGCATAAAAGCTTTCATTAGCTATTGGGGTCTATTTTCCATATTAATGAAATTAATTGAATTTAAATAATTAATGAGATTTCCTATATGTCTCCTATTCTTCCTATGATATCTCATTTATGCTAATTATATAAGGGATTTAGAGTAGATGACCTCTAATGTGCTAAATCTATGATCCTATGTTAGGACCTTGAAATGACTGCGGTCCCCTTAAATAGTAACAAAACACTAGCTACCTCTGTGGCCTTGGGTAAAATCATTCAATCTTCCTGGGTCTCATCAGCAAAATGAGGAATTTAGAGTCCCTAATTCTAGACTATGATCTCATGAACTCAGATAATAGACACACAGTCTATCATCAAGCCAATATTTTAAGACTCACCAGTGTGGTAGAATATGCCAGTTTATTTACACTTTTGGCATAGCCTCCAAGGACCCAGGTTCACTTCCACACTACAAGGAGGCATCAGAGTAGGACTTTAGTGGAGGGCATCGTCCTTGCTAACTTTTTATTCCAGAGCTAAAAATGATGCCTATTTCAGTTGCCCCTGGGAACTATACTTGTGTTGTAGTGAAATTTTTCAAAGGGCTAATCTCTAATTATTAGTTTATACTTCCTACTCTCATCAAAAGAAGAGACAACAAGCCTCTCCTCTTTATTTCATTTACTGACTCCTTTGTTCATTACATCCAGTAAGAGAAGATGTTATGAAGGGGCCTCCTTCTCTCTGAGGCCATACGGCCACAAGGAACAGACCTTTGGTCCTTCAACTCTGTCTTTATTTTTCTTTTCACCTGAAGGAGACTGGAGCCTCTGCCCTGGTGAGTTCGGCAGGGTATTCTAGTAATCGCATTGTTCTAGAGTCTGGATTACAGAGCCAGCACAGCACTGATGCTCTGAGGGATAAAAGTGACCTTTAGGACAAGGACTCATCCAACGGAGATGGGAAACCAGAGGTGGGTGGGAACTTGGTGGGAGCTCAATCTCTGTAATATGCTTATGACTTAGCTCAGCTAGAAGTTATAAGCCTATTCCCCACAGAGATTGAGGTGGTATAAGGTAGAGTATGTCCCTCAGGGAATGGGGGTACTATAGGTACTTGTCTTTCTCTTATACTTCTGTAGTAAAATATCCCTTGGTAAAAGAAAAACAAAAAACACACGGATTTTTCCACCTCATTGTCATGCTTATGGACAAAACGTTTCCTGAGCATTTTGATGATAAGTAGGCATGTCTCAGTCAATCCTGGCAAATCCTCAGCAATGTTCTGGTTCTGGGTAATCTGAATACTGCAAAGAGGAAATGTTGGCAAACCAATAAGGGGCACATAACAGAGATCTAATTGAGAATTTGCTGTAGCGTATAACAACCTTGGGGGCAACCAAAGGTGACAGAACCTAGCAACGGATTTAAATTTGCTGCTGTCCGGTGATAATTCAGTCACACAGTAACTATGGTGCTCCAACAGCAGAAAGCATTCATATGAAAATCAACTTATGGTTGTTAAATGTTTCCAGATGATGATTTGGACCTGACTGGTTAGTTGTGCATTTCCTCCATGGCTTGTATTAGAAAGTTAATTCCACTCTAATTTAGAAAGGTTGAATTTGAGTTTTTAAGAACAAGAGATAACAGATCTGGTAACAGATGGGTAAGGGAGATGCTTAAATCTTTGTGATGTATTAAAAACATATTAATAGACTCCACCCACGCATACACAAAAGGAATATCCTACACTCTAGCTATAATATTGTCCCCCAGGTCATACAACTGCATCATGGGCAACACTCATTGCTTCTGTAACTAGTGAAAATGTCTTAAATGGGATGTGGGTGAGGGATAGAATGACACCTTTCATTCCTCCCCAGGGATATCATGACGGATGAAGGTTCAGATGCTGATGGAAAGAAAAATACCCATCAGGAAGTGCCATGGCAAGCAGAAAATGATTTTTTTTGTCTCGTGTATCAATGTTACTTGCCAATTCCTTTTGTGTCTGGTTTTTAAAAGCAAGCACCTCTATCTCATCAGGTTTTATGTTGTAGTGTTCCAGAGAGTTTCCAGTGCCCAATAAAAGTAGCCAGTCGAGAGTCTAATTGACAGATTACAAATCAAAAAGGCTAGCAAGGCTTAAATAAGCTTATATATTATTTATACCAGGAATGTACCTAAGTCATGTAGAAGTAAAGGGAAGGCTAGGCCAACTTAAAAACTAGAGCATGACTTCAAAGAATTTGGAAATCCCGAAATTCAGCTTCCTGTTGGGTTTCTTGCCTTAGAAATTTTGTTCACATTCCTCCAACAAATAGTCTCATGATTTATTATCCATTTTATTTGACCCAATTCAGAGGAGAGCAGGTACCATATCACTGTCTCCATAGGACTAAATGGGACATACTAGTAACCCACACTAGTCTTCCTAGGTATATAATAGCCTGAAACTTTTGATCCCTGAACAACCATGGAAATCCATTTGATCCTAGACCTCTAGGCAGACTTCTGGGATTCCATATTCTAGGAACCCCTTTCACAGTTCAGGATTATGATTTCTATCCCAGCAAGTCTTATAAGCCTCTATATTCTCTAATTCTTGATCAAGCAGTCAGACTACTGTAGCCTTCCCAAAAAAGGAATGTGCTAGAGAGCCAAATCATATAGTCATCTTAGCCAGTATGGTATCTTTATCTGGGGCTTATCAATGTGGTTCTAAGGTGTCAGACAGAATCAGGAGAGATCTGAGTTCCAATAACGACCTTTAGCAAGTGACTTAAACTTTATTTATTTAAACTCAGTTTCCACATCTGAAAAACAGGGATAGAACACTTACATTATCTAATTCACATGACTGATTTGAGGAAAGCACTTTACAAACTTTAAAGCAATAAGTAAATATGCGCTGTTACAGTTGCTTTAATTATATTTTGGTCTATATCAAATGGGAGCTCTTACAGGAAAATAACTAACCTGAATGATTTTGAAGCCAAGAGTAGACATAATGGACAATTAATTCTCTGACTTTAAAATAAAAGAAACCATATGATGGACCCATAGGTCTGAGCCATAAGAACAGAACCTTTAAAACATATGCATATGTTAATAAAACAGGATCAACAGGGCAAGTGGCAGTTGACTACTAATAAAAGAAAGTCAATGACTCTTGTTGATTAGGGGAATAAGCAGAAATAGGAAATAAAACAGCCTAGTTATCAGAGAACCACTGTTCCCACTGTCAATGCAGGTAATGAAAGATCTGATGACTAAAATACCATTGTTAGGTTTAAATACATTCCATGCATTTGAGAAAAGTCAGTTATGGTTTATTATTTCAATTTTTGTTAGAGGATATAAAAGCAGCTGCATCAATTTTGCAAAGATAGCCATAAAAGAAATCAGACCAAGTAAAAATTTTACACTTGGCATAGGTATTATATCAAAATTTATGGATTATATTTTCGGCATCTCTTCGGCAGCATATAAAACCCTTGGCAATTAACACTCTGTTTCAGGCAAGAAATTCTATGTACACATTCTCATTTAGGTCTTTGTCCTTTAAAGAAAGGACAGAAGATAATTGGAAACAGCTTTCAAGCCATGATACTTTTTCCGTTTTTCTCTGAGTGGGTGTTATACTGTGCAACTTTGTCCTTGCAAGTAAAAATGGAGTCCTATAAAAATCAATGCATAGCACAAGCATGTTTAGAATGAGTTGGTCCTTTGTACACCTCTAATGAGTCAGGAAGAAAAGGTGTTTCAGACCTGAAATGTTAGAGCTAGAAGGAATTTTAGAGCACAGCTATAGCTAGCAATTTGTTTACCTGAAACAATATGAACTATATACTCAAATAACTTTTTAAGTCAAATTCAGTTGGATGGGGAGAGATCCCTGGACACCATGAAGCAGCTAGCTGTTAGGGAAGACTTTGAGTGATGAAGTTATGTTTGTGGGGGAATAGGATCCAAGTGGGCCAGGGAGGAGCTCAGGGGCTGAAGAAGGAAGTATACCTTCTGGTAGTTTCCCATTTTTAATAATCCATACAGCTAACTGGGTGCTAAGCTTGTATATTTTTCATGCTGTTCAAGTTTTCAAGTTCATGCAAGTGCTGACACCACCCTCTAAATGTATGTGACTTGGAACAAAGCCCAGTTGCCCCACCCTAGTTATGGTTCTCCACTGGAGAGCTTACCTAGTTCAATTTATTCATTTTACAGATGAAGAAATGAAGCTCTACAAAGACCAAGAGATTTGACCAAAGTCTTACAACTAATTGGTGGAAGAACTGGATCTAGAACCTCAGGCATCTGCATCCCAGATCTGAAAGATCATCTTTAAATAAAAGATGCATTAGGAATTCTAGGGAAATGAAGCTACGCTAAAACAAGAACAATAACAAAACATTTGTTCCCGAAAACCAAGAAAAGCCCTGTCAAAAAGAGCTTGTTTAAGTGACTTACTATAATAGCTTAGAATTCAAATCACAGAGATATAATCTTCCTAAAAATTACAAGTAGTTCACTTGTTCAAAGGAAGAAGAGCAGAGTGAAGGTGTTTACATTTAATTTTTCATTAGAGTAAAAGTAGTCTTGCTGCACAAGCCAAAGAAAGAAAATATCAACAGAGATGCTCCTTTCTGAAGCAAAAATAAGAGTAGTAAATGAGCACAAGCCCTTTCCAAAGATAATTAGTGTGCACTCGGGAACTGCCCCACCATATCTCCTACTTAATGAAGTTTTTTTTACTCACTGATTTTTTTTAATCTTTACTGATTCCTTTAGTTAAGATTTCAGCCCACTGACCTTTCTTATTTAAATCTTCACAAAACTGCACCCTCTTAACATTGGGCAAGTTTCCCTTCAAACATTCACACCCACCTGACCAGATGACAGCCTGAATTTGTAATAATGAATGATAGTTACACATTTTTCTCACTAAGTTCATTGCTCATAATTAATCATGTATTTTAGGTATAATCCTATGGGAGGGGAAAGGTAGGCATAATAAAATATTTCTTCACTGTGCCTCTAAGAGTTTTTTCCATTTGTCTCCTCTCTAGTCACAAGATCACTGCTGGAGTTCAGTATCTCTTCTCACCTCTCTCCGGGACTTCTGTAATAGTTTCTTAATTAGTCTTCAATTCTGCTAAAAAATAATGCCAACATAGTCTCTGTTAGGTACAAGATATGACTATGTTGCATAGTGAGGAAGCTCAGACTATAGACCATATGTCAACCCCATCAACCTCTCCACCTTCCTTCCACCTATCCCACAGGGACCATGCTCTGAAGCATCTAATCCACTCAGTTCTGAACCTCACACACAGATGTCCATGCTGTCCTCATTGATGACAGCTCTGGACCTAGATCCCTGACTGCCTCCCTGCTGTCTGACCATCATGCAAATGGAATACCACCCCCACCACCACCACCACCACTTTCTACTTTTTGCTCTGGAAACATTTACTAAATCAATACTTCTGGAAAGAGCAGGTCAATTATGAATTGCCCTATAATTCCACTCACCATCCTTGTGATGTCCCAGATCAGAATACCCTTTCTTAGTCACCATTCCACTACGTATGTCCTTTCTCTCTATTAACACAGAATGCCTTCCTTAAGGTCAGGGACTCTCTCTTTGGTGTATATATTTCCAAGGCTTAGCACATTGATTGGAGAATAGTAAAAATTTAATAATCTTTTTCATTCAAAAACCATCAATGGCTCCCTACTTCCTACAGGATAAAATGCAAACTCTTCAGCATTTAATGCCATTCACAATCTGGTTCCCACTACCCTTTTTCTAACCTTCATAGGATCACAAATTAGAGATGAAAGGTACCTCAGAGGCTATCTGCTCCATCCTTTTCATTTTACAGTTGAGAAGACCTAGACCCAAGGAAATTAAATGACTTGCCTGAGGTCACACAAGTGGTAAGCATCAGAGGTGGGATCTGAACTCAGGTCCTCTGACTGCACTGTATCACATTATTTCATACACACTTTTACAAATTCTACATTCTAGTCAAAATTACTTGGTGTCTATGGTCTCAATTCAACATTCCTTCCATTTCCAGAAGTCATCCTTCCTACTAGTAACTCTCTCCTACCTAATCTCTACTGCTCAAAATACTGTCTTCCTTCAAGGCTTAGTTTAAGTGCTTCCTGCTCCCTAAAGTGATCACCACCACCCCCCAAAATTTTTTTTTATTTCTCTTTTCCTTCTCAGTTTTCCTCCTATTATATTGCGTAGATCCTTGAAGGCAAAAATGATTTTGCTTTTATATCCTTAGTGCCTAGAATAGTGCTTGGCACAGAATGAGGACCTAATACATATTTGCTGAAAATGAATTAAAGTTAAAGGACATTTGTAATTACAAGTAAGTGAAACTATAGTAAGAAGTGGAAAGTAGAAGGAACTTCCAGATTACAGAGTAATGTATAAACATGTTTGTAAGCTATGGCCCAGGTCTTTCTTTCTATAAACACTCCAAACTTGGATTCACACATTCTTTGTCCAATCTGAGGCCTGACCAAAAGGTGTCATATTTTCTCTTTGGCTCATTACTCCTCATCATGAGTTTACTTCAGAAAAAATTTTCAAATATGCTCGTATAGGTTTCTACAGATCTAAGTAACAAACAGTCCATAGCTCCCTTATAAGTATTCAAGGTAGTAAATGCATACCAGATATAGGACATTCTTTATTTTACCTCTGCAATAGATGCTGAAGACACAAAGGACTAAAATAAACCCATTAACAGATATCAGAAACATATGTCACTTACCATATTCCCTCTCAGAAAAGTGAACTTAGACTAGTCATTGGAGCAACATACTGACAGTCTAGTGGATTTGTAGCTTTCCCATAGGACTTGACAATGATTTTTTCTGAGATTAGTTAGTTATGATCAAATCAAATAGGATACTCCCTCCTACATCTTCTCGATCTTCTTTGATCTCTTCTTTTATAAAATTTCTTTTTCTTTGAGAGTCAATTTTGTCCTTTTCTTTAGGCTTGGGATGTAATACGCTGCGTATCTCCAGCACCTATGAGCCTAATGAAGTCATCACCAGGCTTATTTTCATAGAGAAAGGATTCTGCTCTTTATTACCTTGAATGGATGAACATCTTGAGAAACTCTCATCTGCATAAACAAAACAAGTCAGTCTGGACCAGTTCATCATTGGAAACATGACAGATCACATCAATGGTGTCTCGGTTTTAGAGGTATGGCACTTGTAGAGAAATGACCCACATTCAGCCTCAGCACTCAGTACTTCTCATTGCCCCCTCAGATATGGACAGTGTGTATGGGAGGCCTCGTCTAGATGTTGTTCAGAAGGCAGCCAGGTTTCTATTTATGTTTCTTATGGTAGTATTTTCTTTCACTCCTGGTCTTGTCATGCTTATGACAGGTGTCCCAGAAGATACACCTAGTAAGATCACGATGCAAAAAGTAAGTGTAGATGCCCAGAGTTGGTTTGGAAAGGGATGAGAGTCAGGCCTGCGTGTTTGTCACTTCTTGCCACAAAGACACTCTCCCCTCAGTGAATGCAAACCTGTTCATTGCACCTATAGCACACTTTGGAGACTGGCATGCAGTACAAGTAAGAGTTAAACCAGAAATTCGGGCCATAAACAAACTTTGGTACCTTTGTTCTTTGTGTGAGATTATGTCCATTTATGCAGATGAGAGTTTCTCAAGATGTTCGTCCATTCGAGGTAATAAAGAGCAGAATCCTTTCTCTATGAGAACAAGCCCAAAGTTAGCTATGGAATGAGTCATATGTTCTTCCCACTTCCCTTTCTCTTTCCTTTGCCCCTGGATCAGTTTTCTTGTTGTTGTTCTTCACTTGTTCAGTTGTCTCCAACTCTTTGTTACTCCATAGACCACAGCACTCCAGACCTTTCTGTCCTCCACTAGCTTTCCAAGTTCATGTTCATTTTCCATTGACACTATCTATCCATCTTATCCTGTCTTCTCTTATCCTTTTTCCTTCAGTCTTTCCCAATATCAACATCTTTTCCAATGAGTCCTGTCTTCTCACTGTTGTAGTTAAAGTATTTAAAATTCAGCTTTAGTATTTGATCTTCCAATGAATTGTCTGAATTAATTTCTTTTAGGTATTGACTGATTTGATCTTCTGGCTGATGAAGAGACTCCCAAAAGTCTTTTCTAGCACCACAATTAAAAGCTCAGTCAATTACAATACTCAAATACCCCAAAGCGTACATCTGGAAACATAGACAAAAGACAAAACCATATTTCCAAGTCAGTCACCACCATGGGGTCCTTGAAATGTGAACTAGAATTCCTACACAGAAAGATGAAAGTATTCCTGCACAAAAGAAATCTGGGAAACTTGCATGTGAATTGCCATATCATCACTCCAACATCTGTGCAGACTTGCAAAACCACACAACCCCCCCTAGGTCTAGTTTTCCTGAGGCCCTTGTTTACTCAACAAAATAATCTTTCATTATTCTCATCTATAACACGCAAATCTTTCAAAGATTTTCCTTTTCTCTCCTTAGTGTTCACACTGATTTTCCTCATTATCACTTATCTGGAGAGGCCTTTGCTACCAAATATAGGAACTGGAATGGGTAGAAGAAACTATCTCCTTCACTGTAAAATCTTAAAACCAGCAGTCCTCATTCTGACTGCTATAGTGAATAACTCTAAATGGCTTAATATAATTGGACCCAGGAGGAGGGTTCCTTTAGTGGGGTTAATTCATACTTAGTTGCTATAATTGAGCAAAAGGCAATAAAGCAAGGTACATCTAATTCATCCATGCAACTCATTCTGGTTGGGTAGTACATAACAGAGTTTTCTCTGAAACACTTGGAGTACATTCATTTAGTTTTGAGTGTGAGATCTTTTCAGGTCCAGAGACACAACTATGGTCCACAGTGCTTCTGGACAGTTCAGAATGATGCCAGGTTACCCTAGGTCTGACATTAAAATTTATTAAAAAATTGGTGACATTAAAAAAAATGGTGGCACAGTGGATAGAGTGCTGGGCATGGAGTCAGGAAGACTTGAATTCAAATCTGGCCTCAGACACTTACTAGCTATGTGACAATAGGCAAGTCACTTAACCCTGTTTACCTCAGTTTCCTCATCTATAAAGTGAGCTAGAGAAGAAAATGGCAAACCACTCCAGTATCTTTGCCAAGAAAACCTCATGGACGGTATTGTGTGCCATGGTTCACAAGATCATGAAGAGCTGAACATGATTGAAAGACTCAACAACAGCAACAAACATTCATAGTTGCTTCTTACTTGTTCTAGACTCCTGTCTGTCCTCTTTCCAATCCATCTTCCATACAGCTCCTAAAGTTATCCCTAAAGCGCAAGGCTGATCATACCATTCTCCTTAAGAAGCTTTGTTGGCTCTCCACCTTGAGACTAAAGTACAAACTCCTCTCTCAGGAATCTGAAGCCTTTTACTATGTGACTTGAACCTGTCTTTCTGAGTGGACCACATTATTACCTTCCCTCTCTCATCATCTTCATAGCTAGCATTCATCTTGCACCTACTATATGCAAGGCACTATATATATACAAAATGCTTTACAAATATCTCATTTGATCTCCACAACTACCCTGGAAGGTAGCTGTTACTATTTCCCCCTTTTTTCAGATGAGGAAACTGAGGCAAACAGAGGTTAAGTGACTTGCCCAGGGTCACACAACCAGTGTCTGAGGCCAGATTTGGAGTTGGGAAGACCTGAGTCTGAGGGCCCAGCACTCTATCCACTGTGTCAGCCACAATATGTGATCTCCCACCCTCATGCCTTTGCATGGGCTGTTCCCCATATCTGGAATGCTCTACCTTTATACATCTGCCTCTTGGGATCCCTCACTTTCCTCAACTGTCATTGCCAAAGTCACCTCCTTGAAAAGGGGGACCTGTCTTGACTCTACCAGTTGTTCCTATTCTCCCTCCTCCCTCCAATTACTTTGATTTATTTTGTATTTACTTATCTGCACACAGGCACCTTTTTTGCAGTTGAAGGTGAGCTGCTTAAGGGAATAAACTATTGAATATTTTTATTCTGGTAAGTCAGGAGCTAGCACCAAGCTAGAAGCTGGTAAATAAATGCTTATTGAATTAAACTGAATAATCTCATTTGAACAGGAGACTCCCTGACTTTTAGCTGCATCTTTCTAAGATCTGTATCATATCAGGAAGACATATTCAATGATCATTTTACTTGCAACTTGTCTCCCTTGCTAGTGGTCACATCTGAAGTGTCACCTATATTATATAGTTATACTTTTTTCCCTTCAGGACAAATGCCACTAAAATGGTCCCTCAGGGACTACCTGAATTTCCTCTCTTGATTTGGCTACGTGTTGTTTGAAACTCTGCCTTGGATTTGGAAATAAGAGAAAAAGAAAGGCGAAAATAATAAACCTAAGTCTGTTCACAGAAGGTAAAACAATTGTTCTGTGGCAAACTGGCACTGTCTTGCTTCTGACAAGCTGATGTCAGAATGCTATTGCAGGTAGCTGATGGTTCAGTGGGTAGAGCCCTGGAATTAGGAAGCACATCCTGAGGAATCTATTGTGCCCAATTAGCAAAGTGTTGAGTTTCTACCTTGGAGAGCTGCACCTCTCTGGCACAATTGTATAGCATTGGGATGTGTGGTTTGGCCATACTGTGTAACCACATGTCAAGAAGAGTTAACATTCTATGTCTGTAGCCTCAGACACTTACTAGCTGGGCAAGGTACTTAACCTTTGTCTGCCTTGGTTTCCTCAATTATAATATGAGGCTAATAATAGTACCTAACTTGCAGAGTTGTGGGTGAGGATCAAATGAGATAACCTTTATGAAAAGCCCATAGCACGATGGCTGGCATACAGTACATACTAGGCTTATTCCCTTACCTATCTTCTCACGCTTCCTCTTCAGGCTGAAAAAGTTGAAAGTAGCTACCAAAATCCTCCTTTGAGCCAACACCCACTGTTTATATAACCACTAAGACTTCAAGATGATAAAGAACTCTTATCAATGAAAAAACTGGACAGGAAAAAGCATCCTGAACATGGTGGTATAGTGCTTGAGTAAGGGTAGACAGGAGGAAAAGGAAGAGGGTTTAGTTTTTGGTTTTTTTTACTCTGAACCAGCCTTTAGCCATGCAGAAATATTTACCTTGGAGAAGGGTGGTATGGGGGGCACATGATTATATATTGAAAAGCTTAATTTAAGAGTTTTTAAAAAGCTACTAATTTCAGGCAGGCACAGAAAGTACCAACCGAGTTTTGCTCTTAGATTTGGTAGTAGATATATTCCATGCACAGTATACCATGGAGTCATAGTTTAACTGATTAAATGTACATCAACAGGCAGATAGACTCAATTATCCAGTAAAGCTTGAATATGGAGAGTAATTAAGAGCTTCATCCTCATTCTGTCTACAGTTCCATATTTAGAATATCAGAAAAGCCCTTTGGCTCCCTCCCTTATTCGGAGGGAGGGGGGATGTAAGGAGAATGCCTTAACTCCCATTTTCACAGCAGTTTAGCAATGCATACAGGACACACATTTGTAAAACATGTTGATCCTGTAATAATTAAGAGACTTCACAGAACTGTTGACCTCTAGCCCTGTTTAGCTCATCAGTTGTCACAGTCAGCAGCACTTGTGGGGAAAGAAGCCAGGCATGGGTAAACTGTTTAGGCAGGAGTGTTAATGCTGACTTTGATCAATTTTCAGGAAGTTCTTCACCTGCTTAAAAGCTGCCATTCAAAACCACCAGGTGGCTGAGAAAGCACGTCCTGAGGAATCTATTATCCCCAATTAGCAGTGTTGAGTTTCTACCTTAGAGAACTGCACCTCTCTGGAAGAATTGTATAGCATTGGGATGTGTGGTTTAGCCATACCATGTAACCACACGGTGAGAAGATTTAACATTCTGTGTCTGTAAAAGCCTAGATCTAAGTCAGGAAAGGACCTTAGAGGTCATCTAATCCAACCACCACAGTTTTTCAAAGGAGGAAACGGATGTGCAGGGAGGTTGAGGAACTTGCCTAAGGTCATGTGGGTTAGTACATGATAGAATCAGGGACTACAAATCCAGGACTCTTTCCACTGGACCACACTGCCTCCCATTGAGATTTAATACCACTATTCCCATTTAAAAATAGAACCATTGCAATACAGTTCTGTGCTGTAAGATGTATTGAGCAAACAACTATGCATTAGTTATTAGTTATTAGTCACTAGTCTCCATTACTTTATTTTTTTTTTAAAAGAAACCAATTAAGATGACCTTAAAACAGTTGTCAAAAGCAGATCACAATCACTATTAGCTCCTCAAAGAGAGGTTTACAAAAGAACAGTGCTGATGACATGCAGGCAACCAAAGAGAAGAAATGATTTTAATTCCGTGGATCTTACCTATAAGCCATAGGCAGAGATGTTAGTTGTCATGTACTATCACTATTACACTACTTTGTTGTGTAGTTGTTTTCACCCCTCTGCACAATAAGGTCCAGCTAGGATAAGTTTATCTCCTGGATCATAATATCCAACATGAACCTCAAGGCTCAGACATCTAAATCCCTGTTTGGACTTGGCTCTTGGGTGGATCTTGTAAATTTGGGTAATTGCTCCATTTTTCCTATGGGGATAAAATAATATCTGCTCAGACATTTGCAGAATATTATAATCTCCTCAAAAGACCCCTTAATAATACTTGGCCCATATTCATTAGCAGGTAGAAACCACCTCCTAAAATATAAACACGTCTCTCTTCTGCTCACTAGAATTTTTTGTTGTTCAGTCATTTCAGTCATGTCTAACTCTTTATGACCCCATTTGGGATTTTCTTCGAAAAGATACTGGAGTGGTTTGCCATTTCCTTCTCCAGCCCATTTTTTTATAGATGAGCACACTGAGGCAAACAGGGTGGAATGACTTGCCCAGGGTCACACAGCTCATAAGTTTGTGAAGCCAGATTTGAACTCAGGTCCTGACTCCAGGTCTGTCACTCTATCCATGCTATGCTTCCTCCCTACTAAGGTCACTAGGATAGGAGATTTTAAAAGGTCCAGGTCCAAACAAAAGTTTGTCTTACAGTTTATGTTGGATATTGTGCTTTTTGGGATAAACTTATTCTAGCTGGAGTTTATTCTGTGAGGGGGTGGAAGGAGAGAGGTAAAAATAAGTTAGCAATCTAAATACTTCCTCACCCCCCCTCCTTTTTGAAGAGACTTCTTCTAAATTAATATTATCTTTACAGAGCAAATAATTAACTTGGGAAGAGTTGGTTTAAGGAAATCATTCATTTTACATGGCCAGATATCTTTCATAGATGACAATTGTTTATTTTTTTCCTCCTCAAAAGGAGGGCTAATTCTAAGGCTTTGCCAAATGTGCCTTATAATTGCTTGGAAATTATAAATACATCCAAATCTTACTGGTATGATCTTTATCCAAAATTATATCAACTCTGAGCACTATGACAGAATTCTAATTACTGGTGAGAGATAATTACAGGCAAAACAAATAGACTTAATCAAAATCATTAGCAGAATTTGCTAATCAATCATTAAAATCCTATTTGGCTATCCAGAAGCTTAACAAAACAGAGGCTTGGCTGAAATTATTTTAAAGAATTCCCATAGTACTCCACTAATTGACAAAGGTGCTATAATTTCCATGAATTGTGTTTGTAAAAGCTAACTAAAGCTAGTCTTATAAATTGTTTATCTATAGTTTCTACATTACCATGAAAAAGAACTGTCAGCAGCAAACTACAGTGATGGTTGTTCTCTAAGATGCTTCTAGAAAAATATCTCTATTTATAACTTTGAGTTGCCACCACACCACCCAAGTGGCTGAGGCAGGGAAATGTGATCTAAAATAGTTTTTCACTATTTCCTGTCTTCCTAGGAAATTGGTTTTACACCAGCTCATGAGCTAGTCTGTCTTATTGACCCTTCCCTTTTCACCTTTGAATGCCCCCAAAAGAGGGATGATCCAATACTTGCTTAGTATTGTAATTTCAGCCAAGTTACTCTCATTTTGTCTAATTTTATCAGACTAAATACTTTAAAGAAAGAACATAGAGTTAAAAGGAATTTATAAAGAAAACAAGATGCAGGGAAGATTAGATTGGGAAATTGGTAAAGACACATATTAAGATTTACAGAACACTTTTGTCATACCCATTTCATGAAGTAAGTAGTATCAATACTATTGTACCCATTTTATAGATGGAGAAAGAAGCCCAGAAAAGTTAAGTAACTTTCTCGGGGTCACTGAAGCTAGAAAGACCAGAAATAGGCTTCAAATTTACGTTTTTCTTTACTCCAAGTCCCAGGTCTTTCCACTGCTCCAAGGAAGCTGTCTATTCCTTCTAATGATGCATATGGCAACCCAAGCAAACTGTCCTATGTAAGCCTAGTCCATGTTTTCCCACAAACCCCATTGGGTTCACCTAATATGTTAAAGAGAGGTGGGGCTTCCTCATATTCTCATGACCTTGGTGTGATGCCAAGCATTTAAAAAAAAAAAAGAAGTAGAGCCAAGATGGCAGAGAAAATGCAGGCAGTTGCCTGAGTTCTTCCTAGTTTTTCTCAAAATAATTTTATATCAAGCCTCAATATGAATTCTGGAGCAACAGAACCCACACAAGATTGGAGGGAAACAATTTTCCAGCCCAAGATAACTTGGAAGGTCTGCAGGAGAGGTCTCTCTCACTTGGGTAAGTAAAAGGGGAGCACAGCCCAGGGTGGGAGGTATCCAGGGAAGCCAGTGAGAGGCTCCTACCCCTGGCACAAATCAGCAACAGAGGTCCCACTGTCCTGGCTCAGCAGACCAGCAGCACAACAGGCCAGCTGTGAGGCTTCCAGCCCCAGTGCAGCAGATGAACTGCAAGAAGCTTGACCTTTGTATCTTAGGAAGAGATCTCAACTTTAAAAGTCACAAAATTAGCAAATCCATCCCCCACCCCAAGAAAAAATCCCTGACCACAGAAAGCTACTATGGGGACAGGGAAGATCACAACACAAACTCAGAAGAGGACAATAATGTCAACATGCCTACAGCAATGCCTCAAAGAGAAACATGAATTGGCCTCAAGCCCAAAAAGTTCTCCTGAAAGAGCTCAAAAAAGATTTTAAAAATCAAATAAGAGAGGTAGAAGAAAAATTGTGAAAGGAAATGAGAGTGATACAAGAGAATCATGAAAAAGGAGTCAACAGCTTTCTTTTTCTTTAAAAAAAAAACCTCTTTAAACAGTAGAATTGGTCAAATGGAAAAGAAGGTACAAAAGCTAACTGAACAAAATAATTCCTTAAACATTAGAATTGGGCAAGTGGAAACTAATGAGTCTAGGAGATATCAAGAAGTAGTCAAACAAAATCAAGAGAATGAAAAAATAGAAGAAAATGTAAAATACCTCATTGGAAAAACTACAAACCTGGAAAATAGATCCAGGAGGGATAATTTAAAAATTATTGGACTCCCTAAAAGCTGTTATCAAAAAAAAGATCCTGAACAGCATCTTTCAATAAATTATCAAGCAAAATTATCCTGACATACTAGAACCAGAGAATAGAATAGTAATTGAAGGAATCCATTGATCACCTCCTGAAAGAGATACCAAAATGAAAACTCCCAGGAATATGATAGTCAAATTCCAGAACTCTCAGGTCAAGGAGAAAACACTACAAACAGAAAGAAATAATTCAAATATCAAGGACAGTCAGGATTATACAAGATTTAGCAGCTTCTACATTAAAGAACTGAAGGGCTTGGAATAAGATACTCTGGAAGGCAGTGGAGTTTGCATTATAACCAAGAATCACCTACCCAGCAAAACTGAGCATAATCTTTCAGGGGGAAATGGATATTCAATGAAATATAGCACTTTCAAAGTTTCCTGATGAAAAGACCAGAGCTGAAAAGAAAATTCAACTTTCAAATACAAGACTCAAGAGAAGCATAAAAAGGTAAAAAGGAAAGAAAAAAAATGTCATTCAATAGGGTTAAACTGTTTACATTCTTACATGGGAAGATGATACTTGTAACTCTAAAAAGCTACATCTCTATTAGGGTAATTTAAAAAAGTATACATAGATAGAGGGTGCAAGTATAAGTTGACTTTGATGGGGTGATACAAAAAAATTAAGTGATGAAAAATAAGATTGCAGTGGGAAAAGAGAGAAAGGAGAGGCAGAATGGGCTAAATTATATCTCAGGAAGAGGTATAAACAACCTAGAGGTAAAAAAGGGAGAGGGTTGAGCATTTCTTTGAACCTTACTCTCATCAGATTTGGCTCAAAAAGAGAATAATAAGCACACTCAGTTGGGTAGAGAAATCTCTTACCCTATAGGGAAGTGGAAGAAGAGGGGAACAAGAAGGGGGTGGTAATAGAAGGGAGGGCAGATAGAAGGTGGTGGTGGTCAGGAAAAAAAAAGAGTTGACTAGGGAAATGTGAATGTTGGGGATGGGGAAGGGATACTGGAAAAGGAAGAGAAGCAATAGTAGCAGTGGTGAAGAAAGTTCTTTAAGGGTGAATAAGAAGGTACACAATCAGTAGCCAGCACAAAATTAGAGAAAAAAGAATCTTAAAAACAAAAGAATCATATAATAAAGAATATAGAAACTGAGGAAACTTCTCAAGAAAATATATTTCTGTTCCTTTTCCTAGAGACAATATTATAAAATACCTAAAGATGAATTCCCTTCTAGAAGAAGGAGGAAGGTGGTACAGATCAAATACTTTCATATCAAATAAAATTAAAATGTCATGGAAAGACTGCCATGAAATGATACAGAGCAAAGTAAATAGAACCAAGAAAACAATATACACAATGACTACAACAATGGAAGGATGGAAAGAATCAAAACAACCAAGTGAATGCTATATAATTACAATGAACAATCATGGCCCCCAAAAAGAGATATGGGAAGATACTAACACCTTCCTCTTTTCACAAGTGAGAGGTCTTCATCTACAGAACATTGTATACATTTCCAGATACTTTTTGATGCTTTATTGGTGAGTTTTGCTAACTGGTTTTTTTCTTTTTCCTTTTGAAAATAGTCTTTATTATGCAGCAGAAGCGAGCAAGGGAAGGAATACAGGGAAAATTAAGACAATATAAAAACAAAAACAAAAACCAACATATTTAAAACAAAAACAAATTAAAATTCTCAACATTGTCCAAAATATTCCAGATTCCTGCCAAAATTTCAAACCATATTCAGTGCAAGAGTCTGTTCAATGAGCTCCAATGGTTCCCTATTTACTCCAAGTGTCTGATATAAAATCCTCCATTTGGCTTTTTAAAGCCCTTCATTATGTGACTCCTTTCTGCTATTCCAGTCTTTTTACACTTTACTCCCCGACACGTACTCTACAATCCAATGACACTCAATTACTTGCCTTGTCTCTTTGCCCAGATTGTGAGCTCCTTGAAGGCAGGGACTGTTAGCATGTTTCTTTCATCCCCAGCATTTAGCACAGTGCCTAGCATATAGGAGGTGCTTAATAAATGTTTCTAGACAAGTCATCAAAGTAATCTGGACAGTCTCTTGAAGTTTAATATAATGAGATTAGGACAGGCAGGGATAACAATAGAAGCTGATGGCTATGAATTAAAAAGGACAGGATGAATGTGGCTGATATCATGGAATGAAAAGTAAGATTAGCCAGCAGTCTAATGATGCATGACAGAAAGGACAATAATAAAGCCAAGACCAGGAAAGTTATGATATTTAGTTTCGGTATCATTCTACCCTTCTCCTTTCTGTATTCTTTTTTCCATTTCAGCATTTTCTCAGCACTTTCCTCTGAGTACCAACTCCCCTTATGTTGCCCCCAATTGTCCAGAGACCCCTCCCTCAGTGATTCAGGTTTACACTCCCCAGGCAGTAATCTGGACTTGTTCATTTCTCTTTGCTGTAAGAAAACTCACCTGCTCCTCCTCTCCTTCCCTTAAAGACTACTCACTGCTAGGTTTGATTTGGTAAATTAATTCAAATTAATGTGCCAATGGCTCATAATGGCTTACTCTACTACTTTTCCAGATCAGATCTATATTAACAAAGGCCTTCAATATTTTAACCCAACATTAGGGGTATTTGGGAAGAAGTATTAAGCAATGTGGGTTGCTAGGTGGTGCCATAGTGCATAGAGTAGGTGCTGGAGTCAGAAAGACTCAAATTTCTGGGTTTAAATACAGCCTCAGACAGTGACTAGCTATGTGACCCTGAGCACGTCACCTCAACCTGTTTGCCTCAGTTTCCTCATCTGTAAAATGAGCTGGAGAAGGAGATGGCAAACCATTCCAGTATCTCTGCCAAGAAAACTCCATATGGGATCATGAAGAGCTGGACACAGCTGAAAAAGGATTTGAACAAAGAAGTAAAGGAAATATTTGGGGGTCAAAACTTCCATTACCCTTCAAATTCTATCATGTACTTGGTCATCTCTGAAGAAAATCAAGACCAGTAATGCTCTCCAGCACAGAACAGTCCTGGATTTGAGGGGTAATTGCTAGGATAATTCCAATTCACAAGGAGTGTGTTCAGTTCTAAGGCTCTTACTGTGTTATTACTGAATTCATTCTAGTTAGGGATCAGTACATTTAGTACTTACTCATTTAGTACTTAATGTAGTTGTATTACCAGCATAAGACTTTAGTCTTGGCTTGAGTTGGCTGCATGATGTGGCCCCTTAAGCTTTTTTCAACCCATTCACCCAGTGTTAACCTAACTGCAGTGTTCTTCCAGATTTCTAAAGATTCTTTGTAAGTGACCCTCACAGAACCCTATGATGCCAGGACCTTCAACTGGAAAGAAACTCAAACAATAGCTGATGTTGCTACTACTGTAAGCAATAGGATGTGTGAGGAAAAACTTCACTTGGCTTTAGTACCTGAGCTAAAATGAAATAGAGGGGGAAATACATATAACAACCTCCCTACCTGATAAGTTTGCTGAAAGGAGATAAGCTGTTCTCTATGTCCACTGATGCTGGAACAACAGCAACAAAAATGACTTAAAATTCGTCAGGGAAGAAGAATGTCCTAAATATGTGGAGATGATTCCACTTCTTGGAGGGAACATGTGACATCACTGGTGTGGGTATGCCTTCCAAAGACGTAGACTGTAACTCCCGTTTTCATGAGTTGCCACAGCCAAAGAATTCATCACCAATTGGCGTGATTAACTGGTAATGAGACACTGGAATATATGACAAAAAGATGTTGTAAAAATGTATTCTATATCCTTATAAGACTAGATTGGAAAAGTGAGATTTTCTTCTGTCAATACACTATATTTGCCTTTAAGGTAGGATGGGATTTAGTGCCCCCTAGTCTATAGTCCTATATAATCCTATGACGCTAATTATTTTTAAGAATAACATGTTTCTGTTCATGAAAGTGTATACATACACACACATACACCCCTCTGTACCCCAATCAAACCTTTCCCAGCCTAAGAAATGGTGGCATCTGCAGTGGATCCAGGGGGCAGGGCACGACAACACAAAACTTCATTCTTCTTTGTCCCTCTTTATGCCTAACTCTTAACCATAAAGCATAGAACTGTTACTAATCCTGACTATTGGGCAATAGGAGGGACTGGCCCTGAGGGATCTTTCTCTGACATTTTCATATACTTTCCAAAATGTAAAATTCCAAAGCACAAAAGAATAAAAGACAATCTGTCACTTGGGGCACAGTGGTATTTTTCCCACAAATATCTTTCATCCCTGACCTCATCTTTGCTCCATGTAGGGAGAACAAAAGTTAAAAAAATATAACCCATGTGGTATTTCACTGTTTCACTCAAGGGTACACTTTAAAATCCTTTTTAAAGAAATCTATTGTTGTCACTAAGGAGAAAGCAATATTTTTGGTAGCAAAAACTGTGAGCCCCAAATTAAAATCCCTCTAACAAGATGCCAATAGGCAGCGCCAAGTCTATTGGAAATGAACGATTGAAACCTATTGAAGATTCTCAATGATTTCTTTTTATCTCCTCTCACTTGACTAGAGAACATGAGTGGGTCCTGACCCAGGAGGGGCTAAGGTCACTTAACCTTTCTTTGCCTCAGTTTCTTCCTTTGCAAAATAATGGCTTCTTAAGGACTTCATGCTCTTAAACCATGATCCCATTATGGAGAATGGGCTGGTGGGGAATGATCTTTCCATTCCTGGATTATCTTCTCCTCAAGTGTGTTAAACCCAACCCTGTCACCTAACTGGTGTCCATTAAATGGAATAGCAAAATGAAGGTGATAAGGGTGAAAGAAGGGTTTGTCTATTACAAATCAAATATCTTAACTGATTTTTTTAGTCCACAAAAGAGTTTGATAGGATAAGGCATTACACAGGCCACTTTGTAGTATGGGGAGAAAAGCAGTGGAATTAGAGTTGGTAAACTGAGGCTCGCTTCCTGGTCCTGTTAACATAGAATTTAACAATATGTGATCTTAGACAAGGGAGTTCCTTTCTCTGAGACTCAGTTTCCTCATTTATAAAAAGATGGAGTGGGACTTGGTAGCCTGGAAAGTCCCAGACCTGAATCTATTATTTCATCCATTCTTTATTTTCATTACCAAAAAAAATTCCCTATAATGGGCTACTTTCTGGGCAAGTTATTAAGAAACATCCAAAATAAAGTACCGGCCCCATAATTTTATAACAATGATAATAAATATAACAATACTTCTCATTTATGAGAGGCAGCATGGCATAATAGGCAGGGAACAGGCCTCAAAGCCAGGAGAACTTGGATTCTTATCCCATCTCTATCATCTCTGGCTTTGTGACCCTAGACAAGTCACTTAAATTCGTTCTCAGGGCTCTAGGCCAGCAGTGTCCACTTCACTGCCTGAGGAATTAGGGCCTGACCAGATTAAAATATAACTTGGAAATGTTTTAACAAAATAGATAAAAATACAATAAAACCTAGATAATGTTAATTTGTGGCTTTCTAAGTCAGTATAAAGCCTGCAGGGATCTGTTTCAGTTTGAGTTCGATACTGTTGTAGGCAATTCTCTAAAGTCATAAATTTCAGAAAAGAGGCAGGTTAGAATTAGCAGAGGGGGTTTCCTTACCCAGTTGTTTCCTATATCAATAGAATCACAGGTTCATCCTCTATCTCTGTCCCTTTATACAATATTTTTCATGATCTCATTTGATCAACAGATGCAGTTACATATGATCATATATATTTTGTTATTGTTGTTCAGTTGTTTCAGTAGTATACAACTCTTCATGACCCCATTTAGGGTTTTCTTGGCAAAGATACTAGAGTGGTTTGCCATTTTCTTTTCTAGCTCATTTTACAGATGAGGAAACTGAGGCAAACAGGGTTAAGTGACTTGCACAGGGTCACACAGCAAGTGTCTTAGGCCATATTTGAACTTAGGTCTTCCTGACTCCTGGCCCAGCACTCTGTCCACTGCACCACCTAACTGCCCTAGTTATATTGTCATTCCCATTTTATAGTTGAAGACACTAAGGCTCTGAGAAGAAAAGAGTACAAGGGTCCCATCACAGCACTTCAGGCTACATTTCTGAGAACTGTTGGATTAAAGTAGAATGTAGCATCCATGAAGTCAAAGGGCCTGAATGTGGTTCCTGCTCTGTCACTGACTCCTTGGGCATAGTTTCCTTCACCTCTCTGATGTACAGAATCATGTACAAATTGTTTAGAGATGCAATAAAAATGTGAGGGCCACTAGGTAGAATTTGAGTTTCTTGAATAAAAAAGACAAGTTTAGATAATGCTGAAATAACCTTACTTACTGAAGAATAAGAGAGAGCACAAGGGCTTATATTGGCTACAAAATAATTTGTCCCCTCCTCTCCACTCCACTACCAGCCCCTTGGTCTGGGTCCTCATCACCTCCCCACAACCCCTCCTACCCCCCACCTCTGTATTATTACATCAGTCTCCTAACTGACCTCCCTTCCCATCAGTCATCCATAAAGTCATTGTGTAGACCACCATCAGATTAATCTTCTTATCACTCCCTGTTGAAGAACCTACAATTACCTGATTGGAGTTCATCTAAACTCCTTGGTCTAGCTTTCAGAGCCCAGTAATATCCAATTCTCTCTTCCTCCTTGTCTCCCCTCCCAGATATCATTTTGTTATTCTGTTCTAATCAGACTGGTTTTTCCATCACCCTCCTATTATTATACACACCCCTGTCTTCCTGCTTGTGATCACACCAACCCTTCTCTTTATCTTCCCCACTAGACCCCAAGTGCCTGAAGAGTAAAAATATTATGTGGCACTTCTTATTCAAATCCCCAGACCATAGTCTTCTCTCATCAATACTTAGTGATTTTAATAATAACAATTCACCCTATGCATAGCAATTTTAAGGTTTATAGAGCATTTTCTCCACTTGGCCCTGCTCTCCGTAGAATGCTTGGGGAATGGGGACATGGAATGTTGCATATGTGGTCAGATGTGGTCATACCATCCATTGATTTTGCTTAACTCTTTTTCTTTGTTACAAGAGAAGCCTCTATTGGGGTTAGAAAAGCTTATCAGGAAATGAATGAGATATAAAAAGTAAAACCATCAGGACAGATTAAACCTAAACAATAAAGGAAAACAGATACAAATTAAAGTCTGAGTAGCTCTGCCTTCTTGGTTTTCCAACAGCATCAGACTCATCCTCATCCTTATCCCATTTAAATATTCCTCATGATTTCTCTTTCTGTTGTCCTTCCTCACTTAGATGAGCTCATTCTGAGTTTTAAAGCTTCTAACACTACTCTTCTAGGAAGGACTGTCTTGCTCCCATATTTATCCCCCATTACCTTCCTCAAGTTTCATCTACTATACCTATTTTTAAAGTGCATTTAGAGTAATATTTTTAAAATGGTATTTCATTTTCCCCCAAATACATGTAAAACCAATTTTTAATATTTGGGGTTTTTATGGGTTTTTTTGTTTTTTCTTTCTAAGTTTTGAGTTCTGCATCCTGTCCTTCCCTCCCTCCCTCTCTGGCTTATAACCCCAAGGTGGTCAACAATCTAATATAGCATACCTGTCTTTTAAAATTAAAAATAGATCAATGAGTTTGGAGGAAGGATCTTCCTTTTTTATTTCTCACTGAAATTGTCTTTGCTTTGTCTTCACAACTAAATTCTTGTTAGCTTCTCATATCTCTTGGATTGATTTTCTATAAAGAATTTTAGACCACAGAACGTTGTCTATCCTTTCTCAGAACCCTCTGAAATCTAGTCAAATCTCTCCTCAAAAATCTAGGGTACATGATAGACTATGACCAGCCTTCCTCCTCTTTCATTTTTTCTTAGATTGGATGATCCACAGGGCTCTAGTCATTTCTCTTTGAGCAGCTAGTTCTCCTATTTAGTTAGCAACAGGTCAAGATTAAGATCTCCTCATGTTGCCTCTTCAGCCTTTTGAGGAATGAAATAATGAAGGTAAGTCAAGAATTTATACATTAATATGGTCAAAACAAAGATCTCACTCTTTACAGGAACTATGTGATACCTCCCCAAACCCTAAACTTCAAAATTCCTCTCCAAACACAACCTGGTATCTTTCCCCTTCTGATTCCTCAGTATCACTAAACCTTGCCCTCATTGTGACCTCCTATATCATTCATTTTTATCCATTCAATCCATTTCCCCATGCCGGTTTCACTTGCTTCCACTAACCAGCTTTGACATCAAGGTCACCTTAACAACTTACTAGCCATCATACAAGAATCCCTTAGCTCATGACCTGCTGAAGTTTAACATGTACTAATCCTCCATCTTGGATAACTCCATCTTTCTGATTCCTCTTAAGTTGTACCTAGGCTGCTGAGCATCATTGGAAAAAATAATATAATAATCAGGTTCTTTGATCCACTATAGATAGCTGGTGTCAAACTTAACTGGGACTTCATTGCTGCCTGATAATCCTTATCATCTACAAAATCCTACTGATTTTGTATCTCATTCACTAATGAGAAAAGTATATAGAGAAAAGAGAGCTAAAGAGAAAACCTTGGAGGATGTTTACATTTAAGGGATAAAAACAGGTGTAGAATCAACAAAAGAAATGGAGTTAGAGAAGTAGGACGAGAAGCATAAAAGTATGGTATCATGGAATCTATTCTGAGCTGGGTCTGATTCAGACCAGTCCCATTGTGGTTTAAATCCAATATAAGAATAAAATATAGGTCATTCAATAGTTAATGGAAAGAGTTTTACTGAACCATAGTAGAGGAAGGATATTCAACAAAGATATTTGTCAAGAACCCCTTGAGTTGACTCTAATTATTTCAACCTTTTCCTCTTTCAAGTCCCCAAACATCTCCCTACCATCCACTCTACCCAACAGATGACTAAGCTTTCTACTACAATTAGGATATTTAGGCTGTCTAACATGGGTTCCCCCAAATCCTACAAGTTTTTCAAAATCATCAACCATTCTCTTCTCTTTTCCTCCTAGGAGAATAGATTTTCTTACATTTTAGTAAGACTAATACCACCTACTTCCATCCCCTTCTACCTTGTCCAGCAACTGTCCCTTCTTCTTTCACCTTTTGTCTTCTGCTTCTCCATTGGTCCCTTCCCATGTCTATGAATATGCTCAAGTCTCTTTACTCCTAACAAAAGTGAGGCAGGGAGTTAGAGTAGAGGTCTTTTCTTAACAACCTTGCCCCAATCAGCTGCAACAACATGTTTCTCCTACACTTCAAAGTCAAACTTCTTTAAAAGTTGTCAGCATCCCTCCTGTGCCTCTACTTTCTAAACATCCAATTATACTTTTTATAACATGGCTTTCCTAGGACAACAGTGATTTCCTCACTACTAAGTCTAATCATTTTTTTCTGTCTTTATTCTCTTTGATTTTCTCTAGAGTAGTTGATATTGTGGGTTATTTCCTCCCTCTTGATACACTCTTATTCCTTGGCTTCTATAGTGGGAAAAATATTCTAGCTCCCTACCGCCATGTAAGTTAGGAATGGTACCTTAAAATGTATTGGAAACCATCCTTGAAACTTTATTGGCCCTGGGAACAAAAGATTTTTGGCTGCTGACACCACTTTCTGGTCACCTAAGTACAAAACAGCCACTAAAATTTGCAGACACTTGGGCAGACCATCATGGACAACTCAGAGGCAGGGGAGCTTTATTCAATTGAATCAACTTGAATTGTTCTTAATTCAGAGCCTTGTTGAGTATTCTTCCCCAGCTATGCCTATGTAAATTCTCTTTTGTTATATCAGATTGAAACTACTAGGGGACTGGCCTGAGTCAGGCACAGTTTCCACTCCACTGAACATCCATGGTTCTCTCTCTACCTCCCTGACTACTTCTGCTTGGCTTCTCATTTTCCTTTCACTCTTTAAATGTAGGTCTCCCCCAAGGTTCTTTGCTTTGCACTCTTCTCTCTATATTTGCTCCACTGATGATTTTACTCTTCTCTCATGGCTTCACATTGCAGGCAACTCCTTTGCCTGTATGCTATCTCACAGTTTCTTCCAAAAGCCCACTATTTTTATATTTCTATACAGAGTCCTACATTTCTAAATGTTTGCCGCATATCTCACTTGGACATCTTACTCACACCTTAAACTCAATATATCCAAAATCAAGCCACCTATTTCCCCAAATTATCCTTCAGTCTCACAGATTATTTATCATTCTGATGATACCCTGCTTCTCATATTTAAAACCTACATGTAATACTTGACTTTTTCCTCTCTCTTCTCTCATATCCAATCAATTGTCATAAATTCTTCCCTTGTCCACGAATCTAACAGGTAAACTATTCCTTGCTCTCCTAATGTGCTTATGGCATCACTAACCAAACAGTTGTCATATGTTATTGATTCTACCTAGAGACAGCTAGACAGTGCAGTGGCTAGAACAGTGCACCTAGAGTTAGGAAGACCTGAGTTCGAATATGGCCTCAGACCATTAGCTGTGTGACCCTTGGCAAGTCACTTAACCTCTGCCTGCCTCAGTTTCCTCATCTATAAAATTGGGATAACAACAGCATCTACTTCCCAGGATTGTTGTAAGGATCCTTATATGAGATAATATTTGTAAAGCACCTTGCAAGTGCTATAGAAATGCTTGCTGTCATTGTTCTACCTCTGTATGTCTTGCGTCCATCCATCCCTGTCTATTTCTACTGCTCCCCCTCTGGTACAGGTCCTCATTCACTATTATTCCAATGACCTCATAAGTTCTTTTCTTACCTCATTCTCTTCCCCTTCAAAATCGTTCTTAATATAACTGCCATAATTATCTTCTTTATACATATATCTTGTCATGTCGCTTCTCTTCTTAATGCCCTCTGATGGCTCTCTATTGCCCATCAAATATACTTCAAACTCCTTTACTTGGTACTCAAGGCCTGCTGCGATATGGCACTGTCCTGCCTTGCTAGGGTTATCTCACATTATTTCATCTCTACTTCGTAACTTATCCAGCCAAACTGGATTAATTAGAGAGCTTTCCTACCTAGTGAGAGAAATAATATTTCTTAGGGCCCTACCATACAGGTTAGTCTAATTATTTTCCTTAAAAGGCACTGAAACTCTCCTTAAGATTTGATTGGCTAAGAGGACTGGCTCAGGCTTTCTGGTTGTCTAGATAGAAAAGGGGAGAAAGTTCTATGTTCCTCTCTGAGACTTTTAACTATAGGCTAATGGAATGACTAAGTGATTCTGCTCAGCTGAATCCATAAGGCGTTCTCACCAATAGTCTTTCATTACCAATTCCATTCAGTAACGGATCCAAGTCTTATTGGAATACCACTTAGCTAAATCCATATATAACTATAAATAAGATGACATTTTAAACGCAGAATTCATTTGTCAATTTTTAATGAGGGAGCATGCAAATACTTGGGCGTAGCTAAGTAAACCTCCTTTGATTGAGTGACTTACAAAGTTTTTATTTTGTTCTATTATCAGACTTAAATTACCATAGGAATGGCCTGTGCTGGTCTAGCCCCAGTACTTCCTCTGGCTTTCAGGTTGCTTGGAATGGCCTTACCTCTCTCCTTGTGGAATTCCAGTCCCTCATGTAAATCCCAACTCAACTGCTGCCTTCTGTAAGCAATCATCTTCAATCTCCCTAATGTATAATGACCTTGCCCTCAGAGATCAAACAGCACTTTACACCTTTACATAGGCTCATAATATTTTATATTATAGTTATTTATGTATGTGTCCTATCTCTCTCCTAGGCTATTAGCTCCATAAAGGCAGGAATTATATCTTATCTAAATTTTAAATCGCCCCTTCAGCCTGGGGGCAGGGCAGGGCTCTATACAGAGTAGGGGCTTAATATAACTTTGCTGAATTTAATTGAATATCAATCTTTGAGGTGACATCTTCATTTGGAAGTATTCAGAAAATATTTGCCTTCTTTTCTGTGTCCATGGTCATTATAGACAGAAAATGGCAGCTGGGCAAGCCTGGTGAGCTGTTCCCTCTTAGGAATTAAGGTTTTGCTGAACTAGTCTTTCTTTTTTTAAAGACTATTTTAAAAACTTGTTCTGGATGTTCATAACTGATCATTTAAAGGAAATATAATAAGGAGAATTTGTCAAGTAGTCAGATTTTTTGTTCTTTAATTTGACCCTCCCATGAGGACAGGGTTCTGCGTCACCAGGTCTCATTCTGGCCTTCTTTTAGAACTAGTTCTCAGACATTGCTGGAAGAGTAACTGGTGATTAGAATTTGAAAACCAAAGAGACAGGATGAAATGTCGATTAGGAACTACAGGAACTCACTCCAATATGTCTCCCCCGGTGCTCTGCAAAGACATATCAGTCCACATACTTACATGTCAATTTCCACTCTAAGTCACTGGAGAAACTTAAAATGTATGGGACGTCAGGCAAAATATGTTCATTCCTTCAACAAGTGTTTATTAAGTACGTATATACTATGTTCTAGGAGCCATGGGTAAAGTTTACCCAATAAGAGCGTTAGGGGTGCCTGAGACCCCAAAATACCAACATGCCGGGTCCTGCAGAAAGAATTCCACTCAAGTCTTTTCAGCCAAAGAAAAGTAAAGTTTATTCAAAGTTCACCTGTACTGGAAACAGAGCAAGTCTTTGCTAAAAAACTCTAGGGCGCTCTTGCAGAGCTAGTCTGTGCTAGGGCCTTTTGTGGCACTCTCACATGCATGGAGGGAAGATGGGGTCTTATATAAAGAGAAATCTGGAGGTAGTCTAGAGGAGGAGTTTGGGGAGGGTCTTCAGGAGGAGTTAATGAGGTCAATGCAAGAGTGGATTGATATTTTGATAGGCTCAAGGGTGGGAAGCAGATAGACAATGGAGGGGCAGGCTAGTAACAGAGGTTTGGGCTCAGCCACAATGAAACACTTATGGCCTCTGCTAATGCCTCATCAAGTGGGAAGATTCAATCAGACTTCAAGGGGTTTCCCAAGCCTGTACCTTAAAGATTCAAGGAGAACTCAAGGGGGGTCCCAGAGCCTACACCTCATAAACGGGGGCTGCAGAAAGATGAATGACAAAATTCCTTGTCTTAAGGATCAAAAGGAAACAAGATCATACGTGAAAAACACCTTGTGAACCTTAAAGTCTATATAAATATTAGGTATGGCCATTATTATTTAGAGTTGGAAGCTTCATTGGAGTTTACTTGTCCATCCTCTTGATATTGCAGATAAAGAACACAAGACTCAGTAAATTGAAGTGACTTACCTAAAGTCATACAAGTAGATAAATGACCCTAGATCCAGAATTTTTTCCACTGTAAGTTCTTTGATGGTAAGGGACTGTTTTCATTCTTAGACAAATCACTTAACCTCTCCTTACTGCCAAAAACTGTCTCATGCAAGGGTTCTTAACCTTTTCTGCATCATAGATCCTATAGTGGTCTGGTGAAGGCTATGGATTCTTCTCAGAACAATGTTTTTAAATGTGTAAAGTACGTAGGTTTACAAAAGAAATTAGTTATATTGAAATAATTATCAAGTTAATCGATCCCGAGTTTAAGATTAAAAATTACACTTCCCAAACTATATTAGTAAAGAATGTTAATTCTTTACCAGGAAAGATCTTCTTATATTGATGAAATCACAAATTGGGGTTTTTTTTAAATGTCTATATGATGAGGTATAGGCTCTGGGACCCCCCTTGAGTTCTCCTTGAATCTTTAAGGTACAGGCTCTGGGAAACCCCTTGAAGTCTGATTGAATCTTCCCACTTGATGAGGCATTTGCAGAGGCCATAAATATTTCATTGTGGCTGGGCCCAAACCTCTGTTACTAGCCTGGCCCTCCATTGTCCATATTCTTCCCACCCTTGAGCCTATCAAAATACCAATCCACTCTTGCATTGACCTAGTTAACTCCTCCTGAAGGCCCTCCCCAAACTCCTCTTCTAGACCACCCCTATATTCCTCTGTATATAAGAATCCCATCTCCCTTTCATGTGGTGTGAGAGAGCCACAGAAAGCCCTAGCAAAGATTTACTCTGTGAGAGCGCCATAGAGTTTTTTAGCACAGACTTGCTCTGTGTCCAGTACAGGCAAACTTTTAATAAACTTTACTTTTCTTTGGCTAAGAAGGCTTGAGTGGAATTCTTTCCGCAGGACTCGGCGTGTTGGTATTTTGGGGTCTCAGGCAACCCTAACCATCTTTGGGAAACCTCTTGATATAGAACACTGAATATAAAATATAAAAACAGGATATAAAACTGAATAATGTCTATAGAACACTGAATGTAAAAATAGAAGAACAACTTGTCCTCAGACAACTTACAATGGAATTAATCAGAGATCATGAGAAGGATGAGATAACAACAGAAAAACAATAATAATACATTCGCCATGGCTGTGATTCTTCCTAACGACTGAAAATTGGCCAGTGAATCCAAGGGCAGCAGAGCTGGCAGTGGTCTGCCCCCTAGGTGGTGCTCACCAGTGCTAAGTCAGCAGTTCTTCTAGGGGACTGAATGATTACAAAGTGTAGAAAACTATATGGACAGGGGTTAGTAAAACATTGTTGTATCTGATGAACCGCTTGCAAGTGTTGCCAGAATTACAGAGCACTTTTTAGAGAAATGCAACATGGCACAGTGAAAAGAATAGTGAAGATTGCCTTTACAATGGGGATCCGTTAAGGAACTTTTGGTTGTCTTTTGGTTTAAGTACCTTTAGGAAATTAGCCTGGATCTCCAAGATGACCACCTATGGAACATGAACCCTCTCCTCTACCCCCCCAAAAAAAAGTTTTGGTGAGCCTTGTATAGAAAGTTGTATCCCCTATATGTTTCTGGGATTCTTGGAGAAAAATCTGGACACTCTGGGTTATTTCAGGGATTCAGTAGGTTTTGGCATGCCCTGTATAGGAAAGGAACTTGGGAAATTTTATCTGAATTTCCATTTGGATCCTCTATGTGTTTTAGATAGACATTCACTGAGACAATCTGGGTAGTCTATATGCTGTTACAGGGACCCTGAGGAATTTTATAGGATTAAGTTGGTTTTGTGAGTGTAGACCCTGAGTAGGGGGTGGAGTGGGGGTGGGGGAAATTCCCTTAATGGAAAAAAAAAAGAGAAAGTGACCTAGTCCTTATTCCAGATGTCAGCACCAATTTATTGTACCACCTAGTTCCTGAGTGTTGCTTTTGTTGTATGTTTAGTTGTGTCCACCTCTGTGACTCCATGAACACCAGGACCTTTTATCCTCCACTATTTTCTGAAGTCTGTCCAAGTTCATGTTCATTGTTTGCATGACACTATCTCTCCATTATCCTCTGCTGCTCCCTTCTCCTTTTGCCTTCAGTCTTTCCCAACATTAGAGTCTTTTCCAATAAGTCTCATCTTCTCAATATGTGGTCGAAGTATTTAAGTTTCAGCTTCGATATTTGATCTTCCAGTGAATCACTTGAAATAATGTCATTAAGTATTGACTGATTTGATCTCCTTGCTGTTGATTTGATCTCCTTGCTGTCCAAGGGACTGAAGTTTTCACCAGAACCACAATTCAAAAGTATCACTTCTGTGGTGCTTGGCTTTCCTTATAATCCAACTTTCACAGCCATATGCTGTTATTGGAGTGTGGCTATACTAGCCCAAAGACAAATTGGTTTAGTGTCTCACCAGGAGGGCAAATGGGGACTTCCAGGTCCCTATTCCCAGTGAGTTGAATGAGCCCTGGATGCCCAGAGCTCTGTAGGGACCAACC
Organism: Pseudochirops corinnae; assembly: GCA_028646515.1. Lineage (NCBI taxonomy): Eukaryota > Metazoa > Chordata > Mammalia > Diprotodontia > Pseudocheiridae > Pseudochirops > Pseudochirops corinnae. The sequence goes on from CM053585.1 coordinate 504,137,124, forward strand.
AATTACCTCTGAGAAGGGGGCCTTGATTTTCTTGTCCTTTTCCTTTCATTTATTGGTTTGAGCTTCAGGAAGACCTTTTCTAAGCATTAAAATGAACAACTTAAGGGAACTTTGTAAAGTTATATTTTACATATTAGGTTGTATCATTGTGTATTTGGAAGCACGAAAATATATTAATTTACAGCCTTGACTATGAATGGTGCCATTTTGAGATGCTTTCCTGGATGACAGTGGACAAGCAAATGAAAGGATAGTGCTTAAGCTTCCTCAGGATCCCAAAGGAATGGAAATATAAACAATATGTTCAAAATGGACCCCAGTCAATATGCTGAGGATGACAAAATTATATTTTAAGGAGGTGATAGGGGGAGGGGGATGAAGGGAGTGGAAGAATGTAATGAGGGACGACCTAATAAAGCCCCAGTCTTTGCAGTGTATTCAATATATCTTGCCTGATTCTGATCTACATGAAGGATTGATGAGCCTGCTTCACCACATGCCTAATGGACCTGCCATTACCAACCCTTCAGAACACATGCAGGCATCCTCTGAGATTTTCCTGTGGGTTTACCGCATGGTGAGGAAAAAGCCTTTTAATTGGTTGCTGAGCAGAATTGTGCAAGCATACAAAAGTTTGGTGTAGCTGAACTCTCACTCTCTTCAGTGATGGCGTTCAAGGAGGAAGACTTGTTATAAGCCTTCCCTTATAGGGAGGTGCAGCGACTTTGGCTGCCTTGTATTCCCACTTGCACAGAAGAAGAATTGACCTGTTTGACCTGGTCCAGCAAGGAGCTAGCCAAGGTGAGCAATGGAGAAACTGTCCATCAATTATGTGACACTCAGAAATGAATGGTGGAAGTGAGAGGTTGAGGGGAAGATGGGTATGTTTTGTAGCAAATGCTTTAAGCTAGAATCCACTCTTTACAGGATCACATGGGCATGCAGAAGAGAGAGAACCCTTGGTTTGGGGTATATTTTGATTCTTGCTATACCTTTTAAGCAGTGATGAGCTGGAGCCCATTTGTACTAGCTCGTGAGAGCTGATTGTTAAACCCTCAGTGTGAGCATTTTCACCTCAAAAACCAGCAATCAGAACAAACCACTTTATTGTTTTGATGGTTGTCTAGACTTATAAAGTAATGGAGAAAATGTTAATAACAGGCTAAACTAAAAAGTGTGTTTCATATACCCTTTTTTCCCAGAGAAGTATTTAAAATAAACTCTATAAATGTAGGTAAGTCATTTACCCTCTCTGGGTCTTATTTCCCTCCCATAGATAATGAGGGAGTTGGACTAGATGAACTCCAAGGACTCTTCCAATTCTAAATATGTGATCCTATACTTTCACATACATAGGAAAAACTGAATCAGGCTAACAATTTGTCTTAGTGTAGTAGTAATTAGGCAATATCACAATGAATAAGATGAGAATAATCTGTAATGGGAATATTAATGAAATATTGTGATCCTGAATACTAGCTAGCTAACATGCATTATGTGCCTACTATGTGCCAGAGACTTTCCTAAGCACTGGAGATTCAAAGAAAGGCAAAAATATTGTCTTCACTCTAAAGGAACTTACAATCTAATGGGAACACAACACACAAACAACTATGTATGTACCAATATATAAGACATTAGAAACAATCAATCTCAGAGGATAAACACTAGTCACTATGTAGCTATTTGAGATTTATAGTCAGGAATCATTTTATTTCATTTGATCCTCAGAACAACCCTGTGAGGTAGTTAATTATAGGTACTTTGCTTAAAAAGCTGATGAGGAAATAGATTTGCAGATAAATGACTTTCCAATGATCTTGAACTCAAGTTTCATCTCTCTTTTTTTTTTTGAGGGAATTGGGGTTAAGTGACTTACCCAGGGTCACACAGCTAGTAAGTGTCTGAGGCTGGATTTGAACTCAGGTCCTACTTACTCCATAGCAGGTGCTCTATCCACTGTACCACCTAGCTATCCTGGTTGGAAGTCTCAAAAAAAGTGAGTTCCTTGCAATCTGGGACTGTTTTGCCTTTCTTTGTATTTCTAGCACTTAACACTGTGCCTGGCCTATACTAAGTACTTAATAAATACTAGCTAACTGATTTAACTTGTTATTGAACATCTCTATCCATATAGTACCTTATAACAGAAACCAATTTTCCAAATTATGGCACTCAGGGAACTACAAGATTTTTAGTGATCAAAATATGAATAAATTAAGGTTACTTTACTATTATTATTAAATTAGGGTTATTTTACTATAATTATTTAGGCAGAAAATGCACTGATGCATTTTAGAGTTACATTTTCAACAACAAAATTTGAAATGAAAAGTCATTTTTCCAGATAATTCAAGTGAACATTTTCCAAGTACTTACTATGTACAAGACACTTTGCTAGAGATGCTGGAGATATGAAGACAAAAGTGAAACAATTCATGTCCTCTAGGACCTTATATTCAACCCATCCTCCTAAATCAATTAGAAAATTCAATTAACCCAAAACACCCTATCCCCCAAGACTGTATGTAAATGGCTGCTTCTAAGCTACCTAGGTCTGACTGCTGATTGGTTGTTAAGGAATAATTCTTTCAAACGTACTGGAAAATATTGGGCAGTATGCAAAACAAACAACAGTAAAACCTTAAGCTATTCATATCCATTTCCTTAGATAGAATCCACTCCTGGACATGTACCCCAAGGAAGTCAATGACAGAAAGGTCCCAGAGATATCCAAATATTCTTGCCATCACTTGCTGTGATTAAAAAAACAAACTGGAAACAAAAGTCAGTCCCCATTGATTGGGGGTTGGAGGACTAGACTGAGGTAAGTGAATTTTTGTAGTGAATAAAACAATGAACACAAGGAATCTAGAGAAGCATGAGGAGGTCTGTATAAAGTAACAAAGGAAAAAGCAGAATCAAGAGAGCAATAGAGTGGGTTTAAATAATGCAAAATTCGTTTTAATGCTAATCATAAAATGATCCCAGGTCACGTTTAATAAGATCCAAAATTCAATTAATGAGATGGATTCCAGCTAGATGAGAGTTTATTATCAGTCTGTGCTTGCCTAGCATCACATGTGGATGTGATATGCTGTTGCATACCATATTACCAACAATTTGTGTTCATTTTTTTAAAGTACCCTTAACAAAATTGACAAAAGGAAGATTCCAGATGGAAATAGTGCCAGCACAAGAAAAGAATTTGATAATTGTTATTGCATTAGAACAAAAAATTTACGTAATTGAACTGCATGAATGTGGTCCAACTAACTAAAATAGAACAAAATTTTGCATTGTCTGAATTTATGGTATCGAATGTAAAACATGCAGATGAAATAAAAGAAAAACACAAAGTTGCATCAGCTTTTTTTTGCATTTGCAAACAACTACAAGAAATAGAAATGTCACAATGCTAGAAATGAAGCATCATTCAGCTGTATGGATCGAAGATCGCAATCAAAAATGCCTTCCTTTTTTGCAGAGCAGTCATTCAGACAAAAGCTTCAAGTGTATTTAAGGCAGTGAAAGAAAATGGAAATGAATAGTGAAGCTTTTACTGCATATATTGCTTTGGAAATCAAGTTCAATTGTATTATGTTAAAATGACCAGAGAGGTGGCCACTGTAGTTGAGGATGTAGCAGCAAAACATCTTGATATTTTGAAGAAGATAATTGAAGGCAGATTCATGGATCAATAAAGTTTTAAAGCAGATGAAAACAGGCTTATTTCGGAAAAGGATGCCTTCTAGAACTTAAATTTCTAAGAAAAAACTCAACTTGGATTGAAAATGTATAAAAATAACAACTCACAAGAGAATTTTAAAATGAAACCAATGCTTGTTCATTGGTCTTAAAATCTTTGCATTCTGAGGGGCTACAGCCATCAATTGCTGCCAGTTCCTTAAGAGTCAGATAAGATAGTATATGTGACTAAAGCCGCTATCCAAGACTAGTTTTCAAGTTATTTTAGCCCAGATGTTGAAAGGTGTTGCAAGGACAATAATTTCACATTTAAAGCATTCATGATTTTAGATAATGCCCAGGTTATCCAACTCTACTTGGATCATCATGTGAGAATATGAGCATGCAAATTCATAAAGATATGGATGAAGATTTAAAGGAAGAGAAGACAATTGAGTCTACAATGCTAATTTAAATAATGATCAAAAATGTTTTTGTTATATTGTCAATGTAAGATTATCTTTAGTTATAATATTCAGTAATTTTAAAATTTTGCTTTCCATAGCTACTCTATTACTTTGTAATATACCTAAATCAAAAATGCGTTTTCTTATTCTTTGTGATGTTAATAAATAGATAAAATCTTACTGCAAAAAATTTCATTGAATATTTCTATGGTGCTGGAACCAATTATCACATTTATATATAACTGAAACTTCAAATAGTATAAATTCAAATAATGTGACCACTTCAAAGGACTTATTATTCTCACTAACTAGGATTTAGCTGCATACATGATAACGATAATGTACATTTAAAAAATAACAACCACAAAACACTAAAAGGCAGCTGAACTCAGATTAAAGGCAATAATCGATATTGATTCCAGAGGGCAGATATTGAAAGATACCTCCCTCTTCTGGGTACAAAATGGCAGGGGGAGGGAAGGGTACTGAGGGTGACAAATGTTACATACACTAGCAAATGTTATTGCTCTATTTTTTGGCTTTGTTTATCTGTATCTATATCTACTGTGTGTGTATACATGTATACTCACATATGCGTATACACACATACTTATCTTTATACATGTATGTATATATACACATACTTATCTTTATATATACCTATCTTTATACATATATGTGTATATATTTACAGTGTATTTTCATTATATATTATATTATATCATATATTTTACGTATATTATATATTCTACATTTTACATATTTTATTTTTATGTATTTTACATATATTATGTATAATATATTATATTTTTTTAAATAAGAGAGGGTTTTATTTGGAGGGAGAAGAGAACATATCCCCAAATATCTGTGGTATTTTTAATACCATACATCAATAAAACTTTAAATTAAAAGAACACTATTGCTTAAGTTAAGAGCTTCCCCACTGCATTTCTCTTAAGAAAGTCTAGAAAATATGTCTGGTCACAAGTAGTCATGTATATTCATCTGCATAAAAGAGAACACTGAAAACAATCGGAACTCAGTGTGAAACTCAGACCCTCTCTGTCATTTCAGTATCAAACCTTCATTAGATCAGAAGTATGAAGTCAAGTGGGCCTTAGAAAGTCTTGCTAACAATAAGGCTAGTTGAGGTGATGGAATTCCAGCTGAGCTATTTAAAATCTTAAAAGATGGTGCTGCTAAAGTGCTGTACTCATATGCCAGTAAATTTGGAAATCACTGAATGGGCATTTCCTCAGACAAACTGAGACCTGGGAAAGACCTTAATTTAGAAAGGCCAAGGTCAGCCAGTACATCTGAGGCCATTGCCAGTTGTCTTGACTTTTTTCTTGCCATTGGATTTCAATAATTCTGGAGGACTTTGCACAACTCTGCCTCACTTAAATACACAATTCATGAGCAAGTCAAGACATCATCCTATGACATCAATGATCCTCTTTGAGAACAAAGAATAAACAATCAAACCTTCAGCCTTACCTCCATGCAACGTATCTTCACTTACTCTTCCCCATCACTTTTGACTTTTTTCTCTCTCTTCTATCTTCATATATCCCATCTGTTGCCAAATCTTGTACTTTCTACCTTTACAATATATCTCATTTAAGTCCCCTTCTCTCTACTCCCCTAGCCATCACCCTACTTCAAACTTCATCACCTCTTGCTTGCAATATTACAATGGCCTAATGCATCTCCCATCTCTCCCTACTTCAATCCATCTCTATTCAAGAACCAAAGTGATTTTCCTAAAGCATAGATGTGAGCATTCAATAAACTCCAGTGGCTCCCAATTACCTCCAGGATCACATGTAAAGTCCTGCATTTGGCATTTAAAGCTCTTCCTCTTGTACTCAATGATCTAGTGACATTGTCCTAGTTGCTTTTTAGCATATACAACACTCCATCTTTTCTCCTTCTGCTTTACACTGGCTATCCTCCCTGCCTGGATTCTCTCCCTCCCTATCTCTAACTCTTAGAATCTCTGGCTTCCTTTAAGACTTATCTTAAATGCTCCTTTCTGCAGGAGGTCTTTCCTCATTCCCACAGCTGCAGAAATGGGCATTTGGGATGAGTCTTGAAGGAAGCCAGAGGGCAGTAGCTGTTTTTGCTTTTCCTTGCACTACCAGCACTTAGCACGTAGCAAGCACTCAAACACTAAGAAGCTATAACCATCAATCACTTCCAGTTCTTCATTAGTCAAATAAGAAATCATTGGTGCCTTGTAGACTTTTTAACTGACTATTTCTAACCCAAACAGAATTCTTTGTCTCTAGCCTCTCAGCACAGCACCCACATCTAGTAAAACTGACTCCACTCTGCACTACCAATGCAAGGATTCTGGACCTTTCCTGAACAGAAACCTAGGCCAGGACTTTTTCCTTCCTTCTAGGCCTAGGAGATTTCAATCTGAGCCTTGGGATGTTTGCATAAATAGGTCAAAGGTAAAGGTTTGACCCAGCTCCTATTCCAAGGTTCAAAAATTCCAAATTATTCCACTAAACTAAAGGAAGCTTGATGTAGTACTAGGAAGACCCAGATTCAAGTCCAGCCTTTGACCTATCCTAACTGTGTGACTAAGTCCCTATTTATTTCTCATTGCTCAAGTCTTATTGGTCTAAGACCTTAAGCTTCAGAGGAGTCATCAACCTGCACTGACAGAGGATATTTCCCCATATGAGTTTCTCTGTATGAATGAAATCATAGGTCAAGTGTCTATTCTAGATTGAATTAAGGAGGTTTTACTGCCACATAATAAGGATATGATAACATGACACTTATTCATAGGGCAGACTTCCCACAACTTTAATAAGGAATAAAAGAAACAGAAATACTCCAGAAGATGAGTAGCCAAAACAGTGGTCACAGAGTCCCTTAACTTAAAGCTTTCACATTTTTGAACTATGGAAGGCAACCTCAAGCTTTCCTCACAGATGAGCCCAAAAACATTGGTAAACTGATTTTTCAGACCACAGTACTATTAAAGCCTGCAATTTAGAACCAGGAAAGGCAAGCATCACGTGGACTGACAGCCAAAGTGACAGCTGATGACCGAGAAGAGAAAACCACCACCTTCTGCACTAGACAATAATTAATGGTCATGAGAATGATGCTGAAGCATTAGAAAGAATTACACTATGTCCTGTTTAAAATAGCAAGGATGGGGGTACTGCATTTGGGAAAGATTTCCAAGAAAATGGTTAAAACATGTAAACAGCTTGGCACTTAGATAAGATTTAATTTTGGAGAAAATTCATTTACATGGAATGATACCAGAGAAATAAATTGTGCTACTATAACATGCTAGCCTGTTTGTTGAACCTAATGTTAATCACCCCCTTCCTCCCTACACCTTTTAGTGGATTTACTAGACATGGAATATACATAGAGAGAGACAAAGTGATTTGGTAGAAAGAACATTGGATCTGGTATAAGGAGGCCACTGGTTCAGATCTAGCTTCTGACACTAGCTGTGTGACCATGGGCAAGTAACTAAATTTGAGTCTCACTTTACTCTCTGTAAAGTGTAGATAATAATATCTGTAGCACCTATCTCACAGGGCCATTATGAGTTTCTTTTGTGATTTTATATGTATGCACATGTGTGTATATGTGTATAGAATGTCTATATAGTATATATAGTGCATATAAAGGGGGTATATGTATGTTATAATACATATGTACATATGGATGTGCATATGTGCATGCAAAAACATATACATGTACACATAAACACACATATATATTTGGTGTCTCAAAAGTCTTAGTGAAGTAATTATTTACTTTTAAGTGAAGTATACAATCCAAGGATCAATAGTTAGAACAAAACATGATAATTGGTTTAAGACTGGAAAAGAAATATGTCAAGGCTGTATATTGTCACCTTATTTATTTAACTTATATGAAGAGTACATCATGTGAAATGCCAGGCTGGATGAATCAAAAGCTGGAATTAAGATTTCCAGGAGAAATGTCAACAATCTCAGACATGCAGCAATATCACTGCGATGGCAGAAAGTGAAGGACAATTAAGAAGCCTCTTGATGAAGGTGAAAGAGGAAAGTATAAAATCTGGCTTGAAGCTTAACATTAAAAAAAAAAATCTTGGCAACTGGTCCCATCATTTCCTGGCAAACAGAGGGAGAAGAAATGGAAGCAGTGTCAGATTTCATATTCTTGGGCTCAAAGATCATTACAGATGGTGACTACAGCCATGAAATTAAAAGATGCTTGCTGCTTGGAAGGGAAGCTATGGCAAATCTGGACAGCATACTAAAAAGCAGAGACACCACCTTGCCAACAAAGGTCCATATAGTCAAAGCTGTGCTTTTTCCAGTAACAATATATGGCTGTGAGAGCTGGACTATAAGGAAAGCTGAGTGCTCCAGAATCAATGTTTTTGGACTGGAGCTAGAGAAGACTTTTGAGAGTCCCTTGGACAGCAAGGAGATCAAATCAGTAAATACTTAAAGATATTAGTTCAAGCTATTCACTAGAAGATCAAAATATTGAAGTTTAAGTTTAAATATTTTATAATGAGAAGATGGGACTCATTGGAATCTTTTCTTGATGTTGGAAAAGATTGAAGGCAAAATGAAAAAGGGATGGCAGAAAATGAGATAGAGTGTGTCATGGAAACAATGAACATGACTTGGATAGACTTCAAGAGACAGTGGAGAAAAAAAGGGCCTGACATTCTGTGGTCTATAGGATCAAGAAAAGTTGGACACAATTGAACTACCACACACACACACACACACACACACACACACACACACACACACACACACACATGCACACAGACACACACACAATGGGTGTCATTTATTATGTATGGAGCAAATTCAATTCAACAAATGTATTATTTAGTGCCTATCATGTGCAAAATCTGCTATATGTTGGGAACACAAAAACAAAAAAGGATATAATCTCTGCTCTCAAGGAGCTTACATTCTTCTGGGAGACAACTTATAAAGTGAAGAAAATTTCAAAATAATTATCTAAAACTATAAAATGATGAGAGACTTACAAAGAATGCTTGAAGAAGTCAAGGAATAAATGAATAGAATCCTATGCTATTAGGCAGTGTTTTTTTTTTCCTAAGTTATCCACAGAAAATTATAGATGTATTTTTATAAATAATAATGTTATGTTAAATGAGCCCCAAACTGGGGCTTATTCTAAAATTCATCTTCCCTCAGGCTTTTGTTCTTTTCTCTTTCTGCTCCTTCCCTCCAAAGCTCATTCTTTCTCATGAGTTCAAGTATCATTCCAACTAATTATTTGAAATGTTCACTTGGAGGACTGTCACTTCACACCAAACCATTGTAAAACTAAAGAAAGGCTCTCTGACCTCCACCACACAAAAATATCCCAGCATCTTTCAATGGCACTACAATTGTTTCCATGGGAAAGTAGATTTTATACCTACCATTTTGATTTCTAGCACCTTTCCAAAGAGCTCATTCTGCAGAAAGTCCAAAGATAGACCACACAATGTGGCACATAGTCATTGCATACAATCTCATATTGTGAGTTCATTTGTTGCACGTACTTTGACTCCCCATCTTTGTGGGGAGCAGGAATCACATAATACTTCTTTTGTATCCCTCCCACAACATCCATCATGATGATAAATTCATAGCAGGTCCTCACTAAAGATTTTTTCATTGGTGTTATTGTAGATATAAGGGCAGCTAGGTGATGCAGTGGATAAAATGATGGGTCATAAGTCCAAAATACCTGAACTCAAATCTGGTCTCAGATACTAGATGTGTGACACTGAGCAAATAACAACCCTATTTGACTCAGTTTCCTCATATGTAAAACAAGCCAGAGACAGAAATGACAAACTCTAGTATCTTTGCCAAGAACACCCCAAAATGGTCATGAAAAGTTCAACAGGACTGAAAAATGACTAAACAACAAAATAAATACAACATTCCACTACAACAAGAAAGCAACAGATAATTTTGTCTGAGATATGATGAGACTGAAACTGGATAGGGAAAATGGAAGAAGGGTGACCAAGAAGGCCCATCTATAAAAATTAATTTCACTTATAGAAATTCAAAAACAGCAGTGTAGCAAAAAAAAAAAAGATTAAATCATAACAATTTAAATATTCTGAGTGGCAAAATTATAAAGAATAAGCATGGCCTTGAAGAATAAATATAAGACCCCTCCTTCCTGCCTTTGTAGAAGCGGCAGATCTGTGTATGTGGAACATTTCATATACCTTCAGATGTTTTTGATGTAGTGATCAATTATGGTGATTTTTTTTGTTCTTCCTCTTTTTCTTTAAAAAATGTTCCTGTTTATAAAGGATGAATCTCCGTGTGGGAAAAGGATGAGACACAGGAGTGATCTAGATGATGTAAAAACAAAAGAGATCAAAAAAGATTTTTAAGTAATTAGGCAATTCCACTCAATGAACTTACAGCCTAGAATGAACACAGATGGGATTGAATTGTTAAAGATGACAAAAAAAAAAGTGAAATGACAAATGTTGACAATGTGGTGCAGCTGTGAAATGGTCCAGTCATTCTGGAAAGCAATTTAGAATTATGCCCTCTAAATCGCTGAACTATGTTTATCCTTGGAGTCAGTGATCCTTCTACTAGGCCACTTCTAATGGGTGTACCCAAAGAGACTCAAGGGATTCTTTTCGATATACCCCAAAAAAGGAAAAAGATCCATAATTATAGCAGCTCATTTTTATAGTGACAGTTGAGGAATGACTGAACCAATTATAGTTTATTAAGGTAACTGAATAGGATAGTACTCTAAGAAATAATGAAAGAAATGACTTCAAGGAAACCTAGTAAAACTTGCATGAACCGAAGTATAGTCATATAAGCAGCAGGACCATGATAACAATTTCTACATAACAACCTTGTAAAGACAAATAATTTTGAAAGATTTAAGAACTCTGATCAATGCAATGACCAGTCATGATGCCAGAAGACCAATGATGAACATGCTACACCCCCTTCCCAGAGAGAGGTGATAAATTCCACATGCAGAACATGATATATATTTTTGGACATGGATTGTTTAGGAGTTTGTTTTACTTAATTGTCTATATTTGTTATAAGGATTTTGTTTTATTTTTTTCTTTTGGATGAGAGAATGGATGAGAGAGAATGCTTGTTAATTAAAAAAATAAAAATTTAAAAATAAATGTAATGTAAAAAAATTAAGAATAAATGTAATTGCTATATTGCCCGTGTAGATTGCGTGTCTCTTCATGAATCTGTCTAGATGTGGCTCTAAGAAAAGCATGATCTCTAGAGTCTCCTTCACCCACTCACCAATGGGGACTTTGATTCCTGCCTAGAGGTGAGCAAGAGTTTGGGACCATGAGCTTGGCCACTCCGCTCCCATAAGATGAAGAGTACCTGGCTAGAATTATATTTACAAGTTATGCCCTAAATATTCTTAAGCTAGGGGAGAAGATTTTTAGGTTCAAGCTGAGCTTCTGGTCACTATTCCTTAATGGAAAAGAGGTACATCAAACTACATATCAAAAGTTTGATTTCCTTTTCCACCAAAGTCTAGACCCATAAAGACCACATGTGGGAAAAGGCAAATAAATCAGTTCTTTTGAGTTGACAGAAAAGAAATCAGAATAGTTATACAGATGAGAATATAGCAGACAATATACAGAATGAATGAGCTCTCTAACTAGGAATAAGATATATAAGCAAAACCAAGAGAGTCCCAAGGAGTGGGAATGCATCATCCAGCCCCACTTTGCCACACGGGCCAAAGGATTCAGACCTTAGAGGCAATCCCAGTCCTCAAGTTTCAGATCCATCCTACTTCGCACTGTTTATTAAATGTGATTTTTCTACAATACAGTTTATAATTATCTACCATCATTCTTTGTAAGGTTTTATAGATGAGTATATATTCTAAAGCAGTCTTACCTTTGACTGACATGCTTCTCTTCTCAGAAAGTATATCAAGAGTTTATTGACTAAGGAATTTTTTTTAGTTTTTTTGTTTGTTTGTTTTTAGTTTTCTCCATTACCTCCATATTTGGTCTCATCAAGCCTGGTCCAGCCCAGACCTCCCTGGACCATTTCTCCACTTTCACCCCAGTGGCCTTCTCATGCTAGCAACACCTCCATCCCTACAGCTTCTCTTTCCAATGAGTGAGCTCCTCCCTGGAACCTCCTTTGAGGAAGCACCTATGTTAGTCAAGCTCACTCTAAACCTAGTATTTCTCCTCATCCCTGTTCCTTTTTTCTGCTCCCCTTTAATGTTGTCTTCTCAATTAGAACATACTCTTCTTGAAGGTAGGAACTGTCTTTCTTTTTGCTTGTTTTTCTATTTCCACTACTTAGCACAGTTCCTGGCACATAGTAAACATTTAATAAATGCTTTTTTAAAAAATCTCCATTAGGATGTGTGATTTACATTTGTTAAACTTCTATAAGAAATTGTTATAATTGTTTTTGATAATCTTTCACTCCATGTAATTACCATTTAACACAGTCAATAATTTGTTTATAAAGGTTGTTTTTTAGATTTTTTTTTTTAATACAAATGAGTATTGTATACTGTTAAAGGCTTTTCCATTTATTAAATGTAATTTTGTTCTTTGTTGCTATTAGTGTTATGTTTGTAGTTTTGCTAATGAACTATCCTTATATTCCAAGCACAAATTCAACCTGGCCATAATGAACACCTTGGAGAATATTTTGGCTAACATTTATTTAATAAGTTGGTACCAATGTTCATTCATGAGATGGTCTATAATTTTTCCACTCTACTTTTTCTCTCCGTGGTTTGGTCATTGGGATCATAAAAGGAGTTAGTTGAGATGCCTTCTTTATTTATTTCTGAGACTAATTTGTTTAGCATAAGATTTTTTTTTTTGAAAAATGTTTGATAGAATGCTTTTTGTAAATCCATCCCCAGAAAAAAGGGACAAGATGGTGCTGAGAATCATAGTTTCTGGAATGACTGTGAACAATAACATAGATGTTGGTACCCTAAGTGTGAAATCTTTATTCAGTGACCAATGAATAGAGATGCTACTGGAGTAACTGAGTTGAATCTGTCTTGGCATATTCACTATAAATGAAACCATAAGACAGAAAGAAGTTGCAACTATGTTGAAAGTAACTCATAGATTTTCCTTGGAGAGAGGCAGATAACAGAGTTGGCAAAGTTGGTTTTATTATACATTCAAGGGCAACATAGGACACTTGTCCATCTCATATTGCAGTATTCATGATATGTATTAGCAAAAGTGTCATCATGAAAATAATTGCAGTGTATGTGCCAAGATTTGTTGCAGAGGATATGAAGTAGTGAAATTATATGAAGAACTCTTTAGGACCCTCCAAACTAAATCAATATATACTTTGTGGTGAGTTTGATACAAAGATAAGAACAGATGAAGATAGTGGAAAATATATTGGTTCAAGGGCAAAGAATGAGAGACCAAAGGCATAAGCTACACAGAAGCTTTGCTTTCTTTAAGAAAAAAGCAGAAGGTGCTGAGTGGCAAATACTGAATAACACCCCAAAAATTATGAATATAACTTGATTGCATTTTAACAGACTGAAAATGACTCATTATTGATATAGGAGTCATGAATCAACTACCAAAATAGTCACACCATCAATTTATTGAAAGAAAAGTAAAAATTCATATAAAAATAGAAGAATAAAAATGAGGAAAATGTATAATGTTCGATGAAAAGTGATTCCAAACTGACCTATTTAGATCAGATTTTGTAACAAAAAAAAAAGGAGGGTGATGTATAGGGAGAAGGAATATCAACACAATTTATAGCAATTTTCTCTAGTTATTTAAGCAATATAAATTAGTTGCCTTATTGAGAAGACCATATAATCTAAATATTATCTTTGTCAATAAATATTTTAATTAGTTGAAAGCAAAGAAGTCATGGTTATGAGGCATTTATTAAGTGTTTACCATGTGCCAAGGACTCTCCTAAGTATTAAAAATATACATGTAAGCAAAAAGAAAGACCCTTCCTGTCCTCAGGGAGCTTTTGTCCTAATGGGTAAAGACAACAAATGAAAGGAAATGAAAAAGAGAGGAGGTGAGAAGAGGAGGGAGAGATTTCTATATGTTGGAGAAAGAAATCTAAGGACTGAGGAATGAAGGAGCAAACACAGCTAGAAATAGAGAGTCTGGTTAGCACTTACCAGAAGAGGGAGCTTCGGAGGCAGAGTCATCTTCCAAGACTGTAGAGTCATGGTAGAGAGAAAAAAGTTGATAGAGTTGGGAACAGAGCCAAAGAGGAATGAAGAGAAATATGATAATGATCAGAGAGACTGGTTTACAATATAAACTCATCCGTAAAACATTATGGAGAAGTATGGTGGAACATTATGAGCTGTATGGCCTCATAAAACAATGAGAAGCAGTGGAAGAGGGGGGAAAATAGTTTAAAGAAAGCTTAGTGGGGGACCCCAAAGTAAAGATATGCCAAGGACATTTAAAGATGAAATGGGAAGGAAGACAACAGACAGGAACTTAGGGGGCAAAGTTCTTCACAAATATTTGTTACAAATGCTTTTTTAAAAAAAAATTTACTAGGAAAGCTACAATATTTGTTCTTTTACATCAGGATGTGCTTATAGAAGGGATGGAAATGGCATTGAGGGAAGCAAAGATGAGTAAAGCACCTGGACTAAAGCAAGTATATACAAAGAAGGGAAGACTGGTGCTGAGGGAGGTAAAACAATTTTGCCGGCACTGAAAGACCAGTTCTCAAGAAATCTGAAGGAGAGAGATAAGGAAAAAATTTCATAGTTTATATTGTAACTATAAAACAATAATCAAGATAATCACAACAATAGAAACCAACCAATATGACTACTTTCCCAACTATTAAAAATTTTATTAGAATAATCTACAAACATATTAAAACCATCTTTGTTATGGGTATCGGATAGCAAGAGACAAGCTTCTTCAAGTGATATTCCATAGTAAACTACATCTTCACCCTCATAAAACTTGACTAAAAAACACAAGATTCCATTGTGCCTATTATTTGTTGATTACAAGAAAAAAAGGATTTTATTCAGAAGAGTAAAATGCCATCTTAATTGCTCCTGATCTAACATATGTCTGAAATTGTATAATATTCCTTGAAAATAAATGGAAAATATTGTTCAATGACACTCTTCTTATTATCAGGCAGAAGATAAATAAAGAGGCACATACTCACCAAAGGTATTTGCAACTATTGTGGGAGTAAGTCAACACAGAACCCAGGCTGTGGAAGGATTACTTATAAACTGTGAATTCTTCCAGATATTTCTGTTTGTGGATGACATTGTACTGAGTTAAGCCCCCAAATATTGCAGATACTCCTAAAAGAGATTCATAATCACTTTCACTGGCTTAACTAGAACAAAGGAAAAATGAAGGAGATGAATAAAGCCTGTGACTCTATGGACTATGATAGGTGGTTTAATGCATCACCTATGGAACTCATCTATCAGTCTACATCTTGGACAGACACTGTAAACAGTTCAGCCTGAACTGAACAGAAGTCGAACGGAAGAATGGAGTGAATTTCTTTGGGGAAACTGACAAGTTATTTTAAAGACTCCAAGCTTCTTCTTGAAACAAAGACCCATCTTCTCAAAACCCAAATACTCCAAGTGCTGGAGCATGCCTGAAAGACATGAAATAATATACTCTCCAAAGAATTGTTACCGTGGATCAGCTCAAGGATAACCAGCTGCAATTCTGCATCTTTTACAATGAATCACTCAGAGTGGGAGAGTTCAAATAAACATTCCCTCAAATAAAAACATATTCAAATACTCCCAGATAAAAGCAGTTCCCAATGGGGCTAAAAATCAGTTTATACGAAGATTTTAAAAAAAAAAAAAAGCTGCCAGCAAGGAAGTAAAAATGAGCAAAGAAATTTTCTGGGAACTCAGGTGCTCACTGGCAGAGGCTTAGAGCCACATTTATGCTCTCCTTGCCCAAAGAGCCCAAAGCTGGGTCTCACAGCTCAATCCACCTGGTAGCAAAGTTAACTCAAACTGCCCCAGGTCTGCTTCTTAACTTCTTTGCTCACAACAATCCCAAATGGCATTGTGGAAGTGAGGGACAGAGGGAGGGAGGGCAGTTTCTAAAGCCTATCCAGTTCCACCAGTTTCTTGGCCAACAACATTCCACCCCATAACCTCTGACTGCCAGTAACATAGGTGGCCAGGATCACAATGCCAGCTTCATAGTAGAACAGCTCATCCCTTTACTCTTTACCACATAATAAGTGGTGGGGTGGGGTGGGGGGTATCAAAACAGCAAAAAGGGACTTCTTAGGGCTCTGTTGCTAACCAATGCAATTAGGTCAGCCTGTAGCTGCTTCCGTCCTATTCAGTCCATATGTCCTGCAGAGGCTTCTGGTTCATTCAGTCCACATGAACTACTGCTGCTTCCAGTCCACAATAAATAGAAAGATGCATGGCAGTCGCGAATAGCCAGCCACATATGACAAATGAGAAGAAGTGATATAAAGGATGTCAACAAAGAAATGTATGAGAATAAAAAGTTAATCTGATTAGATGGTAAGACCAGGGGAGAAGCTAGATACTCCACTGGCATCCTTTCAATGTTCTCAGTAAGTGATTAATTATCCTGGAGTGTTGAGTTCTGTAGTGAACTAATGGGAAAACATGAATAAGAGTCGCTGAAGATGGGATTGCTTAGATAGGTTGTGATTTGTACCCTTGAAGGGAATGCCCATATCCATAAAACCATAGTTCCCATTTGAATATTTTAATATCTACTCAATAATTTTTTATTTTAATTTTGTTTAACTCTTTGATTTTAGAAATTTATTTCTTCATGTTTGGTGTTGTTGATTAGTTAATTCTCTAATGTTTTTAGTTTTATTCTCTATTCATTAGTCATCTCTTTCTCCCTTGTCAGATAGATATGTGTTCTGAGTATGTCCAGATTTTTTAGCAGCATTCCATAAATTTCAACATATTGTCCCTCCATTATATAATAAAAAAAAATAATATTTTTAATTGTTGCTATGATTTTTTTCCTTTGGCTTACTCACTATTTAGGACAATATTATTTAACCTCCTTTCAAATCTTAGTCTTTTGCTTATATTTCCTTTATTGATAACAAATTACGTAGCATTGTGGTCTATAAATGTTGGTAAATGTTTCTGCATTTATTCATAAATTCTTTCCATTAAATTTGTCTAGGTCACTAAGAAGCAGGTAGATGTCACCTTCAATTATTCTCTTACTAACCGATTCTTTTTACAACTCCATTCACTTTTCTTTTGTGTATTTAGATACTAAGTCATTAGGTATTCCTATATTTAATATTAATATTGTTTCATAATCTATGGTTTCTTTAAATTTAATGAAGTTTCCTTGTTTATTTTTCTTGAAAGTATCTATTTTACTATGGCCTTGTCTTAAATCTTCCTGGTTTGGGTTTTGAGGGGTTTTTTATATTTAATAAATTATGATAACTTCTCCCTAAACCCTTTCTCGTTTAACTATATATGATTTTATTTTTTAAGTGTGTTTCTTGTATTATATCAAATTTGAAAGGGTGGTTCTCCAATACATTTTCATCCCTTCACTATCTATGGTTATGATTAGGTTTGTTTTTCCTCCCAGGAGCTATTAAATCCATTTGTAATGTTTTCTTTTTTTCTTCTTTTTAAAATGAAAAATTCACCACTGGGTATGTCCAGTTTATTATGCTTGGAACAATTTGATTGCAGTCCTCTCCCTTCAAACCATACTATCCAGCCCTGATCCATATCACGGTGCCTTGATCTCCCCCCTCCCCTTTTTTGGAATCAGCCTTCTATAACTGTACTTTGTTTTGCTTGATGCAATACCTTCCTTGATCCCACCCTCTGACACGAACTCCTTCCCCTTCAGAGTCTAGTCCAGTTGCTGGCTCACCTTTTTCAGGGGTGTGCTGGCATATGATTAAGTGGAACTTCAAAAAAAAGTTCACATGACAAACTTTTAAAGTTTAGTATGCATTATTAAAATTTTTTTCTGTCACCTTCTTAAGTCTAGACAGTCAACAAAACAATAAGCCACACCCTGATTTGAAGTGTTTGTCAATTTCTAAGATATAAATGATCACACTGAAAATGTAATATTTAATTCTTGAGAGCTATTTTGAGCTGGCTCCATCATGTTTCTGACTTTATTCTACTTCTGTTATTTTTTTTTAACTTTCTATTGCTTGGTTGAGATAAGACTATAAATCACAAGCTGATGCCTTGCCCTCCACCTGGAATGATCGTCATCTGTGGCACTCCAATTTCAAGAAATACTTAGTTCCTTCCTTTTCTGTAGTATTTCTTATTGTACATACAACCCTACCTTTCTTCACTGACCCTCCAACAAGGTAGGACTCACAACAGACAATGATACTTTTGTCTCCCCCTTTTAGGAGAATTTTCTCCTTTTTTGGTGAGTAATCCTTTGTAATTCAAAATGGAGTTTCTTGATATATAAATTATCTTTCTACCTCCTTGTAACATTTTCTCTTACACCTAGAAGCTTTGAATCTTGGCAATTAAATTAAAGGGTGAGTTAACCCTGAGGTTACTCTTTGGAGGCATATTTGGATTCTCTACATAAGCACTTTATCCAATGGTTCTGGTCCTGAGAAATTTTATTTTTTTACTTCCTGAAATATGTAATTCTAGGATTTTTCTTTTGATTTTTGGGACCCAGCAATTTCTATATTGTCTCTTCCCCCTTTGTTTTCTAGGTCTTTGTCTGTAAAGACCTCCCATGTTTTGGTTTTGCCTTTCTTTGACTTTGTCCTAACAACTTTTGTTGTATCACATTTTTGAGGCCTATCTTCTCTATTCTCCTTCTTTAGAGTGTCCCCTACTTTAAGATTTTTCAGTTGCTATTCTCTTTATCTTTTGTGTTTTTCATTAAGAGACCTAATTTAATTCCTTATCTCTTCCCTAAATTATTTTATTATCCTTTTCAGCCACTCTAGGAGTTCTTGGGCCCATTTCATCACTTTTTTTTTTTCCTAGTTGTAGTTATTGAAATTTTTCCCTGCTCCTCCAACTGTTTTCTTCCTGCATTCTTTTGCCCTGTAGCAAAGGTTATTTTTTTTTTCTTTCCTAAGAGGTTGTTGGGTTTTTTTTCTATCTCATTCCTTTAGTCTCTGTGAAGACTTTTTGGTGATTTCCTTATAAGAACTGCTTTCCTTCTCCTTCTCATTTTTGTTGTGGCTCTTTGACTTCATTTGATTCATATCTTACTGTTGGAGGGAAAACTCATCTTAGACACAATCTCTCACTCAATCACCTTACTGAAAGTCTCTCAACTGTAACTTCTCCAATAACTTTCTATGAAGCTTCTAGCTCTGTTATTTGTATTCTTGACATTTTGACCTCCTTGGAATCCATGATCTCTCTCCTTTCTACATTACTTGACATTTCCCACAGGTAACACTATTCCTCACTTGATTACATTCTTATTTTTCTGAAAAGCTCATGAAGGAAACAGTCACTCTCATCTGGAATAGAAATTGAAGTTTTTACATGTCATCTTGAATAAAAATTATAGAATTAGAAAATGTGGCATGGAAAGGGACTTGGAAATCCATTAACTATTCAAACCATTGGAGTATATGCATGAGGAAACAAATTCAGAGTGGTTAAATGAATTTCCCATGGTCGTACAGGTACTGAATAGCAGAGCTAAGATTTAAAATCATGTCTCCCCCATTCCAAATCAACTTCACTACCCCATTCTGCATGAGAGTCCTACTTTAGCATTTTAGCATAGCAACCTTTGTTTAATAATTTGGGTTCCCAAAAATCCAGATATTTGGAAAGGGAAAATTGTTCTAGGATAGGTTCTTCTTACTCTACCCCATGAATACTATCTAAGACCACCCAGAATCCCCAATATGGACCTTAGTTTAGACAAAGCAATTATGTCCCAGCTCCCCAATTTTAACTCCACTCAAAACATTAAACCTATCATTCAAATGTTATACTTTCACTTCCTTAGATCTTGAAGACTTTCATATTGTCCAATACCCTCACTTCCCAGAGAAGTAAACTGAAGCCAGGGTAAAGTCCATTGCCATATAGTTAGCAAAATAAATGAGAGAACCAGGATTCTAACCCAGGATTCTAATTCCAAATCAAGAGCACTTTGTAGTACTTGAAGGCTTTCTCTTCTAGGATCTCCTTTTAAAATTCAAATATCATAGATATGAATTCCATTGTGAATCTTCTCAATCTTTAATGATCCTTTATTGGTACTGGTTGACAAAAACCTGAATTAAGATCCCCAAAGAAGGACAAGTGTTTGGAGGAATCAAAAAGTACAAGTAGGAGATACGGGGCGGGGCGGGGCAGGGGCAGGGAGGAGGTGGGGCAAGGAACAGATTCTAGGACTTCACAGTTTTACTGAGGGCCTAGATGTCTGCGTGTGTGTGTCTGTGTGTGCATTTGGCGGGGGGTGTGGAAATTAGGAAGAATTTTCTCAACAGGCTGTTTCTTTTTGACTGCGCCTCATCCTTCTCCCTGGTACCTTCTGTTCCTCATTCCCTATCTTCTTCTGGAAGCCCCTGTATCTGGAATTTTCTTTACCTAAGACTTTCTAAGGTAGAAACTATCTCTAACCTTTCCAGTGAGATGAAGAACCAATAGGCTTTACCATCTACTTTACCACTATGATCTTCAGTCCCCTGGTTACTGTTTTCTGCCCTGCTGGTATACCTTAAGGCCCACTGGGTCTTGTCATCCATACCCCACACCTGGTAATCTCAGGACTTCTGGGTTTTTCTATCCAGCCTGTGACCAAACTCCTTTATATGTGTTGTCTTCATCACTGGGCATGTGAGATCCTTGAGAGCAAAGACTATCTCCTCTTTCTTATTTGTAACCCTTGTATTTGGCACAGAGAAAGTACTTAACAAATATCTTTTCATTTATTTCATTCAATCTTCCATACAACCTCAATGAGTGGCTCCTCTCTACCTCTGACATCTAAGGTGACAAATCAATACAATGCATGATCACCTGAAAGTGACCCAGCCCCTCCCTATAAATGCCTCAACTCTATTCTGTTTTCTTCCGCTACCCTGATGTTTGGAAAAATGATGAAAACAGTAACCCCACCCAACAACTGGCAAAAATCCTAACGTAATGATATATCAAGTCTTGGAGGTGTACTCTCACGAGACCTTTCTCCTGATTTTGCTTGAAGATCATAGTGCTTGATGTTCTCTGGCAACATCTTCAGTTGTATCCCTTCCTTGGACCTTTGTTCCATTTTGGAGATTGAATTACTACTGGAACAGTTACTGCTCCTTATTCAGGTGGGTGCTGCCATTACTCCAGTTTGTAGAGGAGTGAATTTGCCCAAATACCCTTCCATTATGGCCACTGCCCTCCATGCTCCCAGACCTGGACTACATCTAGTGGAATCATGTGTCTTTCCTATAAACATACCAAGGGCCTATTAACCTTTCAACATTAACTGGATTGTTCAATTTGTCTGAAAAGCCCCCTTCTTAATTCTTAGCAATGAACCATAATATCAGCCATGTCACTTAAATTATTGCCGTCTTTAACCCATGTTACATACAACTACCTATAATACACACGTGTGTATATATACATATATACATGTGTATGTGTGTATAGATATACATATATGTGTGTATATATATATATATATGCATATATACACACACACACAGAGAAACAGACATTGATAGGGTGGCTTTATTTAGTAGCTGATAATCTTTGAACCAAAAAGAAAAAAGTAATCAATTTCACTTAGTAATAGTTTTCTGTTGTGACTCAACTGGCATTATTATCCTAAAGGCTCTGTATGTGTCGATTTAAAGGGAGTTGAATGCCTCATCTTGTTCCTGATTTTCTGTCTATTTATAGCAAAAAAAAATCACAAGCTGGGCACGTGCAGCTTTTGCTAACTAGAAGGAGAGCCAGAATTATGTGTGGCTCCTTAGTGTGTGGGAGCATGACATAAGATTCAGGAAAGGACAGAATCAAAAGTAAATGGTAATTATCACCTTGAGGAAGCTAAGCCATATGTCCTTCCTAATTGCTCATTAGTGTCTTTATGTGTTTTTGAATCTAATGTATGTAATATAGAGACTTGAATCCCTACATGGCTAGGATACATTTGTATTACCTCTATGGATAACAAATTGCAAATGCTTGGCAGATTTAAATATGTAGTCCGAGAGAACTGGGAGATGTCTCAATCAGGATTTCTGCTGTGCTTCACACATTTCAGAAGAGCACCACACAAAGGTTACATAACTGTCTTTACAGACAAACCCTGTCATTCAGGGCTGTTTTCGAAGCATGTCAGCAGCTGAGTGTTTACTAAATCAAGCACTAAAAATGAGATTTACACTGGTTGTTTCGAACTGAAAGCCAGATGCAGCTGCCATTAGAGCAATTCAATTTCTTCTTTAGAAAGCACAAGTAAGGCTCAATTTACTAAAGTTTTATATCCTTTTTATGCATCCCATATGCTAAGGGGAAAAAATTAAGTTTATGAGATTAAAAATGAGTTTTATGCTAAATGTTTACAAAGTTTCAGCTGATTACATTCAAAAAACCTAGAACTTAAAATGTCTAACTTCTGTCCTTCATTTTTGGGGGTTGTTGGCCTTCTTCCCAAAGAAGGGCTTTGTATTTGCAAAAGGAAATTACCCTGATGTGACCCTTCTCCCTGCTTTCATCTACCACTAGCTGACTCCTCCTCATCACAGAATATCGTGACAAAGATAAATAAGATTTCCTGAGGCTAAGATATTTCAAGAAGGTTCTTGCATTGACTCAGTTTCTCACCAAAACTGTAGTTTTCCTTTCTCTGCTATATGTCTGATATATTTCACTTGATGGTATTTTTTTTTTCAATTTTGTAAGTAGATCAGAATAGTAATATAGGTCCTAAATTAGATGTATTTACTTCATTGAGGGAAATAACTAGATAAATGAGTGCTGAATTAAAAGAATATATATATATATATATGTATATATATATATATACACACACACACATATATATGTATATATTTAGACAGCAAATAACTTGAGTTCAAATTAACCCAAATGAATGAAAGAGACCAGATGTTTATATAGTCAATACTTTCTTCAAAAGGAGTCAGAAGGTGCTAAACATGGCAAGAACTATAAAATAAAAAAAAAAAAAAGTCTACATAGTAACATGACTAGTTACTGATTTGGGAGCTATTTCAGTATCAGCTGTGTCTATCTGGTCGGATCAACTATGTATAGCAAAGGTTAAAAAAAAGAAAGATGAAAATAAAATGATACTGGTAATTAAACTGCAACAAAGCTGATGCTAAAAAAAAATTAGGAAATGGATAAAATTGAAGACATTCATTCTGGTTAAAGAAACGTAAACAATGTAAAACAATTGCCACAATAAGGAGGCTAAAGAAGCTTGCCACATACAACAAACACTTCATCTCTTTGTCAAGTGGAACATCAACAGTGGTTTAAAGCATGTGCTCATTTGCAAAACATGAGAAAGAAGGATGTATAGTTACCAGCACTATAATCTCACAAAACAACAAAAAGCGAAAAGGAAAACAAACCAGAAAAAGGTTCAAAACCCAACTAGATTGGACCATTTAGAGGACAATTATAGATTAAATTGGAAGAAGGATATTGAGTGGATATGAAATGGAATTGATATACCAGTATTTCTACAATGACCTCTTCTTATTATTAATGACAATAGAATCATCACAATTTCACTCTCACCTTAGTACACAATATAGGTATTCAGGAATTGATTTTCAAGATGTCTCAGAAAGGAAAGATTTCAAGAGATTGGAAAGAATGGAATTAATACCCCTATGCACCCCCCCCACCAAAAAGGCAACCAAGAGAACATTAGTAGCTACCAATCAATATTTTACTTTCTCATCTCTAAAATCTTTACGAAAATAGTCTATACATACATCAAGTATATCAGTGATAAGATTAAGAATGAATATATAGGCTTCCTATCTATAGAAAATCATGTGATTTTCTATATCAAAACACCTCTTCACAGGCACACACTTAACTAAAATGTAGAGAGAATATAAACTCCTAGTGTGTTTATTAGTTTGAAATTAGTTGATTACAAAAGAACATTTGACTTGGTGAAGAAAAGAATAGACTATTTTGGGATGATAAAAGATTCTATGAGAGATACAACCACTAAGATAGCTTTGCTCAATGATTCACTGACCATGATATCAAACGAGGCATCAAACAAAGATACATGGTCATTGGTGTTCAGAAATTAGGTGGGAGAGTAAGGGATTAACAAATGGACAATCAAAACTATCAACAGTCACATAAAAAAGACTCTAAATCACTACTGATTAGAGAAATGAAAATTAAAACAATTCTGAGATATCACCTCACACCTATCAGATTAATTAGCATAATAGAAAAGGAAAATGACTAATTCTGGAGGGGATGTGGAAAAATTGGAACATTATGCTCTGTTGGTAGAGTTGTGAACTAGTCCAACCATCCTGGAGAACAACTTGGAACCATACCCAAAGGGCCATAAAACTGTGCCTACCCTTTGACCCAGCAATACCACTACTAGGTCTGTATCCCAAACAATTTTTTTTAATGAAAAAGAACCTATATTTACAAATATTTATAGATTTTTTTGTGGCAGTAAAGACCTGGAAATAGAGGAGATACCCACCAATTGGGGAATGGCTCTACAAGTGGTGCTATATTAATGTGATGGTGTACTATTGTGCTATAAGAAATCATGAGCAAAAAGGATTCAGAAAAACCTGAGAAGACTTATATGAACTGATGCAAAGCAAAACTAGCAGAACCAGGAGGTCAATATTTTAAGAATGACCAATTGTAAAATACTTAGCTACTCTGATCAAGATGATGATCCACAACAGTTCCAAAGGGTACATGATGAAAAATGCTATCCATCACCAGAGAGAACTGATAAACTCTGAATGTAGATTAAAGCATACTTTTTTTTTACTTTTCCGATTTTTCATTTTTGTCTGTGTTTTCTTTTTATAACAGTACTAATACGGAAATGTTCTGCATAACTCTGCATGTAAAATCAATATAAAATTGCTTGCCCTTTCAAGGAAGGGGGAGGGACTGCAGGGAGAGAATTTGTAACTCAAAAAACATTTTTTAAATGAATGTTTAAAAGTTTTTGCATGTACTTGGGAAATATTTAATGAAATAAAATATTTTCTTAAAAACAGATAGACATTTGTTAGTGAACAGAGCAGTTAGCAAAATGGACAAGTGCTGCATTGATATTCACAAAATATTAAAAATAACCAGAAAAAGATCTCCAGGCTATTGGGTAGATAACCTAACAAAGGATTTATGGAAAGGCATAAAGAAGAATTTGATGAGATGAGAAGGTATAGGTGGGTTGTGATCTTGACTGATGGAATGAATAACCAGGTCAATAAGATCATGGATCTGTTGAAGTGTCCAAATATGATAACAAATCACTGCATGGCCATGTTTTGACCCTCCAGTGGATATATGATCCCATTGATGTGGGCATTCCCTCTGATACTACAAATTCCAATCCATCCATGCCTTTTCAAACTATGCAGCTCTTATTCATATTCTCTTGCAAATCCTTCATGGGAATGTACTCAATATGTAAGTAGATGGGAGAGGAAGAAGAAAGGTTTCTTAACATTTTAGAGAAATTGGTGAAATTCATATCTTTTATCTATCCATTTATCCTTCCTGTTATGCATGATTGGTCTCGCTTCTATATTTTCTCTAAAGGTATCCCTTTTTTTGGCTTTTTTCGAAAGGGGGAGGGCAGGGTAATTGGGGTTAAGTGACTTGCCCAAGTTCACATGGCTAGAAAGTGTTAAGTGTCTGAGGCTGGATTTGAACTCAGGTCCTTTTAACTCTAGGGCCGGTGCTCTATTCACTGCGCCACCATACTGCCTCTCTAAAGATATCCTTTACACTGTTTCTCCTATCTAATTCTTTGTCAGTTAAATGCCATAGTCTATACTACACATCTACAGGAATCTAACTTTTGCCCTTTGAACGACCCTTAACTTTATTTCTTTGGAGACTGTGGTATCCCATGAATCATAGCCACACAGAGTTGCTGGAAGGAGGTTAGTGTTGTTAAAAATAAAAAAGTAAGCCTTTGTTTCAGGGAAAAGTTTGAGGTCATTAAAAATATTTTATCTTTTCCCAAAGTCAATCTAAGTCATCTCTCCTCTTATTCATTTCAGGGTCCAGTTCTTTGTACACCTGAAGATCCACACAAAATATATGTAACCGATGGTTCATTTCTAGGAATAGTCCATCCAACTTGTTGTTCAGTCATACATGACTCTCCATGACCCCATTTGGGGTTTCCTTGGCAAAGATACTGGAGAGGTTTGCCACTTCCTTCTCCAGCTCATTTTACAGATGAGTAGAATGAGGGAAACTGAGGTAAACAGGGTTAAATGAGTTGCCCAAGGCCACGCAGTCAGTAAGTGACTGAAGCCAGATTTGAACTCAGGAAGATAAGTTTTCCTGACTCCAGGCTCAAGACTCTATGCACTATGGCACCATCTAGCTGCCCTGTCCCTACAACTACACATTTAGACCAGGAATTCTTAACCTAGACTCCAGTGAGAGATTTCAAAGTGTCTGTGAAATTGGGTAGGGGAAAAAAAATTACATCTTTATTTTCACTAACCTCTAGTTGAAATTAGCATTTCTTTCAAATTAAAAAAAAAATTCTGAAAAAGTATCCATGTTTCACCAGTCTTCAAAGGGTTCTATGACACAAAATTATTGAGAACCCCTGCTCTAGACAATAGAAATTTCTAATGTAAGCATGGTAGAAAGAAAACAAGAAAGTGCTACAAATCATAGTTGTGCTTTCTTTAATGCTTCATGGATAATGTGATTTCACTGGTATGAGTCTCTTCACAGATAAGCCTTTCCCTGCCTTAGTAGGTGGTCTTCATGACTTGTTAGGACCAACAACATTATCATCTGGTAACCAACCATTTGGAAAAGTATTTCAAAGGACACTGATACAAATCCTACAAAATTAGAAATAATAATAAAACATAATTTTATATGATAAATTGGGGAGGGAGTCCAAGTCAAAGGAAGAGAATAAGGGGAACGGAATGGGAGGAAGGCATACCTGGATCCATTCAGACTAAACTGACCCTCAGATGACACACCTTCAGACCTACAGAACTGTGCTTCCCATTTGGGCAGGCTCCACCAGACTCTGCACTTCCCTCACAGAGTTTTTGAGAACTCAGGGTCACCTAGGCACAATGGTGAAGCACTGGAGCATGACTTTAGGGAAGCCACATATGTCTGTATCACAATAACGATTCACATTCATGTGGTACTTTTATAAGGTTTATAAATCACAGCCCCTTGCCTGAAAGTTACTGAACAGAAAGCAAGAGCCTTTATTAAAAATAGATACGCACCTATTCAGGGGATCCCAGAACACTCGTTATTAAGAGATTTTTATTAGTCAAATTTCTCTCTTTTTTGATCTAACCTGGACATTCATGAGGATCTCATCCAGAAGTTATCATTTTTAACACCCAAACTTTGAAAGATAGTTGAGGAAGAGGAAGGAAAGGGCAGTTACAAGCAGGGATAGGACAAGAATTCAAACAATCGACTTAATATATCCATTTCCTTTTCTCATTGTGGCAACTGGTGCCATGTTAGGCCTGGTGTCAGGAAGACCTGAGTTCAAATGTCACCTCAGACACTTACTAGCTGTGTGACCTTGGGAAAATAACCAAACTTCTGTTTACCTCAGTTTCCTCAATGGCAAAATGGAGATAACAATAGCACTTATGTCACAGGATTGTTATATCAAATGGAATATTAAATTAATAATATAATATATTCATGTGCACAAATCATAATTTAATATTATATTGATATGCACATAATATAATGATATTAATAATACATTCATATACATAAATTATAATTTAATAATATTGTATATTAACATGCATACAATGTAATTATATTAATAATATAATGATAGGGTGCTTAACACAGTACCTGAATCATAGTAGGCAAAATATAAATGCTTATTCCCTGCCTTCCTCATCTTCTTTTCATCTCTACTTGGGTATAAGAGGATTGATTCTGAGTCACTGCAAATAGCAAGCAAGGAGATTTAAAAACATCTGGATGTATTCATGGCGGTGCCATTCCATGTATGGCAGCACAGAAATGAAAGCAAAGTGGGCTCCCACTGAAAAAGAAAATGGTGGAACAAATTGTAGTCCATGGATGCAATGGAGTATCACTGTCCTATAGGAAACAATAAATATGAAAAATGCAAGAAGCATAGGACATGAACTTTGAATTGAATAAATAAAATAAAGATAAATAAAAATATAAAAAATAAATGAAATAAAACCAGGAAAAAATATCTACAATGGCTTAAACAATATAACTAGAACCTAGGGTGAATAGAAAGCTAGATTTAGAGTCAGAAAGATCTGGGTCCAAATCCTCCCTCTGACATTTACTAGCTGTGTGATCCTGGACAAGTCACTTAACTTTTCTTATCCTCAGTTTCCTCATCTGTAAAATGGGAATAGTAATAGCACTTATCTCATAGGGTTCTTGTAAGGCTCAAATGAGAGAACGTATATACTTTGTAAACCTTAAAGTGCTATATAAGAATTAGCTATTATTATTATTACAACTATATAAATGGGGGAAAAAAGAAGAAGCAGAATATGCTATGAAAATTATAATGAACATGCTTGGCTCTGAAGATGAATAGAGAAAATGTACTATCCTTACTTCACTCAGAGGTAGGGAACTATGGATGGAATATTGCATATATTGTCAGACACAGTTGGTGTGCTGATTGATTTTGCTAAGTGGCTTTTATTAGTTTTCTTTTTAAATCTTTTTAACAAGGGATGGCTCGGTGGGCCAGGGAGGGAAAAGACGAAGGGACATATTCAGAAATAAATGTCATATAATTTCAAGATGCCAATAAAGATAAGGTAAAATGGAAAGAGAAAACATAAAGATGTATTATGAATTGGGACAGGAAAAAAATTACCTAAGTTAAAGGAAGATATAAGAAAAATGAAATAGCAAGAGAGGCAGAAGACCTAGATTCATTCAGTTTGATTTAACAAATATTTAGTGTCTTCTAGGATGGGATTAGGCAAGTCATTGGAGAGAATATAGAAGAGGATAGAAGTTAATATGATGCTATTATATTAATAATAATTATAAATGTATGCTCCATTCTTTTTCCTCCTATTTTTTTCAAGACTCCACTCCTGAAAAGACCAGGCTGTCTTTGAAGAATAACTGAGTAATGTGATCACCCTAGCACCCAAAGCATCTGTTTCTTAATTGGTTTGGGCTGGGCCTCAAATGACACTCTGGCTTTTGCTTATTCTAAAAAGAGGACTCAGTTTGAGTTAGACCAGAGAATCCCAAACTTACTTGGCCTAGAGTCCTCTTTTTGAAAAAAAAAAAATTACTCAGAGGTCCCCTATAAATCTACTTCCTTTACCCTTTTAATATTTTTTAAATTTGCATCATTTTTAAAAGATATAATTTTTTTAAATGACTCATCTTAAATTTAATAATTTATTGTAAAGTTGTGGAGTTTTTCCTGCATTGAATTTTGATGATGCAATATTGAGTCATGTAACCGTTTTTCTAATATCAAATTGTAAACAAGTTATTACACGCACATATTCCTGCTAATGCATGCTGGACTTTCCAACAATTCACAACATGCTCACCTGCCAACACTTGCTTGTTAAGACTTGTCAGTGGACTTGACGACTGATCAGTTATAACTTGTATTCTGTGTGTTTATTTGGAAAATAATGTAGTCATTACTAGTTTAAATCTATAAGATAAGTGATGAAACATTTACTAGTGGTTTTTCAAAATTTTCTTCTCTTCTTTTCTTACACTTCCACAGCCCCCTTATTTTTATTCAATGTACCCAAGGCTACTACTACCCCTTTGGATTATTCCAACTCCCCATAGGGGGAAGTATTGCCCACTTTCGGAACCTCTGACCCTCCTCCTGGGAAAAGAGCTTTGTCCTTGCTCCCTTCATTAAAGTTTGGGGTGACCTGGTCTACAAAGGTGAGAACAAGCCAGTGACACCCTGATTGAGATGGCTAATGTTTTTCTGGTTAAGATTACTAGCAACTTGCATTCCTTACAAATCAGAGGGGGCATGACAGGCCACATCTGAAGGCTAATCCACTGCATTGTGGTTGTTCAGTTGTTTCAGTCTTGTGTCCAACTCTTTGCCACTCCAATTGGGGTTTTCTTGGCAGATATGCTGGAGTGGTCTGCTGTTTTCTTCTCCAGTTCATTTTATAGATGAAACTGAGGCAAAAAGAGTTGTGACTTACCCAGGGTCACACAGCTAGTAAGTGTCTGAGGCTGCATTTGAACTCAGGTCTTCCTGACTCCAGGCTTAGTACACCATTTATGGGAGCTGAGAATTCTTAGCCTTCCTTCTCATTAAAATATCTGCCAATTGAGATTGCCAGGGGAGGTCCCAATAATGTACTGTCAGGCCAATCAGAAGGAAGACATACCTAGGTATAAAAGACCCTGCCAGCTCTCAGAGTCTTTGGTGCAAATAGAAGCTCACCATTGACCGGTCTTTTATTAATAGATGACATGCCCCTATTAATTAATGCTATTACATTCAGAGAAATGGCATCATATTATTTACTGGTTAAAATTCCCCCATGACAAAAAGAAGATATAATTCTTCCACTTGAAGACTTCAAAATCTCACTGGGGAGTAAAAACATACAGATAAAACTATAAAAGAGTGAGTAGGGCCTGAGCCATGTGGTTCTTATCATCAATGCAACAGCATCTCAAAGAAGGGGAGACCAAAGTGGGATGCAGCTCCTGGGTTAGCACTGAAGTGATGGGTATGATCTTGAAAATCAGAGGGCATCAGAGAGGATGTAATTCAGGTATCCAACATGGTTGGGGATAATCAGGAGAACAATAAAGGAGTTCTAGGGGCAGAGGGGTACTGAGAGGTCATGTTGCTCAACGCTATCATTTTATAAATGAGGAAATTGAGGAAAAAAGGGGAAGAGGGATCCAGCCAGGCTGGAGAAGAAGGTCCATTTGAAGGAACTAGCAGGGATAAAGGAAGATTGTAAAGGAAACTAAATGGCAAAATTAGTAGTTTGGACTTTGCCAACAGCAAAGTTTTTTTTTAATTTTTCAATTTTTTTATTTTTTTTTAAATTTTATTTTAGTTTGCATCATTCATTTCCACAAGTTACCTATTTTTTTTTTGAGTTACCTATTTTCTCCCCATCTTTCCCCTACCCACCATCCCAAACAGCCATCCCAGTGTATCCCCCCTCCCCCAGTCTATTCTCTCCTATGTCTTCCCCCCTCACCCCTCTGACTTTTCAGTAGGGCAGGATGGATTTCCCAACCACAGTGCCTGTGTATCTCAAGTTCCAGTTGGATGTA
>CM053585.1:504169371-504176871 GCA_028646515.1 Pseudochirops corinnae
GAGAGAGAGAGAGAGAGAGAGAGAGAGAGAGAGAGAGAGAGACAACAAGAACATTTGTTACTAAGCGACCCAGTCTTCATGGGAGAAGTAGCAACTGAACAGAACAGAACCATGGGGACGAGCCATGCAAATGCAGGGAAGCGGGAAATGTCAGAGATGGTACGCAGCTGTTGCTGGGATAGTCAAGATCTAGGATGACTGGGATACAGAAATTACAGACCAGGGCAGGAGGGCTTATCACGGGGGGTGGTTCTGGCCGCAGACATTGGTGAGGAAATCTTACACAGGCAGGTAGGCAGGCGAGAAGCAGGATGAGGAAGGGTAAGGGTCAGACAGAAGATTCTGCTTTAAGAGTTTGGACTGGCTGTAGGCAGAGTCCATGCATATGGAAGCCCAGCTGGAAGGATCAAAGGGCTCTGGTAACACTGGGGGAGATGAGAGGAGATAAGGCAAAAGGGTAGTTGTAGACACATAGATTCTTCTTTCACACCACAACCTGGCTAAATATTTTGTTGTTGTTCAGTCATGTCTTACTTTTTTCGTGACTTGCATTTGGGGTTTTCTTGGCAGAGATTTGCCATTTCCTTCTCTAGCTCATTTTACAGATGAGGAAACTAAGGCAAATGTGGTTAAGTGACTTGCCCAGGGTCACATAGCTAGAAAGTGTTTGAAGTCAGCTTTGAACACAGGAAGATGAGTCTTCCTGAGTTCAGTCCCCACACACTATCCACTGTGCCCACCTAGTTGCCCCCTACTAAATATAGGAAGAAATTTATGAAAAGCTGCCACTTTCTCTCCTTTTATAACTAATTTTTAACTTATTACCACTTATCAAGAAACTTACAGAATTTAGCATTGCTCAAAGAATTTTCTAGATACCATGTCTTGGTATATATGGTGCAACAGTGAATAAATCTGACTAACGCTACATTTTATAGGTATCTGTAACCTAAAGTAGTTTATTGACAACCATAGGTAAAACTAAAATGAACGTTCAGAGATGTGCCCCTGTATCTACATCAAACACACAAATTAAATCATATAAATATTTTATGTTATGAGTCAACATAAATGTGGCTGTATTTGGCAGACTGAATAGTAAAATATGAGGGTTGTCTCTTCTGAGTATCACAGGAGAGTGGTGACCAGGGGAGCTCCATTGATCTTCTGAACTTGGGGCACCTCTCATGGACCTGGATATGGGGGCTTATGTTCAGTGGGAGAGACACACACTCTGAGGCAGGGCTGAAGGACTTATTTTAGGATAACGGAGCCATCCCTTATTGGTTCTCCATGGTGGGGGCACCAGTTTAGTTCCAGCTTCAGGGGGAGGTGCTTGAATGTAGACAGTGGAGGTTTTCTAAGCACTCCTCTTATACTTCATGCCCAATTCCAGGGCAGGTATTCCAGAGTAGCAGATCATGGTTCTAACCATTAACCTCACAGACCCGAAATGTCATTCTCAGAAGTTCTTCTCTAGGTATCCTCTATCTCTGTAGCATAGTAGATAGAGCACTGGCCCTGGAGTCATGAGTTCAGATGTGACCTCAAACACTTACTAGCTGTGTGACCCTGGGCAAATTGCTTAACCTTCTTTTCCTCTATTTCCACATATGTAAAATGAGCTAGAGAAGGAAACGACAAACCATACCAGGATTTCTGCCCAAATGGGGTCACGATGAGTTGGATGTGACTGAAAACCAAACAACACCAACGACAACATATATAGATGTAGCTGTATCACATTTATGTACACGTAGCATTTTGCAAATCTTAAAGCCTTGTACAAATGCTAACTATCATTATTATTCAATTCTCAGCTCTGCCAATTATTAGTTAATACACACGTATATATGTATGCATATATGCACATACACACATGCATAAACACATATCTGTATGTGTCTGTCCCTGTGTGTATGTGTGTATGTGTAGTATACATATATGTGTGTGTGTATATATATATATATATATATATATATATATATAATGAATATTCCTTGCAACAACCCTGTGAGGTAGGTACCAATATTATTATTTCCATTTTACAGGTGAGGAAACTGAGGTTAAATGACTGGTCAGAATCATATAGCTAGTAAATGCCTGAGGCAGGATTCAAACTCAGGTCTTCCTGACTCTAAGCACCTCACTCTATCTACCGAGCTACCAAACTGTTTAAAGGCTGAGTCCCAGTCCTCTGTTCCAGACATTACAGTAAACTCAAGAGCTATGCTTTTGTGGCTCCATATAGCCTCTTCTTGTTCCTTTTCCCTAATCCATGAGTTTGAAATTTGGGAACATTTTTTCTCATGAAATGTGTGCTTTAAATTACCATTGGGTCGTAGACCAAGCCCAGCAGATAAATAGAAATTGGGACTATTTGCAATTTACCTGTTGCTTCATGAGATATAATTAATTCTGTTACATGGGGGTTGAATATGTTACTTATCATCTCATCTCTGTGTACTACAGAGTCATTGATTTGATGATTCATTCCCTGAATATCTTGTGTGAGCAAGACAATTGTGTGTGTGTACCCATGGGTTTGTGTGTGTGTGTGTGTGTTTGTGTGTGTGTGTTTATAAACAAATACTCTCTGGAAAAGGTATTAAAAAACAACATTGGAAAGAGTGTTGACAACTCTAATCCAAATACATCTGTGGCATCTGTGGATGTGTTTACCATCTGAATTAGTGAGAGACAGAAAATCTCCTCTATGTACATTTCTTATGTACTTCATTTCATTTATATTAATTTTTTTAAGTATATATCCTTAAATGACAAAATGTGTGGAAAAAAAAACCCATAGCCTCATCGTTTCCCTTTTTGCAGTAGCTAATACACAGAGATGTATAATTTGGATGCTAGCAGGCTTTTTTAGTGATGCATAGACAAGTATATGGAGATGACAGGATTTTAGTTAGCATCACAGGTGATGTAGCAAAGTGGGATTGAGTGGGATTTAGGGTTAAGTGAGGTACAGATAGCTGCTGTAGCAGGACTGTAGAGCTCAAGGAGGCAGCTAGGTGGTGCCATAGTGCACAGAGTGCCAGGCCTGGAGTCAGGAAGACCTGAGTTCAAATGTGACCTCTGACATTTACTAACTATGTGACCTTGAGCAAGTCACTTAACTGTATTTGCCTTAATTTCCTCATCTGTAAAATGACCTGGAGAAGGAAATGGCAAACCCCTCCAGTATCTCTGCTAAGAAAGCCCCAAATGGGGTCAGAAAGAGCTGGAAATAACTGAATAGCAGAGGTCAAGGAAACTTTTGCAGAGGATGTGAGACAGATTATACCTTGAAAACCATGGGGAATTCTTTTTTTTTTTTTTAAACAAGTTAGCAAGTAGGCTTCTGGAATTATTCCTTTTTTTTTTTTTATTTAAATTAAATTTTATTATAGTTTGCATTATTCATTTCCACAAGATTTTGATTTACATATTTTCTCCCCCTCTTTCCCCCACCCACCGCCCCAAAACAGCCATCCCAGTGTGGGGAATTCTGATAGACTAGGGAGGCTAAGAATTTTGGGCACCCATCCTCAAGCAGGGAATGCTCAAGATCAGCAATGTGATCTGGGTGCTCTGGGATTGGGGAGTAGACTAGAGCCTACATTGGGAAGAGTTCCTATTAAGAAATAAGAGAAGTGTAACTTGAGGGTAGGTTGAGGTGGTCCTCAAATGCCAGATTAAGGAATTTGGACTTTAGCATGCACACAATAAAGATGCATTAAGGGATTTTGAAAAGAGAAGTACCAAGATCAAACTGAGTATGAGTTGATGGGGAGGGGAAAGAGAGCTAAAATCAGCCCTAGTAGTGTGCACTCTTTTTATATATTGAGGAATTCAGAGAAACATGGGAAGATTTTTCTGAGCTTATGTAGCTTATGCAAAGTTCTAACACTGATTTTGGCTATTCCTTCCCCATCCCCACACCTCACACTTATAGACTGGGTGTTGCGCTGTGATACCCAACACAGACAGAAATGGGGAGTTCATTAGGATCCCTGTGGTGCACAGATTAACTTAGAAAACCACGTGTGTTAGCATATTTTTAAATTAATAGATCAACACATTAAAATCAGGTAGGAATTACATTTTAATCTAGTTTGATCCATACATGGGACTGTTGTGCGCCCAAGGGTCATGTATTTCATACTTTGTCCTAGAAGATGAAGATCTCAGCTTCAAGGACCTCTATGGGTCCACACTCCTTTAAAAATATTTTTTTTTTATAAGAGTTTAAGCAAGTTTGTTTATTGAAGGACCTACTAAGCACCAAATGATGAACACATGCCTGTTATAATAATGATAACACAGATGGGTTCCTGCTTGTTTCCTACATAGCTCAATAATCAGAGTAGGCCTGGGGCCTATGTGACCTTCACTTGATTGCTAATGGGGATTTTTGCCTTGACTTTAGGTCTAAGGGGATCTAAACAGGTAAGGCAAATTTTATTTTATTTGAAATTTTTTTCATTGATATCTTTTGTTTTCATATCATTTTCATTTCTGAGCATATCCCTTGACTCTCTCTTATCCGGTAATCCCTAAGAGCTGGAAGTCATTTAGCCCAGTGCCTTCAAGTACACACTCCAAAACTATAGCCCCTGCATCCCCACTGGTAGATGTGCTTATCTTCAATAGCCAGCCAGAGAATGAAGTGAGCTCAAAGCAAAGATATTTACTAGCATAGGGTAATTATAAAACATCTTCCCTATAAACTTGGGATGTACTCCCTCACAAGTATTTATAGTAGTGGAAGAAGAGTAGACACAAGCAAAGGTCACAGGAGGAGAGGCTTAAAGATAGGGAATAGTGAGTAAGGTCAATTCATGCCCTCTATGCTGTAGGGCTGAAGATGTCTGGGAACCACTACCATTGCCTTTGGATGATGTCCTGCTGGACACCATTGGGTGCTGCTCCATTGTTCTACTGGCCATTGCTGGACGCTGCTTGGCTGTTACATGCTACTTCTTCTCACCTAGAATATTGCCAGTAAAACAACAACAAGAAGGTGTGTGTGTGTGTGTGTGTGTGGTGTATGTGTGTGTATTTGTGTGTGTGTCAGCATCACTAAAACTCTGTCAGGACCACCAGAAAGATAAATCAGAAGCACAGGCCTTCCATTGGTACGTTAGTATTATCTTTCTAAGAGAGAATTGGGAATGTGGCCACATGACTAAGTCTCAGGAAAGTCTCTGAGAGCTCATATCAATGAACGTCTGAACATCCTCAGGCAAACCACTTTGCCCATCTGTACAATGGATGATAGACGACTCCCGTACTGCAGCTGTGAAAATGAATGAAAAATATGATTATAAAAAGCTTGTTTTACAAGTAGAAAAGTGGTGTGCTCACTCTGATGGTATTGCCCAACCCATTCATGCCTGTGGGATTCTGGATCATTCTGGAATACAAATTCTCTTTCTAGGTCTTTCACTATTTCATGGATGCCAATATAACACAAGGACTGGGCCGGAAGTCAGGAAAACATGAATTCAATTTTAATTTTAGATATTTACTAGCTGTGTGACATTGGAAAAGTCACTTAACCTTCTTTTGCCTCAGTCGTCTCAACTGTAAAATGGGGATGATAATAGCACCTACTTCACAGAGTTAATGGTGGTAGAATCAAATAGATAATATTTGTAAAGCGCCCGGCATAGGGTAGGTGTTTAATAAATGCTCATTTCCTTTCCTCCCCCTGTTACAATATGATCTTTCAACCTTAGTTTCTGGTTAGTTATACAGGGCCTTGGATGATGCCAATTTTGCCACTCCTTAAAAGCCAATCATAACTGGTAGTATGCAGTAGCCCGCTTATACCCACATGCACTTTCTGTTATTCTTGGAGTCACCTGAAGTTTTGATTCCTCTGAGGTCATGGTGTTCCATGACCTGCAGCATAACTGGGAGGCAATTGATGTTAAAAGAGATTGCCTTGGCCAGCAAATACTTGACCTTCTTTTTAAATGGGAAACATACGGCAGTCAAGGGTATTAATCTGGTTTAGAGTAAAAAAGTTCACTTGTAAAACATTGGGAAGAAGATGATAGAAGATTATGAACAGTGTAATCTCACCCAACAATAAAGTATAACAAGAGTAGAAAATGAGCCTACAGAGGGTTTGGCATGAAATCCAACTAAGCCATGCCATCCTGAATGCATCCATAGATAAAAATGGAAGGAGAATGACAAACAGTTATGTAATGGAGCAGTTTGACCGACTATCAGAAGTGATCTCCTCTCCTCATTGATAATAGTGAAACTACTTCATCTGAATTATAACATCTCAGAAAACAGTGGGCTGTATGAGGAATTAGAAATGACATTCAAGGGGTGGCTAAGTGGCGAATAGAGCACTGGCACTGGAGTCAGGAGGACCTGAGTTCAAATCCACCCTCAGACACTTAATACTTACTAGCTGTGTGACTTTGGGCAAGTCACTTAACCTCAATTGCCCTGCCTTGCCCCCTCCAAAAAAAAAAAAGTAAAGGAATCTAGGGTTTTGAGAAGCAGAGATGAGTATGTCCTTATAATCACAAGACTTAATGAAAGGTTCAGGGGATATAGAATCCCATTGTGTTTATTATCAGTCAGTGAATCAATAAGCATTTATTAATGTGCCAGGCTCTGTGCTAAGCACTGGGGGATACAAAAAAAAAAAAGACTTCATAGAGCAAAATGTAGCCTTTAAAGGCTGTCCTTCAGCAAAGCCTCCCATGAATATGTCAAATTCATATCAAGTGTCATATTGATGGAAAATCATGACAGAATTACAGAATCTATGTGTTGGAAGGGACCTCACCGCCATACCCATCTACACAAAAGGAATCCTCAAGAAGTGTCCATTCACCTTTTGCTTTCTTCCAAGGAGGGAGAACCCATCACCCCTAGAGACAGTTCATTCTACCTTTAGTCAGCACTAATTGTTAAGAAATTTTTCCTGAGCCAACTCTACCCTTGCCCCTTTGCAACTTCTTCCTGATTCTCTTGTTTCTGCCTTCTGGACCTTAGCAGAAGAAGTCTCCTGGGGGAATACTGGAAACAGGTGGAGCAGAAACAGATTCAGAACTTTGCCTAAGCTCAGTTCTTACAACTGTAACTCAGTGCTTTGTTAACCATACAAATTCCCAGGGGCCCACTCTATTTCTGTGGGTTTGGGTTTAGTTGTTTCTGGGAAAAGGAACAGATTCCACATCTTGCCAAGCACTCATCTATCTTTATCCTCTTGTAAATGAATACCTGTGAGGGGCACTTGAAATGGAGCAGTTTCAGGCAAAGCGTGCCCAGACAGTTTGGTATCTGCACAGCAGATCTGGAAATACAGTTAATAAAGACAATAACTGGATTTGTGGGTACCGTTAAGTTTGTGACCAAAATGCCATCATGAATAAATGCAATGAGGAAGGCAGAAGTCAGGATGGTTGTTAATTGCATGTAGAAGCGCATTCTGCTTTTACTGAGAGCACATTAACTTGTCAATGGTAATGGGAG
>CM053585.1:504181871-504195915 GCA_028646515.1 Pseudochirops corinnae
TGAAAATTATTTTTACATATAATTGGAGGAAAGTAAAATACTAAATGAATAAAAGGAATGTAATTCCATAACTTAAAGTCAAAACAGACTCTTGTAAACCTTAGAGGAATTGCCCTTCTTGCTTTTATGTGAATAGAAGGTTGTCACCTCAATCTGGCTTCACATTCAGAAAGGAAGGATCAAGTTGAATGAATATTTATATTTCAAGAAAATATTCTATTGCATATGTTATTGCTTTTTAAAAAGATTGAATAGTAGCTATGATTTTACTGGTATTCTTGTCTAGACAGGGTTTCTTAAACATTTTCCACTCTTGACCCCTTCAGCACCCCATATGAGGTGGTGACCCATAGTTTAAGAAGCACTGACCCTAGGGCACTGAGAGGCTGTTATATGACCTGACCAGGATCCTACAACCAGTATATATTATAGGTCAAACTTGAATCCAGATCTTTAAAACAATAAATCTAGCTTTCTATCTGTTATGCCATTGTGTCTCTTTGTTTATTGCTTCTAAAAATAAATTCTCATGGACAGCAGGTACCTATACAGATTTTAAAAAAATCAATGAATTGCGTTGCCAGCAATGGAAGTTGGCTGGTTGCTATTGAGAATGAGAGAAAGCAGATGGATAGTTCAAGTGTTACACTGGTACCCCTCAGACTGGAACATCACTAGAGGAAGGTCTCCATCATGTTGAGTGGGCTTTAGTGAAGGATTTACAGGGAAAACATGCAAAGGAATAACACAGGACAACAAAGTGTGTTAGATTTGTGATCTAGTAGAGGAAGCATCTACGCATGATGGGAGTATAGAACTATCTAAACAGATGATTGTTTTCATGTAAATTTTTATTCCAAGTTAAAAAAAAAATGTCTGTTGACTTTTTCTTTCCAAGCACTTTGGTTCAAACCCTCAGAAATATGTGATGTATGGCAGTCTTATCTGAGAGTTCCTTGCCAAATACTTGTAATCATGTAACCGGGTGAGTGGCGCAGCTCCTCTTGTGTAAGAACTGGTTGGGCTATTGTTGCCCTGGTCACATGGCAAACCTTAGCTTTGCGAGGGAAGCATGGCCAGTTGAGGTGGTTTTTGTACAAACAAGTCTTGAATGAGCTTCCAAGTTAGTTTTATCTGTAGAACTATCAAACTGAGTTCTTAACACATTACATTAAAGCCATACAATGAGTGTTTCCGGAGCTCCCTGACATCGAGCGTATTCCATGCTATTGATTCAGTTTGGTCATCCCAGATTTTATTTTTTATTTATGGTTTCTTTTTAATATTCATTAAAATTTTTTTGAGTTTGGAATTCTCTCCTTCTCTCTCATCCCTCATTGAGAAAAGCAAGAAAAGCAATATGAATTATATACATGAAATCATGGGAAACATTTCCATATTAGCCATGTTACAAAAAAAGCAAGAAAATAAAAACAAAGTGAAAAAATTATGTTTCAATCTGTACTCAGATTTAATCAGTTCTTTCTCTGCAAATAGGAAGCATTTTTCATCATAAGTCCTTCAGAACTGTCTTGGATTGTTGTATTGATCAGAATAGCTAAATCATTCACAGTTGGTCATTATGCAATATTGCTGTTACTATTTACAAAGGTCTCCTAGTTCTGCTCACTTCACTTTTCATCAGTTCACGTAAGTACTTTCAGGTTTTTCTGAAACTATCACCCTCGTCATTTCTTATAGCACATGATACACCATCATGATCATATACCACAACTTGTTCAGCTGTTCCCCAATTGATGGGCATCCCCTCAATTTCCCATTCTTTGCCACCACAAAAAGTTGCTATAAATATAGGTCCTTTCAGTTTTTCCTTAATTTCTTTGGGATACTGTAACGATACTGGGATTTAAAGATCTTCCATGCCCCTTGAACTTGCTGATGTGGCAGGAAGGGGTGGAGCAAAAGAACGCCAGAACCAAGCTAGTCTCCTTGCGGTGCTGACTGGAAGCCGTGGCAGAGGCAGCAGCTGCGGTTGCAGCATGAATTCCTTTTCCTTTGAGCTGGCCAGCATCTCTGCTAAGGACTTCTGCTGAGGACTGCCTGGGGTGGGAACTGCAGGGGGGCCGGAGCTGCTGGGAGCAAGCTGCCTGGACACTGAGCAGTTGCGTGTGTGAGGAGAAGAGGATCTTTGCCTGAGGTAGCCTGTCCTGTTTGAAGGCTTGAGAATGTGGGTGTTTACTATTTTAACTACACTTGCCAACTTCATAACTACTGTGTTGGCTTTGACTTTCTGGTTTTGGGACTCAGTTTTCTGGTATTTAAATGAATGCTGTAGCTATATTTCTTATATAGAGAGCCTGTTACATTTTGTGATTAATAACCATATCAGCATATTTATAGTTACTGTAGGCATTGTGAATACTGCATTGC
Source organism: Pseudochirops corinnae (assembly GCA_028646515.1). Taxonomy (NCBI): domain Eukaryota; kingdom Metazoa; phylum Chordata; class Mammalia; order Diprotodontia; family Pseudocheiridae; genus Pseudochirops; species Pseudochirops corinnae. The sequence continues at coordinate 504,184,263 of CM053585.1, forward strand.
TGATACAGATACAGATCTAGTAGTGGGTATGCACAGTTTTATAGCCTTTTGGGAATAGTTCCAAATTGATCTCCAGAATGGTTGGATCACTTCACAACTGCACCAACAGTGTATTAGTATTCCAATTTTCCCACATTCCCTCCAACATTTTTCATTTTCCTTTTCTGTCATATTAGCCAATCTGATGGGTATGAGGTGTTTTAATTTGCATTTCTCTAATCAGCAGTGATTCTGAGCATTTTTTCATGTAATTGTAGATGGCTTTGATTTCTTCTTCTGAACACTGCCTGTTCATATCCTTTGGCCATTATCAATTGGGGAATGACTCATATTTTCTATGTATTTGACTTAGTCCCTGATATTTTTGAAAAAATGAGACCTTTATTAGAGAAACTTGCTGTACAACTTTCCCCCCAGTTTCCTATTTTCCTTCTAATCTTGGTTGCATTGGTTGCGTTTGTATAAAAACTTTTAAATTTAATGTAGTTAAAATTAAGCATTTTACTTTCCATGATCTTCTCTGTCTCTTGTTTGGTAATAAATTTTACCCTTATCCATAGAGCTGACAGGTAAAATATTCTATGCTTCCCCAGTTTGCTATATCACCTTTATCTAAATCATATACCCATTTTGACCTTATCTTGGTATGTGATCTGTTATTCCATACCTAGTTTCTGCTAAACTGCTTTCCAGTTTTCCCAGAAATTTCTGTCAAATAGTGAGTTCTTGTCCCAAAAGCTTGGTTTAATTAATATTAAAGATGATATGAGATCTTTTTTTTTCTTCCTCCTAGGAGATAGTGAGTTAACCTTACCATGATTTTTACATCTCTTTATGATTTTGAAATTGTGATGAAGTCACTTCTATAGATTTCTCTACAGCATAACTAAAAAGTTCTCAGGTGAATTATTTACGAAATTTCAAAAGCTTTTATAGTTGGATCTAGACTATGATAGAGTATTTTAAACAACTGACTTTGGGAAGTGATATTGTTAACTTCACATGGTTTCCATACATTGGGGTAGATTTTGAATTATGAATGATCTGTGGATATTTTTTGTACAAAATGTATTCCAGATAGTTTCCCCAAACTGCTAGGAATTCTCCAGGTAGTGAGTGCACTCTTTCAAAGCATGTATCAAGTGAAGACTTATCTTCTAGATTGATAAAGTTAAGATCCCAAGGTGTGAATGATAAGATATTAGAGCTACAGGGAACCCTTAAGATTATCTGTTCTAACTCCCTCATTTTATAGATGTGGAAACGAAGACTGGTAAAGTTACATGCTCAAAGTCATACAGCTAGTTAGTGGCAGTAGGGAGGCACCCAAACTTTATGAGAATGGCTTATCCTTTGGGTTGTTGTTATTTAAGGGGTACTTGCCCCCTAAATATCTCCTCCTTCTGTCCTACTATGACACCCCCTTCCTTTCCTACTTGACCTGAAATTCTTATCAACAGAATCATTCTTTGGTTATACAACAAAGGCAGTGCATTATATCTGAAAATCTATTGTGACAATGAGCACATCAGCTAGATGAGAGATTAAACTCTCTCCTGTGAACCCATTGGCAAAAAATACCTAGTTGCTATTTTGCAAAGAAGAGCACAGGGAACAAAGCAAAGATATATTGTATTTAGCAGAAGTATGTCTTGAGATGCTAACTGAAGTTCACCTACTTTGTCATTTTTCCAAGGGCCACGCTCGTTCTTTTAAAGTCAGTAACAAATACCTATAGCTGACTGCCAGCAATGTATAAAGGCCCAGGTCTTCTGACTTGACTTTGCTAAGGATTACCTTGTTTCTTCTTTTCTCCCTACTTTTCCTTCAGCCCAGAATCAGAGACAGACAGACACACACACAGAAAGAGAGAGAGAGAGAGAGAGAGAGGGGCTGAGTTCAAATCTCAGCTCTGCCATTAACTCTCCCAATCTCTGAGCCTCAGTTTCCTCATTAGTATAGTGAGAAGATTGGATTAGATGGTCTATAAAGCCTCTTCCAGTTCAGAACAGAAGCTATTTAGAAGGCTATTAATGGGAGACAGTGACATACAGTGGAGACAACATTGGTTTGGGAACCAGAGTAGTTAGGTTCAAAATCCTGACTCTGTTGCTGTGTGATCCCTGGCTGCATAAATAACTAGCTGTGTGAACTTGGACAAATTGCTTAACCTCTGTAGTTTTCATGTTCCTCATCTGTACAATGAGGTTATATGGCTAAGTGCCTTCAGGCTCAACTTCTGTAGTACCATAATCATACAGACCAATGTAGCAATGCATTCTATCACATATTATCTAACAGTATTTCTTCTCTTCGACACAAAATGTAGAGTTTACAATTAGAGGCAAGAGAGTAACTACATTTCTCTTCGCTAGTTTCTTAAAGCCTTTGCCATTCCTGGGAAGAAATTTTGTACTTGCAAAAGTACAAAAATTTGTATGGACAGACTGATTTGGATAACAAGTCAATCTTATTTTTTTAAATTAAATTTTATGGTTATTTTTTAGTTTACATCATTCATTTCCACAAGATTTTGAGTTACAAATTTTATCCCCGTCTTTCCCCTACCCACCATCCCAAAACAGTAATCCCACTGTATACTCCCTCTCCCAATCTGCTTTCTCCTATATCCTCTCCCATTCCCCCTCCAACTTTCCAGTAGGGCAAGATGGACCTCTTTACCCTAGTACCTGTGTATCTTATTTCCCAGTTGCATGTAAATATATATTTAAACATTTGATTTTAAAACTTTGAATTCCAGATTCTTTCCCTTCCTGCCTCATCTCCCAACCTTACTGGGAAGATAAGCAAATCAATATAGGTTGTACGTGTGTAGCTATGCAAAATATTTCCATAGTGGATATATTGTGAAAGACTGACTATATTTCCCTCCATCCTATCCCACCCTCCCACTTGTTCTGTTTTCTACTTTGACCCTGTCCCTTTTCAAAAGTGTGTGCTTCTAACTACCCTCCCTCCCAATCTGCCCTCCCCTCCATCATCCCCCCCTCTCATCCCCTTCCCTCCTACTTTCCTGTAGGCTGAGATACCCTATTCAGTGTGTGTCATTTCTTCCCTAAGCCAAATTCAGTGAGAGTAAGGTTGACCCTTTCCCTTTTGCCTTCCTGTTCTTCCCCTCCATTGTAACAGTTTTCCCTTGCCTCTTCTATATGAGATAATTTACCCCATTCTGTCTCTCCCCATCTCCTCTCATTATATTCTTCTCTCATCTTTCAATTTCACCTTTTAAGTATCATCCCTTCTTATTCAATCGATCCTGTGCCCCCTGTCTATGTGTACCTGTACACATATAAACACACGTTCACATATGTATTCATACACCCATATACCCTCCTATATAAACCTATATCTGTATGTATACATATATATATTTATATTCCCTTCACCTATCCTCATACTGAGAAAAGTTTCATAAGTTACAATTATCATTTTTCCATGTAGGCATGTAAATAGTTCAACTTTGATAAGTTCCTTATGATTCCTCTTCTCTGTTTACCTCCTCATGTTTCTCTTGCTTCTTGTATCTGAATGTCAAATTTTCTATTCTTTTTTTCATCAAGAAAGCTTGAAAGTCCTCTATTTCGTTGAATGACCATATTTATTCCCCTGGAACATTATGCTCAGTTTTGCTAGGTAGGTGATTCTTGGTTTTAATCCCAGCTCCTTTGACCTCTGGAATATCATATTCCAAGCCCTTTGATCCCTCAGTGTAGAAGCTGCCAGATCCTGTGTATACTGATTGTGTTTCCACAATATTCAAATTGTTTCTTCTTAGCTGCTTGTAATATTTTCTCCTTGATCTGGGAGCTCTGCAACCTGGCTATTGTATTCCTAGGAGTTTTATTTTTGGGATCTTTTTCAAGAGGTGATTGGTGAATTCTTATTTTGCCCTCTGGTTCTAAAACATAAGGACAATTTTCCTTGAGAATTTCTTGAAGGATGATTTCTAGGTTCTTTTTTTGATCATGGCTTTCAGGTAGTCCAATAATTTTTAAATCATCTCTCCTGGATCTATTTTCCAGGTCAGTGGTTTTTCCAATGAAATATTTCACATTGCATTCTAATTTTTTCATTTGTTTGGATGTGTTTAATAATATTTTGATTTCTCATAAAGTCATTAGCTTCCATTTGCTCCAATCTAATTCTGAAGGAATTATTCTCTTCAGTGAGCTTTTGAGATTCTTTTTCCATCTGGCAAATTAGGCTTTTTAAAACATTTTTGTCCTCATTGGCTTTTTGAGCCTCTTTTGCCATTTGAGTTATTTTTTAAGGTGTTATTTTCTTTAGTCAGGTTGTTGACTTGCTTTTCATGATTTTCTTGCATCATTCTCATTTCTCTTCCCAATTTTGCCTTCACTTCTGTTATTTGGTTTTCAAAATCCTTCTCAAGCTCCTCTATGGCCTGTAAACAGTTCATATTTTTCTTGGAAGCTTTGGTGCTGGAGTTCTGACTTTGTTGTCTTCCTGCCATTCCATGTTTTGATCCTTTTTGTCCCCAAAAAAGGAATCTAAAGTTGGGTTGCAGTGCTTGCTTTGCTTCCTTTACTTGCTCATGTTGCCACTCAATTAGTTGACTTTTGAGCTTTTTGCCACAGTAAAACTCTGCTTCCAGAGAGGAGAGCTTCGTCCTAAATGGCTGGGGTTTTCGCAGCTGCTGGAGCTATTAGTTGGGTGCCCTCTCTGAAGCCTTCACAGGCTCTGGCACCTGGTCACATACCCTAGGACCTCCACCAAAGACAGTGATCCAGATCCAAGTAGGTTAAAGCAAGACCTCAGAATGGTCACTTGTTCCCCCTATGATCTGTAGGCCAGGAGCTCTGAAGCAGCCCCGTGGAGGCGGCTGCATGGCCGCTGTGCCTGAGCTTCTTCTCTCTTCTGGGGGCAGAGGCCAGATGGTACTCTCGGTCCCCTAGTTCCAACAGAGTTCCACACTGACCTTTTACTTTGCCTTTGGCATTTGTGAGTTGATAATTCTGGAAATGGCCACAGCTGCTGGTGATCCATTCTCCTGAAGTCCCTCTAGCCATGGCTTATCTGGGCCACCCTGGGGCTAAAACCTCGGGCCCCCAGTGCACTGTGATGGACCCTTCCTGTCTGCCTGTCAGGCTGTCTTCAGTGGGAGATTTGTTTCTCTCTGTCACTTTGTGGGTTCTGTAGCTCTAAACTTTGTTTAGAGCCATATTTTATAGGTATTTGAGGTGGTTATGGGGGGAGCTCATGGAGTTTTCCTGCTTCTATGCCACCATCTTGGCTCTACCCAATTGTATTGTTTTTTTCTGTTCTTTCCTCTAAGATCATTAATGCCTCTTTTGTACATGAGAAAAACCACAAAGCCACTCACAAATGAGTATATAGAAACTGCCATTGTCAAAACAACCAATATGTACTTTCTCTTTCAGCTGTCATATGCATTCACTAGTCTTCAATGAGCTAGTCAACAGTACCTAATGTGTCCCTGATACAGTAGCAATAATAATTGATGTTTATGTATGACTTTAAGGTTTCAAAGTGCTTTGCATGTATCAACTTATTTGAATCTTACAACAACCCTATGAAATTACCATATTACTCTTCTCATTTGACAGCTGTGAAAATCGAGTTTCAGAGAAGTTAAATGACTTGCTCTGGGTAAAACAGCTAATAGATGTCAGAAGTGGGAGTCAGTCTGGCCCTCTCTTCTCCATCCTCAATGAGAACTGGAGGAGATACTGAAGGGCATTTAATCCATTTCTTTCTATCCCGGTCTCTCCACACATTTTTAAAGCGCCCTCTAGGAAGTATGTCCTCTAGTACTTAGATTAGGTAATAAAGATTCTATGTTACTGAAATTTCAATTCTACAGACTGCACCTTACAGGTGAGTGTATGTAACAATAACGTATACTACCATACTGTTCTTTAAAAACAACAACGACGACAAGTAATTCTTTTACTCCTGCAGGTATGCAGCAGAACATTTGAAGGGGTTCAGTTCAGATCTATTAACTGATAGTATACCTATTTATTAACTGTTTGTTTTACGAGTGAAGAAACCAAGGCTCAGAGAATAACTTGCCTGAGCTCACACAGCTTGCTGATGGTACAGCTAGATCTAAACCTGCCAACTTTGAAGGTTTGCTGTGGCTCACTTCCTGTTAGCCATTCTCTGCCCTCCATTTCCCCCCCTCCTCACCCCCTTGAGTTTAAGCTAGCTAATCAGGAAAATCTCTGACTATATAAGACTTTATGGAAGTACAGAGTGTGTGTTGCATCCTACCCAGGCAGGGTATGATGAGGATGTGCCAAGTCTAGGAAATAATTTCCCAGAACTCTCTGGTAGCCAATAGCCACTGATGCAATTGTTGTCTAATAAAGCCTTGTATTGGCCAGACTTCAGGCCACGGTTTTGTTGCTTTCTCTCATAGCATCTGGCTGTCCTGCTTCATGAAGTTTATTAAGGACTTGCTTAGCAACTGTGGAGGAGAGGGCACAGAAGGAAAATGACTATTGTGGGACTTAGAGATGGCTGTGATCGTGAAGTCAGGTTTTGATGTATTCCAGAGATCACAAAGTGGCCAACAGAGGAAAGCCTGTGGCTGACCAAACAGCAAAGATACAATCAAGCACTGACCAGGGAAACATTCCGTCTGGATTAAATGAGATCATGCGTGTTATGTTAGAGACTAATGATGGGAAAGGAAGGCTTGCCACCTACTTCTTTTTGGCAGTCAACTTGTGAGCGTCCTCAACATTCCCAATCAGGATGGAAAGAATTGAGATGTAGTTCTGAGGTCTGCTTTTGAGGAAGAGAATGTTTGCTAAGCCTTGAAGAATATTTCTTTGTATCTCTTATATAGCTAGCATAGCACATAGTAAGTGATCAATCCATATTTTTTTAATGAACAAATGAGCATAAACAAAATGAACAAAAATAAAAATTTTGGATGAATGTAAATAAAATTATTTTCCCCATTCATGTGTCCCAAATCAATTTGCATGATGTAGAGCAGAGATGTCAAATATACAGTGAATTCTGGAGTAATATTCCTGAGTGAGACCTGAATCAGATTAAAATGTAATTGGGAAATATTTTTTAAAAAAATAAATAAAAATACAGTAGAACATAGATAATGTTAATGTGTGGTTTTCTAAGTCAGTAAACAGAGTATGGATTCCATCCTGCCCAAGATGATGAGGATGAGCCAAGTCTAAGAAATAATTTCTCAGAACTCTCCTGTAGTAAACCTTTATTTGTGATGTCAAATAAAGTCTGCTATTGACCAGACTTCAGACTTGGGTTTTGTTGCTCTTTCTTATGGCATCTGGCTGGTCCAGCAGAGATCCTCACATATGGTTAAACACATATGGTTAAATGACCCTTGTTCCTATCTGAGTTTGACACTGCTGGTGTAAAGTAAAGGGGATTGACTTTGGGATCCACAAGATCCAGATCTCACACATACTGGTTATGTGACTATGGGCAAATCATTTCAGGTGCCCCATGAATCTCTTTAAGCCTGTAAGTTAGAAAGGACTTGATATTCTATACTGATGAAGGCAGTTTCTACCTTGAGGTTTTCCCACACCAAAGGAATTGTAATTCATTGGCTCATAGATCTGGAGTTGATCTAATCTGATATCCTAATTTTGCAGGTAAGAAAACTGAAGCTCAGTGAAATTAAGTGATTTGGCCAAGATCACACAGGTAGTAAATAGGAGAGAAAGGATCTGTATCCAGGTTCTCTGATTCTAGAACCAGTGCTTTTTAAAGTTATCACACTGCTTCCAAAAAGATGTATGAAGAAAAATAAATAAATTAAAGTGTATTCTATCAGAATAATGCAGTGCCAGGAGTAATTTTAGGCATAATAAAAATAACAGAATACGTAGGGGGATTCACATAGAATATTAGCTTCTTTGATGGTTTTTCCTTAGTTCAAGAGACTGGTACAATCCTGGTACAAATAGGTGGGAGTTAAGAAATTTCCAAAAGCATGTTCATATAAAATTGTCCAATGTTAAGTACAATCCATTTCCAAATCATCATAGGTGGAGTAGATCTATAAGGCCTTCTTTTCCTACAGGGAACCATGTTACCAAGATGTGGTTAAAACAAATTTCAGGGTTCAGCACCAAAACAAAATTTGAAATTGTTTCTAAAATCTCCCATTAAAAAACATACATGTTTACATTTCTTTTAAAATTCAGAGAGATGTCTCACAGAGCATGAGTCAGATATATTTCCTGCTGGTCTGGTTTCATGGTAATAGGAGTAGTTTAAATCTTTTACAAAGGCTGTATAATTGTGAAGTTTGATGTGAACCTGTTCAGGGAACATAAATGAAGCTGATCCAGAATCTGGCATCTATTAAATTATGTTGTCAGGGAAGCTTTTTTGCTTTTTTGAGTGAATAGACTTTCATTCATTCCCCAAGCTTGCCTGAACATCTACTTTGAGTTCTTGGCTAATCTTCCGGCATTTTAGAATTCTGCTTATTATCTCCTGAGCTATTTATCTGGGTCAACAGATAAATACGCCCACATCTGAATTAGAAAAATTCCGATCTTTGTCATGCAAGTTTTCCGTGTGAAAAAATGTGCCCTTTTAAGAACCAAAATAGAACACAAAGATTGGAATGGAACAGACATTCTAACAGTATTTAGAGGCTAGTATTCATGAATTACTTCATATTAGCAACAATTTGTTCCATTGTTCTTCATTAACTGGACATGAAGCTTAATGGCACACAAAGGGCTCCCTCATTAAGTGTACAATCTCTGTCTGATTTTATTTTGTTTGCAAATAATTTTAACTCTAAGGGTGTCTCAATTATTAATTATTTTATTTTTCACTACAATGTTCATTTTACTCACACAGCAAAACAGAGCACTTTGCTACACTGCTCTTTTAGAAAATTAACTCTTAAAGGAAGCTACTATAAGTCTGCTTGTCTTAGTAAGAAATTGTGTGAAGAGACTTAGTTCATATCTATTTAATAACTGGCATGAAGGGTTACCCATATAATGTTCAGAGACCGAGCAGGATTGTTATGGGCAATAAATTCTCTCAAGGTCAATGGTTCTTAGCCTTTCTATTTTTATTTTTTAGTGAACTCTTTTAGCAGTCAGTCAAAACTGATAGACACCTCAGAATAATGTGTTTAAATGTACAAATAGAATTACAAAGGAAACCTATTAATATTACAGTACAGTTATGGAAACATTTTTTAAAACTCCAAATTTACAGAATCGAGATTAAGAACCCCTGCTCTTGGCCACTTTACATATCAGACTCAATCAATCAATAAACATTTATTTAGTACCTACTAAGTTTCAGGCACTGTGCTGAACACTAGGAATCCAAAAGAAGGTAAAAGACAATGTTTGCCCTTAAGGAGCTCATAGTCTAATACCTCGATTAATGGTTACTATAGAGTTAGTCTTAGTTCATTTTATGTTTATGCTTTGAGGAAATATCTATTTTATTAATAAAATTATTTTGATCCTATAGTTGTATCTAATATACTTTTCACACTAGCTGAGAGGAAAGGAGCCATACTTGAGCAGGAATCTCTTCTACAATATTTTTAGTGAGTGGTCTTGTAGGTTTTGCCTGAAGACCTCCAGCTTTAGAGAACTCATTACTTTATGAGGCAGCCCTTTCCACTTAGTCAACTCTAATTGGCAGAGTAGTTTTTCCTTACATCTATACTCACCTGCAAATTTAACCTGTTACTCCTATGTTTTCTTTGGGATCAAGCAAAACAATTCTGATCCTTATAATTGTGGGGATGTGATGGTAGATTGAACCTCTGGTATTTGCTGTCCTTCGTCTCTCCTTCAGAATGCCGTGCTTCTCCAGCCCAACTGGGTGCATGGTATTTGCTGTTGGTGGTGTCAATGATGGTTTCCAGGGTTGTTAGTATTATTACTCCCATTTTACATGTAACCTATGAAAGGAAGAGAGGTTGTTCTCCAAGACTGCTCTCCTGAAGAGTTCAGGGAATCCTTGTTTCAATTCTCATTTCCACTGATGAGTTGGGTTTCCCAGAGAAAGCTTGGTTACATAATCCCTATCAGGGCCCTAGGGATATCCCCTGAGAGGCTGAGAGTTTCTTTCTCTAATGCTGTTGACTTCAACCCCCATTCTTAGATGTCCTCCCCAATACCAATTACCAGAGATTTGCACTTCAGTGTCATTTAACAAATTAACATCAATGAGTTTTTACAAAAGTATAGAATAAGATAGAGCAAGAACAGAGGAATGCAAGAGTATCTTCTCCCCAACACGCCAAGGTCTCACTCTCCATGATACTCCTGGGACCAAGGAGAGTAGGCTTAAACATAAAGCAATTTCTATAAAGCATTTGCTCCACTAAGTTTTCTTCAGAAGTGGCCTACCCTATGGATGAGTCCATCCCTCTTGTAGGACTGGCATACACTAATGTACTGAGTCCTTGTTACTCCACTGGGCTGTGCTGGTAGACCAGTTCAGACTTAACTGGCATGACCATGATCTTCTGGGGTTCTGGTGGTTCTCCTGGCCTTTCAAAGCTCAAATGGTCGCAATCTACTCTGTTCTATCTCCAACAGTCCCTCACCTAAGGTAAGAAAGAATAGATATAAGGACAGAAGCAACAGCAGGGCCATGTGTTCATGGGCCACATATTGGCTTGTATGGAAGAGTAGAGGGCTGCCATTACTGTTTATAGTAGTCTTTATTTCCTTACTTGAACACAGCCAGAAAGTGAGGGAGAGAGGGTAATGTCTTTTGAATACACAACCAGTTCTAGCTCATCAGTCAATCGACAATCCATTTTCTATTTTTACACATGGTTAGGAAAACAGAAACAATCCATACAATAACTGTGGGTGTTCTGAAGTGAGAGGAGGGACCTTCCATTACATATCATCATGAACTTCCCAAATCAAATCCACCAAACATTTCCATGTGCTTTGGCAACAGACAGAACACCCTGTGTATGTTCTGAAGATGGGGCTCCCTTTGGTCTTGTTCCTTTGAGGAAACTGAGGCAAACAGGGTTAAGTGACTTGCAGAGGGTCATACAGCTAGTAAGTGTGTGAGGCTGGATTTGAACTTAGTCTTCCTGACTCCAGACCCAGCACTCTATCCACTGAGCCACCTAGCTGCCTCAAGAAGTATAGTAGAATCCTATGGAGTTGGAGGAGTTATCAGGTGAGGAGTACTAGGAATCTAACTTGGCCACTTGCTGTCCCATATTTTTTTTTTAAATTTTTAAATTTTATTTACTTATTCACTTTTAATTTACAAGATTCAGTTCCACAATCGCTTGAGTTTCAGATTTTCTCCCCTCCCTTCCCCCTCTCCCCCCATGGCGGCGTGCAATCATGTATAGGATCTGCAAATACTTTCACATTGTACAATAGTTTGGTCATATAGAAGGGTTGTAACCAATGAGTGATCACTGGGAAAAGAAAAACAAAAAGAAGCAAAACCAGACATGAAAGAGAACGATAGTGTGTTTTGCTTTAGTCTCCATTTAAACTATAGTCTGTCTATATCTTTCTCTGAGTTTAGGTATCTCCTTCCATCTTGAGGCTTATAGAGTTGTCTTTAGCTGTGCATTGTTGAGGATAGTCCAGTTTATCAAGGTTGGTCATCATATGTACGA
>CM053585.1:504196415-504217474 GCA_028646515.1 Pseudochirops corinnae
CAAGGTTGGTCATCATATGTACGATGTGTCTGTGATTGTGTACAAGTTTTGCCTGGTTCTGCTCTTCTCACTTAGCATCAGTCCGTATAAGCCTCTCCAGGTAATTATGAAGTCCATCTCCTTCCCATTTCTTATAGCACAATAGTATTCCATTACATTCATATACCATAGCTTGTTCAGCCATTCCCCAATGGATGGGCATCCCCTATATTTCCAGTTTTTTGCAACCACAAGGAGAGCTGCAATAAATATTTTTGCACATATGGGACCTTTTCCCACTTCTGTAATCTCTTTGGGATATAATCCCAACAGTGGTATTGCTGGGTCAAAGGAACTGCTGTCCCATATTTTTATTACTTACTTGGATGCAGGATAGCTGGCATGTTTGTCAGAGGTGAGGGAGATAACCAATAAGTTGGATAAAGGAACTTGTATCCAAAATGATCCCAGCATCAACAACCGTGGTCCAGATTAAACATAAAGTCCTTGACTTCATTTTAAAAAATGTCTAATGTCATATTTAAATATAAAATGGGGGAACATAGAAAAAGAAGAGGAACATGAGTTGGCAGACTTGGCATGAGAAGGGACCTTAAAGTTTGTCTGGTCTTTTCTTACCTAAACAAGAAACACGAGAAGAACACACACTCCAAATATACATTCAGTCTTTGCTTGAAGATGTCTAGTGAGGGGGAATCCACTGCATCTCAAGGCAGCTCATTTTACCTTTGGAAAACTCTAATGGACAGGAAGTTTTCCCATATGTAACTTGGCTTCCAACCAAACCTGGGGTGTTTTGTGACATAACTGTGTGTGTGGAAAGAGATATGACTCCTCATTGACAGCATATGTTGAGTGCATGATGCTGCAGATCTCTGTCAGGGATGGAGTTAGTGGCAGAGACTCTGGGAGAGAGATATGTTTACTTCCAATAAACTCTTTGGGGAGGGACAGACAGACAGATAGACTCCCTCCCCCCCCCCCTTCCCCAAGAGAGAGAGCCAGAACCAGAGAGAAAGAGAGAGAGAGAGAGAGAGAGAGAGAGAGAGAGAGAGAGAGAGAGAGAGAGAGAGAAAGTGTTTAGATTTAAGTCTGTCAACTGGTATTTAAATACTTCAATAGACTTTTGGCCTCAGTGGTGCGAATTTCTTCACCAGTGGTGCAGTTTATCATGCGTATTTTGGCATATGTCCATATGCCTTTTCATTTCATGTGACTCTTGTACATGGTCTCCTGGAAATCCTCTTTGGTGGTCCACCCAATGTGATGGTGGCCTTCTCATTTTCTTGACTTTGCCCAAATGCCATTGAAGCACAAGGCTGTCCATTTGTTGTATATCACTCTTGCTCTATAACTGACCGTCTCCTTTCTTGATAATTTCTCTGAAGTTATTCTCTACATTGCTTCAGGCAGCTCAGTGGTAGAGTGGATAGAGTTCTGTACCTAGAGTCAGGAAGTTCCAATCCAGGCTCAGATACTTCCTAGCTATGTCTCAGGGCAAGTCACTTAACTGCTATTTACTTCAGTTTCCTCATCTGCAAAATGGGGATAATAATAGAACCTATTGCTAAGAATTGCTGGGAAGATAAAATGAGATATTTGTGATGTGCTTTGTGACTCTTAAAGCACCATAAAAATGCTAGCTATACATAGCCATGAAATGCTAGCTATACTTCTGCAAAATTCTTCACTGGTAATATATTATAATCTACTCATGGTCACATGCTTGCTCCTCCCCTTTGCCTTTCAGATGACCTACCACTTTAATTCTGCAAAGACTCTAGTATTCATGCCTGACAAAAGTCAGAGAGCATCACCAGTAGAATATCCGTGTTAATACAGTGAGAAGGACTGCCCAATGAAGGTTTAGTCCTTAGGACATATGCAGATAGTTTGCCAGCTTCCAATACAACCATGTGGAAGCTTTGGTGAACCAGTTTCCAGACATGAGTGACTCAGAGGTTGGTACTATATGAAGATAAAGTCTTCTAATTGGCTGTGGAGCTGGAAGAACCCATGACTCAGGAGTTGCTGAGCTAGAATGAAGTATGCATACAAAAGATTTGGCCTGCCCATCTCTCAGTCTCTTTCCCTGATGGCTCCAAGTGCTTTCAGTTCCTGGGTGGGAGAGAGGGAGCTGGCTACATTCCCTCCACCTAACCATGCTGTGTTCATGGGCACATAGCACCTATCTTTCTTTTGGGTTTATTCTTTTCTCATCGTAGGTGGTCAAACATTTGGACATGAGAGCGCCTAAGTGACATAGGGAGTTTGGGAGATCTAGAGGTCTCACTATCAATCAAAGTCATCAGCAGAGTCTACTGGCAGCAGTCACACAAATTGGGGCATGATCAAGCAAGCAGTATTGTCATGGGACATGCTTGGGCACTCATCTGGTGTATCTGGAGAGACTGCTAGGTGGCAGCCGAGCTGTCTGTTCCTCAGAGTGTCATGTCCTGCAAGGAGCGAGCCCAGTAGAAAGGTCTGGCCCAGGAGAGATCTACATGTGAGGCTAACTTCATGAGGATTTCACTAAGGGGGAAATGACTTTCAGGGCCAGTAGTTGAGAGGTACCTCTTTGGCCATTCATGTTCTCTACAGATGTTCCTTATTACAGTTTTACTTTATGTTTGAGTCCACTTTTCCTAGGGACCTTGTGTATACGAGGAGAAAGTGTGTCCCTGGTTCGGGGGGGGGGGGGGTAATGTTTTATATCAGCTGTTCTTGGTATACTGTAAACATCCTTTCTAAAAGCTGATCTGATGTTATGTCATGGCTGACTGATGTTAAAGGGAAACATTAAGGAGCGAATTTAGGAGTTATGGTGTTAAAAGACTCACCCCTTATGATTACCCATAGAACCCTGAAGAGAGTAATAGTCAGCCACCTTTTATAGATCCCAGCCTCTCGGTTCAAGTAGACAGTTAAGGGAGTGGCCGCCATTTTAAAGGAAGAATTTGGTGTCATTGATTTCCTGAATGCAATCTACTCGCTAATTTTGGGCCCAATTCATAGTCCATCAACAGTGTCTAAGACATATGTAATGATGAACTAGTTTGATGGGAACTTATATCATAGTATGATAGTATCATAGTTTATATTGTAGTATGAATGAAATCCCTTTGGATTGTTGAGAATGTGAGGAGAGTTAGAAAGAATAAAAAAGAATATGGGTGGGATACAAACTTTGCCATTTTATTCTTGCATTACACTCTAGGAAAATTAACTATTTTGCTACTCAAAGTTGACTTGTGTTAGTAGGAAAACACTATAAAACCCATGAATTGTGAAGAAACAGAATGAGGATACTATGGATGGTGCCTTCATTCCAAGTCACGCCATATCAAGGGGATGTCCTTTTATACCAAGTTCCATTAGCAGGTACTATGGAAACAAAGAACCATAGATTTAGGGCCCAAAGGGACTTTAGAGGTCATTTAGTTCAATCTCCTCATTTTACAGACAAGATATTGGGACCCAGTGAGGTTAATTGGCCTGCCTAAAAGACAGAGATTCTCAAATCCATATCTTCTGACTCTACATCTAGGGCATCCAAGGTACTCTGCCATCTCCAATTAAAAGTCCTAAATCATTTCAAGTCTTTGCTTTGGGAAAACATCTCTTCAATCAAAAAAAAAATCAGTGTGAACAAAATTAAATAAATCCTGGAACTATTATCTACCATATTCCTGAGAGTGGCTCAGGTTTCTTGGAATTATCAAGGAGCCCAGAATCATTAATCCATGAGAGGGAGTTAACAAAGGAATCCTACTGTTCTCACTTAGTTGAGGTGAGGTCTCCATTATGGCTCCATGGACCCAAACTGTGGTCAGGAAACCCCAAGGAAATGTCAAGGTGGAGCAGAAAATTTTCACAAATTCTGCAAAATGGTATAAATTATGGCCAGAATGCAGGAAGGTATAAAGATATACCTGTTGCCACTGCTCCAAGCTCTGTCTATTAATTCCTACTTAGTGGACTAGTAATTAGTGAGTAGATAGGGCTAGTTTTTGCTTTGATATTTAAAAAAAATTTACAAATTAGCTAAATTCCTCCTGCTTTGTTTAATTTCCTTGGGAACAGGCAGAATTTTAAAGAATTTTGCATGGAACTTACCAGTTTTTGAAGTGGAAATTAGTGGTCTTGTAGACCTATGTGTATATGTGAGATAAAGAGTCGTGAAGGAAGCAGGACATATGTACTGCATGATAAGTTATTTTTTTAAACTTCACAAAATTCAAAAGGAAGCAACTACAGACAAGATTACTTCATCCCCGAAAGGAGACATGAAGAGGCCTTAAAACTTAGATTACAAGTGGGGAATCTGTGATAGTACCTCAGAACAAAAATGTTAAAGAATTGAGATAAGGAAGTCATTTTGTGTATCTGTAGGCATAACTGGTGTTAGTAAGACTTTGTACTTGGTTAACACCTTCTCTTTCTGTTATCCAGAAAACCCCAAAATAGGGTTGCAAAGAGTCAGACATGATTGAAATGACTCAACAACAACAACATACAACAAAATCCCTGTTATCTACCCCTTATTTTCTGTGATTCTATCAGTTTGCTGGAAGATAGAGGAAAAATAAATCTCCACTACATCTATGTTAAAAACATACAAGATTCCTTGACAAATGCAACAATAGATATAACTTTGATAATTCTCTAATTATTGATATCAAGCGAGGCATAAAACAGAGACATAAATGCTCACCAGAAAGTCTTTGCCAGTGCTGTGGAGGATGGCCAATGCAGAACCCAAATTCAAAGGTTCACTGTATAGATTGGTGAGGTTTTCTGAATGCCGCGTTACTTGTCCCATGGCTTATAGTATAATGCCATGTCTCCAAATTCAATCAATTAACCAAATCAACAAGCATTTATTAAGTACTTTTTATGAGCCAATTACTGTACAAAACACTGAGAATACACATTTAATAAATGAAATAAGCCTTATTTGCAAGGAATTTAAACTTGTGTCTTCTCTGTTTTCTTGCCTTCTTCCACCCAAATTCAGTCCCTTAAATCTCAGCCCAACCTCCTTTGATCTTACCACCTTCAAGAATTCCCATTGGCACTGGTTATAACTAGGATAGTCATAACTAGATATGGGAGGAAAACTCGTGGGAATGGGTTATATGTGCCTTTAGAATTTAGATGTAGGGGATTATTAATCTGGGGCCTCTGATCTTGTTTTTACCCCAATATTTTGATAACTATATGTCACTAGAACTGATTTTCTTTGTAATTCTATGTATTTGATTTTACACATTTAAAATGTAATTCTGAGAAGGCTTCCATAGGATTTACCATATTCTGCCAGAGGGGTCTGTGAAACAAAAAGACTTAATAATAAATAAAATAAAATAAAGCTTAATAAAAGAATGTACTTAAACTGGAAACAGAATTCTGAATGTCCTGAAGGTGGCAGTAGAGGGATAGACATCCCATTGACTGTTGGTGCTGGGGAAAGATCAAACCTTAGTTAGACCTTAAGAGTTCCATTCAATTCATTTCCCCCCAATATATGCTTGTGTACTCTTTCCCCCAGTATTTTTCCTCCTCTCTTTTCTCTTCTCATTTCTCCTCCTCTCAGAGTCTGATATTCTCTGCTCTAGTTTTTTATTTCATCTTGAGCTTTCTCACTTGCTATAATAATGACAACTAGCATTTATATAGCATTTTAATTTAATTTATATGGCATTTTAATTTGAAAAGTACTATACAAATATTATCTCATTTGATCCTCTTAACAGCTCTGGGAAATAGATGTTATAATTATGCCCATTTTACAGGTAAGGAAACTGAGGCACAGATTAAGTGATTTATATAGGGTCACACAACTAGGGGGCAGCTAGGTAGTGATTGAATAGAGTGTCAGGAAGACTCAACTTTTGAGTTCAAATCTGGCCTCAGAAATTTACTAGCTGATGCTAGACAAGTCACTTAACCATCTTTGCCACAGTTTCCTCATCTGTAATGTGATCTGGAGAAGGAAATGACAAACCATTCTAGTGTCTTTGCCAAGGAAAGCCCAAATGGGTCTGAATTATCCATCAGTGATGGCACATTTGGATTGAACTCAATGGCATCTATGCTATGTGGAAACAACTACATTAAATCTAAGCTCCCAACCAGGTGTTGGAGGAAATGTTTATAATTCTATTCTTGCTTTTTCTTCAAAATACGTATCCCTTTATAAAAATTGAAAAAAAAACCCAAATAAATTAAATCATCTAGTTCAACACCCTAATTTTACAAATGAGGAAACTGAGACTAATTGTCCAAGGTCACACATAGGTAGTAAGAGGCAGAATCAGGATTTGAACCCAGATCCTCTGTTTCCAAATCTAGCATTCTTTCCACTGAATCTTCCTTCCTTCCTTCCTTCCTTCCTTCCTTCCTTCCTTCCTTCCTTCCTCTCTCTCTCTCTCTTTCTTTCTTTCTAGTTGGGGTTAGATGACTTGCCCAAGGTGACACAGCTAGTAAGTATCTAAAGCTGGATTTGAACTCATGTCTTGCTGACTCTAGCCCAGCCATTTATCCACTGTGCCACCTAGCTGCCCTTTGAATAATGTTTCTTGAAGAAATTAGAATGGTAATTAGAACTATGCCTTCCTTTTAATTCCACAGTCAAATTGTATAAATCTCATGGCTATATCAGTATGTATTTCTAAATGTACGTTGTGCTCTTCATTGTACGTAATACTGTGTACCTTGCTCCTGTTTACACAGGGTCTCTAATTTGTGTTGTTGAGGAATTTAGATTACCAGAGTGGCTTGCTATGTGGTTTCCTGAGCATAGTGGGACACTAGGTTAAGAATCAGACATGTTCTCTCCCTCATTGATTGGAACGACTTTGGGCAAGCAGCTAGCTGTCTCTGTTGGAACGTTGCTTACCTGTAATTTCTGAAGGTATTTGACTAGATAATTAAACTTCCTTCCAGATCCAAAATTCCATGGAAAACCCACAATTTTTTTTTTTTAAAGAAGCATGTCTGTTCATTGAGAGATGGTTTATCAATTATTCTTTGAGAGACAGGGAGAGTTGTAACTGACATGGGATCAACCAGAGCTTTGCCCTGGGGCACTAACATTTATAGGGCACTGACAGTTCATACCTTCACCCTTTCTCTCTCCCTCTTTCCGAAGGGAGGACTACTGTAGGAAGTTTCCGTGGGACACCTTTGTGACATTCTAGGAAAACAACAATGATTACACAGAGGTGGACAGAAAGTAAGGCAGTGGTCATTCATTTATTGATTCTTTAGCATCTTAGTTCATCTTTAGACAAAAGCCTATGCTACGGCACCTCTCTAGAGGACTGTTCCTTCATTTGGAGGCTTCTAAGAATAAGATGCTAATGATGCTCATATTGTGAAATTAGCTCTTTCAAGCTAATCAGCACTGTGAGGGCTCAAAAGTTGATGACGATGCTTCCCAGTCACCAAAGATTAAAGGTGAGTCAGTTAGGTGGCTGTGACTTTCAAAAGAACATAGTCTCTTTCGAGGGAGGGTAAAGGCATAGGCTGCACATTTATTCATGTAACTCAGACTCTGGCTGTTCTGACTCTCCCTCATCTTCTTCATGACAAGGGGCTAGGAAGCTGCTTCTTCTCCCCATGGGCTCCAGGAAAAAGCTAGACTGGGATCACCTGGGATTGCAGAGTTTCTGTGGAGAAGAGTATTTCCTTTGGAACTAGAAGGACTACCCAGGATGATTAATTCTGGCTACTAGAGAATGTCGTTTTCATTTCTCCCAGAAACTCCATCGTTCTGACAGTAAGACAGCCTTTCAGGTATTGCTTTATTTGTCTTGTTTCAGCTCTACAGCTCGGATCTTTCATTCCACTGTTTTCATTTCATTACCTTCTAATCTGCATTCAAAACTCCTGGAAGATAGCTTCTGATTAGAATATAGTTACTTGGAAATCAAGGACATTTAAAAGAAATGCCAGACAACTCCATATAGTTTAGCTTAATTCCATCCTAAAGCCTTTGACTATGTGTGCAAATTGCCTTCCCTGCCCCCCAGATCGGCTGCAAATGCAGACAGGGAAGATCTTTTTTCCTTCTATTTCTGTGAAGTACAAACTAGACTGGTCCTGAGCAGCCCCCTCTCATGGATTAACCTCATTCAACTCCACCACTGGTCTCAGCCTCGCAACAAAATCATAAATGTGGATTGTCAATATAGTTGGCCACGGGATGAATGTAAAAATGCAAGGAGGAGTGAATAAAAATATGGTGCATGAGCATTTCCAGAACTCATGGAATTGCATGAGAAATAGACATAATGTGCCATGCTAATCTTTTTTTTTTTTTGCTTTTTTTTTTTTGCTTTTTTTTGGAGGGGGGGGAAGGTGGGGCAACTGGGGGTAAGTAACTTGCCCAAAGTCACATAACTTGTAAGTATTAAATGTCTGAGGCCGCATTTGAACTCAGGTCCTCCTGACTCCAGGGCTGGTGCTCTATGCACCATGCTAATCTTAAGGAATCATTTTGGAAGAAGAAGCTTTACATTGGCTTCAACAGGAAGATTCTGGGCAAGTGTCTGAGTCCCAGTTTTCTTCATCTATAAAATGAGGAACTTAGGTTTCTAAGGTCCCTTCTAGCTCCAATGTTCTATGATTTTGTGATTCTAAGATTTAAAAAACAGCCCACTCCCTATTTAGTCCTTATTATATTCTAACTAAATAAAATAATAACTATGAAGAATTTAGTACACTTCCTGGTGCATGGTAAGCACTTAATCAATGTGTATTCCCTTCTTCCTTCTTTTGTACTGCTTGATAACTTTATAGCTAACCTTCTATTTACTCTTATTTTGCATATATGGGTAACTATGTTTTGAGATCTAAACACTTTATCTCTTCTGCAAGGGAAGTTTCAGAGGAGGAAATTCTAGTTAGTTGCTTCTAGATAGAATTATCTACTGAGAGAATTCCATTTCCAGACTTGCAGAATTTTAGAATAAGAGATCATTTTGCTGCAAAGAATTGTACAAGAATCCAAATAGGGAACTTAGATGCTTTCCTAATTTATCCTGAGTCAGGTCTTCCTAGTATGGTTTTATTATGTTATCTGAAGTGATTCTCAGAATACCAGATATGCCCATAAACCTATGTATTGTCAAGTGACAAAAACCTTTTAATTGTTATTTTAAAAGATTTGGGAGTTATCCTCATGTCTTTCTGTTCCCCCATAAGTCTAAGTATCAGACTTGACAATAGAATTTCACATAACTGGTTGGTTAGGAATGTAATTAATGATTAACTTTTTTTTCCCTCACATGATTTTTCAAGTTCTGATCATAACCCTCAACATTTTCTTTTACCGTTACTCTCTAGTGACTATCAGAAGAAAGCGTAGAACCAGCTTTTCAAGGGTGAAGTGAAAAAATATTAGAAATTGGGTTCTTTAATAAGGAACATTTGGCAGTGAAAGAAAGGAGAAACAGATCATTTTCTAGAAGGAATAGGAGGGTCAAGTGAAGGTTTTTCCATATAGATGTGTCCACTTACTGTTTGAAGGCATCATCCTATGATGACTGGTTGTACTTTAATCTGGACGACAGAAGGAAGGCCCTGCCGTGGGTGGATGTGACAGAGGGGCAGATTTAAACACCACGTAAGGAAAAACCTTCCTAGCGATCAGAATGAATTATGTTAGAGGAGGAATAGGTTTCCGTTCACTTGAGACCTTCAAATGAAAGTCTGTTAAAGATGAGGCAAAGGAATTCTCATTCAGGGATCGGTAGACTGAGATGCTTTCTGAGGTCCCTTCCAACTCTGAGATTCTAGGATTCTGTGAGTAATCATTTAAGGAAATGATGTGTGTGAGTGTCTTTTTAATGGTGTATACAGACTGAAACAAAGACTCATCAGTTATCTTGTAAACCAAAAAGGAACTCTCCTTTGTAACAAAATAAAAGTCAAGTAAAATTGACCAATACTGCAGCAATATCTGAGAGCATGTACAATATTTTGTAGCCATGGCTCCTCACCTCTCTACTCAAAACAGGGAAGTGGGTTTTCCTCATTGTTCTCTGGGACCAAGATCGATCACTGTTTTAATCTGAGTTCAGATGTTTTTAGTATTGTTTTTACTTACTTTTTTTTAGTTACTGTGTATATTCTGTTTCTGCTTCCTTGAGAAGCATCAAGGAGTAGGGGGAAAACCCTTGAGTTAGTCAGGAAGACTTCAAACTGTTACTATTTGTGTGGCCTGGGCAAATCACTTAAACTTTTGTCCTCAGTGCCTTTATCTGTAAAATGGGAATAATAACAGTACCTACCTTCCAAGATTGGCACAAGGATTAAATGAATAAAATAGGTACAGCATTTTTTAAAACGTAAAGTTTTCTAGAAATGTGTTATCATTATTTATATGTATTATTTATACATATTTCACTATTTCGATTTTTGACTTTTTTAAGAGAATGAAAATATGTTGACTAAACCACAGTGTGTTTGAAAGAGGGAGATGACAGAGTAAATGAGATAACCTTTGCAAAATACTCTTCAAACCTTAAGACGTCATGGAAATGTTCACTATTATATTATGAAGTATTGATCACATTGTGGGTGCTTGTCTTGGGACTCAGGTTGGAGTGTGGTCAATGGAAATGGACCCTTCTAACTTTCTATATTTAGCTGTATGACAAAATCATACCATTTTGTGGGTTGTTTATTTTTCCAATGACTCAGTGTTATTTTTTAAAAAATTATTCAGTTCAATTTAGGAAGTTTCTCTTATGCACCTACTGTGTGTCCAGTGCTGACCTACGCCCTGGGGGGTACAAAGACAAAGACGAAATAGTCCCATCCCCCAAGAAGTTTATATTCTATTGGAAGATGCCAGAATATGTTTATAACACTTTAGTTGGGATTAGGCCCACAGCGTTCCTTATGAGCTAACTGGTTATATCAGGCTTTTACTATAGGTTGTTGTTACGTTTGAGGAAACATAATTTGAACCTGGGCACTAATGACTTGTGCAATAATAAGCATCTACCACATTTACAATGCCACATTCAAATTGAATCTAAATGTCAGGTGCCTGGATATGAATACCAAATATCAGGATTTCCTATTATTGCAGCTGAAACTGAGTTATGGCTGCCTTGAGGAGAATCAATAGTTTTCTTTTAAGCCAAACAAAGATACCTAAGAGTGTTGCCAAATGACAAATAGGAAATGACAAAGGGAAATATTAAAGATGTCTCAACAGAAAAAAGAAAACTCAGTGTTCAGAAGGGAAATGCTGCTCGGCTCTCAGAGAGACAGGATGGTCGGCTTTCTGATCTCTCTCTGAGACAGAAAGGTCTGTATAGTGAAGAACACACTGGACTTGGAGTCGGAAGGCTTCTGGGCCTCAGTTTCCTCATCTGTAAAATGAGGAACCCTAAGGAAGAAAGGTCAAGCATATGGCCCACTGGCTGTGACCTGCCTGTAAAACTCCTAAGTGTGACAGAAACCAGATTAAAATGTGATTGGGAAATATTTAGCAAACTAAATAAAAATACAGTGTTGTGTTTAGTTCTGTTCCACTCTTCATGATTCCATGGACCATAGTTGTCATGAGATTTTCTTGGCAAAGATACCGGAGCAGTTTGCCATTTCCTTCTCCAGTCCATTTTACCGATGAGGAAATTGAAGTGAACAGAGGTTAAATGACTTGCCCAGGGTCACTCAACTAGTAAGTGTCTGAGGCTGGATTTGAACTCAGTTCTTCCTGACTCCACCCAGCACTCTTTCCATGAATCACCTATGCTTCCAAAAATACAGTACAACAAAGATAATGTTCATTTGTGCTTTTCTAAGTCCATATGTGACCTGGCAGGGATCTTTTTCTATTTGAGCTTGATAATGGTTGTTAGAAGATGCCTTTGATCTCCAAATCAAGAGTCCTTAACTGGGTCCAATATATCTCAATGGATCCATGAACTCTGATGGGAGAAATTACCTTTTATTTTCACTAACTTTTCTTTTTTTTATGTCACCCTATGTATTTTATTTTATGTAGTTTAAAACATTTTTATGAGAAAGTGTCTCTCAGATTCAGCAGGCTGACTGCTATAACAATTCATGAAATTAAAAAAAAAAAGGTTAAGAACTGCAACCTCAAATCTTCAATACTCTGTCCATATAGCTTCTCCTAAGAACTGGAGCCTTAAGCTCCCATGATGCAGTGCAGGCTCCAACTCCATTGCTTAATTAAAGGGTGACGGGGATAGCCATTCATGCCTTAATGGAGGTTTACATTATTCAGATTCAGGACACAGGAATAAGCCTCCTTCTTTAAAATTATCATCCCCCTGAAATTCAAATTGGAACAGAAGCAAGGCAGCAGGTACAGTTCCTATTAGGCCTAAGATGTCACAGGGAGCATGGTACCTTCAGAGCAAGCTAAAGAGATGACAGTTCTTGATTGAAGGACTTAAGAAGTGCTCTAATTAAAAGTTCCTCATTACTCTTTCCCTCTTCAACTGAATCCAAGTTGTATTTTCCTCTTCCTTCCAAAGTCTGACAGCCACTTCCCCCACCCCTTGAGTTTTGGGGTTTTTTTCTAACCTCTTTATTCTTTGGAGAAGCCACAGAGCATTACATGATGTCTTTTAATGTTTGAAAGAAAAGATTCACTCCTTCATTTTATTTGTACTGGAAAGAGCAAAGGGCTTTGAGCCAACCAGTTTGATCGATCGCAGTCATATCCTAGTCCCTCGGGAGCCCTGCCTATCAATAAATTACTCCGACGTAAGGATGGTTTTGATTTGCAAGGTCTGTCCCCAAACTCTAGCTTTCTGGATGAAGAAAGGCCAGCTCTGGTACTGCAAGTCAGTTGCTGCTAAGAGACATAAATAAAATGACTGCTAGAAAATAAAGTAGGCAATTTTTATAAATGTCTGGATAAATTAAAATAAAATACAGTGGAATATCAAGAAGGTCCAGAGCTCATCTGGCATTTTGTTCTCAGAGGCAACTGGGAAGTTTTCAGGTCATTTTATGATTGGATTTTTTTCCTTGATGAAAAATAACCTAACACATTCATTTTGTGGGCTAATTTCCTCTTCCTTCATAAAATTCCATATGTGATTGTAACTTACATTAGGGTAATCTCCTACAATGTTCACCGTTACTGTGATCAGAAATAAATAATATGGAAGTTTGTAGAAAATGTTAACTATGCAACTAAGCAACAAATAAATACATCTTTAGACAGCCAGGGCTTTTCCTCTCCCTCGTCACATAGTAAAGTAGAATTTCAGCTAGTTGAGCCACCTAAAGATAATGTAAATGAAGTATAATTTAAATGAAAAGCAGGTTAGCAGTTTTCTAGCATTACATTTAATTTAATTGGACTGAACTAGATCAAGTCAACACCAATAGGCTCAGGTTTTTAAATTAATACTAGTTAGTGGACAGAAGGTAACATTTTATAAAAGTTAAAACCATATTTTCTATAAGCATATACATGTATGTATGCCTATGTTTGTAGATGTGCATGTGTGTATGTGTATATGTATATATTCATGCTTAATTGTAGGGTGAGTAGAGGGGGAAAATAAAATAAAAAGTGCACAGCAGAGAACAAAAGAAAACCAACAAGGAGGCAAAGAAAAGCTGGGCAGCTTGGAAAAAATTGTCTAGTATTTATTATAAAGGTTTTCTTGAAATGGAAACTTGTCGTTTTATATTGAATCCTCTCTTACGGTTTGCTGTGTATGTGGCAATGTTTATTTTTTTCTTTTTTCTTTTCTCATTTTGTATTTAAGAGTAAAATTTAAAATTTTTTTTTTACAAAAAACCCTACATGTAACTCTTCAATTCTTTCTTTCCTCTAAGAATGTCTTTAGCCCAGAATATAATGTATAATAATATTTCCTTCTATTCAACTATTATTAACCAAATGCCACCCGTCTTCTCTAATGAGAGGCAAGTTTGCCTTAACCTTTCTTTCTAGCCTTATTGAGCATTATTCTTCTTCCTACACTTGACTCTCCAGCCAAACTCACCTTCACTTAGTTTTCCTCACACCCAAGGCTTCCATCTCATTGGTGTCTTTACACTGCCATCCTTTATGTCTGGGATGCACTTCCTCCTTATCTTTGTCTCATTGAATTCTTCTTTTCTTTCAAAATGTAGTCAAGCACTGCTTCATATATGAAGCTTTTCTTGACTTCAATTGCTAGTACCTTTCTTCTCAAACTACATTGCATTTAATGACTATGTATTTATTTGTAATTCTATTTCTTTCAATATTTATTCTACATATAGTGTTGTCTCTGAAACTACTGTTACAGCTCTCACATTGACATGTCGGGTCCCCAGAGCTTCCCCTCTGCTTCAGATTCTAGGGGAAGCCCTGAATGTTGGATATCTTTCTAATGCTGTAACACACAAGTTCCCACCAATGTACTCTCTCCTTGGATTATTGGTTGATATAGTCTAGTCATTGAGGCAATTTGCTTTTAGAAAGGGGTATTTGATAGAGTGGTGTAGCAAGAACAGTTGACAGAAACCTCTCCCTAAAATCTGTGATACAATCTCCCATCAATACATACAAATTCCAGGGAAAAATGAGCTCAGGGTTAGAGAACACGTATCAAAGGGATAAAACTCATAGTTCTGTTAGGGCTTTTGCTGGAGTCCTAAGAATGTTTCCCTGAGGTGTCATATAGCTTTTCTGCTAGGTTTTGCATGTGTCTTTCCTCATTGTATCCAGTCTCTCCATGGTTCTTGATACAGATACTACCTCTAGCTACTTCTGTCCCGTGTATATTACTAGGACACTGATGAATATCCAAATCCTCAGGTCTCCCAAAGTCCATAAAGTACTCCTATAGTCAAAGGGGTAGGGAGAGAAGAAACCAAGACCAAGGCAGAGGCTGGTTACAGGGCTCTTCTCCTTTCTCCTAAACCTCCATTAGTCTTCTCAGAGATTAGACTAAAGGCTTCCATACTCATCTACAAGATGCTCAAATCTCTGACTTCTAAATAGGCCCACCATTTTATAGATAACAAAGAGGGTGTGACCAGATTTCCTCAATCACTCCAAATATAATTCCTGTGCAAAAAACTCTTACTTTATCTCGTGACTTTCAAAGACATCTAAGTTTAATCAAGGACTTTTTTTTGTGCTTAGTGTAAAGCCTATGACTGGCTCAATATAAAAAAAAAATTTTTTTAAACCAAGTTAAATTATCAGGGCATAGCATCTTGACATTTATTTTGAGTGGAAGTGGGGGGGTGTGGATTTGATTGGCTGATTCAGTGAATCCTCACCTCTGGATCTATATACTTAAATATGTCTTTGTTGCTTCTCCTAGTTAGGAGTACTTTGTGAGTAGGAATGTTTTCATTGATTGCATCACATCCATGATGCCTAGCACAGTGTCTGACATATAGTAGGTATTAATAAATGCATGTTGATTGATTGAATATGTACAGTAAAGGGACAGATATCTAATACTATACTAATTTTTTTTCTCTTTTAAATTACTAACATCAATTACAGACCTATACTTTTAGTGCATTTATTTCCCCTCTGTTTTACTGGACAAAATGACTAAGTACAAAAGCTAGTCATTTATTCAGATACAAACCAGTGATTAAATTAAAAGTAACATTGAATAAGAGGCCTGTGACACAGCTGCATTTTCAAGTTCTATTGTTCAGCCCATCATCAATCACACGTCCTTTTACACTCAAAGTACCAAAGTTAATTACAGACCTGCTCAGTGGTCTATGAGATACATTCCATACCCGAAATATACTGTGACTAATTTTAGGTTTCCTTAAATGGGAACTGTAGATCAAACTGAGGTTCCATGTTGTCTCTGTTCTCACATAATGGCTTCAAGCATAGCTCAGACCATTCTATTCTTATTGCTGATTTTACTTGTTAGAGTCCAGAGTCAGCCTTGCTAACTGTGAGTAGTGGTTTTTCATTTGTAACATTCCAAGGATGTGATTTTTAAAGTTTAAATAAATAAAGTTCCTATTTGCCAAAATTGCCAAATATTTCTAAAAATTCAATCAGTTTGGGAGAATTGATTGATTTGGTTTTCCTGATTTACCTACCTTGCTACCTTTATCTTCCACTGGAGTCCTCTTTTCATGTAGCAGTGTGACATTGGGATGACTCAGGGGTTTTTTTTGCTTTTTTTGGAGGGCAATTGGGGTTAAGTGACTTGCTCAAGGTCACACAGCTAGTTTGTGTATTAAGTGTCTGAGGTCAGATTTTGAACTCGGGTCTTCCTGACTCCAGGGCCGGTGCTTGATTCACTGTGCCACCTAGCTGCCCGACCCTTAATTTTTAAAGGCTAAACTAGTGGCAGCAGAAACTCTAGTGATCGTAACAAATCAGAAAGACATTAAGTATAGATCAGGAGGTGGATGTGACATCTATTCTTTGAGTACCAACTGATCAAAAAGCATTTAAGTACTTATTTTGTGCTAGGAGCTACACTAAGCATCAAGGAAACCAAGAAAGGTCAAAACAGTCTCTACATTCGAGAAGCTCATATTCTAGGTAAATACATAAAAACATAAATATGTATTTATAAATATATGAGCATATATTTATAAACATAAATGTAAATGCATATCTGTATAAAAAGTAGATAGAAGCTAAATGTCAGAGGGAGCTTTAATAAACTTCATAAAACAGAGAAAGGTATCAAATAGTGTTGACTTTAGCCTAAAAAAAAAAAGATAATTGTTGTAACAGGGTATAGCTAATTAAATTTCCAGAGAGAAAGGAGGTTGGGAGGAGAGGGCAATGACTGGAGAAAAGGAGTTAGGAAAGGACTGGGAAGGATTCAGCTCTGCCCCTATTAGGCAGAGAGGAGTTAGAAACTTATAGGCCAGTTCTCCCCTGTACAATGACACCCTCCCAGTGATATGAGTGCACCTACCTGGACAGATTTCAAAAAGACAATTTTTTTTTGTGCCAGTTGATTCATTTTTAGTCACAACAATTCAAGAAATTATCTCCTGAGACGTGGATTTGTATTGGTGGAAGGGATAGCTATGTATGTTAAATCGATCAACCAACAAACATTTATTAAGTGCCACGGTGTGCCAAGCACTGTGCTAAGTTCTGGGGATATAGAAAAAGCAAAAGACAGCCCCTGCCCTCAAGGAGTTTACAATTTAATTGGGGAGACAACATGCAAACAAATGCATACAAAGTAAGTTGTATACAGGGTATATAGGAAATAATTACCAGGGAATGCATTGGAATTAAGAGAGATGGGGAAGGCATCCCGTAGAAGGTGGGATTTTAGTTTGAACTTAAAGAAAGCTAGGGAGGATCACCAGTAGTATATGAAATAAACTTAGGTAATACTGGGATATGTTGTGAGTACCTGAGAAATAAGAATAAGAATGGGTATCTTTCTAGTATAGATGATTCTAGTAATCAGAGCCACAGCTAATTAAAACTATATGTTGGGCAATTTCCCTTGGCAAAGTAGAGGCTGAGAGTAGCAGAGCAGTACATAGGACGGGCTCACCTTGGGAAAAGTCACTATAGGAGGGGTGAGCATATCCCCCAAAGAGCTGGGGGAAAGGGACATTGTGGTTGTGCTTTGGACCTCCCAAGAACCATGAGGGGACTTTGATAGCCATAGAAAAGTGCAATTTCTTAGGGAGGTGGTATACCCAACCCCTCTTTCCCCAATCAGTGCTCTGGAGTAAAACCCCATTTTCCCTGTACTAGTTATGGTTTTCTTTGTAAGTAGCATAAGGATTTTTGTTTGTTTGTTTGTTTTTTTAATAGCCAGTAAGAGTTCTTCTTAAAAATCACCTTTACCTTCCAGGTCCAGTTTGTTTGGGAAGAGAAAACTTCTGGCTTTGTATCAATATAGTCAGTATTAGATTGATTGTATGGACAAGTTAGCCACTTTCATACTGTGGTAAGAGAAAGAGAGTAGTACCTTCTTTGACCTTGGTGGTCCTTTTGGTAGAGTGTAGGCAACCTCTGCAAAAGCAGATGAACAAATGAAAATCTGGACAGCATCTTGAGACAAGTCTCTGGCCATATTGAATCAAGGTCTTTTTACTAATACTGATGTAACCCCTGTGTCAGAGCCCATTGGTATGAGTCTCTCCCCTTCTTGGTGGAGATGAATGTCCTGCCCTGTGTGGGGGGCAGGGTGAAGTTGGTCAGAGGTGAGAGCTACAGTTCTCAGTCAGTGCCCCTTTGGGCATTCTTCAAGTGACTTTGAGACTCTCCAAGTGAGAATCTTTTTTGAGTGAGCTTCAAGTAGGCTTCCCCAACTTCCCAGGCCAATCCCACTTCAGATTGCTTAGGAAAGAGTCTGGAAAGAGATAAAGGGAGTGGGAAGTCTCAATCACACCCCTATTCCTAGCTTGCTATACTAGAGATTTCACGGTGTTTCCCTTTGGGTGAGAACCAGGACCTTGTCTCTTGGTTGAGGTGAGTTATCTTACTCCCAATGGGTGCTCCTTTGCTCTGTATTGTCTGGCATATATTCTCCAATGTATACTTTCTTTGATTTCTGTTTTGCTACTGATTTGATAAATGGGTTTCTTTGCTATTTGCTTTGTGCATTGGTTGTGGAATTGGAATTTGGTGGGGAAGGGGTCAGACCGTGGATATAGAGCTTAGGGTCCTTCTTCCCCCCAAAATGACAAAGTGATTAAAAGTTAGATATAACTTGATCATATCCCCTAGACAAATGATATTTAAAGGAGAAGATAGATATACCTCTAACCAGATTCACTCTCTCTCTTAGGAGAGTAGAGTGGTGGCCTCTGGCTCCAACCTCTTGCTTCTTCCACCTCCTGGCAGGAATGTGTCTTCCTTGAGGGAAGGGGCAGAGAAAGGGAGAAGAGGCTAGAGATATCTATTCTGCCTCCCTTCAAACCACATAAGGACAGACTCTTGCCATATGTGGGTCTGTCTACATGTGGGGCACCATGTCACTATACTGAAAATAGGTTCAGAGAATGAAAGCAACAAATGATCTCTGATGGCATATTTGAATCTTTATATGCGGTAGCACTGAAAAATTATAGATGTTAGTGCCAAATGAGCATTGAAATGGGACCCCAAAGGAATGTGAGCTTCCTGCCATTCACTGCACTCTCCCAATAGAAGAAATGAATGTATCTATGTGTATGTATGAGTGCGCGCATGCATGCATGTGATTATAAAGAAGGGGGAGGGCAGGCAAGAAGGATGATAACTTAAATGAGCATGAGCCATAGTGGGTGTAAAATGATCATTTGATTCTGATGGTTTGTTGGGCTGACACTCTAGTCTATTGTCTCCTTTTAAGTCAGCAGTTCTCAACCTGTGGGTCGCAACCCCTTTGGAGGTCACAGGGGTCACCTAAGACCATCGGAAAACACATATTTCCGACGGTCTTAGGACCCAAGTCACTGCTCCTCTGTCTCCAGGCAGGTCCGCCCACATGCAGATACACCCACACACAAGTATTAAAGGGTCATGGCATTAGGAAGGTTGAGAACCACTGTTTTAGGTATTTGTAACAACACTGGCAAGTATCTGAAGAAACTATGGTAACACAAGGATTGTCTCCAAGACACTGGCAGTAATTCAGACCTTTCTAGAAAAAGAAATGCATTGTATGGTAGTTCTGTCAGGTTCTAGACAGATGTGTTGATAAGATTTGGATTTTCAGGCCTTATATCTTCTCAGCAAAAAGGATTTGGCAAGGCCACTACTCTTCAAATCCAGCCACTGTTGGTCCTTTTTCTCTTGGTTTTTTTTTTTTTTTTTTTGGTCCTTTTGGAGGGTGTAAAGCAGGACAATTGGGGTTTAAGTGACTTGCTCAAGGTCACGTGGCTAGTAAGTGTTAAGTATCTGAGGCCGGATTTGCACTCAGGTCCTCCTGACTCCAGGGCCAGTGCTCTATTCACTGCACTACCTAGCTATCCCTAAATAGTATGGTTTTTTTGGTTTTGGGTTTTTTGGCTTTTTTGGAGGGGGGAAGGTAGGGGAATTGGGATTAAGTGACTTGCCCAAGGTTGCATGACTAGTGTTTTTTTTTTTAGTGTCTGAGGCAAGATTTGAACTCAGGTCCTCCTGACTTCAAGGCCAGGGCTCTATTCATTGCACCACTTAGCCGCCCCCTTTTCTCTTGTTTTAATCCACTTCTGCTCAGTTAGCAATATTTTAATTAAAGCACTTACTCACATTTTCCTAGATCATCAATTTTTTTTTTCCTTTGGACCACATCACTTGTCAGTTTTTTAGTTCTCTGGATTAGTTATCCTCTAGACCAGGGGTTTTTACCTTTTCTAGGGAGGCAGAGACCCCTTTGGCAATCTGGTGATGCTTCTCGATCCCTTATCAGAATAGTATTTTAAGATGCATAAAAAAGGACATAGGATTACAAAGGAAACCAATTACGTTAAAGATACAGGCATCAAAATATTTTTTATGAAATAAGTTCATGGACCCCAGGTTAAGAATCACTGCTCTAGAGTAAGAAGGCTAAATGCCCAGCAGGGGGCAGCTAACTGCAGACAATTCATGTTGGGCTGAAAGAAACATGGTGTGAGGAGGGGATGGCAGATAGGAGGGAAGACAAGAGTAGGATCTGGACAAGAGGCGAGACAGAAGAGATCCTGCAAAGCGAATCTGTGGGAAGCAAGAAAGTCTAGGTTGCCATGGATTTTTTTTTTGTCTTGTTTTGTTTTTCAGACTAGCTTGCAATTCACAGCTGGACCATAATTATTGAAATCTCAAGAGCTAGCTTTGTTCTAAATGAGAAGCATCCCATTTTAGTATTGAAATAAACCACAAACATTTGGGATTAAATCCTTGTGCCTAAGGGATTCTTGCAATGATTTTTGTGATATGATTTTTCTCTGTCCTCATCTTTTCAATGTTCCTGTTGCCTTAAGATTTCATCCTTTCCCAATTCCACCAACTTTGGTTTCTTTCTCTACTACTTTCTTCCCCTCTGCCATTATACATACTCATACCACCAGAATCTTGAAAAATCCTCGATTAACCTGGATACCCTTGTTCTATCTACCTCCTTCCATTTACTATT
>CM053585.1:504217974-504246425 GCA_028646515.1 Pseudochirops corinnae
GTTAACCCATTTTGAGTTGCTTTCCTTTAGAAAAGCAGATCTAAGAACCTGTGCTAGTAGCCGCCCTAGGTATGCTAGGGTGCTTGCTGTTACAATTGTGCGATGTCTAACTTTCACAGACTTAGCTTTTCTGAGTAGTGCAAGGATCAAAGACAATTCCAAGAGACTCATGATGAAAAATGCTATCCAAATCCAGAGAAAGAACTATGGAGTCTGGATATAGATCAAAGCATACTATTTTAACTTTTTTGATGGTTTTGGGTTTTTTTCCATTGTTTTTCCCCTTTGTTCTGTTTCTTCTTTCACAACATGACTAACATGGAAACATATTTAACTTGACTACAAATATATAACCTATATCAGATTGCTTGATGTCTTGGGGAGGGGGGTAGGAAAAGAGGGAGAAAAATTTGGAACACAAAATCTTATTTAATATGAATTTGAAAACTATCTTTATATGTAATTGGAAAAAATAAAATGCTATTTACAAAAAATATTAATTGGAGACTAAATAATCTAATCTTAAAGAATGAATAGGCTAAAGAACAAGTCATAGAAACAATAAATAATTTTGTTAAAGGAAATTACAATAAAGAGAAAATACACTAAAACCTATGAGATGCATCAAAAGCAGTAATCAGAGGAAAATTTATATCTCTAAATGCTTATACCAATAAAATGGAGAAAGACCAGATCAATGATTTGAGTAAGCAATTTTTTAAAACTAGGAAAAAAATTTTAAATCCTCAAATAAACACCAAATTGAAAATCCTAAAAATTTAAGGACAATGAAATTGAATGTAAGAAAAAAAAAACCCACTGATAATAAATAAAACTAGGAGTTAGTTTTTTATGAAAAATAAAATAAAATAAAATAGACAAATTACTGGTTAATAGGATTTTTTTTAAGAGAGAAAAACTAAATCATTAGTATCAAAAATGAAAAGGGTGAATATAACTAATGAAGATGAAATCAAAACAATGATTAGGAGTTATTTTGCCCAATTGCATGCCAATAAATTTAACAATTTAAGTGAACTGGAAGAATATTTACAAAAAAGTAAACTGCCTAGATTAACAGAAGAGGAAATAGAATATTTAAATAAAACAGTTTTAGAAAAAGAAATTGAACAGGCCACAAATGAGCTTCCTTAGGAAAAAAGTATCAGGACCAGATGGATTTACAAGTGAAAATTCTGCCAAATATTTAAAGATCAACTAATTACAATATTAAATAAATTATTTGTAATAATAGGGAAAAAAGTAGTCCTACCAAACATCTTTTATGAAACAAATATGGTGCTAAACCAGGAAGAGCAAAAACAGAGAAAAACAATTATAGATCAATTTCATTAATGAATAGGGATGCAAAAAATCCTAAATACTAGCTAGGAGATTATAAAAATATATCACAAAGATTATACATTGTGACCAAGTGGTATTTATACAAGAAATACAGAGATAGTTTAACATAAGGAAACTTATTAATATTTTTAATTATATCAATAACAAAAGTAACAAAAATTATATTACGATATCAATAGATGCAGAAAAACCTTTTGACAAAATGCAATACTCATTCCTATAAAAAAAAGTTTGAAAGCATAAAAAGAAATGGATTTTTCCTTAAAATGATAAGAAGCAACTACCTAAAATCATCAGCAAGCATTATTTGCAATGAGGGTGAGCTAGAAGCCTTTCCAATAAGATGAAGAGTGAAACAAGGATGCTCATTATCACCAATATTATTCAATACTGTAACAGAAATGTGAGTGATAGCAGTAAGAGTAGAGAAAGAAATAGGGAATCAGAATGGACAATGAAATAATAAAACTCTTTTGCAGATGATATCATGCTTGGAAAATTCTAGAGATTCAACTAAAAAGTTAGTTGAAACAGTTAATAATTTTAGCGAAGTAGCAGGATATAAAATAAACCTCCCTAAATCATCAGCATTTCTATATATCACCAACAAAACCCTGCAAGAAGAGATGGTAAGAACTATTCCATTTAGAATAACTGTAGACAATATAAAATACCTGGGAATACATCTGTCAAGACAAATCCAAGGAACTACATGAACATAATTATAAAACTCTTTTATAGAAATAAAATCAGATTTAAATAATTGGAGATATTAATTGTTCATAGATAAGCAGAGCCAATATAATAAAATTTACAATTCTACCTAAATTCTCCCTAATGTACTTATTCAATGCCTCTCCAATTAAATTACAAAAAAATTATTTTACTGAGCTAGAAAAAAAATAACAAAATTCATCTAGAGGAGCACAGATCTAACCATGTCAGTCCCTTTCCTTTCTCATTCAATAAATTTCAGAGGCTCCTATTGCCTTCAGGATCAAATAGAAAATCATCTGTTTGACTTTTAAAGTCCTTCAAAACCTGGCCCCTTCCTACCTTTCCAATCTTCTTCCTTACTCTACCCTTCCCCACTCCATGATCCAGTAACACTGACCTCCTTGTTTTTCTTCACATTGGACACTTACATTTCCTAACTCTTTGCTTTTTTCATTGGCTGTTCCACATGCCTGGAATGCTCTCCCTCCTCATCTTCATTTTCTGGCCTCCTTGGTTCCCTTCAAGTCTCAACCAAAATTCCATCTTCCGAAAGAGACGTTTCCCAATTGCCCTTACTGCTAATAAGTGCCTTCCCTCTTGGTCATCTACAATTATCCTGTATTTAGCTTGTTTGTAGAGGATTGTCTTCGTGTTGTTCCTCCCCACCCCATTAAATTGTGAGCTACTTGGGAGCAGGCACTAGTGTATTTGTTTTGTTTTCCTCAGCACAGTGCTTGGCACAGTAGATACTTAAATGCTTGTTGACATGACATGTATAAGGAAGCAGATGGTCTATCAACATGTTCTGGGGCATGAGAAGTCATACAAACCTGAAAGCTTCTGGAATTTGATGCTACAGGCTTTACCATCTGTCCTGCTCCTATGCACTGGCTGGGATCTTGCCATCTACCCTTCTGAGGAATCCTTTGGACTTTTGGACCTTTCCATTTGCTCTGCAGCTGAGTTTTGAAGCTTTGTCTCCCCTGATTCTGGTGCAAGCTCCTTGGAAACAAGGACTAAGTCACTTTTTCTATTTGCATCCCTAGTGCTTGGAACATCATATACATTAAATAATTGCTTTTTCATTCACGTATTCTCTTCTTCTCCATCTTTCCCTTAATATAATACTTTATTTCTTTTAGTTCTCTGGGCTAACACATAAGGGCGGTCATATCCAGGGAAAGGGATTCCATCTCCTTCCTGTCTTAGCACCAAAGAATTATTTCCTCCTTCTATCCCTGTCACAAGCCTATTCCAGTTTCTCTATGTGGGGAGGAACAAAGAAAGCTAAAGGTCAGAGGACAAAAGTTATTGGTTGTGGGAAAAATTCTGAAACAAAGAGTATAAGCTAAGAGACTGTACATGGAAAAGTGAGAATCATATCATTAGAACAAGAGAAATTGACTCTAAATAAGAAAGTTTGAACCTTTTAAGAATCAGTTTATAAAGGAACAGTTAGGAAAAACAATAAACATGCTTATGAAAGACTAAAGTATCACTTAAATTTAAAGCCAGAAAAGCAACATTTTTTAAGGAAAATATATAACCAAATTCAGAAAGTATGAATTGTCCTTTTCCTCCTTAAAAGATTAATCTAGACAACAAAGGCAGGGTGAATTAGGATAATCCTTTTAGCCTTGTTCTATGATCTCATGATGAGAATTAGAGAGGAAAATCCCTGAGTCTAATAAAATATATCACTTGCAATTATTTATTTCCTTATTTTGCTTCTAAGAGTACACAAATGCCATTTTATTGCATTCATCATCTAATTTAACTTCTATTTATTAATGTTACTAGTGTTTTTTCAAACTATTTTTTCAAAGGCAAATGAAGGTTGGACTGAGTCTTATTTGCTAAAAACTCTTTATCTTCGGCTGGAGTGAACCAAAGTGTTTTACGTTTACAAATATTTAAACATAATTAGAAAGGGTTCATTTCATTTCTTCCAAAGTTAACTTTACAATACAATCAAACCAGTTTTCAACTTTTTCTTTTAGAAAATCTGAATCATGCAATCACTCTTGCATTACAAAAATCAAAAAGCAAAAGCATCATAATAAGACAAATTTGTATTAATAGATTTTATTGAATCAACTAAGTGTCACAAGACTTTGAGAAACCAAGAGAACTAGTGTAAGCCGCCAACACAGAGGACAAATTAAAAGGAGATTTTGGATGTCAAGAGTTAGTTCATAGATGTCTCCGGAGATGGCTCATTTTCAAAACTTGTTTTAACTGACCAAAAATAAATTGCATTATACTCTAAAGAGAATTTTAAAAAGCAATCACCACCATAGAATGACTAAAGCATTAACGTAAGATGTTAAAATATGAATCAAGTACAGAAAGTACATTCACTTTTATCCCAAGATATTAGCATAGTGAGTCAGGAGATGAATTATGGGCACAGGAGAGAGTGATTTTTTTAATTGCCTAACATTCCCTTTTCTGTGTCGTTGTTCATCCTTCATTCTTGAAAGAGGACCAATGACATCAGGAGGGTGATGGCTTGACTTGCAAGTGAATTGAATTTAGGTGAGGCAGGGCTGTGTAAAGTCATCAGCTGAACTTTCTTCTCCACTCATGAGAGTCCAATGTGAAGTAGGACAGGAAGACTGACGATGGTCCTGGATGCAGTGGCAGACTTTGGCCCTTGTAAGCTAAGGTCTTTCCCAGGTCTCAGTTTGTCTGAGGTAACACCCATTTAGTGATTAAAGGCTAGGCAAGAACTGAGGCAAAAAATAGCCCCAAAAGAATCAGTCTGGGAAGGGAAGACTCCAGAGTCACAATTAGCTTCAGTGTCAGAAGAAGAACTTGAATCTGGGTCTTCCTCACTTCCAGCCCAGCTATCTAGCCATTCTACCTCATCAGGCTCACCATTATAGTAAGGGCTGAATAAGGTAAAGTCTGCAAGTTTCTACATCATTATTAACTACTGTTATGAACACAACACATAGCCTACCAGCAGCCCAGAGCCTCCAGGGAAATATCCAACAATGGGGCTGGGGGTAAGGGTGGGGCTGGAAAAGCAATAATTACTAATATTATAACTCATTGTTATGGTAATCTGAAGATCTTCCCTGCCCCTAGGCCCTTTGCTTAAGTGGCTCTGACAACCTTCCCTAATTTGAAAGTATACTCTGCCCCCTAAGAGGCTGAATGTGGTCACATGGAGCCTGTGGTGGAAGGCTTGTTCTTCAGGAATGCCCACACCTTATTACTTTATGATTGGGCTGTGGGTCAAGAGGGCTGTGACATTCTCTGATCCAGGAGAAGGCTATATATACTGTTGATGTGAGGTTTTGCTTTGGGGCTCACTTTGGGAAGAGTTGTGTGATTTAGCCAGATGAGACTCTGGGAAGCCGTTGAGCCCCCCGGCTTTGAAAAACCCAGATGCTGGTGCTTCCCTCTCTGGTAGCTGACTAGGTAACTGATGTAAAGGTCAGACGCTGGAAGCCCCGTCTGCTGATATGTTTCTTTGTTCTGCTTGTAACTTCTGTTTGTATTCTGTTTGTCTTCTCCGAAGTTCAGGGTGCTGACTTTTTCCCCTGAACTAGGTAAATGATATATGTTTGATTGATTAAAGTAAGATTGTTAACCCATTTTGAGTTGCTTTCCTTTAGAAAAGCAGATCTAAAAACCTGTGCTAGCAGCCATCCTGGGCATGCTAGGGTGCTTGCTGATACACTCATGGAGAGTTATGCTAGCAAAAAGAGTACCACCTCCTCTCCTTGTCCCTCCACTACCACGTCTAAGCTACATCTATAGTAACTGTATATACTACATTTATATAACTAGATTCTGTTCCCAGGCACGTGCAGTTAGGTGCTGTATCACATTCATGTTAGTACATTGGGTACCTCTGTAAATTTCTCCTTTATTAAAGAGAACCCTTAAATTTTGAGCCCATAACCATTTCTATAATTGTTATTGTAGTTCAGTCATTTTCATTTGGGTCTGACTCTTTGTGACTCCATTTGGGATTTTCTTGGCAGAGATATTGGAGTGGTTTGCCATTTTCTTCTCCAACTAATTTTACAGATGAGGAAACTGAGGCAAACAGACTTATCCAGGGTCACACAACTAGTGTCTGAAGCCATATTTGACTCCAGGTCATCTACATTTCTATAAGCAACAATTTTTTTGCAACATAACTGGGGGAGGGATGAAAAGACAATGAAGGTGAGAACTAGGGATTCTATTTCCCCCATTGAGAAACAAGACAATCACAATGTACTGAACCTGGAGGAAACCACAATGACAGGTAAAGTAGGGAGATTAGGACAAGTTGCCAGATCCTGTGACCTCCTCCAATCAGTGCCTAGCCAGCCACTATGCAAAAGATAAACTGAGGCTGGCTCATTCGCATCCAATTCCCCAAATTCATAGTTTCAAAATCATCTTGAGAGATATTCAACAACATTGCCTCGAACTCTATAAATGTTTTTGTGGTACATTGTACATCTCGGATCTTTTTAAATGTTTATGATGTGTCAAGAACTATGCTAGGCTCTGGGGATGCAAAGATGAAAGTCAATCAGTCCCTGCCCTTGAGATGCTTATACTTTATTGAGGGATACAACATATACATAAATATATGCAGAATATATACAAATTACATATAAGGAAATTTTGGGAAGGGTACTAGGAGCTGGGGCAGGGATGGATCAGAAAAGGCTCCCAGTGAAGGTGATAATTCAGCCGAGGCTTAAAGGAAACAAGGGATTCCCTGAGGCAGAAGTAAGGATGGAGGACATTCCAGGTATATGGGACAGCCAGTACACCAAGATGGGAGACAGAATGTTCTTTGTGAAGAAGAGTAAAAAGACAAGTTTAACTAGAACATGGAATACAGGAAGTAATAATGTATATTATAGCTGGAAAGGGTATATTGGAGGTTGTGGGAGGTTTTAGATGTCAAACAAAAGAGTTAATATTGGATATTAAAGTCAATAAGGAGTCACTGGAGTTTATTGAGTAAGGGCCTTAGACATGCTTTGGCAACTATGCTGAGGACAGACTACTTAGGTGAAAGACTTAAGACAGGAAGATCAACTACAAGGCTATTCCAACGGTCCAAGTAGAAGGTGATGATGGCCTGAACTAGAGTAGTAGTCACATGAGTAGAGATAAAAAGACAGATGTGAGAGATGCTGGGGAGGTAAAAACAAGATCTGGCAACTAATTAGGTATGTTGGGTGAGAGTAGAGTCAAATGACACCAAAGTTGTGAGCCTGAGTAACTAGAAGGATGGAGGTAACTTCAATAGAAATAGGAAAGTGCGGAAGAGAAGTAGGTTTTTTGGGGGGTGAGGTGAAAGAATACAAGATCTACATTGGAGATCCCAACCTATCCATACTTGCTAGTCCTTTGCCATTCACTCTATCAGATCATAAATGAAGGGGATGGGGTGGGGGTGAGGTTCACTGACTCTGCCCCAGAGTCAGGAGTCCAGTACCAGGCACCAGGTGATTGCCCCAACCACAAGGCATTCTTGGTGGCACAGTGCAGGCATGACAAGGCAGGTGTGGTGGAAGTCACAAGTGTCTAGTGTGCAGTTAGGCTATAACCGACCCCAAGGAGCTAATGTCTGGCCTAGAAAGGGCAAGCTTAGGTATTTGCATAGCAGCGGAAGCAAGCTAAAGAAGAAAGAGTATGAATTATTAGACAACACTGGAGTAAGGGAGGATGATAATGCATTGGAGATAAGCCCCACATTTGGCTATTATGGGGAGGATAGGATGTGACCCACTGTCCCTACTTCCAATTGGTTGGTTGTGTACATCCTGGGATCATCCAAGAGCCTTCTGGGGCTACAAGTGCCCCCACTTTTGAGATTGCTGCATTATACCATGAAGTTGAAGAGTTAAAGTTGTTCTGTACCCACAGGTCGATTTAGGGTTGGTCCACTACAATAAACAAGCTAAATTTCCACAATAACTGGGCAAAACATTTAAGGCCAGTAACCTACATTGAAAGATTAATAAATCTACATAGAACTTTTACTGGGGGCTAGTGGGATACATACCTATGAATGTATTAAAGTAGGACCCACTTCTCTTCTCAGGAACAAATATCTTTGATGCCTTTGAGGCCACTTCTCATGCCCAGGTTATCATTGGTAATGAGCTGCAACCTACTTATAATCACCATGTGTTCTGTTCATTGTTCTTTTGGTCACCCATAATTTTGATTCTTTAGAGATCACAGCGTACCATTATTTATCATCACATGCCCTCACTAGGAGACTCCTGGTGTTAGAAAGATGGGTTTCTATAGAAACAACTGGGT
The DNA here is from genome assembly GCA_028646515.1 of Pseudochirops corinnae. Lineage (NCBI taxonomy): Eukaryota > Metazoa > Chordata > Mammalia > Diprotodontia > Pseudocheiridae > Pseudochirops > Pseudochirops corinnae. The sequence goes on from CM053585.1 coordinate 504,226,351, forward strand.
TAATTATCATCAAAAGTACTATGAAATTTCCCAATTATGATTTAGTTCAGTTCCCTATTTCAATTTTGGGACCAGCCTGTCATAGTTATAACACACACGTAGATATAGACTAACTCAATGGGCTACTCAACCAGCTACATTTTGTTATATAGGCGATACACAGTTTTTGTGTACTCTACTTTTCCAGCATGGATGGTTACACTGATTTCTTTTCAGTAACTACGCATTTCATCCATTGAGAAGGTTTTGCAGTGTCCTGGGGCTCTGTGAATTCATACATCATTTCTGAAGACAAACATTTGGAGAAGGAATTTCTCTTTGTTAGCACTTTGTGCAGAGCATCCTTTATGACCTTGGCAAACACCTTAGGTCTTTGCCATACATGTAGCTGATATATGCCTTGCTTGGTATTGATACACATTGAATAATTGGACAAATTTGTTTTCAAGATTACATCTGTTGTAGAATTTTACATAGTTTTAAAATGTCAATGGGAGACATCTTGTTTGAGGAGAGTCTTTAAATTGCATTTTGCTCTATTAATTCAATGTTAAAAATTTTAAAAAAACAACAATAAACACAGCAGAATCTTACCTCCACCATTTGGCATAACAAATCTTTTACAATATGGCTCCAATCTATTCTAACATTATTTCCCTTTACATATTCTACATTCTGGTTTACTTGCCAATGATTCCATATGCCTAGAATGCTCTCCTTGAGATTCCCCAGCTCCATTCAAAGCTCAGTCCAGCTTCTACTTTCCTGACTCCTCTAGTTACTAATGTTCTCCCCTCATCCCTCCTAAATTTCTTGTATGGATTTTTCATTTACTTATCCCTGTACATGTTTTATCACGCCAGTGGAATATAAACTCCTTGAGGGAAGGTGCTACTTCGTTTTGTCCTTGTATTCTCATCCCCTAATGGAGGGCATTTTACATAGCATATATTTAATAAGTGCCTATTAAATGAATGTTCTCTCTTTCAATGCATTGTATGTCTTGACTCATCTGATAAAAATGCATACATACATATGTATTTTTACTATATATATAATTTTATATTTAAAATATCTATACATAATACATAAATGTATGTATTTTTTATATCAGGTGAGTCATCATACAATGCACCAAGTGCATCTTCATCCATTTAACATATATGTAAAAAATAGAAAAGAAAGTTTAACTCATTTGTAATTAACTTTATAAACAGAAATGGATCTAGCTGTATGGTTAATTAAAGTAATACACTGAGGAAACATTCTCTTATCAATGCAAATCACTGACTCAACTTATAGTTTTATTACATTAGCTAGGACACTGAAAGGTCAGTGGACTTGTCAAGGATAACACACCCAAAATGTATGAGAGGTAGATTTTGAGCCCAGGTATTTTTAACACCAAGCAACCACCTATCCAGCACCTAGTTAGCTAATGATTTATTAGTTAAAACAGGAAGTTACAAGATAACTCCCTCAAGCCACCCACCCTCAGCCTCATTTCAAATGAGCCTCTCCCAAGTTAGATGCTACTCTGTGGTCTCCTGGGGTTCTCTCACCATCCAACTGAATTTGCATTAAAAAGTTGATTTGAGGGTACGTTTCATGTTACTTGCCAAGACACATTTTTTTGAAGCTCATCCTAGGTGCCAAAATTGCTATTTAAGGTTCTGTTAAATTTCTCTTGGTGAAGAACCATATCAGTAGGCCTTCTCTCCAGGAATCTGTGTCAGAAATGGTCAATGCCAAATAAGGACCAATAGACTCACAATTCCAGACCATTCAGTCAACTAGCATGTGTTTATTAAGTGCTTATTATGTGCCAGAAAATGTGCTAAGAGTCAGAGTTATGAAGAAAGGAAAAACCAGAAACAAACAGAAAAAAATATCCCTGCTTTCAAGGAGCTGATAGGCCAATATAAGATACCATGAAAAATATATGTACAAAAAAGACATATGCTGGATAAATGGGGGAGAGGGGAGTAAAGCCAGAGAGAAGGCATGAAGGACAGGGAGGCTGGGAAAAGGTTTTTGCTGAAGATGGGACTTTAGCTGAGTCTTGAAGAAAGCCAATGATGCTAGGAACTGGAGATGAAGTGGGAAAGAGTTCCAGGCATGGGGGACAGTGAGTGAAAATGCTTAGAATCAGGTTATAGAGCATCATGTTGATGAACTTCAAGGAGACCACAATTCTCCTTCCCATTTCCTTACACCAAAAAAAAAAAAAAAAACCAACCAAATGTTACATCTGTTGTTTCCAGTTGCTGAAGGACAGTAGGTGCTGCAGGAGCTAATAAATTCTGGTGGCTTTGGACAAAGCTTCAGTTGCCCCACCCTGATTATGGCTCTGGTCTTTTAACATCTTCAAACCTTTAGACTTCGTTGTACACTCACTCCTCTGGATAAAATACAAAGTACTAGTGCTCTCTCATCAACGCGACAAAAATAATTAAACAAAGGTGGACTTTCATAATAGATATTCATATATAAATCTCTCCTCAGATTTATAAATGATTTGTATGTAACACGGTACCATTAATGAGACGTAACAGAAAGAACAGCAGGTCAGGAATCAGGAGATCTGGGCACTAATTTCAACTTTGCTACTATGTACTTGAGAATCAAGGAACCTTAAAAATGTTACAGACCCTAGAGATCATCCTATACAAGACCTTCATTTTATAGATGACAAAACTGAAGCCTAGGGAGCTTAAATAATTTGCAAATGGCCCAAAGGAAGGAATCAAATATTTATTATGCACATACTCTGTATCAGCATTTTACAAAAATTATTTCATTTGATCCTCATAATCACTCTGGGAGGTAGATGTGATTTTTATTCAATTTTACAGTTGAAGACTCTGAAACAGACAGAGGTTAAGTGACTTGCCCAGGGTCACAGAGCTAAGAGTCTGAGACAGGATTTGAACTCAGGTCTTTTTTGCCTCAAGGCCCAGCACTCTGTCCACTGTGTCACCTGGCTGTCTCCTAGTAAGTGGCAGGCTTGCTACTCTTCTGCCTAGAAGCTCAGTGCTTTTTTGACTACATTGCAACTTCAAGTAACTGATTCTTGGTGCATTAATGTCCTTATCTATAAAATGGGGATATGATACCTGCTCAGAGTAATCATTAAGTCAAATGGAATTTCAAGGAATAAATGCAACATGGAATTTCACAATAACCACTTAACAAATGCTGCTGTATTAAAGACAGTATCCAGATGTTTCTAATCCAGTTTTCATGCTACTAACCCAGAAAAGTGCATGTGATTAAAAAAAAAAAAAGGTCCCAACACAGATCGCAAATAAATATATCAAAGATGAGCAATCTACTTTGAAGTACCCACTCCAAAGACAGGTTTGATTATTAATCAAACTTCAGCAATCAAAAGCTACTCATTAATAGCATGAATGTGAGTCCCATAAAACCGAGAATGATCAATGAGAGTTAGAATTCCCATAGTGGTTGGTATTTTTCAAACTGTGTCTTTTTCTTGTTTTGATGCACTGAAGTATTCATGTCATTATCTTGATGTATGATATGCCCAAGTCAAGGAACATTTATATAAAAACCTAGTAAAAAAAAATGTCAATAATCATAATGAACTAAAAGTCATCTAAATCCAAGGATTAGTAATTAATATTGACACAGAACTATAACTAAGGTGGGTTGACTGGGGCTGTGATCCAGGCTGCCTAATTCAGGGACTTCTGGTAGACCTGCTGCTCTACCAATGAACAGATCTTCTGGCTTTTGCTTTAAGTATAGGCGTTTGTAAGCTTTTTTATGGCATGGACCCCTTCTCAGAATAATATTTTTAAATGTGTAAAATAAAATACAGAAGATTGCAAAGGAAACCAATTATATTCAATTAAAGTTATAAAAAAATTTAAATTCATGAACCCCATCCAGGATTTTTTTTTTAAGTTCATGTGCACCGCACAGATTATAAGCCTCTGCTTTTACCCCCAAAGTGATGGCAGAACAGTAACTAGGAATTTTTGTGATGGAGACAAGCTACATGAATTGTTGTCTCAGTTGATGTTTGGGGTAGAACACCCATGAAGAAGGGAAATAGTGACTCTATCATAGGAGGTCAACACTGATGATGCTGCAGTATAGGTCAAGGGGGGAAGAACTCGTTATCCAGTAGTTTCTGTTTTAATAAATTCTTTTTTGCTCACTAAATGCTAAGTCTGTTGTTTCTGATTTTGCATTGTGCTTGTGGTTGGTATGATGACGATATCTGATCACGGAAGAAAGAGCCTTCTAGTGATAAATATAATTGTTAACAAAATTAAATGGACTTATTTCTCAATTACCAGTATCTTAGTTCTTGAAAATCCATTAGTTTACCCTCAATATTTACAGGATTTTTATTTGCTCCTTCTTCTGAGAAAACTAGGTTATCCACACCAAATCTCTGCTGAATAATGCATGCTTACGGAGATCTAACCACACTACAATTATAGTTTTGTTCCTTCATTTTCAGAGATGGAGCATTGATACTCAATTTAAATGACCTTTAGTAAATGAGTTAAAACACGGCCCTCGACACCAACCTTAAAGATCAAACTTAAAGATCAGCAATTTATTCATATTTGATGGTATTTTTTAAACTTCAAGCTATAATTCACCCTCACTTTTCTCAACTCTTGTAGCACTTACCTTGTAACATACTTAGTATGACTTCAGTACAAAGTATTAGGCCCCAACATTAGGCTATTCTAATTGTTTCACGTGCTAACCCTAGACTTATCTAACAATATAGAATGTAAATTCCTTCTGGGCAAGAGTCCATTGCTTACATATCCCTTGTATTTTTGTATCCCTCACAATTAATTTGTTTGTAAAACAAATTTACTAATTAAATCAAATTTACTAATTAAATTTACTAATTAAAACAAATTTACAAACTTAAAACTAGTTACTAAGTCTTGGTTCCAATGTTTTATAATCTTAGAAAAGTTATAACTGCTCAAACTACAAAACAGAAAAGTGACATGAAGTATCAGTTACACTTTTGCATAAACATTTTTAGGCTACGTGTTTTGCAGGGAGTTTTCTCTGGGTGTTGGTTGGGAAGTATCTATTATGTAAAAACAAAATTTATAACTGCTAAAAAAAATGATTATGCATCCAGTAAAACAAAGACCATGCTAACTTTTCTGTTGCAAAATTTACTGGAACAATTTCAGGGTAGGGAGATCAAGCTACATACTTTTTTTTTTAATGTAATTTGTTAAGGAAGGAAAAACAGAGAAGTAGATCAATTCATATCCATTTACAAAAAAATGTAGAGTCACAAAGTGAAAATGAAGGAACAAATGTTTAAGTTGAAAGTATTTCTTCTTGATTTGTTCACTCCAATAAGGGGATATATATCCTGAACTATTTTTTTTTTAACCAGCCACACACCAAACACATCTGTGTTATGCAAAACCATAGGACTTAAAAGGCAAATTTGAGCCAAAGACAGCACGATGAAAGAATATATTTTTTTTTAAATGAGGTAGAAGCTGGTTCTATAGTACAATATGTACTGTTTTATGTCCTTTTCCTATTTTTCCTGTCCTTCTCAGTCTTCCCTTGCATACACTCTCTAACTAGACAAACAATAAAGGTCAGACTGTTTCAAGCACAGCAATAATACATGGAACAAAATCTACAGAGAGAAAAGGAAAAACAGAGCATACACACAAGAAGTCAGGGCAATACAAAAGAATGAACAGGAAAAGATGTGAGGAACACAACAGGCAGTGTCTAAAACAGGAAAGATCTCTATAAACCTGAGAACTGTTCATGTTTAGTTTATTTTTTATTAAATTGGAATAAAATGGCATTTTTATTGGAGGCTAGTATGAAGAGTTGCATCCTTTCATAAAGGTAGTGGATTGTACTGACCTTTTCAAAGAATGCGTGAGGATTAAAAGGAGACAAAAGCTGCACACAGGATCAGCAAGACTTCCAAATGTCTTTCTTTACAAGTGCAGCACAGTATGTTTATTATGTGTGACTCCACAATTTGTCAGTCACCTTTTTATCATTGAAGATCTTACAAAATACTTCATATATTAAGGTAACAAAATCCATATGCATTCTCATTTTTTTCCACAACATTTCAGTGCTAAATCACTTTCTACACAGACATTACAAATCATTTATGATCTACACAGTCTTTTTATTTTTTAATTGCCAGTGTATTCAGTGCTACTGATCACCCCTGAAGCTAGTCACAATCATACCAATTCTACAATAACAAAGAATTTGCAGAGATGTTCTCTGCATAGAAATGTCCCACATCCAACAGAATTCTTTGCCTTCTTCCTCCTACAGTAAACCCATTTACTGGAGCACTTTCTATAAGGAATCTGCAGTGATCAGCTCATGAGTCATGGGCCTTGTTTCTCTTCCTTTAAAGAGCTAACTGCTATTTCCTCTTTGAGGCCTTTTTTTCTCTATGGTGGCAAAAGCTGTGAATGACAGCTAACTCCAAACTGCCTGCCTGTATTCTTCCATTTAACTAGTGGCATTTCCTTCTTGTTTTATTCCTGTTACATCATCAGGAGAGCTCATATTTCTCTGTAAGAGCTAACTGAAACAAATAGCAGAATGTTTCCTGTTTGTCATTAGAACTGAAAGCCTCATTTGAGTTTTACAAATTGGCAGTCCTGGTGTTATGTGACACATTGGTATAAATTCCCTTCACAATTGTTTGTTTTGGGCATCGCCTTTTCTGTCTCCCTGATAAGAGAGGAAACACAACTACTCTGTCAATCTCCAAAATTACTCAAACTGAGGACTAAATGAAACAGAGGGTGGTTTTTAAATCGGTTGTTACTCCCCAACAATGTCATCATGGTTACATACCTTTATAAACACACTTGGCATCAACGGGCGCCTTAACTCTTGTATAGTAAAAGGCAAGTTTTAGTTCAGTTTCAACTGATTTAAGATGTTTCAGTATTAGCCATTGGGCTTAATGTATTCTTTCTCAAATGTTTAATTTAAGCTCTATAGAAAAGTAAGTCAATACATCAGTGCCTTTTTTTGGTTCCATGCCACCATCGTAAGGCATTATCAGAACAAAGAGAACCAAGAAAGCCTATATGTTTTTAAGGTGTAAGAGGGGAAGAGATGGTAAGAAGTAGGGCAGTACCTATTTCCAGATTAAAAAAAATACAACAATAAAAGGAGAGGAAACTGGTCACATCAGCATTGATATTATATAACTGATCAAAGCATTTTCACTTGAACTTGAAAAGGCTCCTTGGAAGAAAAGAGAATTGACTAATAACAGGCACTCTGATTAATCTAAATGGTGGAAAGCAAACATGTAGGATATTCTGGTACAAAAACTGATAGGTGAAAGGACCACTGATGGTAAAGAAAAAGCAAAATGGCATAATTCTGAAAGAGTATACTCATAGATGACGGTAGCAGAAGGGTCGCAACTGAGCAGCAGCAGATGAGCCAGAACTTTGAAAGGGAAGGATCAGAGGATCACAGATGAAAAACTGGAAGGACCCTTGGTCTTCATCTAATCCAATTCCCTCATTTTACAGCTGATGAAACAGAGTTGTAACTTGCCCAAGATCACACAGGTAGTAAGCAACAAGCAGGATAAGAATACAGATTCTTTAACTTCAATGTCAGCCTCTTTCCATCATACCATGAAGGACCACAGGAAGTAGCTATCCATTTGTACTTAGTGGATACACTATCTATACACATCTTTAAAAGTTTTCACACCTTACTTAACTTCAACTACCTGAAACAGTAAATAAGGTGGAAATTATAAAGCCCTCTGAGGAACAAAACCAAAATGGCGGATGACACAGAATACACGTAAACTCTAACTGCTTTGCTCACTGAACAATCTCTCAGACACTCACTTTCTGATTCTTTCTATAGACACCATCATAACCTTAGTATCTGTGACCCTTGTAAGCCGGCCAGAATCATATGACACAGAGTGAGTCTGCGCTAGATCATTCTCCAGTGCTCTCACACCTTATGGAGGCAAGATGGGGTCTTACATACAGAAAGGTTGTGGGAGGAATCTGGGGTGGTCTAGGGGAGGAATTTGGGGACAGTCTTCAGGAGGAGTCAAATGAGGTCAGACTCCAGTAAGGAGAGATTAAGGTGGGAAGCATTTGGAGGCTACCCAGAGATGAGACATGGAAGGTTTGGGAGGATCAAGGGCAGGAGCTAGCTGGACAAAGGAGGGCTAGGCTAGTAACCCATTTGGGCTGAGCTATAATGAAAAGCTTATGGCTTCAGGCAAATGCCATCAAATGGGAAGAGTCTATCAGAGTTCAAGGGGGTTCCCAGAGCCTCTACCTCATCAGGGGTAGCACAGCACTAATTTGTGTTTGCATACTTTCCCAGTTTCATCACAATTCATGGCATATATTTACAGTATGATTTACCAGGTTTAAAGATGTTGGTATTGAGCACGGTAAGCCCATGTGATACTTAAAGACATTCATGATTTGATTGGCATGAGTATCACTTTCTACGCCTTCTAATTCTGCGGTTTTTATCCAGGTTTCCTCACAGATAGATGTTACAGGTCCTCCTCTTTCGCTATTTCAGGAATTACTGAAGTGCCACCTGAGTTGACCATAAGTGGGATCTTTTTTCCCCCAGTCTTTTTTTGGGGGATGAGGGGGGTAACTGGGGTGAGGAGACTGGATCTCCCTTTCCCAACTAGGTTGACAATGCAGCAATCATTCATTGTGTGGGGTACAGGGACCCCAAAAATCCCCTACCCAAGAAAAATCAAAAGTCAGTGGTGCCCAAAACAAAGTCATGGAGGGAGGAACAAGAAGTTTTATTCTCTTTCCCCACAAGAAGAGGGTGGTTCTCTCCATGGTGAGGATCAAGGAGAGGAAGTGTGTTACAAAAGACAGAACAAGAATTTATACCCTAATGCAATCAAGCCCCCTCCTCCTAGCTGTCCCTTCTCCCACTGGGAGGTGGGCTCTCAGTCTTGGCGCAAAATCTAACCCAATGGCGGATAACAAAGAAGCCCGCCACTACTGGCAGGGAGGTAGGACAGGAAGCCAAGGTATCATCCATATCCTTCTTTGGTAAAGGCCAAGCAAGGGAGAGGAAAAAGTCACAAGCAAGGATGGAGGTCTAAAACTCCTGAGAAAGGGCCTAAGGCTTTTAAGGGTATGGCATACAAGGGTGAAGGTCTAAAACTCCTGAAAGGGAGCTAATGCTGATGACAGCAAGGGAAGGGGGGGAAAGGGTCCTAGATTGTGTAAACCCAGGACTCAGGTCTGTCCAGTCTTACAAAAGCCTGTCTCTGGTTTCCAGATAGTTTCTCTCCCTTCTCATTCTGAGGAGTCTTCACAGAGGGTGCAGAGAGGGTACCCCACTCAGTTTAATCTCACTGGTGATAGTAACAGTAAAACAAAATCAAAGGAAGTGGCCAAATGATTCAGTGAATAGAGAACCAGCCCTGGAGTCAGGGACTGAGTTCAAATTTGGCCTCAGACACTTAACACAAAAACTAGCCATGTGACCTTGGGTAAGTCACCTGACCCCAATTACCCTACCTTCCCCCTGCCAAAAAGAAAAAAAAAAAAACCTGATATAAACCTTCATGGAAGTTTTGACCTGCTCCATTTCTGATCTGGACCATTTTGCCCCTTCTTGGCTCACCTGATGCACCCTGACCCTCAACCATAGTATGACCCTTCATACTGCTGTCAGATCCCTGTTGGGCTTCAGGTCCACAGCAGCTCTGAAGTCCCAAGGTCAATTAATGCACCAGGTCTGGCCTCCTTCCCACCCCCAGCAGGGATTACAAGCTTTTGCCAGCACACCCAAACAAATCTCATTCTTTTTATATGCCTGGTTCACCTCTTTGTCTACTTCTGCAACCTTTTCAATAATCTATAAAGTGGTCCATAAATGAAATTCAACTTACATACAACCTCAAGCCCTAAGCAACTAAAGAAAATGTGTAAAAGTACGCTTCAAAATATTAACAATTCCTTCTCAAATGAGCCATGGGGAAGAGAATAAATGAATTTAGGATGGGTGTAGTTTTCCTAACAAGTCACAGCAAGTCCCTGTGACCTAGACAAAGTGCTTTCAAAATCACTTTCAGTTACTGGAAGAGCTACTTTAAAATAATTTGGCTTAATTCTGAAAATGATTCGCCTCAACTAATTGGGATCACCCTTCAGATGATAGCATAATGATAAAATATATGGTAAAGATGAGATTCCTATCCATCCCTGACTTGAAAAAGGCCCAGTGACGTTTGCAAAAGAACACTCTTCCATTTATAATCTCTAGGATTACTCTGCCAACAGTTTCCAACATTCTTGAGGTTGCAACACCCTCTCATGTGTTTGATTTCACAACATTCTCCACCTGAAAGTTCTATATATCTTATGCTTTGAAAAATAGAGTTAATTTTCTTTGGAGAATTCCAACTATTTTATTTTTGGAAAACTTGAAGCACCCAAAGTATCCAAAAGCCAGTGCTGGGAATCGTGGCTTGATATAATTGAAAAAAAGTTCCTTTAAAAGGTGAACCATATTTCTTCTTGACTAGTACCATTTATCTAGATTATCTATCAAATACCTTAAAAAAATAATTCAATAATCTCTGAACAGATCAGTACGCTCTAGAAGAGCTTTCAGGGTTTGACAATATTTTAATCTCTTCAGCAATGAATTAACACTTAAATTTTAGTAGCAGGATTATTTGCAGGGTAATTTTTCAAAGCAACAATCATCAAGAAAATACTTCAACATGGCAATATTCCCAAAACCAAGAGATTAACTAGTTCTAGGTATTTAACAAGAGCATAGAGTCTCCTTTATATAATGCCTTACATTTGACAGAGCACTTGCCTCACAATGATCCTACAGAACAGGGTCAGAGGGGCATGCCTGCTAGCTTCAAAATCAGTGAGGAATCAAAACCCAAGCCTTTTCATTTTCTAGTTGTGTCCTTTGCACTACACAATACAGGCACACCTTGTTCTACTGCACTTTATTGCACTTTTGCAGAGACTGTGTTTTTACAGTAGGGTTTGTGGCAATCCTGTGTCATGCATGTCTGTTAGAGTCACTTTTAAAACAGCATGTGCTCACGTGGTGTCTCTGTGTCACATTTTGGTAATTCTCACACCGTTTAAAACTTTTTCATTATTGTAAATGTCTGTTATGGTGATCTGTTATCAGTGATCTCTGATGTTACTAATGAAACTGTTTTGGTGTGCCACAAAACAGGTCCATATAAGACAAAGGGTTGTGCATATTCTGACGGGTCCACCACCCAGTCGTTCCCTCTTCTCTCCCACTCCGTGGGACTTACTATTCCCTGTGACATAATATTGAAATTAGGCCAATTAATAATCCTATAATGGCCTCTGAAACATTCAGTTGAAAGAAGAGTCAATGTTCAAATTTAAGAAAGTAACACAGCCACCTTCACCAACCACCACCCTGTTCAGTCAACAGCCATCAACATCAAGGGAAGGACCCCTCCACCAGCACAAATGTTAAGATTCACAGAAGGCTCAGATGATGATTAACCTTTTTTTTTTTTTTAGCAATAAAGTATTTTTTAATTAAGGTATGTTTATTGGGGTTTTTTAGACTTAATACTATTGTTGCAGACTTAATAGACTTTTATATTCACTGGAAAACCAAAAAATTCATGTGACTCACTTTATTGCAATGGTCTGGAACCAAACTGAGGTATGCTTGTATTATGTTTTTCCCCTTGTTGCTTGTTGTTTTGCATATACTTACTGCAATTAAAAAAATAATTCATATTTTTTTTGGAGGGGGGAAGGTAAGGCAATTGGAGTTAAGTGACTTACCCAGGTCACAGACCTACTTAAGTGTCAACTATCTGAGGCTGTATTTGGACTCAGGTCCCCCTGACTCCAGAGCCCGTGTTCGATTCACTGCACTACCTAGCTGCCCTTATAATTCATATTTTGAAATTTCTAAATTAAAAGCATGGATGTCCCCATAAGATAGTCAAAGGAAAGAAATGAGCATTCATTAAGTGCCTACTATGTGCCAGGCATTGTGCTGAGCACCTTACAAATTTATCTCACTGGATCCTCACAACAACCGTGAGCTGAAGTGCTATTATTAATCTCATTCTAGTCATGGAAACTGAGGTAGAGGTTAAATGATTTGCCCAGAATCACACAGCTAAAATGTGTACGAGACTGGATTTGAACTCAAGTCTTTTTGAGTCTAATCAGTGCTCTAGTCACTGTGCCACCTAGCTGTCTTTTAATTTTTTTTTTAAAGTCAATAGGCAGAACCAAGAGAAATATTCTTCAAAGAATAACTCTGATCACCTAACCTATTCTAAAGTATTATAAATATTCAAATCAACTACAAAGGAACTACAAAGGAATTGATAAATAAAAGTATACATAGTATGGTTTTACATATGTATATATTTGTGTGTATATAACACATCATATATAAACATGTATGTATATATGTGCATATGCATACACACAAGTCAAATGGTCCCCCTTCTCTAATGGAGGGAGAGAGATGGAAACAATTTGGAACTTAAAAAATAGCCAAAAATAAATTTTAAAAATCAAATGAAACTAAAAAAAAAAAAAAGAAAAAGGGAAATAGGATGGATACATAATTCATGTACATTTGTCCCATGCCAACAGTTTCTTATCCATGAGACTATATTAAAAACCAAATGTTAGTTGCCTGCTGGAATAGAAAACACAACCAGGTAATCAGTTCTTAAGCTACTGACATAATTTTTGGTTGCTACACAGTATCAAAAACTGAAAAATAAAAAATATTGGGGGTAAAGTATAATAATATTACTCTTTGATATCTGTCATACTTTTTGAAAAGCACTGTGGCATAATAGATTAAAACTATCCTCCAAGCCAGGAAGACTGGATTCAAGACCAGCCTGACGCAAGGCAACTGTGGTCATCAGCAAGTAAGACTATGAGTTGCAGAAGGTCCTGATCTTCCTTGTTTCCTCGTCTCTATACCAATGACGTCAAACTCAAATAGACAAAGTTCACTGCAGGCAACGTGACTTAGAAAATCACAAATCTACATTATGCTGCATTGTATTTTTGTTTTATTAAACATTTCCCAATTATGTCTTAATATGGTTCTAGCAGACTTGGGAGCTGTCTGCCTGTCCTCAGTTAGACACCTCTGCGGTATGTACCAGTAAAATCACAGGTCCTATCCCTATCAGACTTTTCAAGAGTTAAGATTTCCAATCAATCCTATCCAAATTTAGAGCTGAAAAGGACGTTAAAAGACATCTAGTCCAACACCCTCACTTTACAGACTGGAAGCAGATTAGAGAGGTTATTGATTTGTCCAAGGTCACACTAGCAAATAGTTGGGCTCTGGCCTTTGAACCGACCTGGCTCAATTCTTCATTGAGCCCTCAGAGGTTCAGGGTTTCCACCACAGCTACAAAAGGTAAAATGATGCAGGAAGCAGGGGGGAAAAAATAAAAAGCTTAGTGTCTTACATAGGATTGTCTTCCCTTCCCTACCCCCTCCCATACTCCATGGCTGCGGTAGCTACTTATCTTCGAACTTGTATCCAGAACTTTAATCTCTTGAAGGGCAGGGACTGCCTTTCGAATTTGTACCCCTAGTGCCTCTTAGCAGACACTGAAGGTTTCTTGATTGATAGGAGGTGGGACTGGCCTTTTATTTTAAGGAGGGTGAAGCAAAGATATAGGAAAATGACTAAGATTCAAATCAGAAACTACTTGTAATCAATCTGGTGTGCTAGTATACTATAGTGGAAAATGTGCTGGCCTTGGGAATCCCATTACATGGCTTTAAATTCCGTTTTAACACAGAGCATGGCCAAGACACTTAACCGCTCTAAGGTTTAATTCCCTCATCTGTAAAATGGTCATGTGATTAATTATACAGAACTGTGACTCTCAAATGAGATCATCTCCGCTTTAAGGTACAAATTTCCATGTATGTCCGCTACTATTCCAGTAAAAGAAATTCATTAATTAGAAAAAAATAAAAAAAACTTTGCTAAGATTCAAGTTAGCCAAGAGGTAGAAATAGGGATATTAGTATTAGATTAAGGCTTCTCACACCCTTTGTAGAATTTAACAGTAAATGATTTCGGGGAATAATACACAAACCTAGCTTTCAACATCCAAGTGATCCATGCAAAAGCCAACCCACCCAATCCTTTTTTTCTCCCAAATTACTCGAGTAAATTATGCTTGATCTACTTCTCAAGATAAAAGGCCAAAGATCTAACACTAAAACCAAAATGACAAATTAATCTTTACTTGACAATAGCATAATTCCCAATTCATGAAGGAATTTACTCAAAAGCCAGTCTGTAACTGTGTACACTGCAAAAACAAGTGAAAAAATACTAACTGCTGTTTGTGAAAACTAGTTTGATTTCTTTAAAAGGGATGAGAGGCTGAGGGTTGGAAGATGTGAGGAAAAACTAATAACCAACTGTTTCTGCAAAGCTTATTTGTTCTTATGTGTAGGTCAACCATGAATCAAATGCTTCTAAACTCCTAAGACTTAAGGGATTGATGGAGATCCTGGAATGAATTTAAACCAGAAATTCCTATAACTAAAATTTTAAAAAGTTAAAAATCTACACTGAAAACCAAACCATTACACCAATTAACCCAGTACTTATTATCCTTCCTCCACTGCTCTGGAGTGCCAAAGAAGAAATAATGTTCGTATCTAGAATTTGCTAGGTAAAAATACTTATAATAATGGCAGCAATTTGTTACTCTACTTGTAAATCATTCCTCAGAAAGACTTTTTAAATGATTTAATAGTTGCCTAATTTAAGTTACTATTAAAGAATTCAGTGTTATTACCGCATCTAAGAAAAATGTGATTTGTAAAGAAATGAATGCACTTACAGAAGTCATTTTAGAGAGGGGCAGGCCTAGAGTGGTAGAGCACAAGTCAGTCTCAGAATCTGGCATACTTGAATTAAAATCCCTCCTCTAACAACATACAAAGCCTGTGTGCTATGACGTGGGCAAGTAACTTAAACTTGAGCCCTTGAGCAACTAACTCTAAGCCCATAAATTGCAGAGTGGATATGAATTGCATTGGTGGAAGGCATTTCTTCACAGAAAATTCTCATACCAATGAAATCAATCAGTCCAAAAGAAAAAATAACTTTAAAATTTGCTACTAGGAGACAATAAAACTAAAAGTATGCATTTATTCATTCCATTAGCTGAGAATAGTCCTATTATACAAATACAGTAAAAAGTCAAAAAAAATCACAAAATATTACAAAATAAAAAAGTACAAACTGCATTACTTAATAAATATGACTAAAAGTAGTTAAAATCGGAAACAAGATAGCTTTTAAGTTGGAAACGTTTGACCCAGCAAACCATACTAGTTCTTTTCAGATAGCTTTACATAATACCGGACAATTCCATTTTACCCTTGAAAGTTATTTCAAAGGAACAAAGTACAAAGATAATATTCTCCTGCCACAATTTAATTACTGTCAGGGGCATTCACACTGTTAATTTTAAAATCCCCAAAGTAAATCAGAGACACTTATTATAAAAGCAGAAGACTATTATCTTGTTACCACATTTTATCCTATGTTAAAATCCTATTGTAACAAATGAATAAATAAAACTGAGAGCACCAGACAATCAGAGGCCACTTTACACAGTAACCAAAGTACAGAATCACAAAACCAATGAATATGGGAACTCAAATCAGTCTGAGCAAACTTGTTCTGCACTTTAGATAAAATGTTTTTCCTCTACCTCATTTCCTCCCCCTCCCCCCCAATTTTTTAAAGTTTTTCCTTTTCCTAAAGAATGCAATGGTTTCCAATCAAGAAATTCCTCTCATCAAGATGGAATGGATCAATTATCTGGTAACACCAATGACATCAATTTCATTTGAAAGAATAAATGTAAAGTTCAAATTCCATATAGCATAAAAGAACACAAACTCTGTACAAAATAAGCTTTATACAAAGTACTTCTCTGGGTCTCTGCCCAAAAGCCATTTGCCAAAATGAGACATCGTAAATGGAGGTACACCAATCTTAAAAAATATTGTGCAAAAATACATTTTTATAGAAAATAGATTACCAGGAATAAACAAATATACACTATGAGAAAATCAGCTTGCAAATAAAGTGGTGCTAATTTTATACAACAAATTATAAATAGCATTAAGACTACTCAAGGCTATCATAAAACATCATTCAGGTGCGCTGCAACCTTCAGCTCTGGAAGAAAAAAAAATTGTTCCAACAAAATGATTAAGGCATCACACCTACAGTAAATCTAGTAAGTTTAAAAAGTGCTGTAACCCTGATTGGAGCTAGTGTAGATTTTCGACCGCAGCCCGAGGTCGGGGCAGCCCAGAGGCCCGTCCCGGCGGCCCCCCGCCGCGCTCAGGAGCAGGCGTTCTGCTCGATGTACATTTTGGACAGCGAGATGGCCATAGACCGCGCCAGCTCCTCGTCCCGCTTCCGCTGCACCTGGGTCTGCTTGCACCAGCTGTCGTACTCCGGGTTGGGGTACGAGTGGTCGAACACGGCGTCGTAGTGCCCGTTGCTGAGCCAGCTCAGCCAGATGCTAGGCCGGAGCGAGTCCTCGGGGCCCAGGTAGTGGATCATGGTGGAGACCGTGGGGCTCTCGAGCCGCCCGCCCGTAGTTAAGTGGATGTTCACGTTGAGCATCTGCCCCATGGCCAGCAGCTCGGGGTAGCCGGCCCACGCGCCGTCCTGCGCCGCGGCGATGATGAATTCGCCCACGTCGCCCTCGATGAGCGGCCCGAAGTGGTCCAGGTGGTCGGCGATGTAGTGCACGGTCTGCTCGCGCAGCTCCCGGTGCTGGCTCTGGTCGCCCGACACCGCCTTGCTCACAGCCCGGTACAGGCAGTTGCCGTCGGGAATGATGTGAAAGCGATACTTGCTCCTCTGCCGCAGGTACTTGTCCTGCCGCTCCACCTCGGCCAGGTACAGTGCCAGCTTCTCGTCCTTGGGGCCGGCGGGGGCCGCGGCGCCGGGCGAAGGCGCGCCGCGCCCGGGGGGCTCGGGGGCCCGGGGCGCGGGGGCCGCCTCGGCCCGGGCCCGGGGCGCAGGTGCGGCCGCCTCCCAGCGCCGGGGACTGCTGTCGCGGGGCTCGGCGGCGCGGGGCCTGGCGGCGGCGGCGGCCAAGGCCTGCTGGTGCTCGCTCACACGGAAGTTTCGCTCGGGCCCGTCCGGGCGGGGGCCGGCCTCGGGCCCCGGCTTGAGCAGCTCCTCCAGGAGCCAGGCGGACGAGGAGCAGCGGCGCGGCGGCTCGGGCGGCCGGCGCTCGGGGCCCAGGCAGCGCACGCTCATCTGCGCCGTGCTCGTGTAGTGCGGTGGCGGCGGCGGGGGCGGCGGCGGGGGCAGCGGCGGCTTGCAGGAGCCGCCGGCCGCGGCGGCGGCAGGGGCGGCGGCGCCCGGGGACACCATCTCGAAGCACGAGGAGAAGGCGGGCATCCCAGCGGCGGCGGCGGCGGCGGCCTCTCGGGACTCGGCTGCAGGAGGGGTGGCGGGCAAGCAGTCACCGCTGGCGGCTTCGGCGGCGGTGTCCGGAGCCTGCAAGGAGACCTTGAAGGGGGCGGTAGCCGCGGAGGGCGGGGAGGGGGCGGCGGCGGCGGGGCCCCCCGAGGGGTAGTGGCTGAAGCCCGGGCTGTAGAGCTGCATGTCCGCGCCCCGGCCGCTCCGGCCCCTTATAGGCGCGGCGAGCCCCCGGCGGGGGGACACGCCCTCCGGGCTCCAGGGGGCCGCGGCCCAGGCGGGTGAGCCGCCGCCACTAGAATAGAAATGACCCAACCACCATCCCGGGCCGGCCGCCCGCCGCTCGTCAGCGGCCGCAAATAGCGCCCGGGCCGGGCCCGCCAATTCCTGCTGCGCCACAGGGCGGGGGGGCGAGAGTGGGGGAGCGCGGGTCACGGGGGCTGCAGCAGCGGCTGCTGCGGCCCCGGCGACTCTCTCTTCCTCTATGCGCCCGGCCGCTGCTCCAGGACTCAAAGTACTCCCTGAGGAAGTCGCCTGCCCCGCTGGAGTGAGTCCCGGAGGCCGGGGAGAGTGTGTAGCAGGGACCGGGGAGGCGGGCTCCCCGCCCCCTCCCTCCGCCCAGAGCTTGTTTACCTCAGGCCGCGAGGCCCGGTCACGTGGGCACGCTGGAATGTGCGGATCGTTGCCGCGTCTCATTCACCCGCCCCGGAGGTCGCCCCGCCCACCGCCTCCTCCCGGATCCCGGCGCTCAGCGCGCGTCAGCTGAGTCCGTTCCCACTCCTCCCTTCTCCCGCCCCTCCCCTTCTCCCGCCGGGGGTGTGAGCGTGTGAGTCGGCTTCATTCTTAATGGACTCTCGGGTCCCGGGATTCCAGGCGGCCACCCACGTGACTTCTGCTGGGGCCTCCCCTCCCCCACCGCGGTGCGCAGACTTCCACCCAGGCTTTCCGCGGAGGCGCAGTTGTCTGTGGCCCCCGAGCGCCCCGAAAGATTCTTTGTAAGGCTTCGAACACCGGAAAGCACCGTGTAAATTATGTAATTATTATGAAAGCCATTCCAAATTGTCATTAAAGCTTCCACTATTTTTAAACCATTAAATGTTAAATTATTATGAAAGCCGTTATTTTTAAATTTTAAGTTATCAGATTTTGTTATTAAACTAATTTCGTTAAGTTAAAATAATCTATTTCATATTATTATTAAAGGCTTATTTTATTATTTTAAATCATTAAGACCTGTTATTTTTACATTTATAGTAATATAAAAGCTTCCTCCAT
This sequence comes from Pseudochirops corinnae, assembly GCA_028646515.1. Lineage (NCBI taxonomy): Eukaryota > Metazoa > Chordata > Mammalia > Diprotodontia > Pseudocheiridae > Pseudochirops > Pseudochirops corinnae. The sequence continues at coordinate 504,245,179 of CM053585.1, forward strand.
TTTTTTCAGTGGCCTTCGAAGCTCCTTACACTGTGTGTCCCTCGCTGATTGCTTTTGCATCCCCCTTTGACCTTCGTTTCAATGGATTTCAGTTGCCCAGTTGTAATTCCTCATCCAGGATCTCACTGTCCTGAGGGGGCTAAAAATTGGAGATTGCGGTGAGCTCTGGGAAGAGCAGGGTTCTAGTCCTGGTTCTGTGGTTTGAACTTGGGCAAGTCCATGGTCCGTTTGGGCCTCCATGCTCTACCTTCCTCACTTCGGAAGGGGTTCATGTTCGAGGGTGGCCCTGCCCTGACGCTCTATGAGCCTAGAAGCACTACGGTGCCTTAGACCTTGGGCTCACCTTGCACTGCCTCCTCCGACTCCGAAGCATTTTTATCTCAGGCTCAGTCCTACACCTTAAAAAGCCAACCTCCCTTGATTGTTCCTGCTGTTCTGTAGAAGGCCTCCAAAGGTGCATGAAAAGATCTCCTAATTTATTAGCAGCAGAAAATGCCTCTTGCAGCTTTTGTTACTGGCAAAGCCTAGCCCTGATCTATGTCTGGCTGCTGGACCCAGATGGGTCGAGAGAAGAAAGTGAGGCTGGTGACTTTGCACAGCCCTTCCTCACTTAAATCAAAGTCAACTGCATGTCAACATCATCATCTCCCTGAGGCCATGGTCCTCTTTGAGAACAAAGGACAAAACACACTCATGCAGAATCTTTGGCACTTAGCACTGTGCCTGGCACAAAGTAGATCCTTAATAAATGTTTACTGACTGATTAACAAAGATGCACCAAAAATCTTATTCCCTAGTGAGCATAGGATAGTTTCCCCTTTCCTCTCAAGGTTCTCACAGCTGGTAACGATTGAGGGTCTTTCTTTAGGAAGGAGCAGGTGGTTATCGTCATGGCATTGGGTTTAAAGGTGCTCTACCACAAGTCACTGTATCAGCAAGCACCCTAGCATACCCAGGGTGGCTGCTAGCACAGGTTCTTAGATCTGCTTTTCTAAAGGAAAGCAACTCAAAATGGGTTAACAATCTTACTTTAATCAATCAAACATATATCATTTACAAAGTTCAGGGGGAAAAGTTAGCACCCTGAACTTCAGAAAATGCAAACAGAATACAAACACAAATTAACAAGCAGAAGTTACAAGCAGACAAAGAAACAGATCAGCAGATGGGATTCCAATCATCTGACCATTACATCTGTAGCTATTGTTACCAGAGAGGGAAGCTCCAACATCTGGGTTTTCAAAGGG
>CM053585.1:504252887-504270791 GCA_028646515.1 Pseudochirops corinnae
GCAGGGACTGTTTTCCTTTTATGTTTGTAAAATATCTTCTAGATGAAATCTTCCTTTAAAATGTAGCAGTAATCAAATCTTTACAAAGTACTGGCTAACCAACATGCTGACTTGGTTATAAGCTTGGGTGACTTGGGAGGACGGTGATGCCCTTGACAGGAATAGGAAAGGTAAGAAGAAGGATTGGATCGTGAGAAAAAATGATGAGTTCTGCTTTGAACATACTGAGTTGGTCTAATGAGAAACTGGAGGCCAGGAAAGCAGTTAGGGCTGTAAAAATTTGAGAAACATCTACATAAAGATAATAATTGAGTTCACAGGAGCTCAAGAGATCACCAAGTGAAACAATATAGAGCAGAGGTCCTTAAACTTTTTTGAGTCAGAGACCCCTTTGGCAATCTGGTGAAACCTATAGACCCTTCATAGTGTTTTTAAATTCATTGAATACATAGGATTACAAAGGAAATCTATTATATTGAAACACAGTTGTCAAAATAGATTTAAAAAAAAAAACCAAGTTCACAGTGTTTAGAAAGTTAAGAACCTCTTACATAGAGAAGAAGAAAAGAGAACCAAAGACAGGTCCTCAGGGCACATACCCAAAGGGCTTAGCTTAGAGGAAGGTCCAGCAAGAGAGACTGAGGAGCCATCAGCCAGGTAGGGAGAAGTAAGGACAGAAAGAAGAGTGTCACAAAAACATAGAGAGATGTAAGTGTATTTGTGAGGAAAGGATGACAGATAGTGTCAGAGGCTCTGGATGAAGAGGATGACGACTGAGAATTCCCTATTAACTTTGCTAACTTTGAAGAGAGCAATTCTAGATGAATGATGATGAGGTCAGAAGCCAGGCTGCAGAGGGTCGTCTGAACAAACATGAACACACTTACATATATGCATAATACATATATACACGTGTATATTTATGTATATATACATATGATATATGCAAAAGCAGTGAAAAGTACTGACATCAGGTAGCAATTTCACCAAGTTTAGCTGCTTGCTGTTAATGAATAACAGGGTCCAGTTCTCCTGGTACTCTGTCCAATACACTAATTACTGCAGCATAGTTTCTCTCAGATTCTGACTTGGTTCATCTGAGCAAATGAAGACAGATCATTTTGACCTCTCATAGGTCAATCTTACTTCACAGGTCTAACTGCAAGAAAACTTTTCATTTGAGCATACCTCAAAGCCACATGAATATCTCAGATAAAAGGTTATGTAAGTATGTAATGTTATGAACAGGCATGTCCTTTCATCTAAATGTTTCCATCTGGGGTATTATTTTTACAAGATTCACTCCTTTCCTTCATCTCCTTGAAGTACAAAGACAGCTCAGCCTCTGTAGACAGCACTAAAAGCAGAGAGTCTATTGTGTCTAGGACTCTTTGGACTATGAAGGAATTCCAAAGAATTAAAAGCCAAGGTCCCTGCCCTTGAGGGGTTTATAGTCTAGTGCTGGGGAAACAAAAAACCTACAAGCAAGGACTTGAGTGCATTTAACCAAGCTGTCTATGAATAAGAACTTTATAATGTGTTTCCTTTTTTTTTTTTTTTTGGAATCTTTTATTTATTTATTTATATATTTGTTGAGAGAGAGAGAAAGAGAGAGAGAAACACTAACTTTTTTGCATAACAGTATTTATAAAAATCCAGTTTCATGAGACTGGCTTAGCTTTATGTCATGTATTTAGAGCTGGCCTTAGACATCACCCACTCCTTTACAGATGAGGAAACTGAGGCCAAGATAGCAAGTGGGAGAGTCTGCATTTGAAATCAGGCCCTTTTAAAAATTACCTGCAGGCCAAAGGACCTAGTGAACATTATGAAAATACAATACTTTGAAATAACAAGATCATAGTACCATAGCATTGTATCATAGTGTCACAGGATCTAGAGTTGGAAGTGAACCAACCCCTTGATTTTACAGAGAAGTCAACCTTCTTGCTTTAGGCCACACAGCTAAGAGGTAGTAGAGAGAAGCAGCAGTGGTAGCAGACTTTCGCTTCTGGGCATTATTTTTCTATATTGTCCAGGCACTCATCTCCCCAGATTAATTTCTTTTAACAAAGTATTTAAATTAAGAAAAATTAAGTATGGAAATCTAAATTCATATTTATTAAAATGAGGGTAGAAACTTTGCCATTTATTTATTATCTCTTAGAATCCTTATCTCCCTTCAAGACTTGGCTCAACTGTCACCTTCTACATGAAGCTTTATCTAATCCCACAGGCTACTTGTACCTCATCTCCCCCTTTCAACCAACTCATAGCTATTTTTTGTATATATTTTCTTAATTGGCCTCCCAGCCTTAAATTGCTCCCTGCTCAACTCATCTTCTACCCAGATGCCCAAGTGATTTCCCTAAAAAACAAGTCTGATCATATTTCTCCCTTTCTCAATAAACGCCTGTGGCTCTCTGTTGCCTTTAGAACAAATACATACACCTTTGTTTGGTATTTCAAATCTTTCACATCTGACCCAAGCCTACCTTTCCTGTCTTGTAAAACATCATTCTTCATGTACCCTATGAACCAGTTACACTAAAACTAGCCTACTTCTCACTATCTGTGCCTTTGTACTTGATGTCCCCAATGAATATGATATACTCCCTCTTCACCTCTTTCTCTTAGCATCGCTAGTGTCCTTCAAGATTCAGCTCAAGCTGCATCTTCCGGAAAGGGTACTTCCTGATGTCCCTACCTTCTGGGGTCATTTCCCCCAGATCGCCTCCTATCTATTTGGTATGTAGCTAAATACATATGTATTACCTGTATTACCTCTTCCAAGAAAATGGAAGCTACTTGCAGTCAAGTACTACTTGTTGACTTTTAGCATTCTCAAGGCCAAATACAGTCTTGAAAAAAGAGTAGTAATTCAATACATGCTTATTGATTAAAACTCTGCGAGGTACTTGTTTTAGGAACATAGGGTCATAGATTCAGATTAACGGTGTTTATTCGTTTCAGCCTCGTCAGACTCTTCATGATCCCATTTGGGATTTTCTTGACAAAGATACTGGAGGAGATTGCCATTTCCTTCTCCAGCTCATTTTTGCAGGTGAGGAAACTGAGGCAAACAGGATAAAGCGTCTTACCCAGGGTCAGATAACTAGTAAGTGAACTCAGGAAGATGAATCTTCCTGATTCCAGGCCTGGTGCTCTATCCATTGTACTACCTAGCTCTCCCCTCAAAAGTCATAAAATCATGGTATCATAGAATCTAGAGCTAATGGGGATCCTAGAGTTCATTTAGTCAAATCCTCTCTTTTTACAGATGAGGAAACAGACCCAAAAAGATGAAGTCATTTGTCTGTGATCATCTAGCTAGTGAACAACAGAGCCAATATTTAAATCCATGTTTTCTGACTCCAAATTCAATGCTGTTTACATTGTTCCACACTGCCTCTATCTAAAGCTTCAATTTCCTAATTTGTGTATGAGTTCTCCCCCTATCCCCCAGGAAAGGGCTTCAATATAGGCATGTGCATTAATTTAGGTCAATAGTTCCATGGTTCTTCCCTCCAGTGTGCTCTTCATTCTCTCTTTCTCTCTCTTTCTCTCTTTCTTTTTCTCTCTCTCTGTCTCTTTCCCCTTCTCTCTTTCAATACAAAAAAAAATTTATCTTTATTTAGAGACAAAAGCCATTGTAAAATTACATACAGCAAATTAATGAAGTTTAAAGAGGGCAAGAAATTACTAGAGAAAGTCATGAAAGTTAACATTTATATAGAAAATCTGTAATGGCCAAGGAAGAAATGAGACAGGGGAAGGGAGGACATGGAGAAGGGATAAATTTCCCAGGTCCCAGTAGTGGCAACAGTAAGGGAAACCATAAAATTCTATCCAGGCAGATCACTGCTTAAGTGATTCAGTGAACTAGACAAGGTACCACATTGCTAAGACTGTATTTAGTTTGGTGTAGCAATGCCTTTTATTTTCAATCATGTGGCCATTGGAAAATGAGGTTCAAAAGTTCCTGGGCTTTCCCTATCCTATGTAGCTTCTGCCTTATATGTTTCTTCAGTTCCTCCTTATATTTGGGGAAAACTACACTCCCCATCAAGCTTCTTGGCCAAGAAAAGGCTATATCTATAAACCCATGACCTAGGAAGCAGGTGCTCATCTTCACACCAAAGGTTCGGTCCCGAGGGAAACTGACTACAAAAAAAGGGGATGAGGCTCTTGTTGCATTCTCTGGCAATCCTCACCTAGACATCCCCATCCCAGAGTAGAATGCTTTGGAAAATCTTTAAAACAAAGTTTAGGGATGGCTCGTATCCAAATGAACTAACAGAGCTGAGTACCTTCTTAAAAGGTAATCAATACACAAAATGATTGAGGTTTAGGACAGTTATTATTTCCTTCACCATAAAAGGAATACAAAAATCTCATAAATACACATTGACAAATGTTTGAAATGTGATAGAGCAATCCATCACACAATTACCCTCTCCTCAGGAAATTGGTACTTAAAACACGAGAACATAAAAACAGTTGGTGAGACTGCTGAACGGGTCATTTTCACTGCTACCTCAAATATCTACTATCTGAATATCTTAGATAAGCACAGTCCATGAGCATGCTTGGGGAGAGCACTGTGCCCTGGCCACTTCCACTCCCATGTGTTCTGACCTCTTATTGAAGAGTATTGCAACCAAAGTCTCCTTTAGGGATTTTTGATCCCTGGGATGGAAACAGAGGAAAAAGACTATGACAAGATTGGTTACTGAGGAAGAAAAAGTCGCCGCACTCACTATTCTTTAAAAGAAGGGATAAGTTTCTGAGAAGTGGCTCAGCTTCCTCTTACTCTCTGTCTCTTCCCATATGTTAAGAATGTATGAATTCTTCAAGCTTTCCCTCAGACTTCTAACAAGGGAAGAAGGGAATTTCCTTCCACTCCCAACAGCAACAGTGACTCCTCAGCAGCAAGCTTGTATACTTGCCTACATGAGTCTGAGATTGATAAGATAATATACATGGAGAACTTTCTATATAAATGTTAACTATTATTAGCATCTCAAGTCCATAGCTGCTGCCTCTCTGCTTTGTGTTTCTTTCCCTAAGTACAGGTGACTAGATAGCAATCCTGAGGTAGACATTCCCAGCCTTGGTTCCCTGCCTCATGAATTCAAGAAGCACAGAGTTCCTGGTACTGAATAGTAGTACAGGTGCTTTCACCAGCTAGCCTACTGGAGGAGATGACCACCACCAAAAAGATGAGCCATGCCATTTGAAAGATTTGAACCTTGAGTGATTTGCTTGGCCAGTACAGATCCAGGCAAAATATCTGTTCAGCAGCCCTGAAAAGTATTTCATGTTTTTGATGTTTTAAGTATCAACCTCCTGAGAAGAGTATAATGTGTGATAGGCTCCTATATCATCTTTTAAGTATGTTTTCTCTTAATATTGCATGGGTACCACTGGAGCACATATACCGCCCATCCATTATTTGGCTATGGCAACTCATGAAACTATCAGGCTGATGCTTTATGAAAATGCCTTGTGTGCCTATCATCAGCACGGTGGACTACAGATTGTTTTTTTTTTCCAACATATTTGTTTTTATTTAAAGTATATTTAGGCAGATTTCTCCATGAGATTATCACATCTAATTAATCATACTTTAAACATTTGTTTTGCTTTGGTTTTATCCTAGAAGTTATTGATCTTAATCTAGTTTTAGTTTGCTGGAATTGTACTTAATTTTGGTTAGGTTTCATCAAACAACCTTGGTTGTGCACATAAACACTTGAGAAATGCCAGATTGGTTATAACATGTATATTCTATACATTGATTAGGAAATCCATCTGGGACATTACAGACTTGTTTTACTTTGTTGACTATGAATTCTTTGTTACGTGTTTTGCAAAAAGAATTCATTTGAATCATAAAAAGGCTACACCCAGCAAATGCTTCAGAAATGTAGGTTAGAAAGAATATTTGTGCTTTTCTCCTCGGCAACTGCATGAGTCACCAAAGTGACTTGTTTAGTCTTGAGAGCTGTCTCTCGGAGAACAGACTGGCATTCCCATATCAGAGCAACAGTCTATGCTATAATATACACATTTAAATGATACAGACCTAAATTCATGTTTCAGGAAACTTCTCCTTTAGCTTTTTTTTTTGTCTGTTCTACACTTATATTTGTTACACAGGTATCAAGTCTTATTTGTTAAGCTTTCACAATTAAATCTAATTTTGAGACTTTACTATTAACTAGGCATTAAGAAATCATTTGGGAAAGTTGTTGGTATTTAAAATGTTTCAGGAAAATTCGATACATTCCTTCCACAAGAGGCACAACAAATACAGTGCCTTGGCATGAAAATATTCCTCAAATGTTTATGGAAGGAAAGTCTAAAGGTTGTCTAAGTAACCACAAGATGATATATAGTATCTAGAGCTTTCCTGCAGGACCTCTGGAAAAATTAATAGGGAAAATTAATTATGATATGGCTTTCAGGGTACTTTCAAGAGCTAGGGTGGCATTGATGAGGTCATAGCTGGTGTTTTTTTAAATACATGTTACGTGAGTGGGTAGGAGGGGACATGAGAAGAAGCATTAGGAGAACCAAGACTAGAGAGGCCCATGATTTGGAATTGGAAGATATCTTAGAGGTGTCAAGTACAACCCCTTCATTTTACAGATAAGGAAACTGAGATCCAGAGAAGTTACTTACCTAAGGCAGGGAATTACAAAACTTATTTTCAAACCCAAGTCCTCTGATTCTAAATCCAAAGCTCTTTCCCTTGCACCTTTCTCCTTCTCCACATGGGACTCTAAGAGACTTCAGTTTAGGGGCCCATTAAATCAATCAGTCTTTTCCTTTGGAAGTCAAAATGACCCTAATTCCTTTTTTTTCTCAGGACCTTTGAAGGAGAGAGATTGAATTTTGAAGAAAAGGGAATTAAAATACTTTAACTCAGTGGTTCTCAAACTTTTTGGTCTTGGGATCCTTTTATACACTTTTAAAATGATGGTGGACCCTCCAAAGAGCTTCTGTTTATGTGCCATGTTTATTGACATTTACTATATTAGAAATTAAAACACCAGTATTATTATGAAAATACTTTTAACCTTGTAGACCATTTGAAAGAGTCTCAAGGTCCCTGGATCACTCTTTGGGAACGAAGGCTCTAAAGAACTGATCCAGTAGTTTAGGAAGAGGTGAGAAAATAATTAAGATGATCTGAGAAAGTTGCTGGCAAACCTTAAGTCAGGAGCTCTTTAAGTCATTGGATTTTATACACCATAAGTAAAGAGAAAATTAACATTTCTCCTTATAAAGGTATGTGTGTGTGTGTGTGTGTGTGTATGTGTGTGTGGTAAAATTAAGGTTAAAATAGCATAGTTTTAAAATACACATCAAGAGAAAACTTTACAGAAATAAATTCTGAAGTACAAGTAGGTACCTCTTCATAAGCTTTTAACAATAATGTTTACAATGTCTTGCTATTTTAATGAGTCCTATTTTCATACGGAGAAAAAAGTAAAAATTGAATTTAAAAAATTCAATTAATTGACTAATCCTGTTCTCAAATCAATTTGCATAAGACTCTCCTCATTGGTAGAGTATGATTACTCAATGCTTAATGCCATGTGAGGGTTGGAGCTGATAAGAGCTAGGTAAAAGGGAAGACAAGGGAATAAGCATTTACATACTATCTACTATGTGGCAGGCACTAGGTGTTAAGTACTTTTATAAATATTATCTCATTTGATCCTGAAAATGATCCTGGGAGCTAGAGACTATTTTTATCTCATTTTACAGTTGAAGAAATTGAGACAGAGGTCAATTGACTTGCTCAAAGTCCCACAGTAAGTATCTGAGGCTGGATTGGAACTCAGATCTTCCTGACCAGACCCAGTGCTCTAACTATTCAACCACTGGCTTCGTCTAAATGAGAGATACAAGTCTTTATAGCTTCCAGCTCAAAGAGAGGATACATGAGGTTCTACATCCTATTCAAGGAAAGGTTTCTGAAGAGAAAGACTCTAGAAAGGTGCTAACATGTCTCTGTCCCTAGGTTACCATACTGGAGATTTCAGGGAATTTCTCCTTATGGGAGACTGGAGTCTCCTTCTCTCTCATCTAGCTGCCAATGGGAGAGCTCCTTCACTCTGCATACTATCTGGTATATTCTCACGTGTATAGCTTCTCCGATTTCTGTTTACTCCCAGTTGGATAAATAGGTTCATATTTACTATGTGTTTTTGTATAAGTGCCATTTTGTAGAAAGAGATTCAAACTTTTAGCTATATAGCTTAGGGCACACCTTCTCCATCCATGGCAATTAGGAGAGTGACTTGAACTTTAAACATTATTTCTCCTAGACTAACAATATTTGGAAAGGCAGATAGATTTAATTCTAGTCCAATATCCCTCTCAGAGGACAGCAGGATGGCAGGCCTCATGGACCTAGTCTCCTGCTCCTTTCCTAGCAAGAACAAAGTCTCCCTCAGAAAAGGGTAGGCAAAGACTCAAAAGATATCCATTCCTGCCTCCCTGTGAGCCACATCTAGGCAGACCTACATGGTCACACATAACCTATGTGGGGTACACACATACACCCTACACAAGTCTAGAAGAAGCCAGGCTATCTGAACTTTTAGGGCAATCACCTTCACACCATCATTCACCTGGTGATAACAAAGCTATGTTTCAGTCATAATCATACCTATCATTTTTATAGCACTCTCAGGTTTAAGGATTTTCATATATTACCTCATTTGTATCTTGCATCTTGTATCAACCCTAGAAGGTGGGTAATACAGCTATTGTTGTCTTCATTTTACAGAATAAGTAAATCATGCTTAGCAAAGCTTACATGATTTGCCCATGGTCACCTAGCCAGTATTAGGGTCCTAATTCAAACCCAAGTTCCTCCGGACTCCAAAGAGGCTCAGAGATACATAAGGAAGTTTGTGAATTCTAGGCCCTGTGCCAAATGGTAATAGTGATGTCGGTACATTGTCTCGTTGAAGGTGGAGCCAAGCTAGGGGCTGACTCCCAGAAGACTTGTCATGTGGCAGACCCAGCTCCCACATTCCACCATCAATTTCCAATGAAGACTAATTCTTGAATGCTCTCAGTAGAGCCGTCTGATGCTTTTCATTTAATGGAAAAATACAAGTATATTGCCAAAAATAGCTGATTTATTGCCATAGATCAAAAGATGTTAAAACATTGTTTGATTGGCCTTAGATGAAAAACAAATGGAAGAAATAAATATCCCTACAGCACTGACCTAGAGTTAAAAGGACACTCATAAGCCACTTAAAGCAACACTTTATTTTATGTGTGAGAAAATTTAGGTCTAGGGAGAGCAAATCAATTGTCCAAACTAATCTAAACACATATTAAAGGTGGGCTCAAAACCTGCATCTTCTGACTCTAGAGATGAATTTTCTCTCTCTATTGTGCCATACAGCCTCTAACAATCCAGTTAAGTCTGTCATCATAAAGAAGTCCATGCAGTTGTTTTTTAACAAATCATTTTGGTTGCATTTTGAAGGAACTCCCCGACACCATTTTGTTTTGATCAGGATTTCTCAGGTAGCTAGGATAGCACATAATTCTTGGCACAAATATATTATGTTTTGTTTCTGTTTTTGTTTTGCAAAGAAAGGATAAATGGGTCCAAAAGCAGATATTGATTGTTAAAACTATTTGCCCAAGCACTTTATTCCTGGGCACAATGGACAAGGTAAAGAATTTTCCCTTTTCATTCCTGAGTTTGTCTTTTGGACTGTGATCATCAAAAGTTCCCCTTCATTCTTCAGCTGATTTTCTACTTTTGACTTCATTTAAGAACTTCTGAGAACCAGCTTCAGAGACAGGAAAACCTAGGTTGAAAATCCACCTTGACACATCCTTGGTTCTGTGACGTTGGGTAAAACACTGAACCTCTCAGTGCTACAGGCAACTCTCTTAAGACTATGAATTGCCATGTAGTTGCTAATCTGTATTAATAGAAGATCATTTAGGAGGGAGTTCCCCAAACCAATGACATTGTAGATTTTGTCTAAAACAAATCAAACAAATAAACAGAACACTCTCATTGGTCTTGGAGTTCTTTATGAGGTACTCCTCCAAGGCCCTTTTTGCCATCTAATTTACAATTTAAAGTGAATCTGTTGCCTATTACGGGTTCCCTATTCTTGCTCAGGTAAATCTTTCCATTTAAAAAAAATGCCTTTTCCCCTACAATAACAGTCTCTTTTCTTCTACAAAGGTCAAAGTCCCCACACAGGCCAGTTAACTTCCCACTTCTGTGATTCACCATTGTGAAAATATGAGCTGGTCACAAATGGGGAATGGAGAGAGACATGAGATAAATCAGTACAAATATACCATCAGTACTAGCCTCACCAGCTCATAATTAATACCATCCTCCCCCTGGAGGGAAGACATTTTTCCTACATATGTGTTGGAAAGTTAATCAAGAAACAGTAAGTGGTCAGTTGCATTGTAGCTTTTCTTATATTGTGGGATAGAAGTTTTTTACACATTTTTTTTGGTATCAGGAATTAAAGCAGTTTTCTGGGGACAGTGAGAACTGAAATGACTTGACCACAGTCACAGAGCTAGTATGTTTCAACTGCCTTCAGGGAAGCCTCTACCATCTTTTTCAAATACTTGGTATAAAGCTCCGGGTCTGATGTATCAATGAAAGGACGATTGAATTCTATGAAAGAAGCATCAATGTCTTGCTGCACTTGGGAACTAAACTAGGAATTTAGCTTGGCTTCTAAGCAAAGGTAGCTTAGACTCTCTAAGTGCCACTGTGACTTATGGGCAAGAGAAAAACTGATTGAGGGACTTTAGGTAACAATCTAATGCAAGCCCTGATTGCACAGATAAGAAAACTAAGGCAAAGTCACTAGCCCAAAGAAATATAAGTAGTAAACAGCAGAGTTGAGAATGAACTCCAGGTCTTCAGACACAAAATTAATTTCTCTTTCTATGCAACCATAAAGTTTTAGGCTAGTTTCATGATTTCATAGGTAGAGTGCCCCATTAAAGAAATACCATCAACCAATGAGGACAACATCTGCTCTACAATTTCTACAACATTGGACAGTGGCCCAGAGTACTGAGGGTTAAATGATTTGTTCAAGGTTGCACAACCGGGATTTGTCAGAGACAGGATTTAAAACTCAGGTCTTCCTGATTCAGACACCAACTCTCCATCAACTCCAAAACCTGCACCATGAAATAGAATTTCTTTAACAAGTAGATCTGTGATGCAAATTACAGGTTATACCATTATACCACCAATCACATCCAGATGAAACTGATTTTAAACAAACTAATAATAGTATTTAACTAAAAATGAACTGAAGCCAACAAAATTAATATGTAAACACAGAAGACAAATACGACATTAATGGAATTTTAATGGAAAAACAATATAATATGGTGATGTGCCAGTTGCTTTAAGATATGCAATAAATTTGACAGAGTTTCATTTGGTAACAATGATGACCATGCATGGCTGCTTCTACTGACTCTGGGTTGACTCAGAATGTCTGACCTTCACCAGATTAAATAAATGTGAGCTGATTTCTCCACAGTTAATTTAGTTCTCTGTCAAAGGTTGAATTCCTGCCATACGAGTTTTCCTATGTTGTGTTTTTTTAAACTTCTAAACTCACCACCATGTTAGTAACTCATGCCTTAATTGACTCTTCCCTCAGCCTCCTCTCCTGGGTTTGGAGAGCTGGAGTATGGAGCACCAAACTCCTCCCAATGCCTTCCTTTATGGAAGGCAGAGGCTAGACTCTCAGATCACTCCCACTTGCATCTGATCCCCTGCCTGGATTTAACTGCATAGAACAGTATGTCCCTCTTGGTAGTTATCCCCGCTGGCCCTCCCCCTCTACTTCCCTCCTTTTGTCTTGTTTCCCTCTTTGGATTGTAAACTCATTAAGGGCAGGGACTGTCTTTCTTTTTATTAATTATGTCTCCAGCACTTAGCACAGTTTCTAGTATGTTGTAGGTGCTTAACAGACATTTACTGAATGGGATTGTTTTTAATAGTCTTATGACAGGGAAATATAATATTATTCCAAGGAAATGTGCAAAAGTTGTAACTTTTAAAGAGCATACTTCAATGACTTTGAAACCAGGATGAAATGGGATCAATCAGATCAAACCCCAAAGGAAAGTGCAATCAAAAATTTATAATGAGGTCAATAATTCACGAACAATTATTGTGAAATCTTCTAATTCTCAGAAAACATGAAAAAACCTGCAGAAGCATTTGGCAGCTAGAAGAGCTGTTATTAATCCCTCTTCAATGGGACATAAACTTCTTGAGGTTGAAAGAACAGAGAGAAGGTCAGTTTTTAAAAGTCACTAAGCACTGCTATGAAAGAAAAATGCTAGCTGTGAACAAGACAATAAAAAGACTAGATGCAGTAGCAACAATTGAAAAAAGGTAATTCTTACTGATGAAAATCAAATCACTTTTTCATTCAAGGCTATACTAAAACCCTTGTCAGAAGAATTCTGGGTGAGTTGGTAACATCTGGGCATCTTCATCAGACTCAAAAACATATACTGAAAAAATTTGTAGGATATTTTACTTTCCAAGGGTCTAGAAGTCACATCCCCACTGAAAGAATGAAATCTGACAAATATATCTATATTCTGAGAAGCAGTACAATCAAATGATCAAATGGGATAACATTTTTAAAGCATTTAGTTGGGTACCTGCCACATAGTAGGTACATGATAAATGCCTATTCCCTTATTCCCCTTCCCTTCTCGAATTATAGAAATGCCTAAATAAAGATGGAATATTCTAACATGCCTTGAACAATGCCACACAACATGAGAGGGTATAATGGGAATGGGAATTTGAAGAGCTTCCCTGCCCCTTGAGAGACCTAAGGGAATTTGGAGATCTTCCCTGCCCCCTCGTAGTTGATCACATGGAGCCTGTGGTGGGCGAAGTTTGCTGAAGGGAAGCAGAGCTAGGTGGTGGGAGAAAGAGGAGGCACCCAGGGAGACAGCTAGGTTTGTGGGAAGGCTAAAGGATGATGTGGCTCTCTGCTGTGTTGTGGTGTATTCGTTTCTATGTGGCTATGATGAATTTGGTTTCCTGGTGGTGGGATTTGGTTTTTCTTTCTCCCTAAGAAGACCCAGGTGACTGGGTAACACCTAACTCAAAGGAATTTGAATTACCAGTGGAGTTCTAGGTAGCAGAAGGAAGAGGATTTTTTGGTGAAACTTTCTTATCCCCACCCCTTTCTAATCAAAGCGTGTAAGTGAATAGTTATTGTGCTGACCCTGGTCTCTACATATTGAACCATGGTCAGCATTTGATGTCAATAATTATAAAGGAGTAGTTCTTTCAATATTTGAGAGAGTATGGTATCAGGACAGACAGAACCAGACACTGAGATCTTATTGTAAGTGGATAATCTTTAAGAGAATTTTATGATTTTAGAAACTGTTGTTGTTCAGCTGTTTTTAGTCAAGTCACACTCTGTGTGACCCCGTTTGGGGTTTTCTTAGCAAAGATTCTGGAGTGGTTTGTCATTTCCTTCTCCAGCTCATTTTATAGGTGAGGAAACTGAGGCAAACAGAGTTAAGTGACTGGCCCAGGGTCACATAGCTAGTAAGTATCTGAGGCTGTTTTTCTTCCTGACTCTAGGCCCTGAATTCTATCCAGCATGGCACCACCTTGCTGTCTGTGATAATTTTTGGAAGTTATTGGATTCTTATTTTACTAGAGTTCTTTTTGTATACATTTTAAAAACTGTAATCATCAGGAAACACAAACATTCCAGTATACAAATGAGAATAAAAAGGACTTATGTGAAACTGTGAACTTCAATAAATTTGGTTGGTGGTTGTCCTTCATTCTTGAAAAGGACCAAAATGTCATCACTATGCCAGAGTCTGACTGTGGCTGATCAGACCTATACAGGCTCGGAATGTTCTACCACAGATGGGCACAAATAGTTCGTGTAAACATTTGGGATGGATTCTCCAAATTTACGCATCTTGTGCTTCTTCTAAAAATGCTAAATTAAATATATTTATTTAATGTAGCGAGTATGTATGTAGATATACATATGCACACATATAATATATAAACATACAAACATACGCATATTTGCATGCAAAACACACAGATGTGTTTGCATGTGTGCATATATGTGTGTATATACAAACATGTGTATATACATACATACATATATATGCATTAAATTTAAATCGTAGTAACACAACCGCCATGTTTGTATCCTCTTGCTCTCCTCTAGGAGAATGTGGGACCTTCCCTTGTTATTTGACAACTTTGTGTCAATGACCTTTGTACATTTCTTTGTACCTATATAATCATGTTTTATTGATATTCTTTCTGTTTTGATTTAGGTCTCTCCATCACTTCCTACTGACTCCCCTCCCTTCTACCTCCAAATAGAACCTGTCTCATCTCTTGCAACAAATGAGTATAGTCCAAGGAAAATCCATAGGCCACATCTGAAAACCCACATCTCATACTGCACCTTCAGTCCATTCCTCCCCGGCCAAAGAATATGCCTGTATTTTTCCTCAGAGGTATAATCCATATTTTGATAGTCTGGCCAGATCGGATGTATGTGAGATGAATGGAAATTTTATACCACTCTGAATAAATGAGTTTCTTTAAGGAGAAAAAAAAGTGTGTGTGCACACATACACACATACACACACACACAATCCAACTCACTCCACACTGGCTTGTCATTGCTTCCTCCCATTCACAACAAAGGAAAGGCTCACTTTGTTTTCTAAAACCTGAAGGCGTATCAGTTAACCAGATGTTCTGGATGTGGTTGCGTTGGGCTGGTTTGCATAGGACTCAGGAATGAACTAAGAAATTTTTTTTTTTTAAGTACAGGGGAGATATGATTTTAGCAAATGGCTACAAAAACACCAAGTGGATTTAATTCATATTTAGTACTTCTGTCTGATAGTAGACGTTGCCAACCTGTGTGCCTCACTCTCTCTTTTTCCAATTAGAAAAAAAAGATATTTTCCAATTTTTTTTTAACTTCAAGAATCAAAACAACTAATCACAGCTCACTCCCTACCTAATGTGCGATTCTGTGGATTGTACTGGCCCCATTTTCTCACACAGATTTAATAACAAAAGCTGTATTCAAGTATCATGTTGCCAAGGCCTTTCCCTCTTGTAAAAAAGGAACCAGGGGATTATCCCAGGGCTTAACCTACTGCCTGAGAGAAAATTAGACATTTTTAGAAAATGTGTGAATTCTCTTAGGCTACCAGGGTGTTGGAGAGTAGACCAAAACAATCATTTGCTAAATATCATGCATTCTACTGTAGAGAATAACTGATTGCTAAAACCATTCGCTTCTCTGATTACTCTTTGTATGGTTTGTTCATGAAAGAATTTAAGACTTTTTAGAACCAGTGGGAACATTCAGAGGCTTATGATACAGTAGGTACTTGGACTGGTTAGAGTCTTCTACTAGGAAAGCAATGCTGGGATGTATAGAGCTTTGGAACCTGCTGGGAAAATCACAAGGAGAGCTACCTTCTGACTAATTTTCCCAGAAACAAGGCTAGGAAGTAAGGGCACTAAGGCCTCTAGCTAGTCAACAAAAGATTTCTCCTTTATAGACCATAGTGTGCTTTGGTGGTGAAATCCTTAAAAGTGACTTTGCCTTTAACTACAGCTCAAAAAAGCTGATGCTATGAAATGCAAGCAGCTCTCTTCAAAAGACAGAGGGGCATAGTAGCACTTTGGTGTGGTGGAAAGATCACTGGCTTTGGAGTCAGTGGACCTAGATTCAAATCCTGTCTTTGATGGTTGATAGCCCTGTGACTTTAGGAACTTAATCTCCCTGGGTCCATTTTCTCCTCTAAAATGAAAGGATTGGACAAGATGTTTTTTAAATATGTGTGGTTATGGTGGTGGTTGTTTTCCTTCAGGGCATAGGCACAGCTGAGGTTTTGAAACTAACTGATTGCTTTGCTTTGCTACTAAATCAGCAATTAGTAGAATTAATTCAGTATTCTCCAAATCTGCTAGTTAGAGTTCTCATTTATTTAGCAACTGCACTAAGTAGTAGGTTCTGTAAATGTAAAGATGCTATGTCCAACCTGGTGACACACGGCAATCTTGTTAGTGAGAAAGGTCATTGACACAAAGCTGTCAAATAAGAATAGAAAGTCACACATTCTTAATAAGATCCCAATAGGTATTACAAGTAATTGTAAGAAAGGAATACTGTCAATATCAGGATGGAGATGGGCAACTTGGGCTCTCTGCAGTAAAAGTTCAAAACTGCCAGAGGACTAACTATGTTGCAAGTATGCCTAGGGTGAACCAATGATGTTACCCATTCTGTGTAGGTCAAGTGTTTTAGGCCAAGTACCCAGTGGTCCCAAGTGCAGTGTCAAGATCTAAAGAAATTCAATTTATGAAACAGATGGTGGTGGTGGTGGTAGTGGTGATGATGGTGGTGATGATGGTGGTGATGGTGGTGATGGTGGTGATGATGGTGGTAATGGTGGTGATGGTGGTGATAGTGATGGTAGTGGTGGTGGTGGTGATGGTGATGGTGATGATGGTGGTGATGGTGGTGGTGATAGTGATGGTAGTGGTGGTGGTGGTGATGGTGATGGTGATGATGGTGGTGATAGTGATGGTAGTGGTGGTGGTGATGATGGTGGTGATGGTGGAGATGATGGTGGTGATAGTGATGGTAGTGGTGGTGGTGGTGATGGTGATGGTAACAACTCTTTTATGAAATACATTCAGGAAGAGTTTATGTTGACAGGTGCAGCCCATCAGGTCACCTCACAGACAGACACATACAACAACAGCCCATGGGGGATAAAAAAGAAAAAACAGTCAAGTGGAAAAAGCTACACCTCTTTCTTGATGGTGGTTTAATGGGATTCTCCACAAAGTAGACCTTCGTGCATTTAGTCAATCCCTATTTTTCTTCTTCATAACTAAAGGCTACCCATGCATTGTAAATCATTAGCACCACGTGGTCTATTTAGTCTTTGGGGCCCCACACCTGGGTAGAATTAACAACCTCCAGGACATCATGAGCACAGAAATTTTAGAACTGGGAGAAGTCTGGGCAACCACTTCATCCAATGCATATCTGCAAAGGAATTTCTACTACAATAGAGGAGAGATCACTTTTTCTAACTATGGAGGACATTCCTAGCAGTGGGGGTCAAAAAGGCGTGGTAAAGAGGTATTAATGATTCTTGTATTTTTTTATAACTTTCCAAAAGCAGAGAAAATTCAAGTGAATCTAGACCAAAAGAAACCTAGGTACAACATCTGAATTTAATGTAGGCGCTTTAGGGGTAAGGGCTGGAATTAAATCTGCTAAGGACTAGTGCTTCAGGTAACTGGTTGATTTGGGTTAAGAAACCCATCCTTTGAGGTAGCAGACCCAAGGGCAAGCTGTAAAGAAGAAAGGGAGGAGGTGGGTCATAAATGGCCCTGTGATCTTTCCAGGGAATAGCCAGTTCTCCTATTTACAATCCCTTTGCCTTCTACCCCACACGCCGCTTGAAACACATGTACCTATTATTAGTAAGTTTTAGAATAACATTTATTTGCAGTTACATTAGATGTTTCACAAACATCTTAAGGGACCTTCTAGAAGTGAGGGTACACCAGAGGTACCAGAGGTGTCAAACTCAAAGCCAGCAGGCCAAAAGGGACCCCTTCCCCTCATTTTCATCCCCAATTTGAACCAGAATAAAAAGTATTTGGGAAATGGTTAACGGAATAAAGAAAAATACAATGCAGCATAGATACTATTAACTAGTGGTTTTCTAGGTCAATATGCAGCCATTTCTGCTTGAGTTCTATTTGAGTGGTCTCCCCCCTCCCTACCCCCC
>CM053585.1:504270891-504343872 GCA_028646515.1 Pseudochirops corinnae
GTCTATTCTATTGCTTGAAAGTACGTTGAGACTGAGACTCAAACTGTGTTCCTTTGGTTTGTCTGGTGTACAGTGTTTGATGACCCTCGCTCTGCCTCCAGGTTCTTGATTTTATCCTCTCTGGTGTTACAGGAAAATGGGAGAAATATTCCCATTGTGTTCATGTGATAGGTAACTGCTACTGAATGACACTATCACAATCCAGAGATTCCAGAGGTTAAAACTGAGGCTTTATTATGCACAGGTTCAAAGCTCAAAAATAACTCCACAGTTTATATAGTTTTCAATTATGTCAGAGAGACAGAGAAGTAATTTTTGATCAAATAGCAATCTCATACATCCTATTAGGTCATAAAAGTTAAATATATTTGGTCAATTGAATCATAATCTTATGCATCCTCTAAGGAAACAAACTTAGTTTTAGAGTCTATAGGTAAACTAAGGCAAGGTTCATATTAAAGCCAAATCTGCAAAATTTAGAGTTTGCAATGAGTTAATTGAAAGGGGAGATTTTACACACCACAAAGACAACCACAGGGTTGGAGCCCGTTGGGATCCTTCCACAAATAAAGCAAGTTAAATTACGTTGAGAAGCCTTGATTTCCTGTCGGCTTCTTATTTCAAGAATGTCTGAGGCCTTCACTAAATTTTAACCTCCCAGGGGACAGGTTTCAGCCAGCTCACTTAATATTAACATCCCATGAGACGAGACATGCTTTTAGCCGGCCTAATAACCTCCTAACCAAGAGAAATGGCCCTGAATCCCAAATGATAAAGACTAATGAAAGGAAATAAAAAATTCTTAAAACTCTTAATCTCCTTTTCCTTACCTGTAAAATGAAGGAGCAGGCCACGATGACTTCCAAGGACTCTTCCAGTTCTAAATCTGTGACCCAATGATTTTGATTCCTCTTTTTTGCTAATTTCTTTCCAAGGTCTATTGGTTATAAATCTCATCTCTGGCCATTTTTAATAATCTGTCCTTGTTCACCTAACATGAAGAGGCAGCTGGTGAGGAGAAGACAGAGGACTGGGCCTAGAGTCAGAAAGAGCTGAGTTCAAATGCTGTCTCAGACACTAGCTGTGTGATCCTGAGTTCATTTCACTCAGCATCAGTTCATATAAGTCTTTCCAGGTTTTCCTGAAGTCTGCCTGCTCATCATTTCTTATAGCATAATAGTATTCCATTGAATTGATATACCACAACTTGTTCAGCCATTTCCTGACTGATGGACATCCCCTCGATTTCCAATTTTTGGCCATCACAGAGAGTTGCTATAAATATTTTTTACATGTGGGTTGTACATATTGAGGTCAGGGAACCATAAAATGTTGAAGTATAAGGTTAGGTTATAGGTTATAGCATGAGACCCCAAAATACCAAAACGTCAGGTCCTGCCAAATGAATTCAACTCAAGTCTTCTTTCAGCCAAAGGAAAGCAAAGTTTGCCTTAATGGGTAGGCTTTTAAGGAACCTCAGTATCTGTGACATTTGTACTGGACAGGTGGGCCAGAATAATCTAACACAGAGTGAGTCTGTGCTAGATCATTCTCCTTATTCTCCCTGCCTGTCAAGGAGGCAAGAGGAGTTTGGGGAGGGTCTTCAGGAGGAGTCAAATTAGGTCAGATTCCAGTAACGAGATTGAGGGTGGGAAGTAGCTGGAGGCTACCTGGACATGGGAGACTATGGGGGGCTAAGGCTACTTTAAAGGTAACAGATTTGAGCATAGATATTTTGGGAGGATCAAGGGTGGAAAGTAGCTGGACAAAGGAGGGCTAGGCTAGTAACCCGAGATCTGAGCTGAGCTACAATGAAACCTTTATGCCCTCAGGAAAATGCCTCATCAAAAGGGAAGATTAAAGGAAAGTTCAAGGGCATCCCCAGAACCTGTACCTCATCACTTTTCCTGTTTTTATGATCTTTGGGATACAGACCTAGAAGTGGTATTGCTGGGTCAAAGGGCATGCACAGTTTTATAGCTTAAAACTGAGAGCATGATTCCAGATTGCTCTCCAGAATGACTGGATTAGTTCACAACTCTGCCAACAATGCACTAGTGTTCCAATTTTCTTACATTTTCTCCAACATTTATCATTTTCCTGTTTTGTCATGTGAGCCAATCTGACAGGTGTGATGTGGTACCTCAGAATTGTTTTGATTTGCATTTCTCTAATCAATACTCATTTAGAGCATTTTTTCACATGACCATAGATAGCTTTAATTTCTTCCTCTAAAAACTGCCTGTTTATATCCTTTGGCCATTTATTAATTGGGAGAATGACTGGCATTCTTATAAATTTGAGTCACTTCTCTATATATTTTAGAAATGACGCCTTTATCAGACAGTGGCTGTAAAAATTGTTTCTCAGTTTTCTGCTTCTGGGGGAATCTCTTCAGGGGTCCCCAAGACATTTCAGCTCCAGTCTAAGAGGGTGTAAGTGGCTGAAACCTCTCCTTGAAAAGGGAAGGATAAGAGTTTTTGTTGATTTTGTTATCCTAACCACCACACTTACCCAAGAGAGCCTTGAGAAATGTCTGCACACTAAGATCAGGACATTCAGACCCAGAATCTGGGTGGAAATCAAAGTCCTCTTACAAATGATTATCTAAGATGGGTTTAGACCTTCCAGAATCCCCTCCAGGTTGGCATGCAGATGAATTTGACCCAGAACAACAACAACAACAAAAGAATAGCTAGCAAGGAGCATGCACCTGGTACTAATCCAAGGGCTTTACAAATATTATCCCATTTAATCTGCACAAGACCCTAGGAGTGGTGGTTGTTCACTCTACAGTGACCCCAAGGACACATAGGGCTTTCTTGGCAAAGATACTGGAGTGGTTTGCCATCTCCACCTCCAGTGTGTTCCCATTTTACAGATGAGAAACTGAGGCAGCTTGATGCTATCATTATCTCCAATTTACAGTTGTAGAAACTTGGGCAAATAGAAGTTAAACCCAAGATCGCATAGGTAGCAAAAGTCTGAAATCAGCTTGGAATTCAGGTCTCTCTCACGGCCAGCTCAGAGCTCGTCCCCAACAGCCACCTAACTGCCTTAAGTAAACTGAGGAGGTAAATCTTTGCTCAAGACCTACCCAGCAAGCATTCTTCTCTTTGTTATGCATATCTGTCAGCAGTTAAGCCTTTGTGGCTCTGATTTTGGCCCCAGCTGAGAAAGATCAGTTTGCCAGCCTAAGAAATCTTAGAGATGAGTCAGTCTTTTATGGTAAACACTGAATCAAGTAAACTGAAATGAAGGCGGGCGTGTTAGGAAGCACCCCTGGAGAAGGACGCCGGGAACTGGAGGGGAAGGAAGAGAAGTGATGGTTTGTAGAAAAGGGAGGGAAGACTACTAGTGCTGTAGCGGGAAGAGGATGAACAGAGGCAACAGGAACAGCTAGGAAGGCAAAATGTTGAGGCAGCAGGTGGCTGAAGCCATGGAAAAAGAAGATGCTGAATGGGAGAAATCTAGTGAATACACCGGAGGTAGCTACTTGGCTCAGTGGATAGAATGCCTGGCCTGATATCAGGAAGACCCAAGTTCAAATCCTGCCTAAGGAACTAGCTGTGTGACTGAGCAAGTCACTTAACCTCTGTTTGCTTTAGTTTCCACATCTGTGAAATAGAGATGATAATAACAGCATGTGTCTACCGGAGTTGTTGTGAGGATCAAAGGAGATAATCATTGTAAAGAGTCAGGGACACAATAAGCACTCTAAATGTTGGACGTTAGAGAACTTATGCCAAAGGAAAACCCTGTAGAAGGCATGGAAGGTGGTGACAGTTCTTTCTCGGAGGCTTTGCAGTCTATTGACATGCACTGGAAGCCAGGATGCCATTATATTCCACTATCTTGCCTCCTTTCCCTAAGGCTGTTTTAATTTTATTGGGGTCATCCCCAGAACCTAGCATAGTGCTTTGCATATATTAGACTGAACAAGATGAGAAGGAATGCTGTGAAAATCTAAAGGTGATGGCAAGGTGGGAGCAGCCATACATCTAAGGCTATGGGGGCACGTGGCTGTTCAGATATGTCATTCTGCCCTAGGTCCTCTGTCCTAGGTCCCTGCTGTGCTGGGGGGAGGGAGGCTCAAATTAAGTGTAATCTACATTATTAACGTTTTTCTATATTTCTATATATCAAGCCCTGATTTTTGTAGCATTTGCCAATTTCCAGGGTGCTCATAGTGAAAATTTAACAATCTGATCTAGTAAACCCATTTGAGCTGGCTCCAGTATACGGGTTTAGAAAAAGGTACATCCATTTAGAAAACTCTGTTATGCAGTCTGAGGCATAACTGGAGAAACAAGTCCCTAGGTGTGTGGAAGAATGGAACATGGAGTCTGCAGTGAAAGTGGCCGAGGAGGGGAGAGAACAGAAGGAAACCAGTTTGTTATGGATTAATACCATGTCTTAATCAACTGAGGAGTGGGCATAGGCTTTCTAGCAATAAAACTGGAATCACTAATTCAGTCTACTGTGCTAACCAAAATAATGGTTAAAAAGAGAAAAAAAATTGTAGTAACAAATGAGGTAATGCCAGTGTTAGGATTCAGAATGATGCAACTAAAATACACTTAAGTAGCTTAAGAAATTTGAGTCTGGGCTTGTTGAGGTGCAAAAGGTTTGCCAATGAATTATTTAGTGATGAATGAGCCAAATGAGGGAATCCTCTTCTGGTTTTGCAAGAGTTCCAATTTTCTTAGTAAATATTTTCCACGGATAATAAATGCCATAATAGTTAGCAACAAGAGAAGCGTGCTTGTTTACTATTAAATGTCTTGTATATGGTATAAAGTTATCTGGTATTGTTATCCTTCCTCTTTAAACTGGCTGTTTAATTTGAGCTCAAGAAGGGAAAATATTGCTAATGAATGGAGGTTTTTAACCACGTATTCTTCAACTGTAATAGATCACTAGCAAAAAAAAAAATAGTCTTATTTGACTGGGTAACCTAGATGAATTCTTTCTACTCTTAGTCTGTTTTAGCCTGGGAGTTGTGGTACATGTGCCTATAATCTCTGCTACTGGAGAGGTTGAGGCTAGTGGATTGTTCAAATTCCAGAGATCTGAGATGCAGGAGGGTTAAAAGTGATCAGGTGACCATAATTACATCCAGCACCAACATGGTGAGCCCCTGGGAGCTGGGAATTAGAGGGGACAAGGTAGACCAGACTACATGGGATCCTGCCCATAAACAGTTGCTTCACTTCTAACCTGAGTAAGATAGGGAGCCCCAATCCAGGCCAATACACAATCTTTCATTAGGCAAACACTGAATAAGCACTTGCTATGTTTTAGGTGCTTAGGATGCAAAGACAAGTTTAAAATTTCCCTGCACTCAAGGAGCTTATATATATATAAGGGAATGACCACATGGGTGCAGTAAGCTGTGAAGTTGATAGAAAGCCTCAGAATCAGGAAGACCAGGTTTCAGGCTCCACCTCTGACTTCTTGACTGTGTGACTCTGGGAAACTATGAAAGGGAAGACTGTTCTGGAATGGATTTGCCTCAAGAGAGGAATCTCAGAATCCAACTGTATCAAGTGAGCTCTTCCTGGCTCTTGAAAACTTGGGTGAAAAGGTATGAACATAGCACCCAATTACTCCCATATCCAGAGCAGGTATCCAAAGTAAACAACATTTGTTCCCCACATTAAAAAATTGTAGGTAAAAAAAGCAATCAAGCCAGATTTGTACGAAGATAAGGATTGGCTGTGGGGACAAGGTCACTGGGATAGAAATGTTCATTTGCTGGAGCACTAGGTGAAGTAGACAGCTTGCATTCAGAGGCTGCATTGTGTGAAACATATGTAATTGGGCACTGGCCAGTAGGGGCCCAGTGCTTCAAGCATGCTTAGCATGTTCTGCCTATTGCCAAACCACATCAGGGCTTGGTAAACCTGCTTCAGGGCATATGTAATGGAGGTCCCTGCCTCCACTTCAGGTATTCTGGGACTACTACTTCCTGTCTACTTGCTGTGTGGTAATTGGCAGATAATGTGGAGCTGATTCTGCATATAAAAAGCTTGGCTGGGACCACCTTGTTTCAGGCCTGGCTCCTGATCTGGCTCAGGTGATGGTACAGGCTGTTCTAAGGAGCCAGTTCCTGGACCCCTGGTGTCTCTTGTACTAGTTCACTGAATAACAGGAAAGACTAAAACACAAAACACAAAAACACCAGTGCCAAGCACTGGTGCCCTGAGGCCCTTGCCCCACCAGGAGGCTCACAGCAATTGTCTTCCTCACCTGAGAGTGGCTAAGGAGAGACCAAGGTCAAATTCCTTGTTGGAGCCTTTTGCATGTACATTCAGTTCCAGCTTAGCAGTCAATTAAAACATGTTTTCTTTACCACTCAGTAATCAGACAGGAAAGAATCACATTAAATACCTGTGCAGTACCCTCCATTACACATGCCTAGAAAAAGGCTCCCAAGCCCCAACATATGTTGGTAGCAGGCAGACCACACCATGTATATTTGAAGGGACTGGGCCTCTATTGACCAGTCCTGTTAAAAACACTAGTATCCAAACACTTGTCTGTGAGACAAGCAAAAACTGGGACTGACTCAGACATCAGCAGATTCATGTCTCACCCTGTCAAAAATATAGGATGGCTTCACTGACTCAGTTTCCTGGGCCAGTGAAGGAAAAGTAGCGGCAGGCTGGAGCTGACCTAAACTTAGCACCCTTTGCCAGCTAGCATGCAGCACTGCCCACCCCCACTGCTTCACATGGTGAGCAGGGTAGGGTGACCATGGCCCTAGTTCCCGCCCAGCAAAAACACCCCATAGAGATTAGGAGCCTTAATTTTCATCTCCACCCACCACTATCCCTATGGCTAACAATTTCACACCATCTGTTTCTCTTCCTATCCCTTTATTACTGAATCACTGGCTACATAGGAGCAAACTATCACTCCCCACCTCCCTTTTTCCCATTTTTCAGCTTCTCAACTCTATTCCATTCAGGTCCCATTTAGAATCTACCAACCCCAACCCAGTCCACTGTGTTCTCTGAAATTTCTGTTGCAAGTGAGGAAACTTCATCTTGGATCTCTTTTCTTTCACACTCCTATGGTCTACTAGCCCTCGCTGAGCCTCTCCCCATGATATTACATCTCTGTTCTTCCTTTCTATAACTGATTGTACCTTCTCTTCCTTCTCCCTTTCCCCCACACACTTCCTAGAAGAGGAATTAGATCCTACATGCTTCCCACTGCTACTTCCAGACTCTTCCTTTAGCACTGCCACTTAGCAATCTCTCCTCCTTTAAAATTCTCAGTATTAAACATTTCCACACAATGTAGATTATGGTACCTTCCTTCTAAGACTACCTATTTATTTATTCTGTCTCTCTCTCTCTGTCCCTGTCTGTCTATCTCTCTCTCTCTCTAACGTATACATAGTTGTTTGCATGTTATCTCTTCTATTAGAATATAATCCTTGTGGCAAAGAACTGGGAATTAAGGAGATGCTCATCAATTGGGGAGTGGCTGAACACATTGTGGTATATGAATAGTATGTGGTATAACACATACTATTGTTCCAAAAGAAATTATGAGCAGGTGAATTTCAGAAAAACCTGGAAAGACTTACATGAACTGATGCTGAGTGAAGTGAGCAGAACCAGAAGAACACTGTACACAGTAACAGCAACATTGTGCAATGAGAACTTGTGTGATTGACAGACTTAGCTCTTCTCAGCAACACAGTGATCTAAGACAACTCCAAAGGACTCATGATAGAAAATGCCATCCACATCCAGAGAAAGAACTATGGAGTCTGAATGCAGATTGAAGCAGACTATTTTCTCTGTTTTTTTTTTCTTTCTCATGACTTTTCCCTTTTGTTCTGATTCTTCTTTCATAACACGATTAATGTGGAAACATCTTTAATATGCTTGTAAGTATATAGCCTATGTCAGATTGCGTACCATCTTGGGGAGGGGGCAAGGAAGGAGGGGGGAAATTTAGAACTAAAAATCTTATCAAAGTGAATGTTGAAAACTAAAAATAAATTACTTAATTGAAAATTTTTTTTAAAAGACTTAGGGCAGGGACCATTTTTTGCCATCCTGTAGAGCATCAGTGCTTGGCACAATGCCTGGCATATAGTAAGCACTTAATAAATGTTCATTGATTTGACTTAATGGTTACCATCTGGGCCATTCTCTCGGCTTTCTCAAGGAGTTCAGCACCTGGCTCACAACCTTCTTCTCCCCAATTTCTGCCCTTGTACTAGGAGGCTTCAACTTCCATTCTCTCAGACATTCTCTAACCTTTATTTCTTCTTAGTCTCTTTAAATTCCATGATCTAACTTACTCCTTTACTCTACCTTAGCCATGTATAGGAACGTACCCACACTGGCTACGTTACCCATAAGGTGTTTCACTTGCCTAATTAAAAACTCAGATATTCCTTTATCTGACAATAGCCCATATCCCATCTCTTCCTTTGTCTCAGCTCTAAACTCACCTCAGGGAGCCCTCCTTTCCCCCCACATCTTAGTACTTCTTCTAGGCCATTATCCTCTGGAGGTAAGCCTTTACTTCCCTTCCCTCTGTAATCTCAACCCTCTGTTTCACCATTTCAAGTCCACACAGCCCTCTGCTCTTGTTGAACACCTTGCCCCCTTGTTATTCTATTACTTGTTTCTGGCCAAAGTTCAGCAGCGATTACTCCCAACACTGGTCTTCTCTGGTCCTACTCACATGGATGGGGCTAGAGGAAGTCCCACAAAATAAATATAAACATAATATAAGTTCATGTTATCCAACTTTAGCTGGGCCCACATTATAGCAAGGCAATCTTCTTGTTCCTCCCTAATTGATTTCCTATTATATTTCCCACAAAAACTTTTCCAAACATTCCCTTCTCTCCTAAAGCCTGCCACTTCTCTCTCCCTACCTGCCCTATCTTTCCTCTTGGCTTAGGACCTAGCTTCTTATTTTACAAAAAAAAAAAAAAATTAAATTAAACCATTCAAAGTGAACTCTCTCTTTTTATATCATCCCCCCCTTTCCACCTTTCATCTGTTTCTGCAAGTGAAGTGACCCTTCTCCTTGCCAAAGTCAAACCCTTCATATGTTGATCCTATTCTGTCTTTTCTTCTCCAACAGACTACAAATCCCCCCTTTAATTTTCAACCTCTCCCTCTGCTTTTTCATTTCAAATATACCCAAGGCTCCCCGCTACTTAAAAAATAAACAAACTCTTGTCTGAATCCTACCATCCTCTCAAACTATCCTCTTATATCTCCCCTCCTTTAGTCAGCCAAACCCCTAGAAAAGTTTGCTTTACTTACTGCCTCCACTTACCCTTCATTGACTTCTCAATCCTTTGCAATCTGGCTTCTGATTTCACTCGACTAAGACTGCTTTCTTCAAAGGTATCAACTGCCAAATATGAAGGGGTTTTTCTTTGTCCTTATCTTTGTTGGCCACCTCTCTTCCTGGGCATGCTCTCCTCTTTGGGCTTTCAGGACATTACTCCCCCCTGGTTCTTCTCTTTTCTATCCAAGTGTACCTTCTCAGTCTCCTTTGCTCATTCATCATCCATTTCACTCCCTCTAACTGTGAGTATTCCCCCCAAAGCTCTGTTCTAGGTTCCCTAGTCTCTTCCCTTTCTACCTCTTCAGCTCCCAATGGATTTAATTATCACCTCTGTGCCAATGATTCACAGTTCTATGTATCCAAGCCCCAATTTTTCCTCCAATCTTCAGTCCTGCCTTTCCAGTAGTCTGTTGGTGATGTCAAACTGAGATGTCCTAAAGATACCTCATGCTCAACATGTCCAAATCAGAATTCATCTTCCTCCTCAATCATCCCTCTCAAAAATGTTCCTATGACTGCTGAAGACACCACCATTCTTCCAGGTTCCTTGGTTTGTAGCCTTGTTATTGTCCTGGACTCCTCACTCTCCCTCACTTCATATATCCTATCTGCAAATCTTGTCACTTCTACACCCACAACTTCACAATATCTGTCTACTTGCTAGCACTGTATATACAGAGTTGTCTGAATGTTGTCCCCCGTTAGAATGGGAGCTCCTTGGGAGCAGAGATCATCTCTGTATCCTGAGTGCCTGGCACATCAATGCTTGCTGACCACTGAATACACTACTCAGGCAACTGTCACCTTAGTTCATACCCTCATTATGTCTCACCTAAAATATTGCAAAGGCCTCCTAAAAAGTCTCCCTGACTCAAGACTCTCCCCGCCTCAATGGATTTTCGAAACCACTGCCAAAGTAATTTTCTTTAAAGTGCAGATGTGACTAATGCTTATCTCCTCAATAAACTACAGTGACTCCTTGTTGCTTTGAGGATCAAAAATTCACTTCTGTTAGTTTTAAAAGCCCTTTAGTACTTTCCCCAACCTATTTTTTCCAGCCTAATCACATATTATTCCCCCTCCTACAACCTGTAGTCCAGGCAGATGGGCTTTTTTCATTCCTCATACATAATACTCCATCTTCATTCTCTACCAATTTGCACTGGCCATTCCCCAAACCTAGGACATACTCCCTCTGTACCTCCACCTAAGAGAATCACTCTCTTCTTTCAAGATAAACTTAAGGACCACTTTCTACGTGAAGCCTTCTCTGACTCCAACTCTTCATGACCCCATTTAGGGTTTTCTCATCAAAGAGTGGTTGCCATCTTCTTCTCCAATTCATTTTACAGATAAGAAAGTGAGCCAAACAGGGTTGAGTGACTTGCCCAGGGTCATGCAGGTTAAGTGTCTGAGGTCAGATCTGAACTCATGAAGATGAGTCTTCCTGACTCCAGGTTCTCTATTCACTGTACCACCTAGCTGCCCCTCTTTCCCTTACTATACCACATTTACTACTTTGTATTTATTTGTATTTAATCTCTTTTTATCTGCTGTCTGTGTGTGTGTCTGGGCAGCAGGGTGGGAATATGGGCTTAGAATGTGGACTATTAAGGAGTAGGTAGTGTTTCAGTCCTTATATTTATACCCCCAGTGCCTAGCACAGTGCCTGGCACATAGCAGATGATGCTTGTTGAGTTCATTGATGTCCCTCATTTTACCTTCACTACTCACATATGGGGGCATATGTCCAATGAGTGAAATGGTGGATAGAATACCTCCATCTCTCTCGCTTACACACACACACACACACACACACACACACACACACACACACACATGGAGTACCAATAATCTAGTCCTAAGGTAATAATGGCTTGAACTACAATGGTAGCCATGAGAAAAGGAGATATGGAGAGAAAATCATAGATCTCAAAGTAGAAGAGAAACTAGAGGTCATCTGATCCCAATTCATTTGATGATGGAAACTTCATGGCAAGGAAGCCCCTCACCACATGGGTGATAAGTGTTGGAGGGATGTTTGGAACCCAAATCCCCTGCCTCCAGGCCAATGTTCTTTCCACCATACCATTCCACCAGGAGGACTAAGTGGATATGGGAAAAGTCTCAGGATAACACTGAAGTTTCAAACCTGCATGACTAAAGTCTTAACAACAATGCCTTCTTGTGGTGTGAAAGTGATCCTAAAAGGCTACCCTACCCCCAAGACCTCAGCAGTTCCCAACAAGCTGGAAGGGTTTTGGGCAAGAACCAACAACAGGTACTGGGGCCATCATTCAGGAACCAGCCTAGCTAAATTTGGTGGTGCTCGCTGCCTAATGGGCTGAAGGATGATGGATTTCCCAGACAACGTGCATGAATTTTTCAGGCAACTCTCAAATGTCACCTACTAAGTTGGGACTGTATGTTCTATATGTGGAAAGATTAATCTCCGTGATGAAATCTCAGACCTTTGAAGTGTTGTTGTGCTTCCTTTATACGCTCTCCCTTTGCCTGCTTCTATCACTGATCTAACTTTCCAAAACCTGACCCCACCTTCCTTGTCCAAACTGATTTCCTCCTGCTGCTCCCTAAGTACCCTCTGCTTTAACTGGGCCACTGTTCTTACCGTCCTAGGGACCTCCCACTACCTAATCGTTTCTCTGTCCTAAAATAATGAGCTCCCTATACTTCTCAAGCAATACACATTGTACCCATTCTTCATGGCCTAACTCAAGTACAGTATGATTACTTTATGACTACTTCAGCCCTTACGAATCTCCCTTTCCTGAAGTTCAACAGCATTTGTGGTCCATACCATACAATCTCCAAAGCTGCGTGACATAGTGCAGAGAGAACTAGCCCTGGTTCAAATTTTGTCCACCACTTATTCTCTCCACGTAATACAGGCAAGTCAATGAGCCTCTCTGTGCCTCAGACAACTCTAATATGATCCACTAAGGTAGACCCTTGCTATAGGAGAAGGAATTTCCTACCCTGATAGACGCTTCCTTGACCTATACAACCACATCACTTGGCACCAAATTCTATGACGTTATATTCTTTGATACAGTTTCACATACTTTAGTCTTATCTTCCCAACACCTTGGGGGCGGGCCCCAAACTGAGACAATGGTTGTATGTCCCTGGGCATGCTGCCTCATCTCTCTGAGTCTTGGTTTCTTATCTGTAAAATGGAGTTAATAGCTGTAGCACTTACCTCATGGAGTATTTATGAAGCTCAAATAAGATAACATATGCAAATCATTTTGCAAACCTTGAAGTGCTTTATACACGACAGCTATTATCATCAGTCCCTGGAACATCAGAATACCAGCAAGAGACTATGATTTCCCTCTTCCATCTTTACTCCCAACAGTGTGGAATGTAGTGCTGAACACACAGTAGGTACTCAATTGCTGACTGATTTGTCCATCACAACCTGGCTGCCTTTGCTTTTAAAAACTCAAGTTCCTGTTCAAAGGTTAAGTTTTTCATAGAAACCCCAACAATCAATCAATTTCACAATTGGGATCTCTATTCAAGAACTGTGATTCCACTCCTTGCTGCCCTCATCTTGCCTTACATTTAAACACCAGCTGTGATCTTTCCGAACTGGGACTTCAACTATTCTACATTTATGGTAGCCTATAGTAGCCTGACAAGGGCCTGGGACATTAAAATAAATATCATAAACTTGTGCTTTTTTCTGATATGCTGTGCTGTGGATGGCAGTGACAGCCAGAAAAGTCATTCCACCTGATTTTTCTCTTTATTCTCACCTTTGTTTTAGATCATTTGTTGCTCCCATTTGGAGAGAAATTCTATTCAGAGTCTTATGAATCACAGTCATAGAATGTTACAAGTAGAGAGACCTTCGGAGAAGTTAGCCCAGTCCCTGACTTGACAAATGATGGAGCTGAGACCCACAGTAGAGGAATGATTCACCCATGGCTCCATGGCTGGCAGAGCAGAGACTTCGAATCCTGGCCTCCTGACTCCCAATCTGGTGCTTTTCTTACCATACCCTGTCAGTTACTATTACTGGACCAAGATCTCCCACCCCTTTGTCTTTACCCATTTTCTTTAGTTTTCTATGGGCTTTTTTATAAAAAGAGAAGAAAAAAAGATCTTTGACCAAATAATAACTGTTTCCTCATAGGCAAAATGGGAATGGGGATAATCCTAGGGCTTACCTCACTGGTTCAAAGGAGACATATGTGTGTGTATGTATGTATACGTATATATGTATACACTTGCAAAACAAAGTGCTATATAAATGTTGGCTGATACTAATAATAATATAGATTATATTCATCTTAGTCTTATCAAAGTCTAAGTATAGTTTTAAAGCTTAGTAGCTTTTATAGTGTAAAACTATATATGTGTATATACATACATATGTATATACATACATATATTATTATATCAGAATTATACCTCATGAGATATATTATTACATCAGAATTATATGAGGTATAATTCTGATGTAATAACATATAATCACACACATATGCATACATGCATACATGCACACTTGTGTGTATACCTATGTACATGTATACACACCTGTGTGTGGATGTTTGAATGAATAGATAGATAGATGACACAATGGATAGACCCCAGACCTGGGGTCAAGAAGACCTGAGTTCAAATCTGGTCTCAGATTTGTGACCATGGGCAAGTCACTTTGCTGTTTGCCTCAGTTTCCTCATCTGTAACCTTCCTACCTTCCAGAGTTATTGTGAGGATTAGGTAATAATTGTAAAGCCCTCAGCATAGCACATATTACATAGTAGACAGTACATGAATGTTAGCAATGATGATGGTGATTAGATGTCAGTGTCTTTCATAGACTGACAGATAACAAACCTCCGTACTGCAAATAAATACAGACCTCAAGATATCCCAGAGAATTCATCCAGTAAACTGCACTGTAATTGGATTATTATCACAGACAGAACAATTGTCTCACAGTCTTCCAGATATAACAATGATCTATAAAGCCTTAAGAGCAACACTTTAAATAAATGTCACCATCTCATTCAAATATTCATTCTCTCCAAGTTACATGGAATGAAAAGCTTTCAAATTATAGAGATGTAATATAGGAGATCAAAGTTATATGGGAACAGGATGAAATGCAGGTCAACCCTGTTCTGTCTTCTATTGGAGGTAGAGCCAGGATGCCTTCAGTGAGTCTATAGAGGATGAGCTTCCATTCTATGACTTTTATTCGGGTAGGACTGTGTAAAAAGATAGAATCCTCTCCTAGACAGCCTAGCTAGGGTAATGGATAAAGGACCAAACAGAGTCAGAAGATCTGCATTCAAAGCCAGATTCTGATACCTGCTAGCTGTGTGACCCCAGTTAGGCAATCCACCTAACCTTTCTAACCCTCGGTTTCTTCACCTGTACAATGGGGATAAAAATACCTGTAGTACCCATCTGGTGGTAACGGGGCTCAGATGGCATAATTCATATAAAATGTTTTGTAAAGATTAAATTGCTATATAAATATTCCTTATTATTTTTATATTCCCTTGGAAATGATCTCTTCCTATAATCTGCCTCCATATCCACTCCTTGTTGATGATGTAATAAACCTTATAATATGCATAGACTGTGTGATATAATATAGAAGGAGTCAGAATTCTATTTTCAGCCCTGTAAGATGTACTGCCAAGTCCCTCAGACCACTTATCTGACACATGAAGTATCCTATGAGGACAGATTTAAACCTGCAAAGGAACTGGGTCAGATTATCTCTAAGGATCCTCCTAGTTCACACATTTAATAGAAACAGTCTCTGAGGAGCTGACAGAGGTTCCCAAGAAAGCTGCCAACTGGGACTGAGTATTTTTAAGAGATGGATTTTTTCTCCTTAATTAGCAACCAATAACTACAATGAGATCTTAAGGAGGCTAGGTGGTACAATGAATAGAGTACTAGACTTGGAGTCAGGAAGACTCATCTTCCTGAGTTCAAATCTGGCCTGAGACACTTGATAGTTGTGTGACTCTGGGAAAGTCACTTGCAAACTCTGTTTCCCTCAGTTTTTTCATCTGTAAATAAGCTGGAGGAGGAAATGGCAAACCACCCCAGTATCTTTGCCAAGAAAACCCCAAATGGGGTCATGAAGATTCAGACATGACTGAAATGACTCAACAACAAAAATGGGGGAAGATAATAGCACCTGCCTCTTGGGGTTCTTGTGAGGATCAAATGAGACAATATCTATAAAGTGCCTGGCACATAACTGGTGATATATTAACGCTTCTTCCCTTCCCTTCCCTATCCCCCTTATGGTTGTTGCATCTTTAGGTTAATTATGAGATGGAAAAGACATGATCTAATGTTGAATCCTACTGGAAAAAGCTTGTTTTTCTTTGCTTTCTTCTTTTTAAGGCCCTTATTAAGCATATGTTAGTTAAGTGTATAGACGTCAAAGATTTTATAGAGATGGGAGAGTAGGCATACAGGTAGGTGATTTCTGATGTTCTCTTGGTCACCTGTTTATATATAAACATAGTCTGACTTCTTTTCTTTGGCCTTGGTATCCACCTCTTTTAGACATCCTGAATATTGGTCCCCGAATGCCCTCCCAATAGTAATGCCTCTAACACAGACCTCCATCAAATCGAGAAGCTTTTCTCGCCTTTGCTCTCTCTAGTGCCCCCAGTATCATTTTTACCTCTTTTACCTTGGGGACTGTGATGTTAAGGTCCAAAAGGGGCGGTTATCAAAAAAATCTGTAAGACCCGTTTGCTAAAATGGCTTTAGCAAATACTTTTCATTCTCTCCTGTGTGCACTCCCCTTTCCATTTTCCCCTTTGAACGCACCTGGGATGACTTTGTTAAGTTAGCCAATTTTCCATGCTTTCTTTAAGATGGTGTTACTTTCTTCTGCTTCTCTCTATTTTATAAAGTGATACTACTTATAATCATCCATCATCCTACGTGATCTTACAAATGAATTTATGTTCTAAGTCAGTGTTGACTTTGGCTGCCATCGAAATTTCTTCCTCTTGGGCAAGTAAGTCACATGTTTGTTGACTAACATACTTTCTGGACTCCTTTGGCCTCCTTGCTGTGGCAATCATTTTACAATGCTTAAACTTCTGGATAAAATTATTACAGTAAGTATTAGTTTCAATTCCGTTGTCCATTTCCCATTTTTTATTTTCAACTTATTTAAGTAATTCAGAGTTGAATCATTTTAATTTCACTTTATATCTTTTTATTATAATTTTTTCTTCTTCTTCTTATTTTTTTTTACAAATTCCAATGATCTAAAAAGTCAAACAGATATCTAACTCAGGGACTGGGTGACTTCTCCATAAATAACAAGTCTTTTTCTGTCAAAATAGAATTTATTTCATTCCTTGTAGTGCTATTTGGTGTTTACCATGTCTAGCATCCTACCAGTTATTTTTAAAAAGAAAGCATTCAAGATATACAGGCATGAGGCTTCTGTAAAAACTACAAGTTTTGGCTTCTTTCGTTTCTTCTTTCTACATATTTCTCCCTGTCCTTACCTTTTCCCACCTTTGCAATGAAGTCACCAAGTATACTGATTTCATTTGGAAAGTCTTATCAAATTCTTTGTAGAATTTCTCTTCCATTTTGTCACCAGCATCCATCAATGGTAGATAAGCTGCAATTATGTTCATGGTGATCTTTCTGAAAATATTTATCATTAGTACTGCAATACATGATGACTGAATGTCCCATAAAATAATGCCTCCTGTAACTCTTTAGTATGTAGTAAAGCCCAGTCCACCAATTCCTTTACACGGCATAGCTGTAGATCTTTAGCTTCGACTTTATCTTTTTTTCTTCTGGTTTCATTTATAGCCAGAATATAAAGATTGGTATGATTCAGCTCCTCCAGCAATATGTTACCTCAGTCTTTGCACAAGGATCCCCTAGCTGGGGTCCTGAAGTTTGTGGATGGTCTAAATTTTAGTGTGCTTCCTGGAACCCCCT
This sequence comes from Pseudochirops corinnae, assembly GCA_028646515.1. Taxonomy (NCBI): domain Eukaryota; kingdom Metazoa; phylum Chordata; class Mammalia; order Diprotodontia; family Pseudocheiridae; genus Pseudochirops; species Pseudochirops corinnae. Next base: position 504,288,217 of record CM053585.1, read on the forward strand.
GCTTTGTTTCCTGCTCCTCTGCCACGGTGATTGTGGAAAAGCAGGAGGGAGTCACACAGGATTTTTATTTATTCCTCATTTATTTAGTCCTTGTTTCAGGCAAACTGTCTGAGATTCTGCCACCTCCCACCTGGTTTCTTCTTCTTCTGCCTCTTTTTCTTCATCTTCCAATATAATTTTAGTTAGTATGGTCATCCATTCATTCATCTTCTCATGTATATGTGCATATATACATACATGTAATATGTGTAGATATGTGAGTGTGTATATATACATTTATTACATACATATATACAAGCACACACATGCGCACACATACATGAATGTAGAAGCTACTTGCCCAGCGTCAAATAGCTAATAAGTTTCTGAGGCCACATTTGAACTCAGCTCCTCCAGACTCCAGGGCCAGTTCTCCATCCACTGTATCACCTCACTGCCCCCATATATATTTTTGGTTTTTCTGATTTCCTTCTGCACTATCTCATGTAGGTCTCTCCATGTTTCCTGATATGTTTCATGTTTATCATTTTTAATAGCACTATAATATTCTATTATATTAATGTGCCATAATTTACAGGTTCTCCAATTGCTGACAAAGAGGTTGTCTCTGTCTTATTCAAAAGAGCACACTGAATATAATTTAGTTCTTTCTGGTGACCTGAGATCATTTCTGAACACCAATTACAGTGCTATACGTAAGGGCTCATGACCTCTTGAGGCATGTAGGTTTTTTCAACCCTACAAAAATAACCAGCCCCCAAACTAAAGTGATTTTTGATTTTGTGTCAAAGTGCTTTTGATTATTTTCTCTCTTCTTTTGTCAGCGATAACTGTGTGCTTTTGAAAAACTTACTGAATCTCGGTCTCCTCATCTGTAAAGTGGGAATAATAAAGCTTGCACAGTCAACCTTACAGTATTTATTCTGAAGATCAAATGTGATGTTTTAAAAATGTCATTTAAAGCCAAAAGTGCTCTACAAATATGATGTTATGATTTAACCACCAGGTGGCATTGATAGCTGCTGAGGGTCCCACACCAGCTTATGTTCAAAGGAGTCAACATATGCAGAGTTTTGCAAACTTTAAAGTGCTTTATAAAGCTAGTTCTCATTATTATTTGCACAAACCTTTCAGGGTTGAGGTGCTTAGTAAGTACCTGGATCCCTGGGGTTACCAAAGTGTCAGGCCCTCTCTGCATTAGCTCTCCCACTCACTACAGGAAGTGGCCATCTCATCTAGGGCTGTGTGGGTTCATGAATCTCACCAAGTCAGAACTTAACTCTGGGTTTCCACCCACTGACTTTGGAACATATTGCATTTCAGTGCCAATCACATGATTTTGGCATAATAGTGCTGGTTCCCCATGGGACTTCCCCAAGGCACATGTTGGAATCTTATATATACTCTTAATGTGGCATCAATAAGTAAAAAAAAAGTACTTGATAACAAGGAGACAATGAATTATAAAAAACAAAAAAACTCAATTGAACTATTTCTATTGAGGGCCATCATTCTTCCTAGACCCTGGAAGATCTCCTATTTAAAGGACTGAGCTAGACCTGGGAGTTCTTGGCTACGTACAAATTTAAATCCTCCCTTGAACAAGCACGGGGATGAAACAATACAGTTCCCACAGGACATATGACTCACACTTCCCACAGAATTGGTCATTAGGTGCAACCCAGGAGTCAAGGTCTTGGCTCGCTCATGGCACAGGAGAATGGAATGTGGGAGCCAACATGAACTGGAACTCAGGAGGGTTGTTGGTTTGTCTGGTCGGTGACAGGAACATGCTGACCTCATCTGGTAGTAGCTAACAGAGATCTGGGTGAGCAGAGTCTGTAGCCAACCTGGGCAAGTGTTGGAGCTGCCACTGCCCATGCTTCCCTTATCACTTCCCTCCTCCATTCCTGCAGCCATCGTCCCAAGACTGAGCTCAGGGAGAGGAGAAGTCAGAGGGGCACAAGTATCACTACTTTTACAAAGCCATCTGCACAAATGCCTTGAGACCTTTCCCTTCCAACTTGCTGCTTCACATCTTCTGCGGACAAAGAGCCTAGAGAGTCAAATTCATTAAAATATTGTAGAGTGCAGGTGCCAAGTGCTCCTAAACCGAGGACTAAGAGTCTCTCCTTAGTGAGAGTGAAGAACACGGGCTTTAAAGCATAGACTTTTCTGGTTGCTCAGTCTTTTTTTCTTTCTAAAGTGATCCACATAGTTAGGGTTGCCTGACATCAGAATTCCAGGTTTTTCAGGTCGTATTCTGTATAGATCCTCAGCTGCCATCCCAGCAATAGACATTACTTACTATACGAGATGTTAATAAATGCCTTCAACTTTAGAGATGTTTCCTGGGTTGGTGCCTAAGCTAACATTGAGGAGGGAGGGTAATAATAAATTCTTTAATTAAGTTCTGTTGGTTGCCTGGGATAAATAAGTGGGCAATGATCACTTTACTCACTACTTGAAATGCAATTTGCTACAGCTGATGAAAAAGCATAATACTATCCCAGTTCATTTGTCAGTTTTCTGCTATTTGTAACAACATCCCATACACACACCCTTTTCCCTGTTTGAAAACGGTTTTAAGGAAATGGCAAGGTAGGCTTTGGCTTCAAAAGTCAAAGATCACATGGTCTTGGCATAATGGTACTGGTTCCCCATGGAACTTGCTGTATCCCAAGGTACATGCTGGAATCCTATACATAGCGGATTTACCCTTAGTGTGGCATCAGTGAGTAAATAAATAGTCCATGATAACAAGGAGAAAATGAATTATAATAAACAAAAAAAAAAACTCTACTGAATTATCCTAAGCCCATCATTCTTCAAGGCATTGGGAGATCTCCTATTTAAAGGACTAGGCTGGACCTGAGTTCTGGGCAAAGTACAAATTTAAGTCCTCCCCTAAACAAGCAAGAGGGTGAAACAATCCAGTTTCCACAGGAAACAGGAAAAGATGGATATGAGATGGTACAGAATGAAATCAGAAGCACCAGAAAAATACATGAACAGATAAATAAATGAATGATCCTATTGACTAAAACTATATTAGAAGATCAGGGGGAAAAAGCCTTAGTGCTATTAAAGTTTTAAACAGAACTAAGATTTTCAGAATACCCTGTAAAGTAATCAGCAGTGCTTGAGTCCTACATCAAGCCTGATTCATTCCTCTTTAAGGAGCAACGACCAGAATCCCTTAGGGGCTCTCTGTTTGTTCTGTCTGCCTCTTCCCAGGTGGCCAACCATCACCACCATGCTTTTTAGGAAGGTGAAGGCGTTCTCTTCGCTGCAGCACGAACAATGATCTCATTCTGGATACTTTTCATAAAGGATTTAGTGACATTTATGTAATACAGGAATTTATACCTCCTTGGTTTCTGAGCCTACTATTTCCATCCAAACCCCTTATTTTGAGAAAATTGGCATATGGATGGAGCATGACATAACACAGATTCACGTAACTCAGCCAACCCCACACAACCAAAGATTATAGCTGGAGATGAAAGAAAAACAAACACTTTTCATGTAATGACTATCCTGAAGGAATTTAAATGGTAAACCTAGCCTGAATTCTCAGGGCTTTTATTAGGACATAGGACTGATCATAACCAAATTAAATATTTAAATGATGGGTTTTTAGAGTCAGCACTTAAATTTTAATCAAATCCTCATGCTATTTAATTTCTTTCTATTAATAATCAGCATACGATATTCCCATGCAACTTTGCATAATGCATTATGAAGAGCTTCTTCAGAGAAATAGATCCCAATTTTAAAAAACTAATTCCTATTGGTTTGAAATATAAAATAATGGTCGTTTATGGTCCTAAGATTTTTATCATTTAAAGAATTATAGACTTAATAGCGTTGTTCCTTAACGGAGTCAGGCACTGACTTTAATGTGGGCTTAGATACACTTGGATTTAATAACCCTTGCTGTTTCAGTCACAACCATATCCTTTTAAAAAACTTTCTCCAATCTGTTTTATGTTATACTGCTTCCAGGGCAGCTAGGTGGCGCCATAGTGCATAGAGTGTTGGGCATGGAGTCAGCAAGACTCATCTTCTTGAGTTCAAATCCAGCCTCAGACACTTACTAGCTGTATGACCCTGGGCAAGTCACTTCACGCTATTTGCCTCAGTTTTCTCATCTGTAAAATGAGTTGGAGAAGGAAATGGTAAATCACTTTAGTATCTCTGCCAAGAAAACCCCAAAACTACAAAGAGTTGGACACTATTAAAACAACTGAACATTTGTTCTAGCAGATGGGAAGCCAATTTACTTGGTTGTGACAGTCCAGTGGTATACAAACATGGAACTGGTCTGATAGGAATAATTTTAGAGATCTTAGCATCCTAAAACTGGACAGGACCTTCAAGGTCATCCGTCAACCAAGTCTTAATATATACTATGTGCCAAGCATTGTGTTCAACTCCTCATTTTATAGATGAAGAAACCAAGTCCACCAAGATTGAGTGACTTCTCTCAGCTCTCGCAGGTATAAACAGCATCTATATACTAACTCAGTTCCTGATGTTTAGAGCTCAGCTCCCTGGCACCTTGCTGCCTCTATCTGAGAAGTGTAGAAAAATGCAGGGCTAGACAGGGTCTATTTCTAAATATTTGTATGCTGAAATTAGGCTTGATTGTATCCCAGTCCAGAGAAGTCGCTGCTGATGTCTGAAAGGCTTTGAAGTGGTATAGTGTAATTTAAAAGTACCGTGTGGAGTTTATATTTGTGCTTGTGTAACTATGCTGTCAAAATCAATCAACAGAGCGCCATGAATTACTGACCAATGACTCATGGAATGGACTGGGAAAGTTGCCTCTCAGGTTTCATACCATTAATTTATAATTGCAGTAACAAAACGGGTACTAGTGGTGCAGTACACAGAGTGCCAGGCCTTGAGTCAGAAAGACCCATCTTCCTGAGTTCAAATCTGGCTTCAGACACTTACTAGCTGAGTGACCCTGGGTGAGTCACTTAATCCAGTTTACCTCTGTTTCCTCATCTGTAAAATGAGCTGCAGAAGGAAATGGCAAACCCCTCCAGTGCCTTTGCCAAGAAAACCCCACATGGGGTCATGAAGAGTAGGACCCATGACTGAAACAGCAAAATAGCTAATAATATATCACAGTTTAGTTCCAGCTCATCACAAGGCTGACATTTTACAACTTTAACCTGGTATTTTATAACTTATTTCGAAAAAACAATTTTAGTCTACTTTTTGTAGTCAAAAAGTACTTAAGATAACAATAAAAAAAAGATTTAACAATTTTAGTTCAACAAATACTTATGAAATTCTACTATGTGCAAAGGCCCTGGGGAGTTTCTTTTTAAAGAGTGCCAAAATTGAAAGTCCATTTATTCAAGAAGATTGAGTTCCATCTTAGCTTCAAGGTGATTTGGATATTTCTTATTTTCTCCCAGAGAGTAAGCTCTGTACATAAATATTTGAAGGAGGGTTTTATAAGACCTTTAGGGGCATATAAGTCTATGAAAATTAAGAATTTTCCTAAGGAAAACCATCTTTCATCTTTACTGATAACAGTTAATTGAAGTTTCCATTTAAGTTCTGGTTTTCATCTTTACTCTAAATTCAGAGGGTTAGTAGGAGTTATAGTAACACTTTTATTCATGCATTGGCATTTTTCTAGGAACTTAGAATTTACTTATTTACATAATTAGCATCATTAACACTGGGAAGTGACCTCAGAAATCATCTAATCCAACCTTCTGATTTTACAAATGAAGAAAAAGAGACCTAGGGAGATAAAGTCCAAGATCACCCAAAGAGAAATTAGTAGAGTTGGGATTCCATCCCAGGTCCTTGGACTCCAAAGCCAATGCGTTTATTAATCATTGAGGGGAGAAGCAAAAAACAACAAAAAAAATCTCTTATTTTCCCCCATAATATGAACAAGATGTGGACGCTTAGAAATTGAGTATACTTTGTATGCAATGTTAGTTTTATAAGACTAACTAAATCAGAAAAAATATATTTGCTACAAGAAAAGTTTGGAGGAAAGGAGAGAGAAGGAAAAGGGAAGAGGATGTATGGGGAAATAACTGTGATATAAAAAATAAATGGCCTCAATAACTATTAAAAATCCTATTAACATAAAAAGGCATTAGGGCAGTTAGGTGGTGCAGTGAATAGAGCACCACAGCTGGAGTCAGGAGGACCTGAGTTCAAATGTGACCTCAGACACTTAACACAAAAAAACTAGCCGTGTGACCTTGGGCAAGTCACTTAACCCCGATTGCCCTGTGTTCCCTCTAAAAAGCAAAAAATAAAAATTAAAAATTAAAAAAAGGCATCTAACAATTGCCACTTAGTGAGTGATAAATAACAAATATGTAATTCTTGCTCTTAAATAAAGTTATTTGTAGACATTGTAGCTTAAATACAATACAGTATTTCACACTGCAAAGGCACTAGGGCTTGAACATTACTCCCATTTCTTGTGACCTCAGTTGCACAGGTGTTAAGTCTGATCAAGCATTGCATAGAAAACATTCCAGGAACACCTACTAATTTGGAAATTCTTCAGACAGTGTGTGGTTTGTGGCTTTCTGGTTTAACACTGTCAGGTTAGAGCCCAAACCCTAATAAGGGATGATAAACACCACAGAATGGGTACAACAGATTTCTTCATCTGCTCCTTAAGGGTTACGTTAAGCTTGAGAAATGCTAGGAATGTACCTGAGTAGGTGACTGTGGGAAGAGGGTAGGTTGAGACTCAATTGGCCGGGCAGGGCTGGGGCTGGGATGTGCTTTAAGTATTCGGAGGCTGAGCTCTGTTTTGTTCCTGGAAATGAGAATATTTTTAAGAGGGGAGGTTGAATTTGGAATGGAGGTTGAGTTTAGGAAAAGGGCATTTTGATCAGCAGGGCATGATTGTATGTCAGAAAGTCTCAGGAGAGTAGAATTTATGAAGCATCTTGGGGTAATAAAACACTCATAGATTTTGGAGTTCTGAGAACCAGGGTTCAAATTCTACCTCTTGGACCACTCCATTATTTTCTGGGGCTCAGTTTCCCCATCTGTAAAAATAAGTGTATGAAAGTAGATAATCACCAAGGTACCTTTTAGCTGGTGAGATGAAGGCAGAAGGTTTATTAGGGCAGGGGTGGGGAACCTGCAACCTAAAGGCCACATGTGGCCTTCTAGGTCCTTGGGTTCTGCCTTTTGACTGAGTCCAAATTTTACAGAGCAAATCCTTTTATTTTTAAATTTTTTTTGTTTTGAACAAATCTTTTTATTAAGGGGATTTGTTCTATGCAGTTTGGATTCAGTCAAAGAGCTGCACTTGAGGACAGGTTCGCACCCCTGCATTTGGGTATACCTTGTAGGAAATGGGGGAGGGAGGTGTAGTGTCATGGGTGTGCCAGGCTAAGACCATACTTAAATTTTCAGTATGAGCATTTACGCCACAGAAATCTGCAAGCAATCACCAGAGATCAGAGTTTAAAGCAGCATTTTGTTGATTGTGTAGGTGACACAGTGGATAGAGCATGGGCCAGGCTTCAGGACGACGCCAGTTCAAATCTAACCTCAGAAACTTACTAGCTGTGCCACCTTGGGCAAGTCACTTAACCTCTGCCTCAGCTTCCTCGACCCTAAAATAGCGATAATAATAGCACCTACTTCCCAGGCTTGCGGTGAGGATCCAATGAGATAATCATTGCAAGGTAGGTGGCTGGTCCTATTTTATTATTGTTATCGAGTGTTAATAATGCGGATTGAACTTAAAAGTGTGTGCTGACCCTCTCTTACACCAGCCCGCCCCTGTACTGCTATAAACACTGTTTGAGAAACATGCTGATTCCACCTCCGGGGAGAGCGGGGAAGGAAGCATACTCTGGAACTTCATTTGTCTGGCCTCTTTTTAATTTTTTGCAACATGACTAACGGGGAAATACGCCTGCATGACTTCACCGGATGCCAAGTCACTTGCCTTCTCTGGGGTGGGAGAGGGGCGGGAGAGGGAGAATCCGGAACTCACCGTTTTAAAATGTGAATGTTTAAGATCAATAATAATTTTTTTTTTTAAATTGAGCTCGGCGGGAGAGCATTAGAAGACGCTGGAATGACATCATCACCCGGTGACTGTAGACTGACAACGATTATTACGATAATAAAATTAGGAATTATAATACCCGTCATTCACAACGTGTTTCCAGGTTGGCCAAGCGCTTTGCTTCCGTTGGTGCAGTCACGCCCCACAACACTCCTGGGGGCGGGGGTGCCCAACCCCTAACTATTAATAGCTCCGGTAGATGGAGCGCTCTCGGGTGTGCAGAGGCCGTCACTGACCTCGTCGGAGCTTCAGAACAGCCCTGGGAGAGAGTCGGTATTTCTTTTGCCCATTCCACAGATGTGGACACCGAGGCCCGGAGAGGGTCACTGTCCTGCAAGAACCACAACTGTTACGTGGCAGTGATGGAATTCGAACTCGCGCGCCAGGGTGAGCGACCTAGGGCCGCTCTGGGGCTCGAACCTCCCACGCAAATAAACCGAGAGGATAGAAGAGGGCGAAAAGGAGGAAGAGAATGCACGCGCCCCGCCCCCGGGGTAATGTTGACGAAAACGACGTGGGTTTGCTCCTCCTCCCTCCCGCCCTCCTTTCTCCTCCAATCAGAACACAGTCTCGCTTCCGGGTCCTGGAGCGGTCGCTATGACAACGGACGCCAGGCTCAGAGTCCCTGTTACACTCCTCCTGCTCGCTGCTCGCCAGTGATGCGAAAGTCTGAGTCCGAGAATGGTGGGCCGCATGGGGCGCAGATGGATGAGCCCAAGAGCCTTGAGCTCCTAAAGGTGGAGTCATGGGGTTCCCCGCCCTCCGAGGATCGATGTAGGAAGTTCTGCGCCTTTCCCTCAGAGGATGAGTGGGAATACTGCGTTCTCGATTCTCGGTAACTAGAGGCTCCCGAGCGCCCCGCAGCAGAAGCCTTTCCTGTAAACTTAACTTCGGGCTTTGGGAAGCGTTCCCAGTCCCAGCCTTGACCTTCTCCCGAAATGCGTCTCAGAAACACCTAGACCTCGCAGCTTCCAGCCCTCTGGCCTCTTTGCACCCAGTGCTTTCGTGCCCCTCAGGTCCAGGACCGTGCTTCCACACTCTCCTCCATCCCTGGCCCTCCCAGATTTCATCGGCTTCGTACACTCACACCTGCAAGGGACCGTCCAGAGGTCACCGGGTTCAACTCCCTTCTTTTACAGATGAGGAAACTAAGACCAGAGTGAGTGTCACACAGTGTCAGAGTCCAGACTTGAACCGAGGGTCCCTGATTCCAAAGACGATCTTGATTTCTGCCATCTCGTATTCTATAACCTTTAATATCCTCGACTCCCCCAAACTCATGACCAAGAACAGTAGAACTAGCTGAGTGCTTGTTGCCCAGGTGCTCTAGGCACCTTGTTTCTGTTGTGAAACCTTTCGGCTGTCTGGTATAGACCTCTTCTCTGAATAATGTTTTTAAATGAATAAAATAAAATACATAAGATTATAAAGGAAGCCAATTATGTTGAAATACAATTATCAAAATATTTAAAAAGACAAGTTCACTGGCAGTCAGATTAACAACCCCTGCTCTAGAGAAAAGCTGTTAGTCCTTATCTGCTTACTAAGGACCTTTTCTGAAGCTAGAGTCTCCTGATTGTTCAGGGGCGGAAGAAGAAACTTTGAAAAATATTATTTTATTGATAAAAATCTTTTGTTTATACACCATCTTCATTTCTAACTTCTTCCCTTCTTTCTACCCTACCCCAAACCCTTCAGGTATACAAAAAAGTAATATAAGGTACTAGAAGATAGAGTGGTGTAGTGGGGGAAACAATGAGAAATATAAAAACCATTACCCCTGGAGTCAGGATCAGAAATATAGAGCTAGACAAGACCTCAACGGTTATCATTTTACAGATGATGAAACCAAGTCCCAAAAAGATTGTGATTTGCCCAAGGGGTCCCTGACAAAAAGTAGCAGAGTATTTGGACACAGGTCCTTCCACTTTAAATCTATTATTCTTACAACTAGACCAGGTGGCCTCCTTATCTGGGTTCCAAATTCCAGCTCTGCTATTTATGCCAATCTAAGCTTAAGAAAGTGGTTTAACCTCTATGGGACTCAATTTCCTATCTATTCAAAAGGAAAGGATGGTACCCGGTTGATGTCAATAGTCTTTTGTTATCCTAACAGTCAAAAAGCACAAGGGTGCCTGAAATGGCACTGAACCAATGATCTCTCAATTTCTTATGAGACACAAGGACAGTTTAAAATATCCTAAAGAGAGATTCACTGTAAACAAATGCCCTCTTTTGTTCAACATATGCTTTTTCACACTTAGAAAAACACTCCTACTGTAGGAAGATAAAACTTGGGTCTTAACCAGTTGTAATCCTTGAAATTCTAGTAGCCATTTTTAAAACAGCATGTGGACATTGGCCAAAATACAAGTTTGGTAAAAAAAAAAAAAAAAATTTCATAATGTTAAACGCATTAGAAAAATTTTACGAGTATTCCTCATTAAAAAACAAACAAAAAACGACCACCAAGACCACAGCTCCCTATAGTCACTAAACCTAAATTTCTATGCCAAATCCTATTTATTGACTATATCCTTATTGGTGGAGTGAATTGTGTATGTCACAACTTTTAAAAAATAATGACCTTTTTTAAAGGCAGGACAAATACTCAGGAACTTTCCTATCTCTTGCCCATCTTTCCATCCACCCCACTCCCATTTGACCCCTTAAGAAATGATAGATCCAATGGAAGAGCTATGATTAAGGTACTGATTGTTTTTTGATTCCAGGATGTGTTTATTGTCTCTTCCTATGAATCCAAAAGTCCTTGAATTGTGCGAGTGCCTCCAGGAGTGTGGATTTGAACAGAAAGCAATAGCTCAGTGTTGAATAACAGATCCAGACTGAAATCACTGTAGGCAATGAGGGCTCAGGAAAGGCACCATGGCAGTTTAGGCAGCAGAGTCTTGGGACTAGAGCTTCTCCAGAGAGAAGGTGGTATAGATGAAAGTTCTGATCAAGAGGGCTGAAAATCCATCTTTATTAATAAGTCAGGAAGACATGAGTTCAAATATCGTTTCAGATACTAGCTGTGTGACCCTGGGCAATTCACTTAACCATGTTTGCCTCAGTTTTCTTATCTATAAAATGAACTGGAGAAAGAAATGGCAAACCACTCCAAAACTTTGCCAAGAAAGCCCCAAAGTCACAAAGAATTGGACACAACTGAACAACAACAATAGACATTTTAACTGCCTGGTGAGTTTGCTACTAACAAATGGGGGCAAGGGATGGGGTAAAAGGGGGAAATGGAAAAAGACACTATATTTTTCCCTTCTTGACAAAAACAACTCCATTTTAGAATAAGCCTCTGTTTCAGTATAAAAGTACAGACACATTGAATCCTATATTTTGTCTTTCTCTATCCCAGTTTTTGTGCAAGAACAACCAAAACAATAGATTGTCCGCATCTTATCACCCTGTTCCCTTAAATATAACAGACTTGAATCCTCTACAATCATCCCACCACCAAGGACAAAGTAGCAGATTAAGAAATCTCTGGCCTTTTCCCTAAACACAACAAACTACCCCAAGCCTAATGACTGACAAATTGTGAACCCAGCATGTCTCTCTTTTCTGTATACTAGAGTATCTGTGGGAAATGGTTAATATTCAGAAGCCCATAGAGACAACCTTCTCCATGTGCCAATGGATTATGTTGTGCCACCTAGCCACCCCTAAAGGCATCTTCTTTTATAAGTCCTTTGTAGTTGATTTGAGTGTTTATAATACATCATTCTTTTGGTACCGTTCGTTTTACTCTTCATTATTTCTTGAAAGTCTTTTCTATGTTTTTCTAAAATCAACTAGCTCATCATTTCTTATAGCACAGTAGTATTCCGTCAAAATCATGTACCACAACTTGTTCAGCCATTCCTCAGTTGATAGGCATCTCCTCAATTTCCAGTTGAGCTACCACCACAAAGAGCTGCTATAAATATTTTGGAATATAAAGGTTCTTTTACTTTTGTCCTAATCACCTTGGGAAGCAGACATAGTAGTGGTATTTCTGGGTCAAAGGGTATATACAGATTTATAATTCTTTGGGCATACTAGATTGATCTCCAGAATGGTTGGATCAGTTCGCAGTTCCAGCAATAGTATATTAGTGTCCCAATTTTTCCACATCTCCTCCAACATGTCATTTTCCCCTTTTATCATTTTAGCCAATCTGATAGATGTGCGATGATATCTCAAAGTTGTTTTAATCTGCATTCCTCTAATCAATAATTTAGAGCATTTTTCATATGACTATATATCTTTTTGATTTCTTCATCAAAAAACTGCCTATTCATATCCTTTGAACATTTATCAACTGGGAAATGATTCATATTCTTGTAAATTTGACAGTTATTTATATATTTGAGACATGAGCCTTTTATCTGAGAAAATATCTATAAAATTTCCCCCCAAATTTTCTGCTTTTCTTCTAATCTTGGTTACATTGGTTTTATTTGTAAAAAAAAAAAAAACAAACAAACATACAAAACCCCCCAACTTTTAAATTTAATATGATGATTATCCATTTTACATCTCACAATGCTCTCTCTCTCATTTATTCCTAAATTCTCCTATACATAAGTTGGATAGGCATGTGCTTCATGTTCTTCTAATTTTCTTGTGATATCTCCCTTTATATCTAGATTATGTCCATTTTGACCTTATCTTGGTAAATGGTGTAACATATTGTTCTATGCCCAGTTTGCCCAGTTTCTGCCAGACTACTTTCCAGTTTTCCCAACAATTTTTCCCAAATTGTGAATTCTTATCCCAAAAGTTTAAATCTTTACATTTGTCAAACACAAGGTTACTATAATCATTTTGTACTGTGTTTTGTATGTCTACTGTGTCCCATTGAACTACCTTTCTATTTCTTAGTACCAGATAGTCTTGATAATTACTACCTTAGAATATAGTATAAGATCTGGTACTAATAAACCTTCTTCCTTTACATTTTTGAAAATTAATTCCTTGATATTCTTGACCTTTTGTTCTTCTAAGTGAATTTAATTATTATTTTTTTCTAGCTCAAGTAATTTTTTGGTAATTTAATTGGGGTGATACTGAATTAGTAGATTAATTTAGGTAAAATGGTCATTTTTATTACATTGGTTCTGCCCAACAATGAACAATTACTATTTTTCCAATTATTTAAATCTGACTTTATTTGTATAAAAAGTGTTTTAAAATTGTTTTCATATGGTTCCTGTGTTTTTCTCAGCAGGTTCACTCCTAGGTATTTTATATTGTCTAGAGTTATTTTAAATGAGGTATCTCTTTCTATCTCTTCTTGCAAGGCTTTGTTGGTAATATATAGAATTGCTGATGATTCACATGGGTTTAGTTTATATCCTGCTATTTTGATAAAATTATTATTTCAACTAACTTTTTAGTTGAATCTCTAGGATTTTCCAAGTATATCATTGTATCCACTGCAAAAAGAGATAGTTTTATTACCTCATTGCACATTCTGATTTCTTCCATTTTTTTTCTTCTCTTATTGCTACTGCTAGCATTTCTAATACAGTATTGAATAATATTGGTGACAATGGGCATCTTTATTTTACTCCTGATCTCACTGGGAAGATTTCAAGTTTATCCCCATTACAAACAATGCCTGTTGATGGTTTTAGATAGATGTTTCTTATCATCTTAAGGGAAAAAATCCATTTCTACCTGTGCTTTCAAGGGTTTTTATTAGGAATGAACATTGTATTTTGTCTAAAGCTTTTTCTGCATCTATTGATATAATCATATGATGGTTAGGGATATAATCAGTGAAGTTAATAGTTTTCCTTAAGTTAAACCATCCCTGCATTCCTGATATAAATCCCACTTGTTCACAATGTATAATCTTTGTGATATATTGTTGTAATCAGTATTTTATTTAGGATTTTTGAATCCCTATTCATTAATGAAATTGGTCTATAATTTTCTTTCTCTATTTTTGTTCTTCCTGGTCTAGATATCAAAACCATATATGTTTCTTAAAAGGAGTTTGGTAAGGACTCCTTCTTTGCCTATTAATTAAAATAATTTAATATTGGGATTAGTTGATCTTTAAATGTTTGGTAGAATTCACTTGTAAATGCATCTGGTCCTGATGCTTTTCCTTAGGAAGCTAATTTATGGCCTGTTCAATTTCTTTTTCTAAAATAGATTTATTTAGATATTTCCTCTTCCATTGATCTAGGCAGTTTATATTTTTGTAAGTATTTTTCCATTGCACTTCAGTTGTTAAATTTATTGGCATATAATTGGGCAAAGTAGGTCCTTATAATTGCTTTGATTTCATCTTCATTAGTGGTATTTTTTTTAATCATTTTTGATACTAGTGATTTGGTTTTCTTCTCTCTTTTTAAAAAAAATCATATTACCCAATGATTGATCTATTTTGCTACTTTTTTATAAAACTAACGCCTAGGTTTATTAATTCAGTGGTTTTCTTATATTTAATTTTATTAATCTCACCTTTAATTTTTAAGATGTCCATTTTAGAGCTTAACTGGACATTTTTAATTTGTTCTTTTTTCTAGTTTTTCTTAAATTGTATGCCCAATTCATTGGCTTGTTGTTCTCTATTATACTGATATAATAGAGATATAAATTTTCCTCTGATTACTGCTTTTGCTGCATCCCACAGGTTTTGCTATATTATCTCACTATTGCTATTCTTTTTAATGAAATTACTGGTTGTTTCTCTGATTTGTTCTTTAACCCAGTTCTGATGAGAATATTATTCTAGTACTACTAGCCCTCTACTCCCTCCTGCCTCCACTGTAACAGTTTTTACATTCATGCCTCATTTGTTTGAGATAATTGCTCCATTTTAACTCTTCCTGCCTAATTTCATTTTTTAGGATCATCCCATAAAACTCAACCCCAAGTCTTCTATCTATATATGCTCTTTCAAAATATCCAAGTAATAATAACATTCTTAATTAAGAGTTACAAATGTTTTTCCATGTAAGAAATAAACAGTTTGACTTCATTAAATCCCTTATAATTAACCTTTCATGTTTATCTTCTTATGTTTCTCCTCATTCTTGTAGGTCAAAATTTCTATTCAGTTCTGTTCTTTTCATCACAAATATCTGAAAATCCTTTAATTCATTAAATATCGTTCCCCCCTTTCCCCCCCATGCAGGGTTATACTCAGCTATGCTGGATAAGTTATTCTTGGTTGCAAATCCAGTTCCTTTGCTTTTCAGAATGTCATGTTCCATGCCCTTCCATCTTCTAATGTAGAATCTGCTCAATCTTATATTATCCTGACTGTAGCTCCATAGTATTTAATTTTTTTTTCTCACTAGTTTCTTGTAGTACTTTTTCCTTGACATAGGAGCTTCATGGCTCATATTCCTGTGAATCTTTTTTTCAGGTGGTGATTGGTGGATTTTTTCAATTGCTATTTTACACTCTCATTCTAAAACTTCAGAGCAATTTTCCGGTTCTCAACCTGTGGGTCATGACCCCTTTGGGGGTCGAACAACCCTTTCACAGGGTTAACCTAAGACCATCGGAAAACACATATTTCTGATGGTCTTAGGAACCGAGACACCGCTCCTCTATCCGTCTCCAGGTGGGTCCGCCCACATGCAGATATGCCCACATATGAGTATTAAAGGGTCGCCACATTAGGAAAGTTGAGAACCACTGGTCTAGACTCTTATTTTGATCTTAACCTTAAAGTAACCCAACAATTCTCGTATTGTCTCTCCTCAGGTCATTTGTTTTTCTAATGAGATATTTCACATTCTCTTCCATTTTTTCATTCTTTTGATTTTGTTTTATTATTTTTGGTGTCTTATGACATCATTACTTTACCCATGCCCAATTCTAATTTTTAAGATATTATTTTCTTCCATAAGTTTTTTAATCTCTTTTTCTAATTGGTTGACTTTCTTTTCATAATTTTCTTACATTACCTTTATTTTTTCCTAATTTTTCCTCAACCTCTCTTATTTGATTTTTAAAGTCTTTTTTTTTTTTTGGACTCTTCCAAGAACTCTTTTTGGGCTTGTGACCATTTGGCATTTTTCTTTGAAGTAGAAGTAGCTATTTTAAATTAACTATCTTCTTCTGAGTTTGAAGTCATACCTTCTCTATCAGTATAATAGCTATCTACAATCACGTCCCTTCTCTTTTGCTTACAATTTTTTTTTTTAGTGTCTTACGTCTTGGCCATTAACTTTGTGTCAGCATTGGTCTGTAGACCAGAGGTGTGTGGAATAACATTTCCAGCTTCAGGTTTTTTGTGCTGTTGTTTTCTGAGCTCTATCTGGGGGCCTGACCTCAGTATTTTTCTCTGTCCCTGAGCCCCTCCTCCACCCTTGAGCCTCAACCAGGGCCCCCAGCAATGCTATCACCTTGCTGGTGCCATCTCTCCTATGGCTGCGAGCTTCAACCCACTGTTTTGTCCAGGAACCAAAACCAGGGACTCTGTTCTTTTGTGAGTGCCCACGGCCAGCGGAGGCTGGACCACACTCATTCGCCTGTGCTGGAACCTCTTCACCCACAGCTGCAGCCTGGGACTGCTCCTGGGCCCTATGTCCAGTAGCAGTGGAGGGCCCAGCAATCTTCCCCTAGTCAGCCTCTGGACCCCCACCCCTGCACTGTCAGGGAATGAAAGTTCCAGCAGCTGAGGCTGCCCCCAACACAGCTGCCCCCAGGGCTTGTTGTATGTTTATTCTGCCTTATCTACTTAGAGATACTTGCACTTCAGCCAGGTCAGACCGAGCCTGGCTGGGGAAGGGCTAGGGTGGGGGTCAGGTCTTTCCCAACATCCTCCCAAATTATCTTAGGATGCATGGCTTTACCCAGACTTTTAATTCTTTCTGCTGTTATTTTAAATTGTGGGGGAATATTGGGTGACCAAGGTAGTTCCTGGCCTTATTCTCCCATCTTCTCAGAATCCTTTCTTCAGAAAGATAACTTCTAAGACCCAGGGAACACCTGTGAGGTAAGCAAGAACAGAATTTCAGCAGCTCTCCTCATCCCCACCTCTCAAGCCCACAGGAGACCAAGGTCAGAGATTCTGGACTGAGAAAAGTGTCCTTGCAGGTCAAAAGCCCGAGGGAACACTAGTGTGCAGTGAGGATGGAATGATATTAGGGTTCTAGAAGGGCTGAGATCTAACAGCTATCAAGTTTGATATATTGTAATGTTTTTTTTTCTTTCAGAATGATTTTGAGGGGATTTTGGGGTGCTTGCATTGAAGTAAAATAATTGTTGATGTTTCACATGGAAATTTTTCCCATATCAGTCATGGAAGAAATTAAACTTTTTTTACTTACAGATTTTCTGATAAATTCACTCTAAAAAACAACCTTCCATATTTTTTAGTTTTTCTGCAGCATTGCACACAAACACACACACACACACACACATACACACACACACACACACACACACACACCACACCACACACATCATGTACGAGGATAGTTTGTATCATAAAATTTTTGTTACACATATTTTTCCTAACATTAAAAAGGCACTTGTTTTTTTCTGACTCCCATGTCACAATCTCCTTTAAAAAACTGATATTGGAAATAGCATGTGTTTTTGCTGTTAAAGCAAGTTTTTATTCTGAAGGAAGGGATAGACAGAGAGAGAGAGAGAGAGAGACCTTATTACCATGGATAGTTGGGGTCATCAGAAAGTAGAGTGTAGCCTCAAACTATCAGTCATTTTTAGAATAAATAGAAAGTGATTTTTCTTTGATCATTAATCTTTGGAGTTTCTTTATGACGCTTTACGTTATTTTTGTTCAGCCATGCACATGAGCTTAGAGGTTCCTAAGCTCAGGATATAAAATTAATTAGGTGAGGGCTCTAAAAAATCATGCTCTGAAAAAGCAGAAAATTTAATTTGAATTAAGATTTACCCATTATTACTATTTCCTGTTACTACCAAAAGATACCTGCCATTACTACTATATTTGTAGACATTTTTCTGTCTCTGCTTTCAAACATTATCTTTCTGATATTTTTAATCACAGTAAAAGCTAATGAGATATTTGGATAGACTTTAGAATGTTTTTTAAGAGGCATCATGGTGACATTTCAGTGCACAGATTACTGGGCCTGGGAGTTAGAAAGGCCTGAGTTCAAATCCCACCTCAGATACTTGTTAACTGTGTCCCTGGGCAAGTCACTTAACTGCTGTTTGCCTCGGTTTCCTCGTTTATAACATAGGAATAATAACAGCACCTACTTTCCAGGGTTGTTGTGAGGATCAAATGAGATAATATTTGTAAATCACTAAGCATAGTGCTTGGCACATAGTAGGCATTATATAAGTATTAGCTTATTATTATTATTGTTGTTATTATTCTAAAAGCTTTTTAGACTTAATTTGACTGTCTTAGTTGTATATACATGTAACTTAACAGGTTTTCCCAAATTTCCCAAAAATTCTATTCACATGCACCGTGTTTCAAAAAAACTATGGAGGTTCCCAATTTGCAAAACACATAAATTTGGGGGTGGTTTTATTGAAGTACAAGGAACTATGAATTTGGAGTCAGAAGTCTCTGATTCAACTGTGCCCTCTGCTACTAAAGCACTGTGAGAACGTAGGCAATTCACTTAAATTCGCTGGGATTCAGTATCCTCACTGAGGAAGTTGGAATCGATGACGTTATTGTGTCTATTCCCACCTTAAACCTTATGGTCCCTAACCTATGATCTATGACTAACTTCAGGGCTCCTTTAATAAGCCCCCTGATGAACTTGGATCCCTGATCTTATCAATATGGATTCTCCATCTCCAAGTAAATATTGCAACCCATTCCCATCCCATGTGATTCTTGCCCATAAATCATCAGTTGATCTACCCAACAGCCAAGTGGCGCAGTGGATAGAATGCCAGGCCTGGAGTCACTGATAACAAGAAGAGATTACTATAGAAAACAGCAAATCTTTCCCATTTCATATACAGTTGTTGTCTGCTTACTTTCCTTTATAAATGCTTGTGGGATGCTTTAGCTTGGTTGCATTCCCACCACAATTTCTTTCTGATTCTGATTCTTCCTTACCTTCTTGCCTCCCAACTACTTTTCCCATGTTTTCAGCAAGCATATTTCCTAAGTCATCTGTGTTTGTTAATTCATTTATTTATCGTCGAGTCAGCCATCCATCCCTGTGGCTATAGGGTCTTAACATTTTTGGGTCTCATTTATAGCAAGAAATGTCAGTATAGATGTGGTCCCATTCTTTTTTGATGATGAAGATCTCTCATTTCAGAACTAACAGCTCAATTAATATTTATAATCAGTCTAAAACCATATGAGGACATACTGATCACTCTCCTCCCACTCTGTAACCATCACTGTGAAAGCAGAAAAACACCCACACAGCGTCAAGGACCATGTAAAAAATATATTTATTTTTCGGTAACATTTTGAGCTCCAATCTGTCTCCCTCTTTCCCTCCCAACCCTGTGCTGGAGAAGGCCAGCATTTGACACAGATAAATCTGTGAAACCACACAATACGTGCTTCCATATACCAGTTCTTTGTCTAGAGGTGGATAATATCTTCCTTTATAAGTCTTTTGTAGTTAGATTTGAGTATTCCTATTACTCAGACTAGGTTAGTCATTCACAGTTATTCTTCAAGCAATATTGCTGTTACTGTATACAACATTCTCTTGATTCTACTCGCTTCACTGTTCATTATTTCATGCAAGTCTTTCCATGTTTTCCCAAAATCAGCCGGCTTGTCATTTCTTACAGCACAGTAGTATTCCATCAAAATCATGCACCACAACTTATTCAGCCATTCCCCAATCAATGAGCATCCCCTCAATTTCCAGTTCTTTTTCACCACAAAGAGAGCTGCTATGAATATTTTAGAACATATGCGTTCTATATATAAAAGGTTTTTCCCTGATCACCTTGGGAAACAGACCTAATAGTGGTATTGCTGGGTCAGATGGTATGCCCAGATTTATAACTCTTTCAGCATAATTCCAGATTGTTCTCCCAAATGGTGGGAGCAGCTCACAACTCTACCAACAGTGTATTAGTGTCCCAGTTTTTTCCATATCCCCTCCAACATTTGTCACTTTCCCTTGCTATAATTTTAGCCAGTCTGATAGATGTGAGAAGATCAAGGCCCATTTTCTATCTGTTTGTTTCCTAGATTGCTGTAGCCAAATAATTTATCACCTCTCCACTCAATAAGCTCCAGTGGCTTATTATTGTCACCAAGGACAACTATGAAATGCTCTGTTTGGCCTTCAAAGCCCTTCTAGGCTTCTTGCACCTCGTGCCCCAACACATTCTCTTTGATCTAGTGACACTGCCCTTCTGGCTGTTCCAGGAACAAACCACAGCCTCTCTCAGCTCCTGAGTGTTCTCTCTGGCTGTCTCTCATGCCTGGAATGCTCTCCCTCCTCCACTCCAACTAGTGGCTTCCCTTAAGTCCCAACAGAAATCCCAGTGCCTTTTCTCTGTCATTTTCTATTTATCCCCTACATAGTTTGCCTTGTGTATATTGGCTTGCATGTTGTCTTCCCCCTTAGATCATAAGCTCTATGAGGGCAAGGATTGTCTTTTGCCTCTTTTTGCATCCTGAGTGCTTAGCATAGTGCCTGGTGTGTAACAGGCACTAAATGAATGTTTATTGGATTGATGTGAACCTGTTTAAGCCTCTTCTTACTTGCCTATGGTCCTTGGGCAGCGGGCACAGTCAGACAGAGTGCTTTCCAGCCTGGCCTTGCACAACCTATACTTCAAGGAGGTAAGGCCTTGAGAACATTCAAGAAATGATAGTACATTGCTATAGGACTCTTGTGTTAGAGAATGTCTCCCTTCTTGGTACATTTAAAATTTGATTTGGCTTATAAGAAAAGGTATACACTGCTTTTCATCAGTCCACATTTTATTTCAAGCAGTGGTCACCATACTGACGGCTTGTTTGTCTTTTCTCCAGGCTGACCCTTTCAGATGATTTAAAAGTAGGCTATTTCAAAACAGATCGCGCTACTCAGACAGATGTCTCTGAAATTTTGGATATAAGACGGCTAAGTAATACCACACAAAAACTAGTCAAGGTAGTATCTTGACTTTCTTTTAAATTATTTCAATAGTTTCAGATCCTTATTATTTTAGTTTGTGTGTCCTTCATTGACTTTGTGTTTCTTGAAATGTACTGTCTTATTTTTTCCTTTTAATGACATTCAGCAGCTCTTGGCAGCATTAATTAAACTTCAGTGATGGTTATTTCATCAGTGAATATACTTAACTTCCATTAATATTAATGCATGTTAACATGTGCGAGAAAGTGTCCATCTTGTTTTTCTCCCTGGAATTTATTATAATCTGGGGAAATTTACTCAATTATACGCAGGGAGAAGAAGATGAACTGAAGCCTATCCATATGTGGATGACTTTGTGTATATCTACGGATTATAGTCTGGAGCTGACAGTGAACACAGGCACCTTGTACACTCTGTCCCCTTTATTTTCCACAGGAGGGAACTGAGTCCCAGGGAAGTTAACTGACTTGCTCTCCCTCCCTGTCTTACATTTAGCTCTTTTTGATTCATTTGTATTTATTCTCTTTATATTCTTATGTGCTGTGATTGTATGTGTACGTTTGGTCTGATATGAAATGTAATCAAACCTGAATCCTCTCTCTCTCTCTCTCACACACACACACACACACACACACACACACACACACACATCCCATACCTATACAGGATTCTGATATATATATATACATATATATATATATACACATATATATTTATATATATACATGTATGTATATATGTATATGTATATATAAATTTGCCAGGAGTATTAGAAAGTTCAAGTGTATCTCATCCCCAGAAAAAGCCCTGCAAGTTGATTGAGTAGTTAGTTACCTACATACACACAATAATTTTATTAGTATAGCAGGAACTCACCTGGCTTTAAGCATCTTCCCATTCACTTGCCATGACAGTCTTCCCTACCTTTGTGGCCTGAAATTCATACCATGAAAACCGTTCCTTTGGAATAGATAAGAAAGGGAAGAGCAAAATTAAAAGGCTATTGTTCAAATGATATTTTAAATAAGCAAGGCAGTAGGGGTGGGGGTGGGGGGATCAATGAGAATCACTTTAGCCTTTTCACATTGGTAAATATTAGTTTATTAAATGAATTAATTGTGTCCTTGGAGGACAGCCTGCTTGACCTTGAGGGAAATGGGATAAAGAATAGTTAAGTTTTAGGGCGGCTAGGTGGCACAGTAAATAGAGAACCAGCCCTGGATTCAGGAGGACCTGAGTTCAAATTTGGCCTCAGACACTTAACATGTACTAGCCTTGTGACCTTGAGCAAGTAACTTAACCCCAACTGCCCTGCCCTCCCCCCTCCAAGAAGCAAAAAAAAAAAAAAAAAAGTTAAGTTTTAATGAAGAAGATGGGAGAGAGTGAGGTTGACATGGAAGCATGGAATGCTGAGAAAGTAAAGAGAGAAGCCATAAAGGGAGCAGGAAAAGCTTGATAAATGGAATTAGATTTGGTTTTGAGTTCAGGGTAGTCTCTTTGAACAGATGTTTCCTTATCATCTGTAAAATGGAAGAATGGAAGGGTTGTAATATTGTCAGTACTTAATTTTCACTCAATAATAGGACTGTTGATTGTTAAATGAGATCCAAATCTGAAAAGCACTTTGTAATAGTCAAGCACCATATTAATGTGAAATGCTATGCAATTATGTCCTGGGTTCATATCCTACTGGCATTTATTTCCCATCATAACATGGAGCAAGTCACTTAACCTCTCTGGACCTCAGTTTCCTTCTCTGTACAATGAAAAAGTTGAACTAGAGAACCTTCAAGGTTCCCTCTAGGTCTAAATCTGTAGTCTTATGATTCAGTAATTATATCATCGTGAGAGACAGGGAGGGAAGGATATATCTCTTAGGGCAGGGGAGATCACTTAACTCTGTCTGCTTCAATCTCCTCACCTATAAAATGGACATGATGATAGCACCCGTGCTTGCTGTGAGGATAGAATAAGAGATTTGCAAGTGCTTTGGGAACCTTAAAAGACCATGTAAATGCTAGTTGTTATTATTGCGATGGGTTTCTCAGCCTAGGAACCTGAGATGAGGGAACTGTGTGGCAAATACCTAATTAGTCTACTTTAAAATCTTTGCTAGAAATGTTCCTATCTGCATCTAATACTATTTTAATTTTTTTTAGCTTACTAATCTCATTCAACGAGATTTTAAGTATCTCAAAACATACCTCGAGATGCAGTTTGAGGACCGCCTGAAAGAAGAATCTATGAACCTCTATGAAAAACTACAGATGATTATTCAAGAACTAGTAACTCTTCATGAAAAGGTACAATTCTGATGATCCCTATTCTGATTAGATGAGTTGGTCCTGTTGGTTATTTATGCCACTATGTGACATTATGAATGAATGGAATAAGGGTAACAAATTGATCTGCACATGTGGGGTCCCCATTCTGTGCTTTGAGGTACCCTCCCATGACTGGGCTAGAGCCAGAGAGAGCACTGGTGACTGCCCTTCTTTGAGGAACTTTCCAAGGCCTTGGCCTCATGAAAGCTTCCTATCTGAAACAAAGAGTAGGCAGAACTTGATGCTGGCTGCCACCTTGAATTGGAATAAGATTCTTGATCATTTTATTTTTAATGCAGTTATAATTATGATAAGAAGCAGATATACTCTAACTTTGGTTTTTGGGTTTTTTTGCTTTTTGGAGGGGGGAAGGCAGAGCAATTGGGGTTAAGTGACTAGCCCAAGGTCACACGGCCAGTAAGTATACTCTAAACTTTTGATGATTGAGGAGCTGCTTATCCAGTTTATCTGTTATACTTCTGTCTTCTCCTTATTCCTTTTGCTCAACATTTTACCGTGTATGGTGCCTCTACCACAAAGGACAGAGGCAAGGAGATAATATGAAATTCATATGGATCTTTGTTACATTTTCAGGAGCTCTATCAAGAGCTTCAGGAAAGACAGTTCAAACTATTGCCTAGAATAAACTTTTAGAATTGGCCATGGACTTTCTTTACCCGTGCAATCCCTGTCTTCTTGGATTATTTATTATATAGATTAGAAATAGAATTAGATATAGTAAAAATAGATGTGATATGAAGTATGAAGACAAGTGATTTCCATTGGAAGTGTCCAGTTGATAGGAATAATGTGAGTAGCAGTTGTATATTATGAAAATCATCCTAGTGGGTGTGGTTAGGATGTGATAATAATTTCACTTATATTTGCAATGCAGAATGAGGACACCATGAGAAAAAGCTTCTACAAGCAGCTATGTGATGCCATCGCTTCAATCAGAGGAGCATATTTGGTAGGTTTTGTAGTAATGGAGGTTTCCACTGGGACCCCATTTTCAGGTAGGTTACCTGAATTTCGGGGCCTGGTTTTTTTACTTCCAAATCTGCCATCTTAAAATTAACCCAGCAGCAAGCAGACCCTAGGATAAGTAACTTAATCAATTTATTGATTTATAGTGGCAGATATATCTGCCAGTAAATGCATGCCTGCTATCCTTTCTTATATAAACATTCATGGAAAACTGAATCGGTAATTAGAATTGTAATAATAGTTAACATTTATATTGCAATTACTATGTGCCAGGCACTCTGCCAAGCATGTTAACAATTATTATCTCATTTAATCCTCACAACAATCCTGGCAGGTAGCTGCTATTATTATCCCCTTTCAACAGCTGAGAAAACTGAGGCAAACAGAGGTTAAGTGACTTGGCCAGGGTCACATAACTAGTAAGTGGCTGAAGATGGATTTGAACTCGGTCCCTGCTGATTTTAGGCCCAGCAATCTATTCCCCTGTGCCACCTGGCTGGCCCTAATCAGAAGGTTCTTTGTTGAACATGGCATAAGGTCAAAGAAATTAAATGATTGTGAGTGATATTTGATAGCTAACATGTACATTTTAAGGTTTGCAAAGTGTTTTATGTATATTATCTCATCTGATCCCACAACAACCCTGTAAGGTGGGTAACATTATTATCCCCATTTATTATCTCATTCCCAAGAATGAAGAAACTGAGACTGAGAAAAATTAGTGACTTGTCTAGGGTAACACAGCAAGGAAGTCTATGAGTCAGGATTTGAACTCAGCTCTTAAGAGGACATTTGACTCAGTCACCCAGATACATCCAGATATTTTGTCTAGGCTATGACAGAACAGGAGAGACACCATGGCTCCATGAATGGAGAGTTGGTCTCAGGGCCAGCAAGAGCCTCTGATTTATGCTTGACATGTGTTTATATGTCCAGGAGGCCTCCTTGGCAAGTCACCTGATCTCTCAATGATCTGGTCAGCAGCTCTGTAAGACACTGAGTTCCAGAGAAGTTGCTGGCCTGCATGGGTAGAGGGGAGTTTCCTCACCCAGGCACTCCCTTTACCAGTGAGATCCCAGGCCCCATCTTTATCCTTATCCCAGAGCACCGTATTCCTGCATTATTCCTTCCTGTTATAGACATTATCTTTCTTCCTTGGTCAGTACTGGTAGATTCTTATTCTCTGGTTCCTTTTGTTCCATGAGGATCATTGCCCTTCTACTTGGGCTCACACTTACAACATTTTCTTTTGTCATTTCAACCTTCTTTCACAGCACAATCCCCCAACACACCAGATTCATTGGTTATATGTTAACTTGCCTGCTTTCTTCAACATAAGGTAATCAGTCACCTCAGTCTCAAATAAGAAGTTTTCTAAAGCATAGTGTAGAATGGTTTTTTTTTTGAGTGGGTTACTTCTGAGGTTTGTGTCTTTATTTTTGTCAGCAATTGATTTGTGGATCTTCTTAATTTCAGACACGGAAAGCTTTATCCTTTTCCCATACTCTGTTTCATCTCTTTGGGTCTATACCCTTCTGTCCACTTACATATTATGACACAATCACTCTAAGACAATTAGTGATTGTCAGCATGGCAAAGTTGCATCTTATATATAGTAGGTACTAAATTAATAAATACTTATGCAATTGAATTTAAATGAATTTATATGGTAGAAAGAATTGGATTTGGCATGGAAGGACCTGGGATTCAAGTCTTATTATCTAGGTGGCAATGGGTGAGGGGCTTAACCTTGCTAAACCTCTGTTTCCTCACCTGCAAAATGAGGGAGTTGGACTGGATGATCTCTGCAACCTTTTCACATCTCAGTCTAGTTCTTATGAATTGGCATTTTGATAATGAGGTAGAGCTGTATGTTGTCGATCTGAAATGTTCACTATAAGTAAGGGCTACCTTATCATCATATCATTGATTTCAAATGATTAGTATAAGTATGGCGTCCCTTCTGGAGCCACTCACCAACTTCCACTAGGGCTGGTAGGTTGGGTCCCTAGAGGATGACAATTACATCAGCCCTTAGCGGTTGAGGGTTATTTTTTTTTAAGTAATTTTACTCATAAGCCCTCATCAGGTATGTTCCCCCTTGATGATCATTTAGCCAACCAGACTTCATTATCTTTAAAAAAAAAAAAAAGATACTTACTAAGCAGGTCTAGCAAGGACAGAGATTATAGAGACATCCCCCTGAAGGCTGGGGCATACTCTTCCCCCAGCATATACAGAGCCCAGCAGAAAGTGGGCTCAAGCTTACAGAGGAGAGCAAAAGTCAAGAGTAATTCCCTCCATGGAGCCCATGGCTTAGGTGCTGCTCTTTGCTGGGCTCCAAGGTCGGAGAGTTAGTGCCCTTGACGGGTACTGAAGCTACTTCTTTTAACAAAATAGTTTGTTTTTAAGGTGTTTCTGAACTCCCAGTGCAGACTCTGCCTCAGCTACTACAGTTCAGAGACATTGCTATAAACTGTGATGGAAACTCAAAATTATTCACCCTTTCATTATCTGATCAAGCAGGCATAGGGGGAGGGGGTGGGTACAGAGAGGAGGAACAGTCTCTTTAAGCTCGTTTATCTTTCCCTGCTGTCCTCTTACAGGAGCACAAGGGTCTGCCTCCTCAAGGCACTCCTGAAATTTAAATAACTTCCTGTTGGAATGCCTTTTCTAAAATATGTAAGACCGGAATTTTGTCTCATTCTTTCAGCTAATCCAAATGGCTCCAAAGCACTTCACTCCTCCCACATTAAGTACATTTCCCTACTTAGTTTATACCTTTGATGGATTAATTGATTCTGTAAAAGTGGTTCAGACTTGTTTATAGCTTTGATAACAGTCATTTTCTGTTCTGGGCCAGAAACTCTGAGCATCTTCCCCTCCCAATTGATACTTTTGTGATGGTAAACCAGGCCATCTTTTGTCTCAGTTCTTACCCAACCCTTGGTCTTTGAATGGGTGTTGCCTCAGACAGAGGCAAGACTTAATTTAGAAAGACCAAGGTCATTCACTGTATCCTGGGCCACTGCCTGTTGTCCTTGACTTTTGTCTTGCCACTGGACTCCAGTGACTCTGGAGGAGAGAGAGAGGCTAATGATTTTGCACAGCTCTGCCTCACTTAAATCCAGTTCTCTCCAAAGTCAAAACATCATCCTTGTGATGTCATTGATCTTCAAGAACAATAGATGAGCAACAACAATAGCTTTGACTGAGTCATTGATTCGGCAGACTTATCTAAAACAACTATGTGGATGGAGGCTTTCCCTGGAGTCTGGAAGACATGGATTCAAATTCTGACTCAGACCCTGGTAGCTTAGGATCATCAATTATAAAATTAGAATAATAATAGCATCTACTGGCCTCTTACACTTACTAGCTGTGTGACCTTGAGCAAATCACTTACCCTGTGTCAGCCTTGGCATCATCAGTTAAAAAATGGGAATGATAATAGCACCTACTGGCCTCAGAGGCTTTACTGTGTGACCCTGCACAAGTCACTTAACATTGTTTGCCTCAGTTTCCTCATCTGTAAAATGAACTGGAGAAGGAAATGACAAACCACTCCAGGATCTCTGCAAAGAAACCTCAAATTGGGGTTACATTGAAATGACTGAACAGCAACAAAAATTATGACATGGGATTGTGTCAAGAGGACCATATAGACTTTACCCCTGTACTCTATACTCTAGGAGCTTAAAACTGAAGGCCAATGTACTTCAATATGTTAATGGATCTGTGATCATATATATGCATATACATAGACATACACACATATATATATATACATAGACATACATACACACATGTATGCACACACATGTGTATGTGTATGTGTACTCACTACAGTAATGCAGACAGTAATCTGTCCATGTCTTTTCACGCTACATTGCTCTTGTCTGTGTCCTTCTGTAAATCTTTAATAAGGGGTCCATTCAATGTACATCAGCCCTTCTTCTAGGTGTTTCTAACATACCTGTGCAATGCTTGCTGCTGCTAGCTTTCCCTATTGAGCTGTCCAGCTGGGGCTTCTTTCTCAAAAGGAGGGTTATGCCTGTTTTGTTAGATTAGCCAGGTTAAATCTAATGGTTACTTTTCCGACTCTTGTCAGTCAAGCCCACTGCTGCATCCAGTTAGCATGGAAAAGTTTGTTTTTTCAAGCACCCTCTCTTCTGAATAGGAAGGAAGTTACCCAGGGTTTCCTTATATTTAGGTTGGGGGCAGAAAATTTCTTTCAACTCCCCTGATCCAGCCCCAGCCACTAGGGCACAGAGTAAATTGTTTTGAAGTTATACTAAAACTCGAAGAGGCATTTTTAGAAGGTAGGGCTCAGCTGGTGACCTTTTCCCTGGCCACAGACAAGGTCTTTTTGCCTCCCCGGACATCAGTTTCTTTGTCTATAATATAAGGGGGATTGAATAGTTGGCCTGTGAGATTCCTTCCAGCTTTAAATCCATGACCCTCTAACCTCCTGCTGCTAATCCAGGTTCACGTATTATTTGGTAGGAATTAGATAGTCAATTATGTGTTAACAGTTTAGAGATTAGAGTTTTGTATCATGAAAACCTTGTCACCAAAAGCAGCATCCACAAGAGCTCATTTTGTGCTACCAACTTCTAGATTTTTCTTTCTTGGCCAATTTCTAGCTACTGTTTTTCCTGATATTCTGGATTCAAATGAGTTTTCCATGACTCTTTCTTAATCTGGATTTAACTCCATTTGTTTTCAAAATTGCTTTAAAACAAAAGTTGATGGCTTCGTTATATTGAAGGATCATATTATACATTCTTCATAATATTTGGGCTACAGGTTAAGGGGGAGATCTTCTCCTTTAGGATTTAGAATCTTAGGACTCTGCTTTCCTTTATTCTGGGAGCCAGGAAGCCTGAGATTGTTTAAGGGCAGGTGCCTCCCTTAGCACCCCCTTCCTTCCTCTTTACTCCCTCCCCCAGTTTGTTTGATCATACAATGTATGGTCTTTCTGTAGTGTCATTAACATAGTCAAATACTGCTTGAAAGCTATAGCAACCACTACTACCTTATGGCAAGGTTAGGATAGTGAAGGTGTTAAGTTTTCTACCTGATTAACTAGTTAATTTTAATTTAATCTAAGATTATCCTTCTCAGTTTACTGAGATTCAATATGTACAATAGGAGTATTCTTTGGGATTAATATGTGGATCTGATTCTTCAAGTTTAATATTTGGCACATTAGCAAATGTAAAGAGATTTGAGCCAAAGAAGAGGGACTTTCCTCTGGGAAATTCCAAAACACTCTTGATATCCTTAGCTACCCATCTTCTAAAAAATATCTTCTTTCTTATCATCATGAACTTGATAAACACCAACAAGAACATTTCTTTACACACAGAACAGCAGAGGAGGACTGTGTATGCCATCTTGAATCCTTAGATTGTATTTAACAGGTATCAGGTAGGACTTCTT
Organism: Pseudochirops corinnae; assembly: GCA_028646515.1. Lineage (NCBI taxonomy): Eukaryota > Metazoa > Chordata > Mammalia > Diprotodontia > Pseudocheiridae > Pseudochirops > Pseudochirops corinnae. Next base: position 504,318,111 of record CM053585.1, read on the forward strand.
AGAAGTCTGTATTAAAGTTGTTACTTGGCATCAATCTCCTTTTAAGCATCAACCTTGACCTGGTGATGGTATAAGGTCACTACAATCTCTCTAAAAAAAAAAATCAGGCTGAAATCAGAAGGCACAGAGGGCACTCCTGGTGGATGTAAGAAAGCTACAGCGTATTACTGGGGCTGTTAGAAAAACGAGATGCATGTGGCACAGCAGAAGGAGTGCTAGACGGGAGGTGGGAAGCAGTGGCCGGGGGAGTCAAATTCTGACTCTGCTACCTTTCCTCATCTATAAAATGAGAGTATTAGACTAGACTTCTGAGATTTTATCAGGTTTGCATCTACGATCTCGTAATAGTAATCATTAACATACATAACTGCTTTAGGTCCCTTATGTCTCATTTGAGCTACACAATATTTCTCTAAGGAAGGTACTACTTGTATTTTACAAAGGACGCAGAGAGAAGTCAATTGAGTTGGTCCCACAACACAGCTCTTACTGACTGTAGGTTCATCAGTCTGTCTGTCATGCCCCAGGGTCCCCTTTTGTCCTGTGATTCTCAAAGTATTTGATCATCAGAGAATGTAGGGGAGACTAGAGTTGAGATAGAGGGTTAATGAAGTGGACAGCCTGAGGGAGGCATATAAGGTGAAGAGGAGAGGGAGGTCTCTAGGGTATCAGGTAGAGCTTCAAGTCAAGTCAAGTCAAGCATTTATTGAGTACCTACTCGTTACAGGAAATTGTGCAAAGAACAAACCAGTTTCTACCCCCAAGTAGCTTACATTCTAGTCTATGAAAAATGTATGCAAAGTAAATATAAAGTGACATCTGAGAGGAATAGAATGGGAAAATGGAGAACCAGCAGCTAAGGAGGATGGGCCTGAGCAGTGCTTTCAAGGAAAGAAGAATTCTGTGAGTTAGAAATAACGAGGGAGAGCAGTCCAAGCACAGGGGACAACCTGGGCAAACAGTGGGTTAGGCCAGTGTGGTTGGAACATAGAGTCTATGAGGGGACACAAGATAAGAAAATATGGGTGGGTTATATTCCACAAAGGAGTATGTACATTAGTGAGATGATAGACCTGTGGAAGTGTCAAAGTCATTAGATTCCACTGTCTTACATTTGGGTTTTTATATGGACAACCTCATTGTCTCTGGCATGACTTTGAAACAGCTCTTATTCTGGGTTGGTGCTCTCCTGATTGTTAAGAGTTCACCATATCTAGCTAGCCTCTGACCCACCAGCCAGTATTCTGGCCATCCTCTGGCTGTGATATATGCATATGTCCATGTAACTGTAGCTTTTCTTCCAGGAAAAGAGATCAAAGCAACATTACCATTCCTAGAAAGGGTATGTCATTCCATTGTCCAATGTCTCCTCTTAACTATCTTTATGACTTCTGGGATAAAAACACTCCTTCCTGGATTGCATGTCCTATATGAGTCATTTTCCCCCATCAGGTTGTAATGCTTCTTGAGGGCAGGGAGTGTATGGCAGTGCTTAGTGAATGATTCTTTCTCTCTCCCTCCCTCCCTATCACCTCTTTCTTCCTTTTTTCTTTCTCTTCCTTCCTCCCTTCCTTCCTTCCTTCCTTTCTTCCTTTTTTCTTTCCTCCCTTCCTTCCTCTTCCTCTTTCTTTTCTTTCTTTCTCTCCCTCCTCCTTCCTTCCTTTCTTTCTCCTTCCTCCTTCTATTCCTTTCCTTCCTCTACACTCCCTCCCTTCTTTTCTTCCTTCCATCAAAAAGACTAATTAAAGCGCTAGACAGGCTGATCTGAAGCTTTCAGTTCACAAGTCTCAGTTGGATAGAGCTCTTGAGCCATCTACAGTTTATAAACTTCATGAGGGCAGGGATTATCTAATCTGAACTAAACTAAACTATCTAATCTTAACTTTATGTCTCTCCAGGTATCATGGTACATTGCATACCCAAGGTACTCCATAAATGTTGTGTTGTCCTGTACTGTACAAACTTTTAAAACCTGTCTCTTCCTTCCATACTGCCCCTTGTCACTCCTTTTTTCCCTCTCAGCCTCTGAGCTACTAACCTGAGACTGAGGCTGGTATTTACAGAAGAAAACTTAGACATTTTACATCTGCATGTATAATGTGGTCTGAGAAACAATGATATGATCCAATTTATACCTGAAACCTTAGAATGTTTAAATGAAAACATTTCTATTTAAAATGAAAACCTTAAACTTCCAACAGCGAATGCTGTTACTTTACAAGGCAGTGTCCACATTGAGTTTTCATTTGTTGAAAGCTACTGATTGGTGTTATTTTTCAGCTCTTAATATATGTGTGCTGTAAATCATTATGAGCACCTGAGCAGCTGATGCCAAGTAAGTGAAATCTTTTTTTAATTCCCAAACCCATAGACCTCATATCACCATTGCAAACCTAAGGAGAAATAATTAAAACTGTTGAAGTTTGGAGGCATCTTTTTACAGCCTCAAATCCTGCCAACCCCTCAGTGGAGAAAATGAGACAAGAAACTCTCAGATATAAATAATAGGTAGCTTTAAAAAAAACCCACCACATTTTCATAACACACGAAAGCAAAAAGGCAAACCATGCTACACATATCATTCTATAAATGTTTTATTTTATATTTTCTTAATGTCTTTTAGCATAGAAAGTACTATGCTCAATACTGCTGGCTTTGGAAGACCTAACATCTAATTTTGGTCAAGTATAAATTATAGAAACTTGTGCTTGGGAGTACTAAGTCATTTAGAAAAAGACCACAGAGGTAAAAGATCATATTGTTACTTCATTTTGTCTGATTTTTATTTCTGATTCTGAATGCTGTGGTTTTTTTTTTCCAACAGCAATTCTTGGAAGTAGATGAAGAGATTGCACAATTTTCCACACTGAATGTAAACTTATTCAGAAAAAAGCTTAAGGATAAAAATGATATAATAAGACAGTTAGAAGAAGAATTAGCTTCCTATAAAGAAAATGAGTCATTCAAATTGGTAAGTTGAAAGTATGAACTAATTGTGAAAACATCTTAAGAAAATATGAAAAAGATTCAATTTCAGAGAGAGAGAGAGAGGAATGTTTGTGTGGTCAAAACTATTACCCCTCTTGAGAGAGTCCCTAGGCCATAGAAGGAATTAAACCAGTACTTTTTTTTTTTTTATCTTGGAGGCACCTTGTAGAAGATCCAGTGTAGAAACAAAAGCAGCACGTTCATAATCGTCGTAAGGAGAGTGGACATTTATACTAGTGTTTTAAGGTTTACAAATAGCTTCCTCATACTCTTGTTTGAGGTTTCCAGCAATCCTGGGAGACAGGAGCTAAAGGCATTAGTGTCCCCATCTTACAGATGAAAAAACTGAAGAATTTTCTATTTAGAATGAAAACAAAGTGCCCCAATTTTTTTTTTCCCTTGGGGGAAAACTATCAAAAGCTAGAAACCTATCAAAGAAGAAAAAAAATGGAGGGAAAACACATTTTTGTGTGGAGTGGGGGTGGGGATGGGGTGGAACTGATCCTATTGAGTTGTTTAATTTTAACTTTGACCCAAATCAGATGGGTCTGAAGCTCCCCCACTTTATTTTAGAGATACTAAAGATGCAATGAATGTGAGCTCCCTGAGGGCAGGAACCCTTACTCACTTGTAAGCCCTTATAAAATGCTTTTTGACTGACTAGCTGTCTTCTTGCCAAGAGCCTTAAGAATAGATTTAAAGCAAGAATTTTGAACCTTTTTTGTGTGTCTTAGCAGTCTGGTGAAGCCTGTAGAGCCCATCTCAAAATAAAGTTTTTAAGTGCATAAAATACATAGGATTACAAAGGAAACCATTTATATTGAAATATAGTTATCAAAATATGTTTAAAAGAATTTCCCAGACTTTCCAGTTTCCCTTCATGCAGTAGAATTGACCATGAATTGACTTCCAAGGAAAGAGAAGAGGAAGTGGTTGGGAGATTTGACATCAATTTTCCATCTGAGAAAGGAAAGAACCTTAAAAGTCCAGACACCCAGAGAGCTGTCCCGAGCCTCTGCTAACAAAGAAGAGTTGAGGTCAAGAACATGAGGAAAGTCCCTCCTGGATTTCCATGTGGTAGTTTAGATTTGTCTTGTTATCAATCCCTAGTCCCTTTCAGCTAGTTCAATGCCAGTCGAAGTCAAGAAGCTGAGGATAATTTTATATTGATAAGTCTAGGGCTGAGAAGTTTGGTGGAGCTCTGAATTGTAGCAATTTACATCAGGAACATGAGGCCTGAGACTGAGGCCCTGCCTAACCCCAGAGGTCTTTGCTGGAAAATATTCCAAGCCCCATGCTAGATGACAAACAATACAAAGATGAAAACAAGCCAGCTCCTGACCCCAAAGAACTTAGAATTGAAAAAATGCATGCAAGCTACATACCCAAATAAGGAAGAAGCAAGATAAAGTGTGGTGTGCGGTAGGTGGGCAAAAAAGAGACTTAGACAAAATGCTATTTTTAAAAAATGTGAGGTGGAAAGAAGCCCATTGACCCTTCCCTTTGTCATCCCATTTCCATTCATATACCTTAAGGCCAAACACTGTTTATTCTCCTTTGCCCCTTGCCCCTAGTTTCCAGCATAGAGCTTTGTACATAGTTAGTACTCAACAGATATGTATTGAACTGTATTACAAAATTAAATCAATTCACTAGCCTTTATTAAACACTTACTGTGTGCTTTATTAAACACTTACATGAAAAATGGGCCCTGCCTTTAAGGAGCTTACATTCTACTGGAGTGGAAAGGTCTTTCACCACTGGTTCACTTTTCCTGACCATATTTTGCATTTTTCTCTATTATACTGAGATCATCAAGAAGAGAGTGGCAAACTGCTTTGGATCTATGGTATCTAGAAAGGCCTTCTGCTCCAGGAGAAACAAGCTAGGTGCCCTGAGATGGTAGCAAGTCAGGGATGTACAGGACATATCTCTTATTTTATTTCATGATGATGTGATACACAGTAGAAAAGAAAAAGGAACCTATCCCCAGACTCTATAATCTCTTTTTAAAAATACATGTGCACAAAAGAAAGACTAAGGGGAAATACTTTCTATCCTTTCGGAACAATCTCCTAAGAAAGTCTATGCCCTGGTAGGAAAGTACATTGCAGTCTATCTTGTTCTCTCTTAAATGAGGGCGAAGTGAAGACTTCGCCTTATACAATTGCCCCCCCTTGTGGTAAAAAAAGTGAGAAATTGATGGATTTTTTTGGGAGAATTGCTTTCTTAGGTGCTGTAAAACCAAGGATAGCCCTGTAATACTTATGATATTTTACTGACATTGGTGATGAAATCACATTAAAAAAAACTTAGTGTCAATCAGCTTCATTATCTTTCCCATATACTTTTTGGAAGAATTTATTTTTAAATATAGTATTTCAACAGCTGTTTTGGGAAATGAAAATATATGAAATAATTCTTTAAATGGTACATTATGGCAAAACAAGTAGAAGTAAAATCTTCTGTTAACAGATAAATTCCCTCATTCATTAGTACATGTTTTTGTGTTGCTTTGGAAAAGTCCCTGTGTGTGTGTGTGTGTGTGTATGTGTGTGTGTGTGTTTGTGAGAGAGTGTGTGTGAGAGACAGTGTGTGTGTGTGTGTGTGTGTGTGTGTGTGTGTGTTTTAATGGAATGAGGGGGAGAAATTCAGTAAGAATGAATGGGTGGGGGCAACTAGGTGTCAAAGTGGATAGAGCATCACCAGCCCTGGAGTTAGGAGGTCGTGAGTTCAAATGTGACCTTAGACACTTACTAGCTGTATGTCTCTAGGAAAGTCACTTAACCTTGATTGCCTTAAAAAAAAAAAAGAGTGAATGGATACAGGGAATTGTCAGGGGTCAAGAAAAGTTTAGTGTTCTTATGCAGGAAGCAAGTTTATACATCCATTTTCTCTTTCCCGTTATGATGGATTAGAGTTAGAAGACTTGAGTTTACATCACATTGCTATATTACTCCGTGTGTCATTTGGACAAGTAACATAACCTCTGTGGTTTCCCCAAATGGAAAATGAAGAGGTTAGACTCAAATGATTTCTAATGTTCCCTGAGAATATGTAGGCATGGGTAGAAAAGAGAAAAGTTATATTCTGAAATCACCTTTTCTCTTGGGACTTCTTAATGTCTCCTCCCAAGTAGCGCTGTTCTTTGGGAGTGGCTTTTCTTTCTGTCTTCTTCACCCCAAATGTTGATGGAAACAAGTGAAGTCCCTTCACCCCCATCCTTGGAAAACATGCCTCTGAAATAGAGCTGTCAGTCAGGAGAGATAGCACCCCAGGGCTACACTGCCTCAGTGTGTTACCCAGTGTCTGGCTGCCACTTTCCCAGGAAAGCACCTGCTCTTCTCTGAGGCACTAAGGAGACAGTGGGTGGGCATCAGGCAGCCCTCCTTTGGCCCATATCTCTTTGAGAAGCCTAAATACTAGGCATGATAGTTGTAGAGATGAGACAGACTTGCTGCTCTACACCCCTCTAGGCCTGATGGACGCTGCTGAGAAGATGCAGAAAGGCCTGCAGTTCCTTTCTAACATTATTCCCTCTCTCCCAGGGATGTTTTGGGACCTCAAGGGCTGAGGACCAGGGAAACTACATATGTAGTGATGACTCATTTGAGAAATGGAGGCATGTATGCCAACTAGGCCAGATGTTCAAGTCATGGTTATGGGGTAGCAGAGAACTATTACCAAAAATTTGTAAAGTTACCCAAAGTACTCAGCCTTATATGATAAAAAAAAAAAAAAACCTTCATTTCAATCATGTAAATGCATTTATTTTTTTTAATCCAAACTGATAATAGATCCGCACAGATAAACATTTACTGTATAATGTAGCTTTAAATAACTATACATATGTTGTTAACTACCATATAATGGTCACCTCCCTCCTAACTTCACTTTGCTTACACTATTTAATTTAAAAGTCCCTTGGTTTAAGCAAGCCAAAAACTACTGCTGTGGGCAGATGGTAGAAAAAACACTCCCACAAAACCTGCCACTCAAAGTGTAACAGATGACTGTAGCTACAGAGAACTATTCCTTTGTTCATTTTGCTAATGAGTGTCCTCATTGCGGCAGGACACTGAATAGTTAATTACTTGTAGTTCTTCTTTGGAACAGATGGTGGAGCCAGAGCTAAAGATTATCTGAGCAAAGCATGAGTTATAAATTGATGAATGAGAAAATTAAGCAGTTCTGTTTTCCCAAATTATTGCTCTAAGACCATTAAAAAAAAAAATGAAATGAGGGTAGTATTTAGGTCTTAAATCATTTGAAATTTTTCCCATCACTTCACCTGATTAATTCAAATTAGGTTGTTTAGTTTATGATAATAGGTCCTCCTGCAATCATCAGCTGTTGATATTCAAATTCTGTCACTGGTAAGGAACTAATTCTTAAGCCTATTAGGGTCTGGACTGGTTATTTTAAAATCCTTTTGAGTCTATAAATATATTCTGAAGTGATTTAGAATTGAATAATGTCAGACAAGAAATGAATGAGAGATGTTCTCCAAATATGAGAAGTCTTTCTTTCTTAAGAAAACAACTTTGTTGATATTTATGAGAATTAGGCAAGTTTTTCTAGCTAATGACAATTAATTATGCCCTATTACTTAGAAGGAACCAAAATTTCTAGAAAATAAAGTTTTCCATTAAACAAAAATGTAAGTATAATTCAAAATAATAAACTTTATCTATCATTTATTATTTCAGTTGCCCTTTTAAAAATCTAAAACAGAATTTAAACATGCATATTTGGGAGTGAATCACAAGTTCATATAATGTATGTTAGCTACCTTTTTCTTTGAAATGATTGGGAATCATTCAATCAAACAAGGCATTCACCTTCATACATCTTTTAAATTAATCAAAGGATTAGAGTTCTATTAATTAGGATAACATATTGGGGGCTCAGAGTGAGCTTTCATTCCTTTTATCAGTAGTTACTCAGCATTTGTAGCTATGAGATTTTTCATTTTTCAGTTTGACTGAAGGTGGCTTTCAAAGCTCTAATTTATTTGTGGCATTCTAGGTAGCATGCTTTGAGAATCACTTTTCATCTCAGTTACCTGTTTTTTTACAGCTATATGCACTTTTAGAATAGAATAAGTGACACATAGAAATGTCATGATCCCCCCTAATTATTTAATCTCTTTATAGACACAGGACTTAGTTGGATGTCTTATAGTTTGAGGTAAAGTTTAACTCTAGCTTTTAAAAATCTGTTACATCTTCATTTTAGAGAAGAGTGTGGCAACCAGAGAGGATATTCAGAGTTTTCAATAGCTTTGAAACAGACAAGAAAAAAAGACTAGCTGCCCAATAAGCTTCAGTTGCGTAAGAAAAAGACTCCACCATAATGGACATGGCAAGATTTAAACAAAAGACACACATAATAAAAATGTAAATGAGTTTGCTTTACTAAAACTATAACTTTAAAGTCTTTTGTTGTAAGTTATCCTGAAACCTTCTTACAAGGTAATCACTGTTTGCATAGAGATTTAAACCGAAGTCTTCAATAGCATTAACCGCCTGCACAGTCCAAGTGTGACAGGCATGCAAAGCCATGTTAATGTTCAGAATATGAATTGCCTCTGGGTGGCTCCTGCACCAAGCAGAAAACCCACTGTGTGGCTATCGGCGGGCCTGATGGACTCCATGCGGCTCCCAGCCTGGAAACGTCACTGTTTTGACATGTGATGTGCTCTTCTTGACACAGGCAGCGGTGACACTGAGCGATAGCACAAAGGCAACAAGCCCCCCTCCTTAGCCATGCACTTTGCAACCCCCTGGTGCTGCCCATCCACAGTCTCCCCAGCTTGCCTAGTTACGGACAGCGCTTCAGAAACACACAGAGGGAAGTGTGGGTGGAGAGGCCCCAGCTGCCTCCCTGGACACAGCCTCCATAAGAAATTGACCTGAATGATGAGGGCGCACAAACAGTATGATATGCATTATTCCTGTCAATAAAATGTCCCCATGTGTTATGGTCTTTGTACATAATGTACTGCAGTCTTTCTTCCAGCAAGCTCTTTCATTTTCTCTATTCATGGGATAAATAAATGTGTAATAGAATTCAGAAAATGGTATGATAGAACTGCTTGTATATTTATGGCTCTCCTGTGTTGCATATTTAAATCCTGGCTTAGAAATATGAAATTTCCGGTCTTTCAGGCATCCATAACAGAAGAAAACAATGAGAAAATAGCACATTTAGAAAAGGAGATTAGTGACCTCAAAAAGGAAAATGAGAAACTGTCGAAGTTCTTTGTGGGCCTTGAAGAGGATCTTCAGCTCTGTGAAAAGGCCAATACGCTCTTAGGTAACATTTGGAAGCAGGCTGTGAGCCAGCAGATGAGCGCAAATCAGTCCGAGTCCCCCTAAGATTTCAGTTACAGGCTGCCATGTATGAATCTTGCACATTTCTCTAGCCCCTTTGCATGATCTACTTGGAATCTGGATCATCTTATGGATGATCTGTGATCTGTTTCAGGGGGAAAGACTATTATTATTTTTTCTGGGAGTCAGGGCATTTGCTGCTCATTTCTGAACTTTACCATTTTAACATGATGATATCATGATAGAGTTGCCTTTAAATCTTGCCTTTTGACCTTTTCAGTTAAATTAAGACCTTTTAGTAACCTGTAATTCAAAAGTTACATTTTGCAAATATAATGCAAAAGCTATATTATGGGCATGTAAAAATTTAGATAATTATGCATATGTATTTGAATATGTTTTGTACAGAAAGAATCTTAGGAAGCATGCTTCTTAGTTTCATTTTCTGGGTTTCCTTTAAAGCATAAATTTATTTTAAAGAATTTGTATCACAAACTGTGGTGTCACTATCTCTTATAGCTAAATTACTAGACATATGTGCACTTACAAGTATGTTTTTATTATTTGCAGATATGAATGATTTTGTGTTAACTCCCTAGTGTGGTCACTAGACTGATTGGTAAAAAACTGACCTATGTGAAAATAAAATCAGGCCACCTAACAGCTACCTAACATACTACTGTCAGCAGTATGACAGCAACGCTCAAATATACCACCATCCACCATCCAAAATGTTGGGATTACACATTTTCACTTCTCATTTGCTCTCAAGCTTAGCAGGTGTAATCGAGAATGACCTGCTAATGCACTTCATATTGGCTGTGACTAACAGCAGAGATGTCTGCAGCTCGGCCTGAGGAGAAGTGGTGGGCTCTGTGCCACACTTGGCTCTTTAACTTACTTCTTAATCTCCATCTGACCGGCAGGCTGAACAGCAGGAAGGAGGCTCAGAAGGTTAAGGGCGATTGTGAAGGTCACAGTCCTGCTAGGACTTTGGTCCACTATGCATTCCATTGGCTTACAGACTGACCTAGCACACACAGTTGGAATGCATGGACAGAAGCATGTAATTTCATGGTCTGCTTTTCTCTTCCTTTGTTTTCAGAAGGTGAACTTGCGGCTATGAAACAAAAAATGGAGAAGGATCAGAAAATGATTCAAAAGGTACTGTAACTTTTTGACATTGATGAATGACCCTTTTTAATTGAAATATCGGCATGCTTGGGGGCCAGGAGAATTTTCAAATAGTTATACAAAGCAAAAGAAAATGGACATAATACATGTTCATCTGTCCCATTGCTTATTGTTGGGTGACTAATGATGAGAAGGGATTTTTCCCTAAATTGCATTTCTTCTTTGAAAAAGTGGGTAGTTGTTGGAAACCGTTTCTTATTTTGTAAATTTGATAACTTGTGATTAATTGTGAGATATTTAAAAGGTTGATAAAGAAGATTCAATGATGTTTTATGGGCATATTTGAGTTATGGGGGGAAAATTATAAGAATCTTCATTTTATGTCTGTTGTATCCATAATGATGTTGGTATGTGTTTGTTTTTACTTACTTTGATGCTTTACAGGATTTCTTCAGGGTAGGTTCCTTTAAATTGATACAGATAGCAGTCCCTCCATATTGAATTTCTAATCTTTATCTTTTCATAGATCTCTCATAGAGGAGTCATCCTTTTGCTAGAGGCCCCTCCTCTCAATTTTTAAAAATATTTTGATGCCATCAATAAGCCATAGAGGCTGTTCCTCTATTATCTGTCTTCTCACCACCTGATCAACCCATCTCCTTTTCCAGTCAAGCGTGTCTTCAATTATAGCTTTTGCCTCATTTTTTTAATGCCAGCCATTATTAGTAACATACCATAGCCTACTTGCTCCTATTGTATGTGTTCCCATTGCCCATTGGGTTAATGGTTATTTGATTCTTCTGGTAGCGTGGTAGTCTCAATTTGCCATATAGCATCCCTTGGAGAATATTCTCATTAAAGAGTATCAAATGTAAAACAGACAGGTAGGTCTCTTCCTCCTGCTTAATGACAGGCCCAGCTCATCATCCATCTATGGCACCTTCCCAAGATGAATGTGGATTAACTCAATGAGCACCTGTATAGGAATGAGCCAGGCTCATAGTACACAATAGAAAAAATTAATACTTTCATTCCTATTCTAAGGAAAAGTTAGTACTCATGACAGTAGGCAACTCTTCTGATATCAAAGTAAGATAAGAGACTTCCTGGCTTAATCAAGCTATAATAATAACCAATGGTAGGTTGATGTTTAAGTTTCAGATAGTTTTAATTTGCAAAACAATATCTTATTTTCAAGAGAGATAACATTACAGAAGTATTTTCAAAAGAAATGGCCATCTTATGGGGCAAGTTTCCTGTAGGAATTTATAGGGTTAGTTTTCCATTCCTGTATCTTGAGAAATCCTCAATCTTCCTCCATCCTCTCCCTCACCTCATTTTCACCTCTGTGTGGAAAAGGAAGGGAAGCTAGATAAGTAATGGTATTTATTTGGTGAGGAACCATAGAAAGAGGGGGAACGGAATCACAGAAGTATGCTTTCCATGTTCGTGTTCCTCTTATCCAGAATAACACAGAGAGGAACAATAAGCCTAGAATACATATGACTCCATAGTTAGGGACTAATATGAAAGTTCCAGGAATGGCTGTCTGGGGGCCATGAAAAGTAAAGAAAACTAAGCAACCAGACTCTTTATTTAGGGCCTCAAGTCACTGGCTAAAGATATTTTCTGTAACTCCTTCCTTCTCTCACTTCCAGTCTTGCACTTTAGGAAAATTTTGCTTTGGTTCCCTTGCTCTATTTTTATTGATAAAACCAGTTATTTATTATCATTAGCGTAGTCTTGTATACATTTTTATCTCTAGTAACAGATCATTGTCCTTATAAAGTTAACTTACTCAAAACTTCTTTTACGAAAATATTTCCAAGGCACATCATAGACTTTTTTTTTTTTTGCTTTTTTGGAGGGGTGAAGGCAGGGCAGTTGGGGTTAAGTGACTTGCCCAAGGTCACACGGCTAAGTGTCTGAGGCCCGATTTGAACTCCGGTTCTCCTGACTCCAGGGCTGGTGCTCTATTCACTATACCCCTTGCCACCCCCACATCATAGACTTTTAATGAATTATTGTTGAAATCATAATGCCCTGGACTTTAGTCTTACTTGAGTGATTGCTTAAGTTTCTACCAATGAATATTTGAGTTACCTGTGATCTGACTCCATTTTACTAGTTTGAGAGCTCATCACTTGGCCTTAGGACCCGCCTAAGTTTTATTGCTCCACTGGAATATTCTTTCAAGAACTCAGAGCAATCAATGTATCATGATGAGATAAAAAAGAGGCCCAAGTTGATATCTATCCATTAATCAGCATTGTTGGGGCCCAGTCATTCAACCTGTTCCAAAATCAGGAGAGAATATTCATTCCTAGCCCACATCTCTCCATCTTGTAGTCACAAAGAACAAATCTAATCCTTTTTTTCCCTAACAACAGCCCTTCATATCTTGAAGACAGCTGACATATTCCCTCTGTCTTCTCTTCTCCAAGTTAAACTTTCCCAGTTCCTCCAATCTCAAGCACAAGTTGTCCACCCAAGTCTGAAATGAACTCCCTCTTCACTTCTGCCTCTTAGAATTCTCACTTTCCTTCAAATTTTAGCTCAGATACTACCTCCTATATGGGACTTCCCCCGCCCCCCAATTCCCTAGCTGCTAGTTACCCAGTCCCCCAATTACCTTGGGTTTATTTTACATGTATTTTGCAAATGCTTGCATAGCAGGGAATTGATAGGAGTCAATTTTATGGAGCAGATTGGGAGACCTAATTGGGCAAGGGTCCCCTGATCACCTACAATCTCCCTTTCTTAACTTTCTCTGTCTACGTGTTGTTTACTCTAATAAAATGTGAGTTCCTTGACTTGAAGTCAAATTTTGACTTTTCGTACCTTCCATCCATAATTCCTAGTTTTGCCCATTGGCCATTGGGGCCAACCGGAACAAGACTAAATCTTTTTTTTCCGCCATATTCTTCAAATGCTGTGAGCCAGTGGTCATGTTCCACCTAAGCCTACCAAATTACTTAAACCAAGATGAATATGATGTGAATTCAGTGCCCTTCACCATAATATTGTTCTCTTTTAGATACTCAGCTTATTAATATTCTTCCTAAAATATAGTCACCAAAACTGAACATGATACTTACAAGTGAATTCAGACCAGTACAAGTATGACTATCTCCTCTAGTTCTCATCGATGTCCCTTTTTTAATGTACCCTAAATTTGTTTTCTCTTTCTTAGTTATGATGTCTTACTGTTGAATGACATTAAGCTTGCAGCCTATTTAAACCCAAATCATTATTAAGAAATAAATTTGCTAATTATATTGATATATTTTTAAAACTCTGTAATGTTCGTGGGAATTGAAGAGCTTTCCTACCCATTAATAGGCCTGACACGGAGCCTAACAAGAGAAGCTTGATTCTCTAGGCTTGTTTTTCAGGAAGTGGATCATGAAGGTTGTGATGCCCTATGACCCTGAAGAAGGGTATATATACTCTGAGGTTAGCATTTTGCTTCGCTTACTCATGGGAAGAGTGTTTGCGTGATATAGCCAGATAAGACTCTGGGTAGCTGTTAAGGAGCCCCCAAGCTTTGAAAACCTAGATGTTGGTGCTTCTGTCTCTGATAACTATGTATGTATGTAATGATCAGACACTTGGATGTGTCTTTTAGTGGGTGATGTATGTATTATTTGGTCAGATGGTTAGAAGCCCAGTCTGTTGCTTTATGCTATTATTTCTGCTTGTAATTTCTGTTTGTATTTTCTCTGAAGTTCAGGGTGCTGACTCTTTCCCCTGAGCTAAGTAAATGATATACATGTTTGATTAAAGTAAGATTGTTGACCCTTTTGAGTTGTTTTCCTTTAGAAAAGCAGATCTAAGAATCTGTGCTAGCAACCCTCCTGTGTGTTGGTGTTACTGATCTTACACTCCCACAGCAGCTGCAAATAGCATTACTGTTCCAAACTCTGTAATAACTTCTAAGGAACTCTCCTCTCCTCAAAGAACCTCTTCATTTGACAAAAGCAAGCAAAAACCATTTGGTGCAACCAGCTGATATCATGGAAGTGATTGACAAAATATACATCATTCTGTCACTGTAGTCCCCCACCTATCTATCAAGAGGAGAGTTTATTTCATCACTTATTCATGAATAGGCCGAGTTCTACTGCCTCTTAGTGTTAATTTTATTAAGATTATTGAAGTTATTGGTGTTTATTTTTCTCCTTGTCTTGCTCTCTTAACTTTACATCAGTTCATCCAAGTCTTCCTATGTTTCAATTCATATTTGCTGTTTCTTCAGGTGCCATAACTATTCCATTGCATCCATATTCCACAGTTTGTTCAAGTGACTTTGTTTCCAGCTTTTTGCTGTCACAAAAGTGCTGCTATGAATATTATGGTACCATAATATACATATGCGATAATTTATTCAGCCATTCCCTAATTGATGGGCCCCTTCTTAGTTTCTAGTTGTCGCCACAAAAAGAACTGCTATGAATATTTTTGTACATTTGAGTCTTTTTCCTTTTTGCTTGACCTCTTTGGAGTATAAGTCTAGTAGTGGAATCAACAGAGCCAAAGGGTTTGCATCATTTAGAGACTTTCTGGGGATAGTTCAAAATTGCTTCCAAAATAGCTTCCAAACAACTCCACCAACAATGCATTAACACCTCTGTTTTCTTCTAGCCCCTCCAATATTTGTCATTCCCCTGTTTTGTCAACTTTGTCAATCAATGGGTATCAGGTGAAACCTTGGTGTTGATGATACAACTTTCATTTCTCTAATTATCAGTGATTTAGAGGATTTTTTTTTTCTATGAGGTTAATAGTTTGCCTATCTTCTTTTGGTCACATTTTTATATCCTTTAACCACTTATCCCCAGACCTTTGTCAAATGAAATGCTTGTCACTTGATAGCCAGCTAGGTTTTCTGGAATACTTGTAAATAAACTGAATTTTCTTAAAATATTTTGAATGTATATATGATAGCAATATACTGTAATAATGACTAGTAAATTATATAGTTGGTTCTCACAGTGACACTGAGGTAGATAACTACAGCTAAATGTCACAGTGGATAGAGCACTAGGCCTGGAGTCAGGAAGATCTAAGTTCAAAGGCACCCCTTCTGCAATTCTGGGCAAATCAGATAACCTCTGTTTGCCTCATCTGTAAAATGGGGATAATAGTATCACCTCCCTCCCAGGGTTGCTGTGAGGACCAAATGAGATAATAATTGTACAGTGACTAGCACAGTGCCTGGCACATAGTAGGCTCTATGTAAATGCTAACTATTATCATTATTAATATAACATCATTTTTCTTGAATTCAAAATTACTTGAAAAGTTCACTCTTTTCACTTATGTTATTTAGAATAAAATTAATTTCAGTGAGGTCAATTGACCGGAAAGAATTTTAAATAAATTCTTATCTTTAATAAGAATTTAACATACTTTTTCATTTCAGTTAACCTTAATGAAAAACAAATTAAGTGAGGATCTCGATCAAGAGAAAAGAGCAGTTCAAGACATGGTAAGGATCTTTACCTTTATTTCTTTTCTCTTCTCCCCCTCCAACTCTGGCTTAGTATACTGAAAAATCATCATTTTCATATTTGAATTTCATTTGCATATTTATTATCAAGAAATATTCCTTCTTGTTATTCTAGATACTCTAATATACACAATTTGGTAAACTATGGAGATATTTTTTAAAGTGTAATTATAAGGAAACCAGTCTATGCCGTTATAATATTTTACCCCTACAAGAATCTTACTCAGAACCTTATGTTACATATTTTAAATATGGTTCACAAGACTTTTTTTTTTTTTGGTACATGTTTTCTTAAAGATATTCAAGCAACATCAAGCATGAGGCCACACTAATGTAAGGGGTTTGCTAGTCTTAGTCAGTTTCCAGAAATGACAGCCACAGAAGGGCCCTTGCTAGATGTTTTGGCATCCTGTGGTAGTCTCATAAGAACACTGCCCTTTTTATTCTCTCTTTATAGAGCTTTCCAGACGGCTGGTCCTTTATTTTATCAGTTGACTTTTTTTTTGCCTCCCTCCCTCCCCAGCTGATGGTGTATTTTGGCTTTCAACTGATCAGCACTAATATGTCTTTGTTATAGTCAACTGACTGTGTTTATTATAATAAAAAATAAAACACAGCTTGACTTACATCCTAAATGTGCCGGAAAAGAATATGATACTGTTGGGAAGAGAAAAGGTTGTTCATAGGAAATCAGCCCCACTTCAGATAGTGAAATGTTTGCTTTTCTCTAGGTTGTCACACTTCGTGCCAAGTCATGACTGCTTTCCTTATTTTGTTTTGTGGCTCTTAGCTTCATGTGCTTTGGGTTCCTTATCATAGAAATTAATGAAAAACAATGGTCTAGGACCACAATGAGGGCCTTCTATGGGACCAACTTGTAAATGCAGAAAATAAAGAATTTCAGTTTTCTTTTGAACCAAAACCTTCCTTTTATAACCACGTGTATATATAATCCTGAGAATGCTAGATATTTGAGATATATCCATCCATCTTCATATTTAGAATGAATAAGAGAAGAGGGTTTGGTTTCTGTTATATACCCGTATTTGTCTCTACTGTCTATCCATCTCTCTCCAGCTCTGTCTATATATACACACATACCACACATACATATATACATGTACATACATATATACATAAAATTATGTGTGTGTGTGTGTATGTATGTATATACAGAAAACAAAATAAGGAAAGCAGTCATGAGTTGGTACAAAGTGTGACAACCTAGAAAAAAGCAAACATTTAAATATCTGAAGAATTTTCTATGAACAGCCTTTTATCTTCTCAACAATATCATTCTTTTCTGCCACATTTAGGACACAAATATTTATATATGCATGGAGAGATAGACTGATAGATAGATGGATGGAAAGATAGATAGATAGATAGATAGATAGATAGATAGATAGATAGATAGATGGATGGACAGACGGACAGGGACAGACAGATGGATAGATGAATAGATATACGTGTGTATATATGTAGATAGATATAGATATATAATAAGAAATCAAACCCTCTTCTCTCAAAGGTTTAGCCCCACCTGGGATTCATCTTTTTCACCCTCCCTTGCCCGCTCTGATCCTCATTTCTCTCTCATTCCTTCAAAGCAAAACCTTTTTCATTTGTGAACACTGAAATTTCCAAACATTTGTATATTAAGATCTTGATTTGATTCATATGACAAATCATTATTTTTTGTCTATTATAAACTCAGCTTTATGTTAGTGCTTTGAAAGCAGAAGTATGTAAGATCTACATGGACATACGTACAGTATTTTTTATGGCTTGTCTCAATTATAGCTGTCCAGACCAGCACGCTTCATGAAATTCTTTGCCTCCTATTTTTACTTCAGTTTTAATTATTGTTAATGGAATTATTCTCCAAAGGGCTAGGAGGGTGCATGGGACTTCCTCCTGACTGGAAGTATTTCTTAGCCTTAGCCACCTGTTCTGATCTACTACCAACACCTGCTCTCCCACCTGTGTTCTTCTCCCAGCTCTACCTGTGGAATAGGATGGTAGTTTTTCACTTCTCCCCTTATGTGTCACACACACACACACACACACACACACACACACACTCTTTTAAGGGGTTTTGCTTCTGCTGACCACTGGGAAAAGGGGAATGTGCATGTATCAAAATAACAAAACAACAGGACCCTTGCAAAGTGTAAGATGTATTAAAAACCATAGGAGGAAGCATCTTAAATTGTGCTAGTGTGAGAGAACACAGTAGTGAGGCACAAATAGTTCATTTTTCACTCTGGGCAGAAATTGTCCATTATGGTTACATTCTGTGAAAAATGTTTTTCCATTGCAAATAAGTAGCTATGATTCTGAAAAGTCACTCCTAGAGTGAGTCATCAGAAAGTAACCTAGGAAGTGGGCAGAACTAGTGATCTGAGCCAAGAAAATGGTGATCAGTCCCTGGGCTCAGGAGAGAGAAGATGTTCCACAACATATCCCATAGTTCCACTGTGATATGTGGGTTTCTCTGACAGCAAAGGAGTTTGGGTGGATGCAGAGATATAACTACTGTTGGTGATGGTGTTTGTGTGTGTCCATGCATACAAACATGTCCATGTGACCTTACATGTATACGTATATATGTGCATGTGCACACACGTGCATGTGTGTGCTTCCTCCCTGTAGGGACTATAGTCCTATAACTTTCCTTATGGTCCTTGGGAAGCAAGAAGTGTAACTGATGCTGGTTACCATTCCCAGGGTCCTTTCACCATGATACTACCTTTTCAGGCCCCCATTCTTCACATGGGCTAAGGGTTTTTCTTTCTCAAGTGGTTGTACCCTCCAGGGGCATTGTCTTCTGTGTCTTCCCCTCCACTAAATTTGCCCCAGGTGCACTTTTGGCTTAGTCACAGCTTTGCATGGAAGTCCAATTGAGGTCTAACTGAACTTCAAGTTTGGCAAAAGAAAGAAATGCAAATATATTTCTGATGGTTTTAAGGAAATGATATGGTGCAAGGGAAACTCTATTGACGGTAGTGCCATCGAATGAGGCCATATGACACTGGCTTCAGAGCCTAGTTTAACACCGCAGGTCTGAAGAAATGAAGTTGTACCAAGCGGAACCAACTTTTACAAATAGCTAATGAATATGATTTGGAAAGTCTAACAGGTAAGGGGAGAAAGGCCAGGACTTCCAGAGACCCATACTAGTTAGATCTCCCTGAGCTACAAAGGAAACTGCTGTGAGTTCATGGAATTCCATTGTCTCTGACCACAGCAGACCTTTAACTTTTACTCCAGACTGACCTGGTCTTGAACTTGACTTGACACTTCCAACTCTTTGATCTCGTTTCTTCATCCACTTGGTCTTTATTGTGTGGATGAACAGGCCAGACTCCTTTGAGGATGACCATGTGTGCTTTGCAGTCTTCTAGGCTTTGATGCAGTCAGCATGATGTCATCCATAAATAAGAGATTCTGGGGAGCACCACCATCTTCCAGATGGAGTGTTTCTTCAGCCTGGACTGTAGACTATATCTCCCTTATCAGTGGTGAATATCTTTGGCGATTGAATGTCTCTCTCCCTATTTTATGCCTCACATGATGTTAATGACCAGAGAGTCCTTGAACAGTTATTTCTGCTGTTATTTCTTCCAAGTCATCCAGAATGATTTTGAGATTCTTTGTTGTAAAAGAATCTACTGAATCAAATGCTGGGGGTTTTTTGATAATCAACAAATAATAAGCACAGTAAGATCTTATATTCTCTGTATCTTCCAGTTAATTATGAAATATTAAGTACATGGTCCTTAAGTAACTGTTAAAATTTTGGTTGAGAAAGCCTACTTTTTTCTTCTTCTGTTTTCATGGAAGATTTCCCTCAATTCATTTATAGTTGACTGTACCAAAGTTTAATACGTGTTTAGTGGGTAAAACTACTCAACAATCTTATTAGGAAAACCAGTGAAGGTCAACATACCTACCAACCTAATATCTACTCAGTTACTAATCAGAAGAGTTACAAGTATTAAAATATCTTCCCTTTGCGTTGTTTTTTTTGGTAAATTTTAGAGGATATACAACTATATACAAATTATTGGAGGATAGGTCTATTGATTTTTGATCATTTTTTAGAGCTAACAATAATTTTGTGTCTTAGTTTTATCCTTTTATTAATTATTAGTAATAGCTTCCATTTTTAAGAATACACGTATTAGGATAGAATCATATTTCTGTTGAAAAAATCAATTCTTAATCAACAATTTTCCTTTATAATCATTGAAAGCCCTATGGAATTGAAATATCAAAAAATTATATCACTAAAATACACTGTTGGCCTTAACTCTTAATAGTTTGGGAAGAATGCTTTAAGATCTTTAAACCTAGGACTTTTGGTAAAATAAGATTGAATACATGTATGCCCTTAATATAATTTCAATATATTTCTAAAGAAAAAAATAGCTTTTTCTGCCCAGTGTTTTGATAAAAAAGTAACTTCTGTAAAAAAATTTTTCTTTGAAAGATGAAAGAAAAACCCAAGCAAACCTTTAAATGTCGTTATTGATGTCTATTATTCTTTTTTCTTTTGTCCAGATAGAAGTTGTGAAATAAGGATTTTGTTCTAACTTTATTTAGAGTAAACTTTGTGAATTCATCAGTGAAAAGCTCCCAGTGGCAGCCTTTCTCTATCAATGCAAATTGGCACCTTCTTTGCAACTATCTTAGAGAATCACCTGGGAACTGGAGGGGTTAAGTGGTTTGCCTCAAGGTCAAAACTGAATCTGGGTCTTTCTGAGTCCCCAAATAAAATATTTTAACTTATTTTTGATTGGAAAACAAGAAATAAAAAGAAAAAGTTATTTCCTGTACTTTTGATAGACTAATGCTACCTTATAACTAATTACATAATAATATTTCACAAATATCAAGTGAAACATTCAATTGTTAGATTTGTATTAAAGATGCAAACTTAAAATAGAAATTTTGGTTTTTATTTCTATGGTATAGCTATAGGTTCTTGTGCTTTATTAATTAAATCTGTCTCCCTGATACAAATTCAAGAGAATATTCATTTGGTGTTTTATCAATTACTAGTCAAGAGTGAAAATAATAGTAAAAGAAGAAATCTCCAGCACCAGATCAAACTTTCCACGTCATTATTTTTTTCAGTTACTGATGAACTTGGCACCAGGAAATTGTGTCCACATTAAGGTCTTTGACTACAGGCTTTTTAAAAGATAATTTTAAAATACATTTTTATTGATCTATTTTGTTTTTTACATCACTAGAATTTCTCCCAGTGTCACATATAGCAAATAACTCTTCCTCCTCTCAGAGAGCCATTTTATATAACACATCATATGTTTTTATTTTCTTATTAATTTATTTATTTTTAGTTTTCAACATTCACTTCCATAAGATTTTGAGTTCTAAATTTTCTCCTTCTTCCTTCCCTCTCCCCTCCCCAAGATAGTGTGCAATCTGACATGGGCTCTACATATACATTTGTATTATACATATTTTCACATTAGTCATCTTGTAAAGAAAAATTAGAACCAATAGAAGGAACCATGAGAAAGAAGAAACAAACAAACAAAAAAAGAGAACAAATTGTATGTTTCAAGCTGCATTCAGACTCCATGGGTTTTTCCTGGATGTAGATAGAATTTTCTATCACGAGCCTTTTGGAGTTGTCTTAGATCCTTGCATTGCTGAGAAGAGCTAAATCTATCAAAGTCGGTTATCCCACAATATTGCTGTTACTGTGTACAATGTTCTCCTGACTCTGGTTCACTTCACTCAGCATCAGTTCATGCAAGACTTTACAGGTTATATATATATATATATATACATTCATATACCACAACATGTTCAGCTATTCCCCAATTGGTGGGCATCCCTCTCAATTTCTCATTCTTTGCCACCAGAAAAAGAACTGCTATAAATATTTTTGTACATGTGGGTCCTTTTCCCATTTTTATTATCTCTTTGGGATACAGATGTAATAGTGGTATTGCTGGATCAAACAGTGTGCACAGTTTTATAGCCCTTTGGGCAGAGTTCCAAATTGCTCTCCAACATGGTTGGATCAGTTCACAACTCCACCAATAATGCATTAGTGTTCTAATTTTCTCCAATCTTTTTTTTTCAATTTCCCAATCTTCTCCAAAATTTATCATTTTCCTGTTTTGTCTTGCTAGCCAATCTGATAGGTGTGAACACATCATTTTTTTTTAAAGGAAAAAGAGAGAGAAAAATAGCAAAACCTATAAAAATATTTTAAAAGTCTGGAAGTATATGCAATATTCCACATCCTGCAAAGGTGGGAGTATTTTTGTGACCATTCTTTGTAATTTTTTAATATTCATGTTTGATTTTTTTTCTTTATAATTCTTTCCATTTACAATGTTATCATTAGTTTGTTGTTTTGGGTTTTGTTTTTTTTTTGTTTTGTTTTGCTTTGCTTTTTGGACTCTGACTACTTCACTCTGCATCAGATAATGCAAGTCTTTCTGTGCTTCTCTGTATTTATCATATTCATAATTTCTTATAACATAGTAATATTCTTTTACATTCATGGATGACAATTTATTTAGCCATTTTCCAGCTGATGGACATCTACTTTGTTTATAATTCTTTGCTACTACAAAACTATGTTGTTATAAATATTTTGGTTTATATAGGGACTTCTTATCAATGATCTCTTTGGAATATATGTCTGGTAGTGGTACCTGTGAGTCAAAAGTTATGAACATTTTAGGTTATGGTCACTTTTTTGCATGATTTCAAATTGCTTTCCAAAATGTTTGTACCGTTTCACAGCTCGGCCAACAAGGAATCAGTATACCTATCTTCCTTCCAGCATTAACTCTTTTTCATTTTTTTGTTGATTTTACCAATTTGATGGACATGACATAAAACTTCAAGGTTATTTTAATTTGCATTTTTCTTCTTGTTAGTAATTTGGAGCATTCTTTCACACGCTTAATAGTCTGGAATTCTTCTTTTGAGGACTGCGTATATATTTCTTGACAATTTATATATTGGCTTTTGACTTTGATCACAGATTCAGCAAAAGATTGAGCAAAGGATTTGAAATGCATGTGCAAAGGTCACCTTATTCTTAAATCCTTAAAGACATATTTCAAAATGGTGACATGATTTTACACTTACATATTTGTCTCATGGTTTTAAACTGTACTGCAAGTAGCTCTTTTTTTAAGAGCTTAGGCTAATTAAAATTATGTTATAGTCAGCTGTACATCAATATCGTTTGAATATGCAAACTCTTGTGTCAAGCTAAGCATGAAATTCTATGAGGCATAGGCTCCAATATCACTATCCATTATTCTGCTGAAATGAAAGTGGGAATAGAAAGCCGGTTTTTATTCAATTTAAGTTTCATGAAATAGCTTTTGCAACTAAAACATTTCTTATGTTTTTCAATTTGGACTTTAGTATGTACTGTAATCAGAAGTTCTAGCTTAGCAAATTGCATGTCGTACTCAGCATTTCTAACTTAATCATTTGTATTTAACTTGTATTAGATAAGTCTGTGGTGAACGGACTTTTATTACATTGTGCAAGATGATGGTTTTATTTAGTCATCTGCCATTGCACTTACCAATAATGACAGAACTAGTGTTGGTCATTGAAACACATAATGAATTAGGAATAGGGATGGAGACTGTGATTTTACTGATGTAGGGAATTCCTGGATAAAGAAATTCCCTCTAATAAAAGCAAGTCTGCATCTTTTCTTTAGCACATAGTCTTAGAGAGTTATATCCAACACTAAGAGGTTAAAGTGACTTACCCAAGGTCTCGTAGCCAGTATGTTTCAGAGGCAGGACTAGGAATTCAAGCCTTCTTGATTCCAAGGCAAGTATTGTATTAACTACACTCCAAGTGTGCTGTGTAAGAATGGAGGCATCAAAGATGCTCCAGGTTTGAGAGAAAAAAGAAATAGGGATGAGCAAATAGAAAATCCAACTGTATTTTTTAAGCTCCTGCTATAGATAGGCCTAACAGTATGCTAGGTGATAAGGGTACAAAGACAAAAAATGAAGCAATTCCTCCTTTCAGATTTATATTCTATTGGGGAAAAAAACCAGTAAAGGTAGCCTTAATGTTGGCAGCCTTGGTGATTCTACTGGCTGGAGGGTTAACTAGAGGTTAACTAGAAGGCCCAGTTCTCTGCTTCCCCTTTTCCTCTTAGAATGGCAACATTCCCAATCCTACTTCCTTCTCTGATGTCATGCTTACCTTACATTTCCACCTTGCATTTCATTCTCCTCCAGAATATAAGTTCCTTGAGAGCAAGTCATGTATGTGTTTTTGTTCTTGTATCTCCAGCACCAAGCACAGCTTCTGGCACATAGTAGGTCCTTAGTAAGCCCTTGTCAGTTTATTGCCTGGTCACAACTATTCTCTGTCCTGTGAATATGGATGTTTATCCTTCCAGGTTTACATGGTGGTTCTTCATGGCATCCCTTAGAGGAGACCTCAAGGTGTTCTCAAGGCCCTCTTGTTTCCCCAAAAGAGCATCTAGATGTCAGTTTAAAACATTGACCTTTATCTTTACAGTATCACCAAGAGAAGGAAGATTTAGAAGAAACAAGAAGGTTATTGGAAGCTGAAGGCATTGTTGGTAGCAAGGTAGGTAATTGAGTATGTCTCTGTCTTCCACCTCCTGAGAGTTTACTCTTCTGACATTCTAGTCAAAACCCCAGGTGCCATGCTTCTCATGGACCAGGTACATGTATATACCACCAAGCCACAGGGAATATAGATGAACCAGAGTGCTCTGCTCTACTCATACATATCCCCAGCACCTGGCCATTGGGTAGGACCAAGGGTAGATGAACCCTTGGGGAATATGGATAAACCAGGATGCTTTACTCCATTCATACATATCCATAGTACCTTGCCATGGTATAGAGCCATGGGGGTAGATAAAGCCCTTGGGGAATATGAATGAGCCAAGATGTTCTGCTCCACTCATGAATATCTACAATGCCAGGCCATAGGATAGGACTGTGGGGTAGACAGACCATCAGGAAATATGGATTAGGTAGGATTTTCTATTCTACTAAGATTCTCCTTCCTCCCTCAGACCCATAATCCCTGCAGTTTCTTGTCTTTCATACCTTTATTCTCTTGCCTTACATCGGTACTTTTCCACCTCCTCTCTGAGCACTCTTGTCTTTGCAACCAGATTGTGTCTTCATCAACCAAATCAGTCATTCAATAAACATTCAGTGACTGCCAGGTGCCAGGCACTATGCTAAGTACTGGGAATACACTAAGAGGTCAAAATAGTCCCTGCCCTCAAAGAGTTTACAATCTAATGGGAGGGAGGGGACAACACACCAGAGAAAATACCCAGAGCCAAAAGATGGAGAGTCGTGTTCATGAGGCCTCCAGGAGGCCAGTGTCAGTGGATGGAGGAGTACATCAAAGGGTGTGAGAAGATTGGAAATATAGGAGTATCCCATGTTAGGAAGTGAGAAATGAGCCAATCACACCAAAGAAATAGATGGGTAGTTTGGCCGTAATCAGCTCAGACTCTTGTTTTTTCTGTCTCTTCCCCAGATTCTCCAGGAAACCTTCTCTCCTAATACCCTTATTTATTTTCCTTTTTTTCCCAGCCCCCTGGAGGACCTCAAAAGGCATACTATGAAGAAAGGGCAAGTGTACGCCCAACCTCCTCGGTGAGTCAGGGAGGGAGTCAAGGTCGCCAGGCAAAGCAACTGTAGCTTTACTTGCGCTGGCCCAAGCCAAGCTGGGTGGATGACACTGACAGTTTCTTTTTTTTTTT
>CM053585.1:504344372-504364151 GCA_028646515.1 Pseudochirops corinnae
TAGCCGAGTTGACTTTAGTGGGAAGTATCTTTGTGTGCGTTTTGGAGTTCTAGGATTGGTTTAGAGTCCTATTTTATGGGTATTTGGGGTGGCTATGTGAGAGCTGCAATATGTTGCTGCTGCTACTCCGCCATCTTGGCTCTGCCCCCGACCTGACAGTTTCTTGCATACATACAGTGGGTGCTTAATAAATGTTTGCTGGATTTGTCAAATTGTCAAATTGGATCAACTTACCAGCAGTGTTAGCTAGGGCCTAGTCTGAATTGGGTTTGGGTTTGAGAAAGACCATGCGCTAGTAAATGGTGTCTGCATTTGGCCAGGACTCAGGAGGACAGCAACTTACTTAATAGGTATGGGTTGGGGAAAGTAGGCCTATCTGACCATTTACTTGAGAGAGATTTCATGGGATTTAGTCTAGTATGAACCAAGGGCAGAACATGGCTGCCCAAAAAGCTAATGCACATTTAGGCTGCTTTAAGAGAGTTTGGGAACTGGAAAAATGATCATTTTGCTATATTCTTTCCTAGTCATACCACACCTGGAGCATTATGTTCAATGTTGGGGGTCACATTTTAGGAAGGACATTGACAAGTTCAAACAAATTCATGGCAAGATTAGTAGGATAACACATGATGTTCCTCTCTTAAAGGGGGAAGGGGAAAAGAGAATAAGCATTTATGTAGGCTCTACTATGCGTCAAGCACTGTGCTAAGCGCTTTAAAAATACCTCATTTGATCCTTACAACAACTCTTTAAGATAGATGCTATTATAACCATTTTATACTTCTCCATTTTACAGATGAAGAAACTGAAGCAAACGGAGTTAAGTGACTTGCCAAGGGTCACACAGCTAGTAAGTGTCTGAGGCCTGATTTGAACTCAGGTCTTCCTGACTCCAGGCCCAGTGTTCTATGCAATGCACCTATAGCTATCACTTGAAGAAATGAGGGTTGTTTGGCCTGGAAAAGAGAAGTCTCAGGGAAGACCTGATAACTGTGGAAGAAGAATTTGATTTATTCAGCTTGGGCCCAGAAGGTAGAACTGGGACAATAAGTGGAAATGGAAGAAAAACAAATTTAGCTTGAGGTGTTGGGGGGCTGGGGAAATTTCCTTGAAGTTAGAGTTATCCAAATGTAGAATGGATTGCCCATGGAGGTAATGGTTTTTTCCTCTCTAGAGGTCTTCATGTGAAGGTGGGGTTACCACTTGTGTGTTGTAGAAGGGATGTTTTGTTCAGGTATGAGCTATGCTAGATGGTTTTTGAGGTACTTGAGGTCCCTGCCAACACTGGGAATCTGGATTCTGTATGCCATAGTTGCTTAGGCCCTGGCAGTTGGTGGGAAAAAATGGTTTTTACATGTCAGGAAAAGGACTGAAGCTGAGTGGAGAGGAGCATTTCAAGAGATGAAGGAAAGAACCAAAGGGTTAATGCACAAACTGCAGAAAGAGGCCAACTACAGAGTGTGTGTGTATTAGAGATGGTGTTAGGAAAGGCATTGACACAAGAACAGATGAGATGAGTTTTGTGAAATAAAAGTAAGTCTAGTTTGCCAGGAGAGTGGATTACGTGAGAGGACTCGTATGATAAAGAGTAGTGGATTGGTGCCGTGTTGTTGAGGTCCTTAAATGTCCAGATAAAGAGTGTATTTGGTGGACACTAAGGAGCTATGGAGGAGTTTTGAGAAGAGAAGTCACATTTTCAGAATTACAGGTTAGGTAGATGACTTTGGAAGCTATATGTAAGAAAGATTAGAGCAAGAAGAAATGAGAAGACTGGAAACAAGTTAGAAGAGTGTAGCAGTAAGCCCAGACAAGAGGAAAGAACAAGCATTTATTAAACACCTATTGTATGTGCCAAGCACTATGCTAACCTCTTTACAAGTATTATCCCCATTATACAGTTGAAGAAATTAAGGCAGAGATTAATTCACTTGCCCAGGAGTCACATAGCTATTAAGTGTCTGAGGACATTTGAACTCAGGTCTTTCTGACTCCAGGTTCAGTTCTCTTATTTACTAAGCCGCCTAGCTTCAAGAGACAATGAGGGGGGCAGCTAGGTGGCAAAGTGAATAGAGCATTGGCCCTGGAATCAGGAGGACCTGAGTTCAAATCCTGCCTCAGATACTTAACACAAAAACTAGCCATGTGTGACCTTGGGCAAGTCACTTAACCCCAATTGCCCTCCAAAAAGCAGAGAGAGAGAGAGAAAGAGAGAGAGAGAGAGAGAGAAAGAGAGAGAGAGAGGCAGTGAGAGCCTGCACTAACTCAGAGGTATATAATGCCTCTGGGAAGTTAGTTGGTGTAGTGTAGTCAGAAAACCTGAGTTCAAATTTGGCCTCAGACACTTCCCAGCTGCGTGACCCTGGGAAAGTCTCTTAAGCCTGTTTGTCTCGATTTCCTCATCTGTAAAAGGAGCAGGAGAAGGAGAAGGAAATGACAAACCGCTTCAGTGTCTGCCAAGAAATCCCAAATGGGGCCATGAAGAGTGGGACCTGACTGAACAACAACAGGTGGTTTACTCACAACAACTCTGTGAAGTAGATAATTCAAATAGCATTATCCACATTTTGTGAATGAGAAAACTGACGTTTGAAGGAAGTTAAGTGACTTGCCTACAGTCATATAGCCCTGAAATATCAGAGCTAGGACTTGAACCCAAGTCCATTGATTTAAGTCCAGTACTCCTCTTCTCACAGCTGCCTTGGCTGCTGTAATGCCACTAGAAAGGTGGTAGTTGGAATGGAAAGTCAGAACGAACATAAAAGATAGTTAAGGGGTAGAATGAACAGGATCTGGCCATTGGCTGCGTGTGGGTAGAAGTAATGAGGGAGGAGGAAAAGCTGAAGATGATCTGAGTTTTTCAAGCCTGCATCACCATGAGAAAAATGGTGCCATTAACAGACTTAGGAAGTTAGGATTGAGGACTGACTCCAAAGGAGAAAGCGTCGCCTTTTGGATAACACTGTGCTTGAGGTTCTGAGAAGACATATGGAGGGAACCTGCTAGACAGTTGTTGGACATGTGGATCTGGAGCTAAGTTAGGAGAGAGAGTGTCAACTCGAGAATATTTTGCAAGTAGCATTAGCCGAAACTCTGAGAAAAGGTAAGATTGTCTGAGAGAGGGCATCTGAGGGGGCGAGAGAGGGCCAAGCACAGAGCTTGAGAGGGATGTAAGAGGAAGAAAAGAAGAAAGGGAAGGAGCCAGAGTTTGGGCCCATTGTTTTGTTCATTGTTTCCCGTATATTGAATATTCACTTTTTAATTTTAAGCTTGGTTTTTTTCAAAATGTCATGGAAATGTCTCATTTTTATCTGGTAAGAAATGTTTGTTTGTTTCTTTGTTTGTTTAAATCAGCAGAAAGTTCATTTTTATTCCTATTGGGAAAATAGTAAAATGGGTATTTCAGTATAAAAAAAAAATTTAAAGAGAAAGTCATGAAAGTAAAAGTAACTTCTATTAAGCAGCTTTTGAAAATTGTTATTGTTATATGCAAATGGTATTTTTCCCATATCTTTAAATTATTTCATATCAGTATTTTGGGGGGGGTAGGGAACTCCTGGTGGGGAACGTCCTTCTACCAATGTAGATTCTGTTGCTCTGCAATTTAAGAGTCTTAGAGAGTTACTGGGACACAGAGCCACTATATATCAGAAGTAAGATTTGAATCCAAATCTTTCTGACCCCAAGGCTAGTTTTGTATACACTACACTGCCTCTCATAGGAGAAAAATTGTACTTTATATAATCTCTAGCTCTAGCATATCATGTCAATTGGGCATATGGGGATTCAGTTCCTCCAACCCCACTCCGCCCTGGAGCACCATAACCCCAGCAGCCCAATAATGTCCAGTGACTCCACAAACTGTTTTGGGCTTATTTGTAGCAAAAACTAGAGGATATGGTCATGAACAGGGAGTTTCCACTGAAAGAGTATTTCAAGTTACGTATGAAAAAAGTTGACCCCTATTGGGGCTAAGGATAATAATTGCAAAAGTTTATCTTTGTGAGAGATAACTAGGTGGTACAGTGGACAGAGTTCAGGGCCTGGAGTCAAGAAGACCTGAGTTCAAATGTGGCCTCAGACACTTAGTAGCTCTGTGACCCTGGGAAACTCACTTAACCCTGTTTTCCTCAGTTTCCTCATATGTAAAATGAGCTGGAAAAGGTTCGACATCTCTGCCAAGAAAAACCTAAATGGGGTCATAAAGAGTCAGACACAACTAATCTGACTGAACAGAAGCAACAAATCCTTGTTAGAAATTAGGAAAATAATAGCAGGAATTCACATTTATACATCACTTTGCAATTTAAAGGGCATTTTCCTCTCAGCTCTGCGATGCTAATGTTAGTTGTAACTAAGGAAACGGAGGCTCGAAGACACCTTTTGTCCAAGGTCACAGAGCTGGTAAGTGGCAGAGATGAACAGACTCAAATGCAGGTCTTCTGATTCCAAGAAAACTGTTCTTCCTACCCCATTACATGCCACATACTCTACTTTATTTCTCAACCTCAGATATTTTTACTTTGAAAAAAATCATGAATTTGAGTCCAACTGATAGTATCTAGGTGAGATGGAAAAGCTTTGCAACCTCATTTTCAGAAATGACTAAGTTCACTTCGGGAGTCTGGTGAAGCCTTTGAACTCCTTCTCAGAATGATGTTTTTAAAGCAGACTACATGTATTAAGTAGACAAGGAGAAACCAATTCTATTAAAATGAAGTTGTCAAAATATATTTTTAAACAGATTCACAGAGCCCAGATTAAGAGACTCTGTGAGACCAAGAGGCAGTATGGGCTAGCAAGCATAGGACAGGTCTTGGAGTCAAGAAGATCTGAGTTCAAAGCCTACCTTTGATATATATGACTCTGTGACTATAGACAGGCCATTTAACTCATAATTTCTCCAGGCTATTCTTTAAGGCTACAAATGACAAATGGCCTCTCCTTTCCCCAAGAAAAACATTAGAGACTTTATCAACAATAAATAAATAAATATCAAAAAATACATAAGATTTTCAATGTTTCTTTAGGGATTTCTTAGTACTGTAAGGAAAAGGGTTAACAGGCTATGACTAAAAATTCTGAGGACTTGAATATTGTACTTCTTTTATTTGTAACTTTCAGCGTTACTGTCTTGATGTTTCTAAGCTCTAGTTACACATTTCCATGTATCAATAAATAGTGAGAAGTTACTATGTGAAACTCTATGTTAATTACCTTAGTCCCAAAGAGCTAAACATCTTCTGTTTACTAAATAGGATGATTACTTTATTATACTATATTAAATTATTTTCTAAGAATATAGCATAGTGCCCTAACCCTTGCAAAAAAATCTCCCATCTTGCACCCTCTAGCATTCACATTCTACTTAATTTTTATACCTCTAATTTTCTATCTATTTCTCTGTAAATGTTTGTCATTTATAAGTAGCTGGTCCAGTAAAAGGTATCTTAATAGAGTTTTAGAATATTAAACATTTGCTGATCACCAACCAGTGAACTTGGTTCAGGGACTTTTGACATCAGTCATTAACTTAACTACTTAATCATACTTATTTTCAGAAACCAATGTCATTTGGTGGGAACAGAGCACATGCTGAGAGATAAACGGAATGTTTAGTTAGTCTGAAAAAAATGTTATAAACATTACTGTCTTATTTAAATTTACAAAATGGCTCACAAAGCAAAAACTGTATTTGGACATTGTGTTTTTGTTTAAAGTTTGCTTTTTGATATCCTTAAAATACTTGTGATATGGAGGTTTTGTACAACAAAATTGGATTAAATTCTCAGGAGATACATATTTTTCTTCTGAAGAAATTGCTAACTAGTTAGTCTGATTTCTAGCAGCTACCAAGCCAGAAAGACTTTGAATATGATTCCAGTGTCTAAGTTGTAGTTTGGAAAGACATACTACCCAAAGACCGCCAGCCAGGGACTAAACTGCTTGGGCCTAGTCACCCATGAAACAGATAATTTTATATTATTAGCTCTCAAAATAGCTCCCAACCTTCTGCAATCCCCTAACACTTCTACACTGATAGCAGTGTTATAATGGAATATGGTGCAGATAAACATTCATTATCCATATTTTTTTTTTGCTTTTTGGAGGGCAATTGGGGTTAAGTGACCTGCCCAAAGTCACACGGCTAGTAAGTGTGTCAAGTATCTGAGGCTGGATTTGAACTCAGGTCCTCCTGACTCCAGGGCCGGTGCTCTACTCACTGTGCCACTTAGCTGCCCCATTATCCATATTTTTAACATACTCTGTCTAATGACCAAGGAATTACACTGTGAGAGAACCTTCAGTTTATTCATAATGAGTCTTATTCAGTTATTTTTCAATCATGTCACAGTCTCTGTGACTTCCATTTAGGGTTCTTTTGAAAAAGATACTGAAATGGTTTGCCATTTCCTTCTCCAGTTCATTTTACAGATGAGGACGCTGAGGCAAGCAGGGTTAAGTGACTTGCCTAGGGTCACACAGCTAGTAAGTATCTAAGGCCAGATTTGAACTCAGGAACATGAGTCTTCCTGACTCAAGGCTGATGCCACCCAGCTGCTTCTTTTTATAAGTATATTCAAATATAAGTGGTTTCCTTTCAATTTCTACCTATTTTTTTACTTTATTCATTTAAAAACATTATTCTGAGAATGGGTCCATAGGTTTCATCCAACTGCCAAAAGAGTCCATGATTCAGATAAGGTTAAACAACCCCTGCCATAGCTGGAGTGATACAGATGTAAGTGTGGAATGTGGAAAGACTTAGATTTCTACAGTTATGAGGTCTTTCTAGGTGAAAGGAATTACATGAGTATAATATTCTTACCCTGTAGCTCTTAAAAATGTTTTCTTAGCGCAAGATAAATTGTTTAGTATAATGGAAATTAATAAGTAACTAAGATATTTTAATATATATATATATAATATATATATTGATGGATGGATTTGTCAATTAGCAAATATCTACCTTCCTTACTCTCCCTGCCTCCCAACTGAGAACAAAAGAAAACAAATCTCTATTACAAACATACGTAGTCAAGAAAAACAAATTCACATAGGTCATGTAAAAAAAAAGATATATCTATAGCTATATGTAGATCTATCTATATCTATCTATCCCATTTTGTACTCTGACTCCTTCATTTCTCCATCAGGAGATGGGTACCACATTTTGTCATTAGTCTACTAGAATGGTGGTTGATCATTAATGTTGATCAGAGTCTCTAATTCTTTCTAAGCTATTTGCCTCTAACATATTGTGGTTATCATATACATTATTCTCCTGGTTCTGTTCACTCTCTGCACCAGTTCAAGCAAGTCTTCTCAGGTTTCTCTGAAATCATTGCCTTTGACTTCTTACAGTACAATAGTATTCCAGCACATTTATGTATCATAACTTTTCAACTATATCCCAATTTATGGACACCCTTTCAGGTTCCCATTTTTTTGGCCAACTCCAAAAAGAGCCACAAATATTTTTGTATGTTCTTAGAAGTTTTTTTGTTCTTGGTTTTTTTTTTTTTTGGCTAAGTACCAATCCCTTCCTTAATCCACCCTTCTTTTGCTTCTATTTTCACTATTGAGTGAAATGTATTTCTGTACCAAACTGTGTGAGTATTCTTCTCTCCTTTGATAAGAATGAGATTCAAGTGTGAGCCACCCTCTCCACTCTCTCTTCCTAGTTTATATAGATGTTTACTTACTCACCCTAATTGTGTGATTTTCTTCCTTTCTGTTCCTAGCCTTCACTCCTCAGAATATTCCTCTTCCCTCCTTTTCCCATTCTCTTAAGAGCAAGATGTAACGAAACCACTCCCAGACCTTATCTAAGTGGGTTCCCTCTATTATTTTTGATGGGGACCAAAGGGGATACATACATTATCTCCCTGCATTTGAATGTCAGCACTTTATTTTTGTTTGGTCCCTTATGATGTAATATTCCCCATTACCTTTTATGTTTTTCCTAACTCTTGTGTTTGAACTTCAAAGTTTCTATGTAGCTCTGGTCTTTTCATCAGGAATGTATAAAAGTCATCTATTTCATTAAAGATCCATTTTCTGCCTGCTAGGATTATACTTAGTTTTGCTGGGTAAGTGATTCTTGGCTGTAAACTCATAGCCTTTGCCTTCTAGAATATTGTATTCCAAGTTCTCTGCTCCTTTATAGTAATGGCTACTGAGTTGTGTGTGGTGCTGAATGTGACTCCTCAATATCTGAATCTTTTCTTTCTGTCTGCTTGTAGAATTTTTTTCTTTGACCTAGAAACTCTAGATTTTGACCATATTCCTGGAGTTTTTATTTGAGAGTTTCTTTCAAAAGGTGACTGGTGGATTCTTGCCATTTCTAAAATACTTCACCCTCTGGTTCTAAGAGATCTGGGCAGTTTTATTTAAATATTTCTTGAAATATGAAGTCTAGGCTCCTTTTCTGGTCATGGCATTCAAATAGTCCAGTGATTCTTGATTTCTTCTCCTCTATCTGTTTTCTAGGTCAGTTATTTTTCCTATGTAACATCTTACTTTTTTCTTCTTTTTTTCATTCTTTTGACTTTGTTTTAATATTTTGTTGTCTCAAGGAGTCATCAACTTCCATTTGGTCCATTTTACTTTTGAGGAAGCTTGTTGCTTGACCAAGTTTCTTTGCCTCTTCTGCTACTGCTGATTTCCATTCCAATCTAGGTCCAATATTATTCTAACATAGGTCTCATTTCTTTTCCAGTTTTTTTCCTCTAGCACTCTCATTTCATTTATAAAAATATTTTCAACTGCCTTTTATAACTCTTGCTCCATCTCTTCAGGAATTCTAGTTGAATTTGTGCCCAAGCCGTGTTTTTATTTGAGACCTTTTTTGTTGACATTTTGGAGGCATTCCCATTTTCTGGGTTTGTGTCTTGAACATCTCTGTCAACATGATAGCCTTATTTGGTGGAATTCATTTTTGTCGGTTTGTTTGCTCATTCTTCCAGTCTTCTTTCTGACTGGACATGATGTTAAGGCCACCTCTTGCACATTTCTGGAGAGAAGGTCTGGGTTAGATCAGTTGCTACGTTCTTGAGGGGGTATAGAATATTGTATTATTTTAGGATTTCTGACACAGTCCAGGATCAGGACCTGTATGCTTTCAGTGTTCCCCAAGTGGACCAAATCTTCTTGTTGCCCCCGATCTGAAGTCTCTGAGCAACAGCAAACTGCTTCTAGACTTGGTCCCTATCAGCCAACTGGGAAACTCCACTGGCTCAGGGTGACAGAACTATAGATTTCTCTTGGACTTGGAATTCCTGGTTATTCTCCTGCAGTTTCAGACTGAGCTAGAAGCTGGAACTGTGGCTGCTCCCCTCCTGGAGTCTGAACCACACCACTCCTGCTTGCTTCTGAACTTGCTTCTCTCTCTACATAGCCTAGGACCTGCCACCACTCCTTACCCCAGAAAGCCACCCCTGGGTGCAGGTCCCCTCCTCATTCTATCCTGGATCTATGACCCAGAACTGGGCAGTGGGTTACAAAGCTGCCAGATGGCGCCATTCCCATTGTGGTACCGTGGTGTGGCTCTGGGACCTCCACTTGTCCTGGTGTATAGCCTCTGCCTGGGCACTGGAGTGCTCTGCATATTAACTCTAGTCCAGATCCCATATCCAGTGTCCACAGGCCTGTTTTCCACTACTGACCTGCATTGGGAAAATGACTCACTATGATTTTTTTCTTGAATTTCCCCATCAGCCTTTGGTCTGGTTCAAATGTATCTAGACCAAATCCGGATCTATTGGGAGGAGGATTTTGGCAGGGAAGTTAGGGTGGGGAGAGGAGCAGAAGCTCGCCGAACTGCTTCCTGCTAGTTTTCCATCTTGTTTCTGTCTCCTAGGTGGTATTTTTCTTTATGCTATCAAGCAAAGTCCCAAATTCATTGTGTCCTCCCCTTTTTCCCCATCTCCCACCCCCATTGTCAGTTGCCAGTTCACATTCCAGTTCTATTTAATTAATTCACATTGATTAGCTTTTTTAAAGGTATATTTACCTGTATCTTTAATAGCAAGAACAGAAATAGAAACAGCTGAAGAACATATTTTCTCCCATATCACCATACCCACTTGGTGCCCAGGGAGAGTATGCCCAGATTGAATGTAGTTTCTACACAGCATGAATACCATATGGTTCCACATCCAAATATCGCATCCCTTGTGGATGAATCTGCTTCTCTGCTGTCACTGATGGGAGCACTGAAGCCTGCTCCTAGCTTTTCTGATCCTAAGTGCTGAACAGACTGGCCACAGAACCTTGCATGGACTCACTTTCCTGACCTCTTGAAGCTCTCATATTCATAATAACCATCTCCAATCTTCTTTAGAACATAGAGCTAGTGTAGGGCTGATCCACACTTAGAACCCAGGTCTCCAGATTCCCAGGACTATGCCCCTTTCACTTCATCCTTCCCCTCTCCTTTTCCAGTTTTGATTTCTTGCATTGTCAGTACAATAGGACGCGTGACTTCATTGTTAGGAGAACACCCACCTGCAGATTGTGGTTCATCCCTAACTTAGAGTCTTAGAGAGTTGCCTGAAGTTAAGTGACTCGCTCAGGGTCACTCAGCTAGTGAATGTCAGAGAGAGGACTTACTTACTTACTTACTCCGAGCCTGGCACTTCATCCCCTGGGCCAGGCTATTTCTCTCTTATGATCAATATAGGTCATCTTATCATCTTGTATTGTAGTGATAAGGAAATTGTATTAGGGGGCAAACGGGCAGAGGGAAAGTGCTTTGGAGATTGTAAAGCACTGTCCTTTCTATTCACAGCTTTCTTATATTGTTAGAATGTTAATGAAGTGGAAGATTAGTTACTTCAGAGAATGAAATAACACAAATCAGGCCGTATTATTTCTTTCTGATTGCTTTTTTTTTTCTCTTGGCTTCACCAGGGAAAGCAAACTATTGCTGTTAACAACACACGGCTGTGATGTTAACTGTCATTTTGTTCAGTGTTTATATTGCAACACTGATTAGGTTGAATAATATATAGATAGAAGGGTACCAGACACCTGCATCAATTCCAAAGACTTTCTGAAGGGCTTTTACCTTGTACAGATTGTGTTTACCCAGGAAAATTTGCTTTGTTATGGCCAGGCAAATTGGATTTTTGTTGTATGACAAAAATGATAACTTCCAAATCGATGTGAGCATATACACACACACACACCACACACACACACACTCACACATACACATGCATATATATGTTCAGCTTGTGTCTCAGTTATTAAAGATTAATAGTCAGAATCTGAGAAATACTTTGTTTAGAAACTCATTAAACTCCTAGGATTATAGATTTGAATCTAGAAAGGACTTTAGGGGTCATTTAATCTCACCTCCTCATTTCACAGAGGAGGAATTTGAAAGGTTACTTTTTACAGAATTATAGTTGGATAGTTCAGTGGTAGATGAAGGTCATATTCTCAAACAATATTGGATTGAAAAATGTACTAAAATATCAAAATCTTCAAATACATTATACCAGTTTAAAAAGAGAAGGCAGTATCACATTCCCCTCCTTTTTAATTTAACTGGGAACTATAAAAAAAAAACATTTTGAAGCAAATTTTCTTTGCCCAATATCAAGCATTTTATGGACTATAATTACAAGTTGAATTCTTGCAATCTCGTTTTGGAATTTTGGAAAAAATTCATTTTTTAAAAAAAATTTCAGGCTACTCTACCTTTCTTTTTTGGTCAGATGTGACATTTCCTTGTTGGATGTGTATTTTTTTTTTTAATTAAGTTTCCTTTCTGGTCATTTGTAATACAATTGTAATTTGTAATACCTGCTAAAGGCATCACAGGTCAGACAAATTGTAAAGAATAAGAAAGGGAGAATCGAGGGTGAGTAAGCATGGTAAAAACACCCTTAGGTTCTCAGGTTCAGAAGAGCATCTATGACAAGTGGAAGGGGGTGAGTGTGTGTGTGTGTGTGTGTGTGTGTGTGTGTGTGTGTCCCATTTTGCCTTGGATGTATGATTCTATGTAAGCCCCAAATCTTTTTATCTTTATTCAGAACCATAGAATCTCAAAGACTAAGTGTTCCAAACTGTACCTAAGAATTCTCAACACCTCCAGAAATGGAGAATTCATTCCATCCCCATTCCACTCATAGAGGAACTCTGCTTGTTAGGAAGTTTTTCCTTGTGTTGATCCTCAGTCTGTTTCTCTCCAGTTTCCACCCACTCTGATTCTTGTTCTTCTGTATAGTGCTAAACTGAGTTAGTCTTAACTGTTCCTACACATGATGGATCTTCAAATAGATGAAGACGGTTCTTGTTCTGAGTTTCCAGGCACCAGATAACCTACCTCCTTCTCCCACCTAAGGTTTCTTCTCTGAGTCACTGCCCAACTGCCAAATGCTTATTTTTCTCTACAACGCCAGTCCTCTCCTCCCCAAAGTGGGAGACCTAGGGCAGTTGCTACTACAATCTAGGGACCAATGAAGCTGCTTTCTCTGTTTTTATTTACTACTTACTCTGAATCTGTTGAGGAATCCTCTCATTGCACCTTCTTGAAGGATTCATTCTACGTCTCCGTCTTTGTATGAATAATAGTATGAAGTGAAGAATTCTCCTCCCCTTCCCACAACAGACATAATAATTATCTCATAATCATTTTCATTAATTTTGTATTGTTATTGTTTTAATGATGGCAATATGACTTTATTGACTCAGACTTTAGATACTTTAAAATAGAGGTTCTTAACCTTTTTTGTGTCATAGGCCCCTCTATGGACCCCTTCTCAGAATTATGTTTTTAATAAATGAAACAAAATGCTAAGAAAACCAGTTATACTGAAAGAGTTATAAAAAAATATTGGAAAATATCATTCACAGAACCCAGGTTAAGAATCCCTGCTTTAAATGTATATAGATGTGTCTGGTTCAGGAGGAGCCGTATGTCTCCTTGTAATATGTGAGCTTAAGATGCAGTCTTTTCAAATCTTCTCAAAGTATCCTTAGTAGGAGAAGTAATAGCTGCATTTATTGAAATCCTTCTCTTCCTTTAAGACTCAGGTGCCACCTTGAGACGAAACCTCTCCTGAGCTCTTTCCCCCTCCCCAGCTAAAATAAATCTCTTCCCCTTCAAATTTCCTTTTAACATTTTGCCCAGATCTCTCCTTTGTCCTTATCATGTTATATCTGTCATATTTATTTGTAATCATATTTTATTTTTTGCAATCAGAAAAAAACCTGCTTCTCCACTCCAATTGAGAATGAAGGAAAAACAAACCCCCTGTTATAGTAAACATGTTATATTTATTTGAATATATTCATCCTTCTCCTACCCACCCTGCCAGTTATACTCCTGGGAGGCAAGAAGCCATGTCATTTTTTTTATCTTCATATCCCCAGAGGCTTAGCCCAGTGGCTGAGACATGCCACTTTATAAATGGTTGTTGAATTTCTCCACATCATGCCTCAATTTCCTCAAGGCCCAAAATAATCTCTCTTGGAATTTGGAAGGCATGGAAGTGGCCAGGCATGGATGAGAGGCTGTCTACACTATTGGAAGGAGTACCCCACATGGATAAGAGTACAGATCCATCAAAGAATCAAAACACGAGTACAGAATTTCCCATCCATTTTCTCTGGACGTTTTTTTCTAGTGTGTAATATTCACACAGAGACATACCTACAGTTTACCTTCACTATTGGGGGCAGAATCATCTTCTAATCAATAATAGATTGTTCTATGACATGTCTTCTTGCGTATGACATTGTACTGGTGCCACCTCAAACAAGCAGAGCCAGGACAGCAACTGGGGCTGTATCTTGCAATTTAGTACTGATTACCAATTGCCTTATATATTATTCTCCAATTGTTTTTGTCTTCATAAACCTTTCCTCACCAAACAGATTGTAAACTGGATGAGGACAGGTTGTCACATTTTCCACTTATTCTGTAGTCTGCTTAGCACCCGACACAGTAATGGGAAGTAATAAGCTCTCTGAAATAGTAATTGATTAACTGGCAGTTAAATAGAAAACATTTGTCTATGGAAAGGCTTGGGGGATGGAATGATGAGGCAGAAAAAATGATTCCAATAGTGTTATTTTCCAAGCACTTAAAGGGAGTTGAGTGAACCACTGACAACAATGGTAAGTTATATTATTTATTTCTTTTATTAATCATGATTGAGCACAATGTGAACAAAGGGGATGTTTGCAGAAATACAGGAAAAAAATCGTAATTTGTCAATTGCACTGAAAGAAGAGGTGCTTAGGATATATAGTGCTTAGGATATATATGTTCCTTTACCATGTCAATATTATTCCCATAGTACAAACCTCATCATTGTCCCAATCTAAGAGGATGGCCTCTGTTATAAATTGATTCCAAAGCAACCTAAGCATTTATTTTTTTTAAATATTTTTCTTAGGTCTAAAAATATCAAAAATGTTTTTAAAAATGCTTTGTTTTTAATTTTGGGTCAGTTAGTGAGACATTGAGATAATATAACATAGTGACTATCATACTGGGTTTGGCATCAGGAGAACCTGGGTTCAAATCACTCCTCTAATACTGACTGAATGAGTTACTTAACCCATAAATGTTAAGGTAACTTCCCAGGACTTTCCTACTAAGTCATACACAGGTTGCTATGTGCATTGGTGGAGGGAGTTCTCTCACCAAGATTTCCTCATACTGATGAAATCACTGATCCTTCTTGAAAAAGTAAAGTAGAATATTTGGCCAAATTCTGAGGGAAAATTTAGTGATTGAACTAATTTGCAGAAAGAGAGGAAATAAAGGGATAAGAAGGGAGATAATACATAATTATTCTACTTTATTAAGCTTCACAAAATTTAGAAACCATAGCGTTCATTTCCCAAATAACTAAAATTTCATAGATATGTTTTATCTTAAGCACTCAAGGGACTTGAAAAACCAGTTAATAGATGTTTAAGAAATGTATTGCCGAGTCATCATCCTGAATTCTTCCCTGAAGTTGATTTGATTTACCTTCCTCCTAGTTTAAGAAGTCGTCTTTTTATATCAGCTAATATTGCTATTTATTATCACCTTTACCTATTGTTCAATTGTCAGCTGTTTGCACCTGTCAATGAACTGACCACATAGAGACCAGTGTGCGTATTCTGGAGAACATGGAATGTCAGCAGCTGACAAAACAAAACCATGGCTTAAAGGGAATAGGGGAAATGGACTTGATAGAATGATGTTGAAACTCTAGTTCCAACAGAAGAGCATACAATTATAGTTTGCACGTGGATTCGATATTTTTTTTCAAGAAACGTTTTTGGTCTTTGTAAAAATATCAGTGCTATAAGGGAACTTGGATAATTATTTGCTGGAAGCTAGATATTGATCTGCTGTAGACTCTACTAGCTACAGCTCAGATATGGCATTAAGCTGGATATGGGAAGATGGAGAATAAACTGGGAGTTGGCCCACTGTATATCTGATCAGATACAAAGACTTTTGTAGATGTGAAACCATCAATTCTTAAGCCAGAAGGAGGCATCTTAGAGATCACATAGTCTAGCCCCACCATTTTGCAGATGAGACTTGAAGGGGTTGAGTTATTTCCCCTGATTACCTTGAAGATCTGTTAGTGATAAAGTTGGGGGGTGAAGAATTGGATCTCCTCACTCCTGTATCCTTTCCTTTAAACCATGCTGCCTCTAAGTAATTATAAGGCAACTAAACCCTTCCTGGGTTCTCCAGAACATCAATTCAAAGGCTGTGTCCTCTGCTGTCAAGTCAGGGGATCAACCACTGCTAGAGAGTCTAGGAGCAGGGGAGAGAGGTGGGGGTTGGGGTTGAGGGAAGGGGCTTCCTCCTCTATGGCAAACTCAATTAAATTGGGATCACATCCTTTTCAGCAACTAATGTTGTTTAGAGTACAGTGAGATCCCAAATTTTTGTTGATATAAGATGGATCAGATTATTTCCCTCCCCCCTGCAATTTCTATAGGTTGAAATTATTTTTAAAAATCCAGCCCAGTTCCCTCTATTAACACAGTGAGAGGCATTAATCATAGTTTCTTCTACGTATGTAGGTTTAGTATACTTAACAGTGAATAATCCCACCTCTGTAATTCCTTGAAATTATGCTACCTTACTGGTAGTCTGATGGTAACAAATACCAATAACTCATTCACTCTTCAATGACTTTATGAGTCTCAAGTCAATAATAGACTCATAGAATGTTAGAATTGGAAAGGATTTTGTAGTTTATCTAGTCCAGCCCTTTCATTTGGAAGATGAGGAAACTAAGACCTGGGGAAATTTTAACTTTTCCATTCCAGTTAGTGGCAGAGCTAAGGCTGGAACCCAGGTCTCCTGATTTCCAGGACAGTGCTATCCCCCTGTTCTATAGTTGCTTCCCTTAAAGTGTAGCAGAGATAATGAGAAGATAGTGAGGAAAGGATGCCTCTGAGCTTAGACATTATTGAATCAAGTCTCTTAAGCTGTCTTCTTTTAGCCAAGTGTGACTCCAGAAGATCAGAGCCAGCCCTATATCTCATTTCCCTAGGGGAATTGGTGGGGGGATCCTAGACAATTTAAAGTGCTATTTTCTAGGTCTTTAATGATCTAGGAATCCCCAAATGAATATGTTCTTTTAGAACTGCCAATCCAAGGACTGATAGCAGGAGAACCGAAGTGGCGATGTAGGGAGCAAAGAATGTACCAAGAAGTCAGCTGTTAAGACAGAAGCAGGGGGTTATAAGTCATTTGTACAGGAGGTAGGAAATCATGAGGGGTTTGACCACAGTCATGGAGGAAGAGAGCAGTTAATTTATGAGAGCAAGAAATTACTGCCACTATCAGAAGTTGTTGAATGGCCTTCAGCCCCTCTGCCACTCTTAAGACAGCCTTAAATAGCCTATAAAATCAAGGAAAGCTTTGACCTTTGGATTGGTCTTGCTAAATTTGCCTTTATAATATGTCGCTAGAGCTGAGTTTGCTGATAGGAGGGAGAGCTAAAAAAGTAAAACATAATCTTGACAGAATTATACCATTCTGATTTTGAGAAATCTGGCTTCCTGGGTAGCTTTTACCTTCAGTCTTTCTTTGTGTTCCCCTTCGATGTGTGTGTGCTTGGAACAGCTTGGCTCATTGGGCTATGGACCAAAGGGCTAGCTCATGATGGCCATGTCAGGAGATAGGTGACAATTGCAACTTTGACGACACCTGCGGAGACCTTCCTGATTTTCTTGGTCGTGCCTGTGTCAGAGGTGATGGGACCATGGCAGTCAGTGGTCACAGGTACCTAAAATGTTTGGAGTCAGGTAAGTAGTAGTCCAAAGTAGAGGCAGGCAAGGAGCCTGAGCAAAGCAATGGATCAGAATAGAGGCAGTCATTCAAGGCACTCTGGAATCAGAGAACAGGAAAAAGATGGGAGAGGTCAGACCAGCATGATGATGATATCAAAGAGCAAAGGAAAGAAAAGGATCCCAGACTCAGGAGGCATTGGGGAAGCAGGAGATCCGTGAGAACCTGAGAGCATAGAAGTCCGTAAGATCAGCACTGGGGCAAGCAGTCTGGACAAGTAGGAGATGAGATAAAGTATTCAGACTATAGACACAGCAAAGAAAACTTGAGACTAAGACCTTGTTCTGCTCCCAGCCAGAAAAACTTCCCTGTGCTTCCTGTAAGGGTAAGATTTAATTCCCAAAAGGACTGGTTAAGCTATTGTTAAAGAGGAGGGTAATCATAGGTGAGCTATATTGGGAGGGGGGCAGGAAACTAACCTGGCTGCAGTGGGGAGTGGGAAAGCAAAGATAAGGGATGAC
The DNA here is from genome assembly GCA_028646515.1 of Pseudochirops corinnae. NCBI lineage: Eukaryota > Metazoa > Chordata > Mammalia > Diprotodontia > Pseudocheiridae > Pseudochirops > Pseudochirops corinnae. Next base: position 504,362,166 of record CM053585.1, read on the forward strand.
CAAATCCAATTGTTCTGAGCCCTAATGACAAAGGAGAATCAGTCCACCTGCAGGCAATAGGAAGAATCTGCAAATGGCCAGGATCTAGGCCCATATCATTAATCCAGTGATCCCTAGCAGTCATTTAGCCATATTTCTCCCACTTTGGTCATGCCCTTTTGTTGCTTCAAGATATCATAGGTGTCTCATTAGGTAACAATGGATTAGGAAGTAGGTCTGAAAGTAAAGACCAGGAGACCCAAGGAAAAATAGAGGTGACAGTCTAACCCTGGGAAATGCCCAAAAATTAGAGGTTAAGGTAGAACAATATGTGAAAACTGGGATGATGAACAATCAGTAGAACATATGCAAATATCAGCAGAAGAGATGAACAGCAGATCCAAACCACATGAGCCAGCAGGGGCCAAGAAGTTGGAAGAAACCAGAAATCTAGATTGAACAATAGGGAGCAAGGTAGTACATGGAGTAGGAAGATGAATTTTGGCCAACACCTATGTAATAATGCTGTTCTTTGAAACAAATAAGTGGGAGAAGAGGCATTGCCAACTATTGGTTTCAGTATGTCTTGTTGGTCAAACTTCAAAAATGTGGTGAAGATGTTGAGTTTTGGAAGTCAGGTGAAAGAACAAGTCAAACTCTTATGTACTTTTCATGACCAACATCAGATCAGTTATTGAGACAATTCAGGCTAAAGTCTGTCTTTGGCATGAATTATCAAACTTTCTCTGCAACTGTGAAGATATGGCCTCAATGTTCATTTAAAACTACAATATTTATCTCAGTTTATTTTTTTATTTTGTCAGTCAAGAATCGGGCCGAAAGAAACTCTATTACCAGGTTTTATGAAAGAAGGAACACCAGCAGCCAGAAGTGAACAAAGAACACTGGAGGTATTACTTTCATTGTTATCAGAAACACAGTTGTCTTTATTAGAGATTTCTAGAGAAAGGCAGAAATACTACTAACTGCACTGAGGGCTAACTTTATGAATAGAATAGTGACCTAAATAATGTCCCCTAACCCCTTTCCAGCTCACTGATAACTAAAATTATACCATTAGAGAGTCATCTTTTTTGCTTTTCCCCCTGTTAAAATCAAGATTATTCTAGGAGGAAGTAACACCACCACACTGAGAATATAAACATGAAGGCTGAGACCAGATAACAAATAGATAGCCTGTTATTTCCTTGCAAAAAGACTTTATGTCCACCCTTTTCTGGTACCTAGATAGTTTTACCCATCTTGTTTCTCGGTAATTCATCAGCCTTGTCACTGTCTTTGAGTTAATTTGGTTAATTTTTGGTTGTATTAGAGGGAGGATCTAATATGGAAAGAAGCAACAGATGGTAAACAGTCACTGGAGTTGCAAGTCAGAAAGCTGAAGAGGATTATGGAGATGCAGAGGAGACACTTAAAAGGGTATTGCCCATCATTTAAAAACAAAACAGAACAAAACAAAATCAACTTTGATATTGTTGAGTAAACTATTTAAGCCTTTCATTTTTTTTCAGCCTTCAAATGCATGCTGATCAGGAAAGCAAAATGTGGGAAAGGAAATACTTAATTCTAAGGAACAGGTGTAGTATTGCATGATGTTGGAAAGACCTCTGTATTATAAAAAAATTATATGATCATCTTTTCATTGAATATCATTTGTCCATATGAACTAGATTTCTCTTCCTATGGGAGCCTTCCTATAGCTTTTGTAGTTGTGAGAGAGAATTCACTTTGGGGATCTGCTTGTCTGTGTCTCTTCATTTGAGCTATGAAGGATTCAAAGGTAGTTCCTAAGTGGATCCATTTCCCAGAAGATAGGCTCTGCAACACTGAATGAACATACCCAATACGTAAGCTCCTAATGTGTCAGTGTTACTCTTCTGATGCCCCATTTATATCAACAATTAGAAGCAAAACAAAGTGCTTCACCTCCATTGTAACAGTTTTCTCTTGCCTCTATAATTGCCTCTCTTGCCCTGATCTATTTCT
>CM053585.1:504380191-504390191 GCA_028646515.1 Pseudochirops corinnae
CCCCCCCCCCCCCCCCCGCAACAAGCCCTTGAGGTAGGAGTTCAATTTTCTCAACTATGGCAGAGAGGGGTTAAATGACTTGCCCAAGGTCACACAACTACCACGTGTCTGAGGTTGGGTCTGAATTTAGGTCTTACTGACTTTGGAGTCCTCACTTTAAGTCACTCTAATTCTAATGTAGCTGACTCAACTGAGGACAGTCAATCGACATTTCCTTTCCAGAGGCAATGGCAGCACTTTTTTGATTGTTCTCAGATTAGAGCTGAAACTGCTGAGATAACTGTAGGGATCTGCCAGTTTTTCACATCAAGTGGAGCAGATAATAGGGAGTCTTTGCCAGTATCATTAGAAGAACTTCTAATATCAAAAAAAGAACTTCTACCTACAGTAAAGTTCTACAGATACTCCTATGCATTGCTGACATTGTATTAATGCAAATGAGCCAGGGACCGCTGTAGAGCCATTTCAGTGACATCCACAGCAATTCAAGACACAGGTTCAACTATCAGTCTAGAACAAAGGCAAGAGAGTCCCAAATCAATATGCAAAAAAGAAAAACAAAATAAAGAATCTCATAACCCACATTTTTATACGTAAATTAAAACCATAACTACAACTTTACTAAATCTTCAATTTTTGCAAGTACAAAATTATATGAAATCCAAGTTATCCATAAAAAGTAGATATTACAGAGAATGGCAGTAAATGGTAAACTGAGAATTTAAACTGATAACCTTTGGTTGCTTCTTACCTTCATAACCCTCCTTACTGAGCTTGGCAGCTTGAAAAACAATGGTTTCTTTATTTTTGTACCCACAAAAGTTTATACACAAATAAGAACAAATAGAAATCCCTTTTAAAAGTATGTCCTGATATCTTTCAAAGTGCATTTATTTTTCTGTCCCATTAGTAAGTATATGTCCTAGAATCTCGCAGTGCATTACAGGAGTAGAGAGTCACCTCCTTCATTCAGGAAAGTCACAACCTACAATCTATCTGCTAAAATTGAGTAACTTCTTATATTTTACAAAAAAATCCAGTTTACATCCAAAAGTATGTTGGAAGCTATTTAGTAACTTTCTCCCTAATGATCTTCTGGTCCAAAAAGGAAATTAATTTCAGAAGAGTCTAAAGAAAGTTCTTTTTCAGATAAAATTAGGCAGAGTATTTCTTTAAACTACAAGAGAAGTTCACAGAGTAATGGTGAACAGATGAGCTTTCCAAAGGATATCCAGTCCTTTATTAAGCGCATGCTAACTGTGGTCAACTGTGACCAATTTGGTTTATTACTCTTCACAAGAGTTTGAACTGAGATTACCCAGTTAATTTAATTGAGAAATGTTGGGTGAACTTGAACTGTTTCTTAGACACGAAGGATGAGAGACTCTGCTAAAATCTCAAGTTGAGTTAATCTTTGACAATTTGGCCCTGTTATTCCTTTAGTTCATTTGTATATCACAAAAGGAGAAAAAAGTTTGTCTTTCAGATTCATCATTACTACTCCTCTTTACTTGGAGGTAGAGCCAAATGACAAAGGCCCTAAACAGTATAATAAACCTATTACTAAAAAGTGAGAATTCCTACTTAGGCTATAAAAATTGATCACAATTTTTACTTATGTGACATTGGCTTTCATATGTGTCATTGGCACACATAAGAGATTGAAGACACTTAAGTAGTGAGGAAAAACAAAAGCAAAACCCCAGAATAAATAAGATCCCAGTAAATTTTAGTAGCTGACAAGCCAACTCCAGAGTTAAGGGATTTTTAGCACTTTTTCTCCTGATTTCACTCTTTAAAAAACAAAATGGAGAAGTTTGCTTATTTATTTACTAATCTCCAAATTCTTTCCACATAAGCTATGGGAATGTGAAACAGCATTGACAGTACCTCATTGAAACATCAGTGATAACTTTATCAGTAGTATGTGACACAAGGTGGCACCAGACTGTAAAACGTGTCCTTTTCACGTATCTAAAAATATTTTGGAGATAACTTTTTTGTTTTTAAGAAGATCAGAACTCTTAAGGGTAATTTTGCTACACTTACTTTTTTTTTTTGTAAACTAAATTTAAGTTTAGTACCCTCTAAATTATTCTCAGCAACTCAGAGATAGAAAATCTTTGAATAAATTACAAAATCACCCTTAATGTTACTAGTGACTCTTTAAATGGAATTTTTCATTCAAACTTTGTCATCAAAATAGAAAGCCCTTTTGGTTGTGACCATACAAGCATACTAAATGGTATATGTTTGTGATACTGAATGAATCTGGCCCATATGCTGCACTGCAAAGCTACATGAATGAAGCATTTACCAAATCAGGCCCACCACATTAAACAGAAAAACAATCTTTATTCATGGTAACTTATCAGTTTCAATTAATCAACCTTAACAATGGAAATTCTGATGTGTTCAAGCAACTTGAAAGCAATAGGTCATCTCCAGGGCAGCCATGTTGTGTCTTTGTGCCTATGGCTTGGAACAAAGCTACATCTCCAATAAATATACATACATATACATACATACACGTGCATATCTGTCCATACAAATGTACAGTTATGTGGATCCCCTTACCCATCCATCTGAAGGGGTACTTATTCCTTGTGGTTGTTTTGGGGAGGGGTTCATAACAAATTTCATTATTTTCCTCCAAGTATTAGTTTTGGAGCTCTGTAAGTTTAAACAAAAGAAAAGACATTCCCATTGGCTGACCATCCTTTCAGTTTCTGTGCCGCTATGTGAATGGCATTGTGCAGACGGTTCCAATGGTATTGAAAAGGGGTAACCATTGGTTTGATTTGGTTACACGGTTTCGTAAAGAGCTCCCTCCCACTGCCTTAGGGTCTGTGAAAGGTCCCTGACCTGTTTAGAACTGCCAAGTGAAATGTCATGTCGCCCCTCCCAAGTGGGAGTATCTGCATTCATTTGATCAGTATAAAAAATGGTTGGGGATGGTGAGATCAGTGCTTTTGAATTGCAATTTATAGCAGTTTACAAAAATGCACATTGTTGGAAAAGAAAACATGGAAGTGTTTCTTTCCAAATTGCATTACCTGTGAAATGTCATTAGTCTTCTAAGGATAGTTACATCCTATTTTTTAAAATTATTTAAGAGAGTTATTTCAACTATAGAAAATCAGAATCTTATTACATGATGACTTAATATTCTTCTGTTGAACAAGTTATTTTAGCTTTTGTCTCAGATTTGGGAAGAATGGGGTTTCTGGGTTCATTATTGAAAAGAACATGCCTAGTCGATTGCTTCCATTTAATGATTCCAACAGCCAATCTTATCAGTAAGTTGCTAGAGCAGAATACTCTTTCCCCAAATTATAGAATAAACCAAACTTGTTAATTAAGCGTCTAGTCCGCTCATGTTCACTTGTTTGCAGTTGCACATTGCATTCTGTCATGTGTCCCATACACCTTCATCCCGACAGTGCTTTCACTCAAATCCAAACACACAGGAGAGATCCTGGACATTTTTTTGTGAACTCCAAGTTATAGAAACACTATGTGCTTCAGGCTAAGCATTATCATAAGATTATATTTGGACTTAGAGACTTTCATTAAAAAGAAATGTTACTCATATTCATAAAATGTTTAAAAGAACATATGGATTTTATGTCAAAGTAGTTGAAATGTTCACAGAGGTTAAAAGATACTTGAGAATCCAATATTGTCTTAGGGTTTTCCAGGCTCCACCCTCTCCAAATAATCTTTAATATCACTTTTAAAAAAGCTGGGAAGCTGTATCTTTCACTTTAGGAAGTGCATACAGGTCGATAGAGTACTAGCCAGTGGGGAATGGGTTGGAATTGTTTTAAGGAAAAGGGGGGGGGGGTTTCTTTTTTTTAACCAAAGAAAAGCTGGATTTTAGGAAATACCATGGTGGCTTGGGCTAGAATTGATATTTGATTTGAAGAAGGAAGGGGAGGAAAGGCCTCTTTTCTTTTAGGACTGGCTCCAATAGTACTCTACTTTGAACATTCCACCAGTGAAAACCGAGCTTGTCACTTTTTTATCTTTGTTCATGTTAAGCTTAGGAATGACAGCCAAGCTCTGTGTGCTTCTCTCTCCCATTGCCCTGGCTGTAGTGACCACATTGACACCTACCGGTGCCCAAAGGCTGCAATTCTTTGTCGCCTTCTCCACGCTCCTGGATTTCACTGGGATTAGTTAGTAGCTCCATTGTTCGTGTTCAAAGCTGTAACATCAGATTCCCATGTTTGGGCCTTCCCAGCTCAGACCCCCAACGCTCCCCTCACAATCCATGAAACAGGTAAAAATCCCTCCCTGCCAGGAAAGAACAGGAGACAGCAGGACCCAGTATGAGGTCAGTCTACTCCCTTCATAACTAAATCCCTAAATAGGGAGGCTGTGACAACCTGCTGGATCAGTACTTGCTGGGACTTGTTTTTATATCTTCCTCAATCATGTTTCAAAGGAGGAGTTAGAAATGTAAAATTTTAAATCTTTTGATTTCAGAGACAAAAAATTAGCCCTGAATCTCGTAAAAGACACTTTTGCTCCATGACACTGCTCCCCCACCCCCCACCAGCTGTTCCAAGCCCTGGGAAGGGGACACTGTTGAAGGTCACTCACTGACCATACTGATTTGATCACAACCACCTATAAAGTCAATTTCAAAGACTGTAGGACAGCAGGGATTCAGGGGAAGTCAGCTAAGGGGACCTAAAGTCTGGTTTTAGAAAAAATTGCAATGTCAAATTGGAAAAAGGCCAATTCCGCAGGGAAGACATATTTTGTTTCTGAGAGTTGTTTTCACCAGGTACAGGTTCACAGGAGCTAGAGCTAAAAGCCATCTTAAAGAGCATTTAGTGGGAGCCTCTCATTTGACAGAGGGGGAAATTGAGGTCCATTAACTTTACATGACTTGCACAAGGCCATATATGTAGCAAGTTGGAAGGTTGGGAATTCCAACTCAAATCCCCTGAATCCAAATCCAGTGTTCTTCCCACTAAATGGATCAGGACAGACCAAGATGGGTTGAAGGTCTGAGCTTCTATCAGCCCCTATGAAGTCCATGACCTGTACTAGAAATCCACAGTTAGTGCTTAGAATTGAGCTGGACTCAGCTTGTTTGGGTGGGACCCCTCTTAGTGGGTGCTGGGTATACCAAATTTCATGTCTCTTTCATCTTCTCTTCTATGACAGAGGTGATTTCAGAAGAAGATGAAGACGTTAAGATTCAACTGACATAATAACCAATGCCCCAATGATAACTAAGAGGCAGAAAGCAGAGTACCAGGAGAAGACAAATACAGTGAGAAGTCCTTGACTCTACCTTAGTTCCAGATAGCCAATTCAGCCAAAATCAATTTGTAAATTAACTGTTTAACCTTTCCCCTTTCCCATCCCAGATTGTGCCCAGAATGAGCTCCTCTAATTGAAGAGGAAGCTCTTCGGTGGCACCATCAGCCCTCAATACATCCTTTCCTCAAGCCCTTTTCTATGCCTGTTCAGGGTAAACCCTGGGCCAGACAGATCCTTCAGGGGCTGCCACAACCCTCAGCTCTGTGGCGCTATCCCCCTGACCACTCTTAAGACCTGGGCGGCGTGCGATCTTCAATAAAGAGGTTTACCAAACTAGGATTGTCCGGTGCCCTCTGTAATCCAGAAGACAGATTGGTCCCCACCTCCAAGCAGACCCTGAAAGCAGAAATGAAGTCTGACCAAGGATGCCACTTCCCTACACAAACCACACAACTGGGCAGCTGCCTTTACTGAACAAGTCTCTATTAAAGGAAGCTAAAAAGGTTCGAGGTTGTCGGTGAGCTCTTCCTCAACATATTAGCGCAGGCGCAAAGCTCTTTACTTAGGAAAGGAAATTCTGATTTTAAAAGTCCCATCCCCCCAAAATTAGCTCCCTGCTGGGAAGTTGGAGACTCCATCGTTTGTTTTTCTTGAAAACCAAGATTAAAGTGTGCGTTATTTATCCCATTTGAAGAATAAAGGGCCGCTCTTTCTTCCTTTACATCCCTTGATGCGTCATGTTCAGCTCCCACTTTCACCCTAACCAAAAGTTCCAAGACCATAGGGTCAGCAATACCCTTTTAAGAAGTCCTCTCTGCTGATATATCACTACATCCTTATTAAACCTCAGGAAATATATTTCTGATAGCAGTCACCTATAGCTGAAATCCTCTGGGGCAGACAGAAAGCTCTGGAGACAGACAACTCCTCTGTGCGTAAAAAGGAAGCAAAAGATTTAGCTGGAAAAGAGCCTCGCTATTTTCAACCCGAGTACATGGGGTGGCACAGCGCAGCCCAGCATTATTCGAGCTTCATCTACTATGCACTATATACCACCGTCTCCAACGGATTGTTGCCCTAGAAACTTGTTTTAAATCTCCTGCTATATATCAACACCTTGTTTTAGCAGTCTTTGGCTGAATTACAGTTACACAGTTTGGCGCTTCTTTCAAATTTCCTCCCATCAGTTTGGCCAAAGAAAGGAATTTTTCTCCTTTAGAAATGAATCGGCTTAATTAGTAAGTAGATTAATGGCAATTGCTGGTGAGTTGGTTTCCAGCAGAGTTTCACCAGAGAGGGTTAATCGGAGTCAGGTCTGGAATCTTTCCCAGAACTGGCTGCCAGCCATTTCCACCAACCAATCAACCCTACAAGAAACGGAACGAGTGAAACAGTTTATATTCTCACTGCTATTATGCCTGCCCCAAATTCCTAGGAAGCAGGCTAGCAGTTGGGGGTGCAACGTGTTGTTTCTTCATTCCAGAATGGCAAAAGAAGACTTAAAGGTTTCATCTTCGAAATTTATTTAGAAACCAAAAGAGAATTTCCAAGCAATATGGAACATGTCCTCAAGGAAAAAAGCCCAGAGGTTGTGGAAAGTCCTGGGAGACTTTTGACAACGTCAGATCTAGAGAACTTACCCAAACCTCCCCAAACTAATTCCTCTACCAACACGAAGTCTTTCAAAAGCTTTCCTGTGTGTTTTGCAATGGTTTTCACTTACTTTTTTTCCATAGTGATAAAAAATGCTTTCATAGTTTAACCCGCAGCTGCATTAGTCTTGCAAAAAAAAAAAATCCCTGCTGAGAAATGCATATAATAGGAAAAACAGATCGGCTGGACAGCAGTGTAATTAATGCCAGAAAGGGCTGAGGCCGGTTTCATAGTTTGTCTTTTGAGGATATCAAGACGAGACCTGGTGAAAAATGACGCATGCTTTAGCATTTCAGAAAGCTGGCAACTGGCAGAGCCTTTACTTTTTTTTTCTTTGACTTCATGCCGCTGAACAAAGAGGTCGGCAGAACTAGCTAGGTTGTAATGAGTTCTATGTCCCTAGCACATTAAGTGCATCATGGAAACATATTGTATCGAAATAGTTTGGAAGAGAATACTGGGGATGAAAGAGAATGGGTGCTTTGATCAGCTCCCTGGGGTCCTGAGTGCGCACAGACCGACTTGCAAGGAGTTATTCAGCTCTAGCGAGACACACTTACAACACCATTCAAAGAAATTTGCATATCTGTAATTTATCACATTGGTCCTGAACATTTTTGCAAGGTAAATAAAAGTTGGCTGAATAAAAAATATCAATCATCACAGATATAGAGGAAACTGTGAAGCCAGATTTTTCTTTTTTCTTTTTTTTTTTTAAGTCTATAAAATTCGAAGCTTTACCGCTGGTTTTATTTTAAACTATCTCTGAAAGGAATAGGTTAGAGTCTGGGGAAGCTACCAGAGTGGCCTCAGCCCACTTCCAATATCACTGTTCAGAAGCTAAGGGATTAAGTTTTGAGGTTTTTCTCAAACGCTGAAACCACACAGACATTGGTGTCTATAAGCAGGACGCACGGTGCAATTGAATTCATACAGATTTTGGAGAAGAGGAAAGATGATTTAGTACTCAATCTTTCCTTGCCGTCTGCAAACGTTAAGATTAAATCTCTTCCCATCCTCTTGTTCATTTCACTTGTGCTTGTTAAAGTGCCAAATTTGTTTGCAAAATTTAGCAGCTCTGGAAGATGAAATGTCCAGAGAACTGGTCAATAGGGAAATTTCCTTTCTAATTCTCCTGGAAGAACAAGAGAAGAGTTAACAGGCAGGCATTGTTTGGCTTTTTTTTTTTTTTTTAAACAACTCCAGTTAACAGCAAACAAGACTCTTCAACTTGACCTTGGAAAAGGGCTATGTGCCTTCAGATAATCTATCAACCGACCCCGGATGACAATGATGTATTTCAAAGTATTGTCAGATGAAAAGATTGATAAATATGCTGCTGCAAAGAGTGAGAACTTTGAAAACGGGCAACAGGCAAATGGCGTAGAGTGTGCCTCTTCCACCTCCTCCTCCTCCTCCCTGGTCCTCTGAGAGTGAGCCTGCGTGGTAGAAGAGGGGCCAGTAAATCAGCCCCGTAATATTTCTTTAGGGGCACGGAAAAGCTGTGAACAGTACTTCTCATATTAAACGCAATATTTCTTTGCTTTCGTGGGGAACAAAAGTCATAGCAAGACGTCTTTATGGCTAATTCAGTCAAAGGCACATCTCTGGTTCCCCTGCAGAAAGGTCAGTGTCGTTGTGTTTGGTCCACCGAGGGGGTGTTTTCACACTGAAAACTAAGCCAGCTGTCCCTGTCATACTCTCACCATTGGGGAGCGCGCACTGTGCATGGTTATTAGCCACATTCTACACCTGCAAAATATACCGATTTCCAAGACTTTTCAAGCTCCCCCCACTCTTCTTATTTCACACACCGCCCCCCCCTCCCGCTTTCTAAACTTTGACAACACAATTCAAGCCCAGGATGAAAGCCCTGGAGGCAAGAGAAACGTCGGGAAGGGGGAGGCTTGACAAGCGTCTCGTGGGTGTCTATTGAACAGCTATCAAAGAGACTTCAAGTATGGTTTTTTTTTTAAGTATGAGAAACTTGCAAGTAATTGCGTCGAGGCGTCACACATTTGCTGCTGGCTCAAGTGCTATTCGCTGAACCCTAATATTTAATTATGCGCGCAGGCACTAGGCTTGGGGCTGTAGCCAAACGTCCTTCATTGATAAGTGGCTCATTTTGGTTTTTTGTTTTTAGCTTTATTTGCATTTAATATGCCAACGATCAAGCCCGGCGAGCACTTCTTCATCTTTTCATTGAATATCTACATATATTTAAAACAACCAAACACACACATCCACCAGCACCCAGTCGATGTACTTTCATCATCTTGTCCCAATGTGAATGTCTTCAAGGAGGAAAAAAAATCATCCAGGTGTCATAAATAGAAGTCTAAAACTATAGAATCTGAGAAGCAATGGAACCTCAGGCCATTTAGGACAACCATTTGCCTGAGAAGGAACCCCGGTATAACTTTCCCTAAGAGTTCTCTGGTCACTACTTGAAGACCTCCTGTGACAGGGAACTCACTACCTCTCCAAGCAGCCCATTCCACCTTTGGGCAGCTCTAATTATTAAGAAGTTTTAAACGACAGATGCCTCAGAAACCAATTCTGAGTTTGACTGTAGATTTGGGGTGCAGCCCAAATAAGATGACAAATGCGATACCGTAGAAGAATGGGGAGAAGTTTCCAAAAATGGGGGGGTGTTACTTTCAGAAAAGTGCACCTTAAAAGTGAAACTGCTCACACACCACTCCTTTGCTCCGGAACAAGGCCAGCGGGGAAGAGACCAGCTTCCTCCAGCAGCTTTTGTATACAGACGGGAAGGTGGGAGGGAGTGGGGGATGGAACAGGTATAGAATTTTCCTTCTGCTCACCTAAAAAGAGGGAAAGAATCCCTTATGTGTTTCTACCCCTGATCTTTCGGTGATCCTTCACTCCAAACTTCGAGGAGCTTAATGATTAAGCTCCTGAATGGAGGAAGTGACTGGACTCTCGAGCCCCATGTGGGTTCCCAGAAAAAAAAAAGGCAAGGATCTGTAGAGGCTAGGTCTTCTAAGAGAACTTAGGGAGGGGGCTGAGGAGAGCCCCTAGTCCAGACTCATAACACGAAGATCCA
>CM053585.1:504392691-504406073 GCA_028646515.1 Pseudochirops corinnae
CTCCATGAAGGGGCATTAATCCTAATATTGGCAGATTAGCAACCCTGGGAATCACAGGGAGACGGATTCACAGTGGCCTGGACAAGGCCAGCTCTTTATGCGCATTGCTCTGGGGCCTGGTTGACTTACTCTTTTTCTCCTCTACCCCTTTCTGCCTCGCAGAACGCAGAGATTCGGGCTTTCAGCCTTTTACGGGGCCTTTTTCATAACCCACATTGTCTCTTCGGTGGAAAGCGAGGGACTTCACAAACGAAGCTGGGTTGCAGTGGTCACTTGCTTTGTACATAGCAGTATCTCATCTCCTCCTCCCCCTCCACACTTCACCTCTCTTTGCCCACCCCAACCTCAGTGGAAAAACTTTGTGATGGGAAAAAAAAGCAGCAGCAGCAGGAGGAGGAGGGGCGGGGGTGGAGCAGGGAGAAGAGGCGACAGTTTCCAAGCCTCTTTTTGAAAACGGAAAGCAATCTCTTCATTGTCTTTTTCTGTTTTGATAGAAATAAGACACCAAACCTCTGTGTTTCTGCCGGTCAAAGGGGAAGGACTTGGGGGGGTGGGGGAGCGAGAGACGGGTGGGGTGCGAGGGAAGGAAGGGTAGGAGGGGCAGTCTGGGTCCCCTCTGCCCGTTCACTCCCATTCTGACGTAGAGACAGTCAGACACCGGAACCCAGTAGGCTGGGGCCGGGGGGAGGGGGGAGCGGGGATGACCTACATGTGGGGGATAGGGGGGAGGAGGGTAAAGGGAGCGAAGAGAAATTGACTTCTGACTCCCATTCCCGTTTTTTATGATTAATCCTTAAACTGTTGCCCCCTCTTCATTCCTTCTCCGCCTTCATCACAGTACAAGTCAATTCCTAGTTGGATATAGACTCCTTGGGAAAAGATCTGGCCAACTTTCCAGTAGAGAGATCATAAAATGCACCTTACACAGGATTTGCTGCTTCTTTATTATGCTAAATGGTCTCGGGCACTAAAGGCAGACTTTAGAATCTGCCTGTCCCGTGGCACTTGGCTGTGGTGCGGCGCTCAGAGCCTCAATGGGCACCATGGGTGTTCTGGGGTTGGAAGGTTTGGGTCAGCAAGACACAGGCTTTCCAGAAGTCGAATTTGGAAAACTGCTTTTATAATCACTTATCCAAAAAAGGGGAGGGGGGAGAATTGGAAGGAAAAGAAGCGAGCGACTTAGAAAGAAGGTTGAATACCTGTCACTCAATCTGCCCACACGCTGGTCCTTACAGTGCCAAGCAATATTTACTGACCAGTAAAGTCTTCCAGCCGGAGCAAATCTCCCAGCCAGACTGTGCAACTAGAAGAGAGAGCCCCGGGAATCAGTTACACCAGGGCAGCCCCAAAGAGCGAGAGAGACCCTGAAATGATACTTTCGTTCTGCTTTTCCTGCAGCATTTTTTTTTAGGGACCGAGGCACTAGAATGAATGGATTATGAGTAAATAAAAAGAAACTGTCAGCCTCTTTGAAGGTTGTGTTTAAAGGGACTTGCCAAGTCAGGACAGGAGAGTGACAAGATAGAGACCCTGGTGTTTTACATTCGAAGCCCGGCTCTTCCGCTTGATCTGCACCATACTAAAGGATGTGTTGAAGCATTGAATCACCTCCCCCCCCCAAAAAAAAAGGGGGGGCGCCAAAAGAAAAGGTGCCACCTCACAATGATTGTAGTGTTTTGACTTGGTAGTGCCGAATTGCTACAGCCAATTGAAATGAAGGTCTACACACCCAGAGAAAACGGGGCCACACTTCCATAACTTATAATTAAGTTGGAGTCCGGATAACATTTGACTTTCTAATGAGTGTAATGAGATTACATGCCTGATAGAAGCATTTGTGCAAAAACGACTTTCTGTGTTTAATGAGGGCCTAATACTCAGGATAAAATCGAATTATTTTCTCTTCTCATTTTCCTTATTCTCTTTTCTCTCCTCTTCCTTCTCCTCTTTCCCTCCTTCTTCTTTCCCTTTCTTTCCCTCCCTCTCTCTCTGTGTCTCAGTCTCTGTCTCTATGTTCTCTCTATCTCTCCGTCGGTTTCTTGTATCTTCCTGGTTTTGTCTGTCTTGTGTCTCACTTAGTTTCTGTCTTTTTCTGTCTGCTTCTATCTCTGTTTCTGCCAGTTTCTATGTCTCTGTCTTTCTCTGTGTGTCTCTGTCTCTCTCCCCTCCCTCCTAAAATTCAGTCTTAATTGTAACATATTCCCAGTCTTTCAGAAAAGGCAAAAATACTCTGAGAATGGAAAGATTCCTGGGATATGCGATGAGGAAAAATTTAAGGGCGGGGGAGGGTTTAGGATTGTATATATGTGCGTCTGGGTAGCCTTCTCAGCATGGGGATTGCTAGAGGGGATTTCCCCTTTAATTACTGTTGGATGAGATCCATAGCATCCACGGGAGCACAGGGGAAACACTAAATGTGTCTGTAAGTAGGTTAAAGCGATTAGCATCCTGGCGACATATTGCTTCCGATCTGTCAGTTCTAGAAGAAAGTGAGTATTTGGGGGAAATTATGAATTATACCTTGATTGGCCAGGCATCCCTTCGCCTCTGCTCATCAGGTCAGCTCGGAAACATTAGAGCCCATGGCCTGGAGCCTCGGGTACCACGGGAAAATCAGCACCTGCGGTGCTGGCCAGCAGCAGAAGCAATAACAGTAGCAACACGCAATTCCAGGTTCACCACATGCTCCCTCCTTCTCCTTCTGCCGGCCACTCCCCTCTACCCTCACTACCCTTATCCCCAAGGGTAGATCAGGCTAACCATTCTATTTTATCCACTCAATCTCTAGCTAACTTTTTCCCCTTTTGCACTTGTCTCGGGGTACTGGCAGTCTCTGGCACTAGGACCTATGGCCCTGAACCCTACAGTCCTTAGAAGCAGATTGGAGGCAAGCTGACAGGACTATGGAGAGAACTACTGTCTCAGTCACTGAAGACAGAACCGAGAGAGGCAGGCAAGTAAGCAGGCCTTGAGGGCTGCTAGTGGACAGCAGCTTCCTCTTGACCTCAATTCCTGCCATAAATCCTCCCCTCTTTATCCTCCCCCACCTCCAGTCTAGGTGGCAGTTTGCCAGTTTTTAACTCCCATCATCTCCTCTTTCTCTAAGGCCTTTCCAATATCTCAGGTGGACCCCAAATTGCTGACCTGCAAAAAAAGATTCTGTTGCAGTCTAGATGAATTAAGTACAAGGAGGAAACTAATTACAAACATGGGATCTGGTTTGGTCTAATCTTCATTTCTCCCTCTCTGCACCACATACACTTTTTCTTACTCCTTCTGATCCCCGATCTTCTGTTTCCTAAATTGCCTTGCATTTTGCTGAGAACTGTAGCCAGACTTGCCCACTGTCCGTTTTTCTTCATTGCTGAAGTTATCCTTTCTATCCTCTTGTATTCTAAGCCAGCCTTTCCTCCAGTGCCTCCAAAATCTGTCACAGTCCATCCCCCCCTCCACCCCCCCCCCCAATTGACCCTGGGCATCTGTGAATGCCTGTGCAGTTGGTGGGCTCCACTTGAATTAGCTCAGGAAAACTTTGGAAATGTGTGGTGGCTCTGGGACTTGATATGTGGTATAAGCTCTCTGAAATGAACCAAAGTAACTATTGCTAAGATTTTAACTGGAGATTGAGAAAGTAAATGTTTTTTGGAAGAGATTAGTGGTGACCTGAGAAGATCTGTGGAGAGAATCCCTGTGTCAGTCATTCAAGCAGTAGATATGGGAGGGCATTACCCCTCTAGGGAACATTTCATGTTTCAGGCAGGACCATAGATTTAAAAGCTATTCAATTGCAACCCCTTCCATTCTACAAGTATGGGTGAGAGAAGTAAAGTGACTTTCCAACGATGCCATAGCTAATAAGTGTCTGAATTAGGATTTGAAGTCCTGTCTCCTTGATTCCAACAATAATACTCTAACCACCACAATACAGAAGGAGCTGAGCTAACAGATCAAGCAACTGGACCAAGGTTCAAGCAACTGGACCAAGGTCACATAAGGAGTAATAGTTGAGTTAGGATTTGAATCCAAGTTCTCTGACTCTTCCTCTAGTACTCTTGCCAGTACACCAGGACACCACCTCTATTCCTTGAATAACAGGATTTGGAGCTGGAAAAGACTTTAACTAGTACAACTCCAATATAGTACAATCTATATCATCTTATAAAGAAAATGAGGCTCAGGAGAGGTAAAGAAAGTGACTTGTCCCAACACTTACCCTACTTATCTCACAGGGTTTTTGTGAGACCATATGTGAAAACATTGTAAATATTAAAGTGCATGATGGAAGTAAGGTTAGTTTTGACTGCTCTCCCTTCCATTTCTTCCTAAAAGGATATACCAGATAGGATATAAATGCATAATACATTCACATTCATATTTTTTTCTCCCCCTCTGACTTGGTTTAACTTCCCAAAGTGGATTGATCCTTCTCTCAGAAGTTTCCTTGGCCCCCCAGATTCTCCTGACCATAAGTAAATGATGTAGGTGGGGGGAGAGTGTAAATCATATTTATTAACACAATAAACCATATCTGGTAATAAATTATCATTCCTTCTGGCAAGAGTTTTTCCCAGTCTTGTAGAGTTCTGCCAAAGGTGCTGCGAAGATTATATACTATTGCATATTTTTTTTAAAAATCAGGATAAATTATATAAGTTATGCATTTTAAAAAAAGACAATCTACTTCATTTACCGTTCTGAGTAATAAATAGATAAATAACAAACTGTTGATTGCCATTAAGAAAATGTGATTCTTAAATTAAATTTACAAGAGATATTTACACCTGCAGTGTGCCCGGAGGCACAATCCGTGGAAGGCTGGTGTCCCTAGGACACAAAATCAAAGGGTGGTTCATTTTCTATGTTGTTGAGGGAAGATTTGTTGTTTAGTTTCCTGGGGTCTTCTGGAGTCCACACTTTCGCTGTTCGGATAATATTTTGCTCTTTGAGCTGCTTTTCATCTGTCCAGGACAGAGAATGCCCTGCCAGGGGTGGAAGTCCATAATCTGGGTCGCTGGGTGATGGGGATCCTAAACAGATAAGGGGGAAAAAAAGAAGAGAGATTCTAAACATCAAGTCAAACACTCAGTGTTCCCTTACTGTCCATTCATATTCCCCTTATCTCCTCCAAAGGAGCAGGTGTCTAACGGTTCCTCAGAGACAACCCTCTCCCCAGTTTCCTTTACCCTTCCTTGGGTCCTTCCTTTTCTCTAAATCTTCTTTTCCCTTCCCTTGTCCTGTCCATGACTAGTCTTCCCAGTTGCAATGCCTGCAGGGGCCGCCTGGCGCACGCCCTCTTTTAGCTAAGGTCAGAGGGGAGAGTTTTTCTGGTTATTGAAAAAAGGGGAGGAGCGAGGGCGGGGGCACAAGCTGGTGAAAGCCGGCTCTCTGCGCTCTAGGGTTGCGCTTGTCTCCAGGGCGTGTGTGTGTGTGTGTGTCTGTCTGTTTGTCTGTCTGTCTGTGTCGGTGTCTGTGTCTATTTCTGTGTGAGTGAGCGTGTGGGCTGGCTGGTTAGCCGGTCAGGCAGGTCGTGGGTTGTCTGCTTTTCTATCTGTGATCTCTGATCCAAGCTGAGTCTTTCTCAGGTCTGGGTCCCCTCCGTCCCTGGGCTCAGGGCGCCACTTACGGGTGCCCCGGTGGCAGATGATAACCTTCTTGGCCTGGCTCCCGAGACCGTCCCCTCCCAGGCCGCCACCGGCTCCAGCTCTGACGTAGCCTCCACCGCCTCCTCCTCGAAGAGGCAGGTCAGACTGGACGAGCTCACTCAAGAAGTTGATGTAGCCGATGGCGAGGCGCAGCGTGTCCACCTTGGAGAGCCGCTTCTCGTAGGGCAAAGTAGGGATGTGCGAGCGCAGCCCTTCGAAGGCGTCGTTGATGGATTGCATCCGCCGCCTCTCCCGCACATTGGCGGCCTGCCGCAACTGCTGTAGCTCGGCCTCAGAGCGCACCCGCCGCCGCCTCCGTGCCGCAGCCGCAGCGGCTGCAGCCGCCGCCGCAGTGGCTGCGTTGCTCAGTCCCCGCAGCCGCCCCCCCGGGGAAAGTACGGCGGCGCTCCCCGAGCATGGATAGGCGAGGCAGGGCGCGGGAGACCTGGGACCGGGGGAGTCGGGGAAGCTGCCGCCGCCGGAGGGCGCCCCGGCCTCGCAGCAGAAGCCGCCTCCATCGTCTGCCTCCTCGGGGACCCCGGGCGGCGCCCCTGGAGGGTGCTGGGCAGACTGGGGAGGAGGCAGGAGTAGCCGCGCTCCGTCCCGGTAGTAGTATTCGTGTAACTGGTGGCTGAGAAAATCCACCTCCGCTTGCTCGTCTGGCAGCAGCTCGTCGCCATCCTCCAGGGGGTCCCTGGAGGACTGGTCAGTAAAGAAGTCCTCCTCATCGAAATAGGGCGAGGGGAAGGCGTCCAGCCCCCCAGGAAAGTGCTCCAGCAGCACCGCGTCCATGCTCGCCTCCTGGGGGCTTAGGTTTTGCTGTGTCGTACCTCCCGCCCGCCTCCTTACTTTGTGCTACTTCCCCACTCGTCGCCTCCCTTCTTTCAGAGACTTGGTGTACTGAAAGTAGGTGAATACGGCCTTCTCCACTCCCACCTCCCCCCGCCCCCGCCCTCGGAAACTGTAGCTGACGCTCAGGTTACGGGGCTGCACCCGTCGCAGCAGTGCGTTACGCTCCGGAAGGCTATCGGCGACTTGCTAAGGCTGAGGACCGGCACGCGAGGATTCTTATAACTACATCCACAGGCGCGTGCCATGGACCAGCCGTGCCAGCCAATCAGAGTGCGAGGCGTGCGTGCAGGGGTGAGGGAGGTGTGGAGGAGGGAGGCACCGACTTATTCGGAGAGGGGGGTGGGTGGGGAGGACTGAGATGGGACCTAGAGAGCAGACGTGACGACTTTCTAGTCCCCTCCCCTCCCTTTCCCTTCTCAGAAAGCCTAGGGGTAAGGAGGGGGCGGAGTCCACGCAGGGTGGGAGGGGAGACAACCACAGGGGCCATAAAATCCTCCCCTTCTCGAAGCTACCAGCTTTTGCACCTGCGCGCCTAGCCTCACCAGGGCACCTGTGGCTTGGCTTGGGGGTTCCTGAGCATTAGCAGAGGAGAGAGGATATCCTTGCCTCAGTGAAAAAAAACACGGAGGCCATGATCCCCTGTTCCACGATATCCCCACGAAAAATTTCTCTGTACATCGGAGGGGAGCCGGAGGAGGGAGTACAGGATGCTCCATGAATAGAAGACTGGGTAGTCCAACGGCCAGCTCCCCCCCCCCCCCTTTCTCTCTCTCTCTCACTCTCTCTCTCTCTCTCTCTCTCTCTCTCTCTCTCTCTCTCTCTCTCTCTGTCTCTCTCTCCCTCACATACACACACACACACGGACTTCCCCCCAGTCCCAGTAATTACATTTGGGGCTAAACCGTGATGTTCTCCCTGCACCTTGGGATCTTGACTGCCTGGATTGCTTTTTGAAAGCGTTGACAAAGTTCCACTGCCACCATCCTAGTTCGGAAATTCACCCCTCAGTGCTCCTGGGTGACCTCTCTGAACTACTGGGCAAGCTGAGGATGGGTAGAGAGACGGGAAAATGTGGCCGTTCTACGCGGAGGGTTTGTTCTCTCTTCTCTGTATGTCTGGTTCTCTGGGACAAACCCCAGCTGCCAAAAGGCACAGGGAAAACAGTAGAAGAAAGGGGGGAAAGGGTCGGGTGGAGGAAGATGGAGACAGAGACAGAAGAGACACAGAGAGGAGAAAAGAAGGTAGGTGAGGGGCTGGCTCTTAGGGTCGCACAGCGGAGCACGTTTCTTCTGAGAGCAAATAGGGCTCCAAAAGTTTGAAACAATAAAACCTGATTTCAAAAGGGAACGTTTCAAACTTCTGGGCTTGTGTTTACTCAGGGAAGGTATGCAGGTTAAAAGGAGAAAGTCAAAGTCAAGCTGACTCACCTTTCTAGCCTTACTAGTCTCCTGTGCCGCTCCGATATTAAAAACCAACGGCTGCTCTTTGTTCGTAGGCTCCAACGTGACCATTCTATCACCGATTTTGGTGGGCTAGTCTTTCTCCCAGTTCAAGGGCAGTAAAGAAACCCTTTATAGTTCAAGACAATTGCCTGATTGTCTCTTCATCAAAACACTGTTGGAAATGAAGTTTCAGGCTCCCCTCAGACACATTTATGAACTTCAGCCGGCAGCACGTGTTCATTCCAAAGAGGCAAGAGATGCAGGAGGAAATTGAGGAGGCGTCTTTCTACATTGGTGCTTTCTTTTCTCAAACGTTTGCCCTGCCTGAAATTTCTGAGGACCTACAGCCTCTCTTTAGAAAACTGGAGCCTACTGAACTGAACTGTGGCTTGAAAACATTGACTGTTGTTAGACATTTCCTCGACTTTCGGGGAGAAAAGTCTAAAATTAGCAGAATTTATTTCTTTAAATATTCTCGGGGGAAAACGATACCAGAATAGACATGAAGTAAATCTGTAAAGACACACAACTAATTTCGACTGGATGGTGTACTTTGGGTAGGTGGGTTGGGTGGGAGGGCCACATTTGAAGGTTAGTTCATTTTAAAGTTCATCCATCCATTGAATAAACATCTATTTAAAAGTCTCTTAATGGGCCAGACGCTGGGGATAAAAAATAAAAAATGAAAGTCAGCTCCCTAGAAGAATTTGTCTTCTCTTGGAGGGAAAGAATATATCCTCAGATAAGTAAATGTGAAACAAATAGGATATAAATAGAAATAATTGGGGGGATTGCACTTCATATCTCCTGATCCCCAAGATTTTTTCCAAGATGACTGACAGTGAGATACTCAACAATCATATGAGCTATAGGATATAGTTCGTGTGGGAGTATTAATTAAAACTTCCCTTCTTCCTCCAACTCCCTTCTCCCCCTCTCCATCTTGTTAATCCAGGGATATATTTTAAAATGATAAAAATATGGAAAGCTTTTTCTCAGTAGACTTTACATGTGGTCTATTCATTTCAATGTCTTTTTGGCCCTGTAGCCTAGAGGTGGTTGGAGAGTCAGGCCTTGGAGGACAATGAGAGGGACAGATAGTTTAGTGTTCTGATCATGACACGGGGAAAGAAATTCCTCCTGGATTTAATAGTGACTGACTTTCCTTGGGCTAAAAAATGGAGATGTACCTGGTGAATCTCTGCATTCAGGAACTCTAGTAAACATACTTTAAAGCATTTCACAAAATACTGATAAGGCTAACCATGTCAATGAGCTACTGCCAACAGATTTTCAGACAAGATCCTGGAAGTCTTTCTTGGAGTAATTCGACTGGGTATAGGTGAGGTGAGCTTTTGTGAGGTGCTTGAGTTGGGGGGGGGGGCAAGGTGGGAGGGAGCTAAGGAGAAAGTCTATATGTGCACAAGCACAAGCACAATTTTTTTGAGGGGGCAACACTGTCCAGCATCACCTCTAGAATCAAACATTGACCCCCAAAGTACTGTTTACTTGTTTGGGAGTAAGTCAACATTTGCACAGTGTATACACATAAGAACTCTTCTAATAGAAATCTTTCAGCCACTGGCCTTTCCTGGGTTCATCACCTTTAAATCTTCCCCATAGATGTAGGAGTGAGGATGAAGCTTTCAGGCACTGAGGTGGTGAGTCTGGAGGGAGGGAAAAAGAGGTGGGACACTCACTGCCTCCAGTCACAAAGGGGTCAAGGTCTGAAAGGCCCTCCCACCAGGCAAGTGCTGAGAGGAGGAGGTACTACTGGGGAACACGGAAGCATCTAGGGATCCTGATCATTGATGTTGGTCTTTGGATGCACAGGAATACACAAGCAGGATTTAAGTAAGATGTGAACAGTCCTTTATCTGGTTTAAAAAAAAAAAAAGGAGAAATGATTCCCTTCCAATAAAAGGGGATTTTCTATGGGTCACTGGATGTCACCACATTGCAGACAACCATCCTCTGTCCCATTAGACTGACTGGCTAGACAAAAATCAGTGGGTAGGCCTGATCCTGCATCTTCTGCTTGAAGGCCCAGCCCTTGATTATCTTTAATCCTAGCACCATCTCTTCTCTCCTTGATACCCCAAACCCTAGCACTGCACCTGACATTAGGCCTAGTACGTGGGTCCCATTCTGTTTCTCAGCTCCACAACCTAGGCTCCAAGACTTTCAAATAAGGGCCTCGGATTTTTCCAACTCCTTTATAAAGCTAGACACAGTAGGCACCTAGGTAATCCAAACTAATCCCAAAGTTGGGGTAGAGGAGTGATGGAAAGAAAAAAAAAAACCCACATAGGTGACTCTAGATCAGTGGTTCTCAACCTTCCTAATGCCGCGACCCTTTAATACAGTTCCTCATGTTGTGGTGACCCCCAACCATAAAATTATTTTTGTTGCTACTTCATAACTGTAATTTTGCTATTGTTATGAATTGTAATGTAAATATATGATATATAGGATGTATTTTTATTGTTACAAATTGAACATAACCACAGGTTGAGAACCACTGCTCTAGATAGAATGATAGCTGTCAGAGAGGTATCAATTCAAAAACCTCCAACCCCCTCACCAATCAATGCTGAGGCTTGTGAGGGGAAGGTAGTCACTGCTTTTCCAATTCCTACCTCTCAGCTTTTGCAGACTTCTTTCCTTTGAAATCCTTAGAAACAGGCCTACCCCTCTGTCAAAGTTAGAACAAATGGTCATAGGATAACAGATCCAGTGTTGGAAGACACCAGCTAGAACAACTATTTAATTTTACAGATGAGGAAACTGAGGTCTAGGGAGGTTAAATGTATTGCCCATAGGAGCGGCTAGGTGGCGCAGTGAGTAGAGCACCAGCCCTGAAGTCAGGAGGACCTGAGTTCAAATCCGACCTCAGACACTTGACACATTTACTAGCCATATGACTTTGGGCAAGTCACTTAACCCCAGTTGCCCTTCAAAAAAAAAAAAGCAAAAAAAAAAAAATGTAGTGCCCATGATCACACTGGTAGTAAACATCAGAGGAAAGATTCAAATGCAGATCTTTCCACTGTACCACACTTTCTCCCTAGTTCTGATTGGTTTCAAATTTCAAATTGTCCCAGATTTGTACTAACCCTATCCTCAGAACTTCCAGTTTTAAGTATATTTGGGGAAGATGGATTAGGATGTTTGGGAGTACAAAATATGAGTGAAACCTACATAGGATTTTTTGTTTTCTTACCAACTACATTGTCTGTCTTCCACATTCCATCCTAAAGATCTTAGTTATTTCCTATTAAAAGTCTCCTGTATTTGGGAAATTGTTTCCTCAGTTCTAGAAGTAATACACTGGGTGCCAAATTATTCTCAGCCCCATCTCCCTTCTGCCCACCTTTAATCCCACTAAATAAACCCTACCCTGTTGTCTCCCATCTCCTCCCATGCAGAATTGATCCTAGGGAGCAGTCATAAAATGGTTCGCCCCA
Organism: Pseudochirops corinnae; assembly: GCA_028646515.1. NCBI lineage: Eukaryota > Metazoa > Chordata > Mammalia > Diprotodontia > Pseudocheiridae > Pseudochirops > Pseudochirops corinnae. Next base: position 504,404,095 of record CM053585.1, read on the forward strand.
TTCTAGGCTCTTTTCCTTCATTCTTTCTCCCCTTCACATATGTCCCTGTGCCTTCTTGGTTTCCTCTTTCATTGACCATCAAAAATAATATAAAGTAATACAGAACAAAAAAAAACCCTACCATAGGAAAATGGATTCATACTAAGATGTAATGGTCTATAACAGTTTAAAGCATTCACCTTTCCAGGGGAATTTACATTTGTAACTGTGGGTAACATATTAAGCTAAAGACAGAATCAGTAAAAGTGACATTTCAGGCATTAGCCAAAGGTGATAGGAAAGATTTACTTGGAAGTAAGATGAGGCAATTACCTTATCTGTTTCTTAATGTCAGTGTGGCATAGTGGAAAGACCATTCCATTTGAAGCCAGAAAACCTGGTATCATTACTAACCTGATCAGTATCACTTTTCATTTCTTGGTATTATTTTCACCACCTGTAAAGTGAAAGAATTAGTCTAGATGGTCTCTAAGCTTCCTTCTGATGCTATAGCTATGATATTTGCTACAGGAATCTCCACATAGAAGGTCTACACACAATCAGGATTGTTCATTTCAAAGCAAAATGTGAATTTATCTGGCGCAAGCTTCAGAATTATGTTGAGATATGCTTTCAGAGAAGGAAAAGGCCCCTAGATTGGTCTCACACATAACATTTTGAGGCCTCTCCCCTAATGACCACTCCCATGTTTGATTTCAAAATCTTAAAAGAGAGAGAAGGAAAGGAAAGAAGGAAGGAAGAAAGGAAGGAAGGAAGAAAAGAAGAGAAAAAGAAAGAGAAAAGAAAATTGAGGGATAGTCCTGTTCAGAAAAGATTAATATAAAAGGAAAATTTTAGCACCTTCTCCAGAACACTGGTTTCCAGTTTCCCTGTAGACTCTTGTCTTCTTTCCATTTCCAAATTGTTAAATATTAATCTTTGTTAAAGAAAGACTTGTTATGATATAATTCTTCAAATACTCATGCTCTGTCATTCCAAGGTTTATTTGATAAAGAGCAAAAGCTTCCATAGTTTGTCCTTCAGTCTTGTTATTAGGGAAGGTATTTGAACTTCTGTAATGTCAACATAATAAATTATGAATAACAGAGGAAACCATCTGACACATTGGGCGGCTCTGTGGAGGCTCAAAGGGCAAAGACAGACTAAGAAGATGTGCATCTGTATGAGTAGGAGAACTAGCCACAGGTATAAGGTACAAGTTCTATTGAAGTATCATAATAAGCCATCCAACTTCTGTTTCTTGGCTATGGTAATAATTTTAATGTGAAGGGGCAAAAAAATAATTGAAAAGAAAACATTATTTCAATATTCCACTTTTTAATAATAGTTCCTATATTTGAAATACCATGTTAAGGTTTATGAAGCACTTAACATAAACACATTTCACTTGATTGTCACAACAACTCTTCAAAGCAAATAATGCAAGTATTCTTATTCCTACTTTATAGTTGAAGAAACGAGGCTCAGAGACATGAATTACCTAAGGTCACTTAGCTAATAATTGGTAAAATCAGAGTTTGAATCCAGGTTACCACTATCCAAATCCAATCCAATCTGACAAGCATTTCTTAAGTATCTGTTACTTTCAAGTATTAGTAGCTGGGAAGTATACAACAACAACAATAAAATACACACAGAGACACAAATGTCTGCCCTCAAAGAGCATACATTCTACCGCGAAGTTACAATATGAAAACAAATAAATGTTCACATGACTTTTTTAGGGGAGTGAGCTCTAAGGACTTGGAAAAGCTTCTCATCATAGGTAGAACATAAGTCTAGTCTTTTTTAAAAAAATTAATCTTTCATTTATTTATTTTTTTCTCTAGACTTTTATTTATTTTAGTTTGCATCATTCATTTCCACGAAATTTTGAGTTACAAATTTTCTCCCCATCTTTCCCTGGCCACCACCCCAAAACAGCCATCCCATTGTATAACCCCTCCCCCAATCTATTCTCTCCTATGTCCTCCCCCATA
>CM053585.1:504406573-504426093 GCA_028646515.1 Pseudochirops corinnae
CTCCTGGATCTATTTTCCAGGTCAGTGGTTTTTCCAATGAAATATTTCACATTGCCTTCTATTTTTTCATTTGTTTGGATCTGTTTTATAGTATCTTGATTTCTCATAAAGTCATTAGCTTGCATTTGCTCCAATCTAATTTTGAAGGAATTACTCTCTTCATCGAGTTTTTTAAATTCCTTTTCCATCTGGGCAATTTGGCTTTTTAAGGCATTCTTCTTCTCATTGGCTTTTTGGACCTCTTTTGCCATTTGAGTTAGTGTATTTTTTAAGATGTTATTTTCTTAAATATTTTTGGGTCTCCGTTAGCAGGCTGTTGACTTGCTTTTCATGATTTTCTTGCATCATTCTCATTTCTCTTCTCAATTTTTCCTCTACTTCTCTTAACTGATTTTCAAAATCCTTCTTAAGTTCCTTCATTGCCTGTAATCAATTCATATTTTTCTTGGAAGTTTTTGATGCAGGAGTTTTGACTTTGTTGTCTTTTTCTAGTTCTATGTTTGATCCTTTTTCTCCCCCAAAAAGGAATCTACAGTCTGATTGTGCTTCCTCTGCTTGCTCATCTTGCCAGCCAATTACTTGATTTTTGAGCTTTTTGCCATGGTAGAACTCTACTTCCAGAGTGGAGAGAGCTATGTCCCAGATTGCTGGGGTTTCCACAGTTGCCAGAGCAATGAGGAGGGCACCCTCTCTAAAGCCACCACAAGCTCTGGCACACTGGTATTTCTCACCCAAGGACCACTGTCCAAGACTGCAACTCAGATCCAAGCAGGTCAAAGAAAGAGTGATTACCCTCTGAATGGTTGCTTGGTCCCCCTACAATCTGCAGGCCAGGAGCTCTGGGGGCAGCCACATAGCAGCAACTGCATCTGCCATGCCTCTGCCACCTCTCACTCTGGGTTAGGGGGCCTGACTGTGGTCTTCTGTCACCCAGTTCCAACAGAGTTCTCTACTGACCTTTTACTTTGTCTTTGGTGTTTATGGGTTGAGAAGTCTGGAAACGACCACAGCTGCTGGTGATTCACTCTCCTGAAGTCTGCTTAGGCTGGTCTGTGCCACTGGTGGGTCCACCCTGGGTCTGGGCCCACACAGCTCACATGACATTGTTCAGTCCCCAGTCGGGTGTGAAAGACCCTTCCTATTGACCTGCCAGACTGCCTTCAGTGAGAGATTTGTTTCTCTCTGTCACTTTGTGGGTTCTGGAGCTCTAAAATTTGTTTGGAATCATGTATTTTATGGGTATTGGATTTGGTTGGGGTGGGAGCTCAGGCAAGTTCCTGCTTTTACTCTGCCATCTTGGCTCTGCCCCTTCTCCCCTCAAGTTTAGTCTTAAAGGGATTCCAATAAGTGAATGGTCAGGGAGCCTAAGACTTGACTTGGAGTTAGGAGATGGAATATGGAGTCAGAGTCAACAAACAACTATTAAAAGCACCTGCTGTAGGCACTGTGCTAATTGCTGGGGATACAAAAGTCCCTGCCATCAAGGAGCTGACAGTCTAATGGGGGAGACAATGCATGAAAAGAAGCTTGGTGGGGGGGGGAAGTAAACCTTTCAAATGATGGAGTCCTACAGTCAGAGTGGTAAATGATCTGAGGAAGTGTGAGTTTCTGAGTTCATTTCATCTTGCAAAATTATGTGTTTCTTGAGATGATGAAGTCCAGGAAAGCAGCAAAGTGGAAAATAAATACTGAGTTCAGAGATTAGGTTAATTTGGCTAGAATTTAGAGAGAACAAAGGGAAGTTAACATTAACAGCTAGAAAGGCAGGCTTAACCCAAACTGTGAAGTGTTCGGTGAAGGATTTATATTTTATCCTACTGGAACTGGAAGTCCATGAAGATTATTGGACAGAGAAGTGACACAGTCAGACTAGTGCTTTAGAGAGATTATTTTGAAAGGTTATTTTAGGGAGCTATTACATTAGGGAGATTATTATATTAGGGAGATGGTACTGGGAGTGGTTACACAGGTAGGAAAAGAACCAAGAGAAAGTGCTGTTATAAAAGTCAGGGAAGGAAATTTTGTGTAGGAAGAGGGGGAAGTCAAAAGTGTCAAATGCTAAAGAGAATAAAAGGATGAAAACTGATTAAAGTTAAACAATTTTGCAATCATGACGTTGTTATTAACCTTGGAGGGAGTAATTTGGAGGAGAGGAAATGAAAGCAGTGACTGTAGATGGCCTTTTTTCCCCAACGAGTTAGATTATGAAAGAGAAGAGAGATGTGACATCTTGAGGGGACATGAGGGTCTAGGCAGTTTTTGTTTTCATTTTTGTTTTCTTAGCTTTTACAAAGGGATGTTTGTTGTTGTTCAGTCACATACAATGCTTCATAACTCCATGGATCATACTCCATGGGGTTTTCTTGACAAAGACCTTGGAGTGCTTTGCCATTTCTTTCTCCAAGGGATTAGGGCAAACAAGATAAGTGACTTGCCCAGGGCCACACAGCTATTAAGTATCTTGAGACTGGATTTGAACTCAGGGCTTCCTAACTCCAGGTCCCACAATATATCCACTGAGCTGAAATGACATGACTTGATGAGTCTTAACAAAGTGACCACAGAGTCCGAATTAAAAAGTTTTAAGGAGCTTTAATTTACCAGCTGGGGCTACTCCATGCCAATTAAAGGGGGAGCAGCCCAGAACTCAGGGGTGAGGAACCTTTTATACATTTCATTAGGTTTACATATCTAACACAATTTGTTACTAAGCAGGTTGTCATATAGACACAAACAAGCGGTTACTAAGGAAAGCAGAGGGGGTGAACAGAGGGGGTCTGCAAGGTAAGCGTAGGGGCACAGGGCATGAGGACTGAGCAAGGAAAAGATGGATTACCCTAGGCTGGCCTCCCAGGTAAAGATAAATCACTCTAGGGAGGCTTCCCAGGTTCATAGAGTTTCACTTGGCTGTATACCATAGAGTTTCACTAGGCTGACCACTAACTTCAGAAAATAACAGAGCTACTAATTGCCCTGTGGAAGTATGGCAGGGACCAAAGAGCAAACATTTCCCCATCACCTAGGAACACACTCTCCCTTATATTACCTTGATCCCTGGAGAGAATGGGTTCAAACTTACTATAATTTCTGCCTAGCATTTGCCCTATCAGGTTCACTTCCAAAAGCAGCATAGCTGTTGGCTGAGTCAGCTACTCTTGAGATAAGTCCTCATGGTCATGTCAAATGCCATGCTGTCTGGCCACAAAACCCCCTGAACCTCTGGTAGCTTGCCATTCTGACCTTTTAAAAATCACAAGGTCATATCCATGTCCATAATTCCTTCACATAAAAGCAGGATAGAACAAATGGCAAAAGGCAAAGAATGGTCATTAGTCATATCTTGGCTTCAGATAAGTAGGACCCTTGCCTTCTCATAGGAAGGATTTTTTTAAAGAATGGTGGAGACCTAACCATGTTTGCAAAGAGTGTGTGCGTACACATATACACATACATACATATACACATATGTATGCAAAGTGTGTATATATATATACACATATACACATATATGTGTGTGTGTGTATATATATATATATATATATATATATATATATATATATGTACACATGTGTATTTCTTTATGTATAAGAAAAGGATACACACACACACTCAGGTCTTCCTGACTCCAGGTTCAGCACTCTATCCTCTGTCTCACCTACAGAGAGGATGGAAAATCAGTTTATGCAAAGTGAGACATAGGGAGAGAGAGAAGGAAAGGAGGTTTTGGTTAGGTCAGGCGGTTTTAACTGTTCTGTATTTCATTTTCCTCATCTGTAAAATGAGTTAGTTGGACTTAAACATTTCTAAGGTTGCATCCAACTCTAGGTGTAAGATCCTATGATCCCATAAGCATATAGCTCTGGTTGGAAAGAATGATACATTATCAACGGGGCTTAGGTCCTCTTTCTCAATCAGGCTTCTGAAGATGTTTAAGACTCATGCACCCAGATAGAGATCTGGTTGTTAGCTCCTACACTTTCCATCCACATACTTTGTGGCAAAGTATAGCAAAAATCGGAAGGCTTGATTGTCCTATTCTCTGGCATTGATTCCCATATAAGTACTACCCCCTAACCCAGGTGCCAGTGGAAGATAATACTTTCCATCCCCTGTGCATGGACCTCTGATGTATTTCTCCATACTTTTGCAAAGATTTCAATTTCTCTCTAACAGGTCCTTAACTTTCAATATATTACCAGTCCTTCCTGAGATAGTTATTAGGTTCTTCCTTCTCACTATTTTAAAAATTTGCACAGGGGGATTATTTATTGCCTTTCAGTTATTAGACCTAGGTTTTATTATATTACAAATAATTGCTTTAAAAGTTTTTTTTTAATCACTCATCCATTGAACATGGAGATAGGACCTCTGGGAATGAATGCACTTTTTTTTGGGCCAAGTAATTTTTTTATCCCAAAGGAGTATTTTGACTATTAAATATTTATGACTTCAACTTTAGTCTTAGACCAATGATAGAACTTTAATTAGTAGTTCTACTGGTACATTTAGATGAAGAAGCTTAATCTGTGTTGGGAAAAGAGGATTAGGGCAAACTGAATGGATATCCATAGAACCAGTCCTAGACAAACGGAAATATATGAAAAATTTTTTCAGTTCCCTTTCACTTTACATTTATTTGTCCCTTTTTCTTGCTTTATCTCCATCCCTCCACATCCCACAATAGGTGTGGAGACATATGAGAGAGTGCCCTGTATCTCTGCAATCACACAATGCATGTAATTACCTCCTCTGTATATGCTGGTGTAGAATCAATGCCCACATCAGCTATAAACCACCCTATGATCTTCAGGTGAGACCTAAGTTCCCAAAATTATCCCTGTCTGACCTATATCCAATAAAACTTCAATTCTCTAAGTCACTTATTTCAGTTGATAGTGGACAAGTTAATAATACACTAATTTCCTGTAAGGTATAAATGCCTTTCAGCTCAGTATGTTACCCCCTTCCTAAGTATTCACATTTTAAAGGAGGACATTTTGAACCACAATTCAAGAGATTAAAATTATTAATCTTTCCTGGAATATATTAAGTACTTTTTAAAAAAAGCCTCTTGACTGACTTACATAGTAAAATTTCAAGTATCATGGCAAGTGGAAAGTAATTTTCCCTGTGTCCTTGGAATCCAGCCATGCAGGTGACTGCCTACTCTGATTATGCCAGCTCTGGAAAGGCTGACTTATTGATTTTGTGTACATTTAAAAGACCAATTACATAGTTTCCCTGTTCTTCATTTGAGCTACTCTAGATGGCAACCAAGCTATTCTGGGTTCACAGCTCCACCTAGGGGTCAAAGGAAACTGTTTGACTTCTCTCCTAATTACTTTTTGTCTAGCTCTTCCCATAAAGTATTGGTTCCTCTTTCTCCTCTTTCTTTCACTGTTAAAAGTTAAGTTAATGATGCCTCCAAAGTTTTTTCCTCCTCACATGTACACACCCATCCTCTGACTCCCTTCTTTCCATTATCTTTTCAGCTCTGGCTCAGTTGTGTTTGGAAAATCTGTCTCTTCTTTACCACATTTGTGAGCTAATACACAGGAGCACTGCTAGTGATCTCTATCAAATTAAAGGAAAAAATATGCAACCCAGGTGAAATTATGCATATAACAAAGACAATCTACATCCAAGTAGTACCCTTTAAAAGTAGTACCTACATCAGAAGTATCCTTTAAAAACTCTTCAAGGTCTCCATTCACTTCTTTATCATTCTTTAATTATGCCTGATCTTCCTCAATAACAACATGCAAGTAATGATAAAGCAGTCACAACCATTCTGAATCTGAGGTTCCTTATCTATGCAGCAGATAGGGAGGAGAATGTAATTGGACTATATGATGTCTGAATTTCCTTACAGTTGGAAAATTCTATAACTATGATTCTAAAGTAAATTAGGAAAACCTATTTCTTCCTCAACTTTATCATCTTCCATTTTATTTAATTACAAGTATCATAGTGGTATTGTTTTCTATTTTGGTTACAAATGTACAGTGTTTCCACTGAGATGTTGTGGTCTGGTCTGGGAATCTAACCAGCATTTATAACCTTGCATCTTTGAGAAAATTTGTTTCAACACCACTATCATGACCCTCCCCACCAGGATAAACTCATTATGGAGAAACTCATTTTCATGGAGATTACCTCAGCTTTGGTACTCACATCTCTTTAGTGGAGGGCTGGAAGGCAGAGCAAAACAACTCTTTCCAAAGCCTCTTTTTATAGAGCCTCAGAATCCCTGTTATATCTTCATTTGTCACCAGCTGTACCCTCAGCCCACCCCACCCCAATCCTAAACTTTTTATTTTCCTTTTGTGTATTGTCTCCTACTTTGGGATTGCAAGCTCTTGAGGGGAGAGACTGTCTTTTTTTAATTGTATCCTGTTTAGTACAGTGCCTGATAAAGAGTAGTTGCTTAATAAATGTGTAGCAGTTTTGTTAATTGGTCAAATTCTAGACACTGATCAATTTCTGAACTGGGGAATATGTGGGAATTGGACTAGAAATCTCTAAGTGTCCTCTCAGGGCCATAACTAAAGCAGGGAGCATAGGGCTTTGTTTAAAGTAGCACTTTCAGAAGGCATTGCCATTTGTAGTCCTTTAACATAGTAGAAACAATAGAATTTAACACCTGGTTAGCAAAAATAACCAAGGGCTGGGCAGCTAGGTGGTGTGCTTTGAGTATTTGTCCTGGATGCTAAAAGGCTGCTTCAGGTCTAAGAAGCAATGACAAAGTTGGGCATGGGAAAGCACTTGTACCTTGTCAGGGAATTCTGGGAAAATCAAGGCACCTTTGTAACTTTATTTCCAATAGTGAGATTCAGGAATTTCTCTGAATGTCCAAGGAATAAAAGGAGTAACTTCAATCCTGAAGTGACTGTCAATGCTATGGCCAGTGTAAAAGGGCCAGTGTATGGCCCTTTTCTCCAGGAACAATTTTTGCTAAAGTAGGGGCTGCTGTAGGGAGGTAGTAGGTTCCCCATTATTGAATGTCTTCAAGCACAGATGGGCATTTGTGACTGATGTGAGAATTCTTCTGCAGATACAATAGGTTGGATTAGATGGTCTCTGTGTTTTTTGACTCATGTTTCTGCAAGTTTGTAGCCCAAACCCAAACCAATGTTTTAGGAAGAGTGTTCATCATCATGAGAGAAGAGATGGCTTTAGAGGGGCAGGCTAGAATCTTGGAAGGCACCCCAGTCAGGTCTGCTCCTTGCAACCCCAAGCAAACTCCCAGGAAAATTCCCCTTTGACAAGAGCCTAGTCCTCTATGGAACAAGGGACGCTTCTGGGTCAGGTTCTAAGTCTCCTGTGACCTCCTTCCCTCAACTTTGCACTCCTAGCAGACAGGCGGCAGGGCTTCCCCTTCAGACTCCCCTCTTACGTCACGTGAGATCTATAAATAATGTCCTAATTATTCCACCACCACCACCTCCAGCCCTTCCCAGTACACCCCCACCCCTCAGCCTCGTCCTCCAGGCCTTTCCTCCGGCAGTTTCTCTCAGTCTGGCTGCTAGTGGAGCAAGTGTAGAGTGAGCCTGCAGGAGTGACTCGGTGGGGGCGGCAATTGCTGCTTAGTCTCCTGCCCCCTCTTCCTCCCTCCTCTTTCTTTCTCCCTCCCGCCCCCAACCCCTGGGGGCGCTTGTATGGGAGGCACCTGCAGCACGGGCAGCCGCGGAGGCTCCCCCGACACAAGGCGCTGGTACCTGAGCCCTTGACTGGTAATGCACCATAAACAGACTCCTTTCAGGCCCTTTCATATCGAGATCGCGGAGGTCACCGTGTGTACAAACCCCTCTGTGTCCGCCACGTCTCCCCGGGCCCCGGGTGCCCGGGCAGCAAGCTGCAAAGCACGCCAGTCCATGGGAATCCTACCACTTGTGATCTGGCGAGGCGGGGGAAGAGGGAGGGGGCGAGGGAGAGGAGAGGGAGGAGGGCTGAAGAAGCCCAGTCTGGGGATCGGGGACAGAATGGGGGGGGGGGGGGGAAGGACCACTCCATCCCTCCCACCTCTTCTCATCCCTTCTCGCTCCCGCCTGCTCCACTCTTTTAGTCACCGTCCCGAAAGTTCAGAGAAAGCGCGAGCAAGTGTAACAAATGAGGTGCCAAGGCCCTCCAGACACTTGGGCAAATCACATTATCTAGTAGTGGAGATGCTGCTTCCCCCCGCCACCGCCACCTCACAACCTCCCCCAAAAGGTATAATTCAGGCATCTGGCCCTAGATTAGCTGCATCTCCCAATCCCCCAGTTTTCCTGCCCCAGGACTGGCGTGTTTGTGTGTGTGTGTGTGTGTGTGTGCTTGTACGCGCCTATGCCTGTGCTCATGCGCGTCCATCTCCATATATAGGTTTATTTTGTCTGAGCTGGAGGGGAGCGAAGGGCTCGGCTAGTGCAGGGAATGCACGCCTCACGATATACCTTGGGTAGTATACCCAGGCTGGGGCAGAGGGCATGGAACCAAGCTCGGACGCCTACAGGCAGCTCAAGGTGGCATCCATATGGGAGATACTTACCAAACGCTTGGAACAGAAACCAAAAAAGAGGCTGAGAGGTGGGAGAGGAATGATGTTCCGGAGCTGACAGTATACTATGGGGCCATGCACTTCGGTAGAGAGTTATCAATACGCTAAAATAAGCTTGTCTGAAGCAGTTCTTTCGGACTGGACAAGGCTCAAGGCACGGTGCGCCGTGACTTTTCCCTTAGTCGAATTACTTCGCGGAAGGAGGGGTGGACAGACAAGAGTCAGAGACATACAGACACACAAAGACACAGAGACAGACAGAGACTGAGACCACGTTACCTTTTTTTCCTCGAGAATGCCATTTGTGGGTGCTGACTCTGGGACTGCCTTGGGGAAAGTCAATAATTGTCATCTCCAAGAGGACAAAGAGAGGAAGATAAAGGGTCTGGGGTTGGGGTAGGGATAAATCAGAAGAGCATCGCTCCCTTTCAGAGGGCAGTTCCAGAGATGTTGAAAAAAGACAAAGGCGCAATCAACCTCTCACTTCGGCTAATGAGACAACCGGTTTACAAGGGGGGGGGGGGGCGTATGCTAGCTTGGCTCGTACCTCTGAATTTCAATCCATCCAGACTCTCACTGTCATTCAGCATGAATGTCAGAGCTAGAAGACCCTTTAGGGACCATCTAGTACACGTCCTCGCCTCCTTTCACAGATGAGGAAACTGTTCAGTAAGCTATCTTTCCCCAAACCCCACAGGTTAGTAAGTAGTACGTGAGTCAACATTCGAACCAATGGCCCTTGACTGCAGGAGTGGACGAAATCTTGTTATAGCACCATTCACTAGAAGTAGTCTTGGGGCTTCGAAAGAATGGTGGGTCTATCGAGTCACTGAGCACAGGGACTTGCTCAGTGTTTAAGTTACTAGAAGAACCCCGGCTCCACACACGTTGGAAGCGTTCTGCGTCCTCGCGGAGCTGTAACCGGAGAGGGCTTTGGGGAGAAAGGGAAGCAACGGGTTTGGGGATGGACTCGCAGGGTGACTGCGCTGGACCAGCAGCTAGTGCGCTTCGCACTAGCTCCACAACCGCCAGTGCTCTAGTGCAGAGCTCCCCCTCTCGGCGTCTGCAGGGAGCTGAATTACCTGGGAAAAATTGGCTTTTATAAGGGGGATCCCTAGGTCCCCTAACCATTGAATTGAACGCCTGCCTTTTTAAGAGACGGGAAGCCATCCATCCAAACAGGGGGTGTTGTCTGTGGTCCCGCGTTATAATGAGCCCCATTCTTGAGCCTTTTACAGACATCATAGCACAGCAAGAAGTGAACAGCGTCGGCTGAATGGGGAGGAGAGGGGAGGGGAGGGTGTTCAAAAGGCGACACCTGCAAGAGCTGCCGGTTGTGAACTGAATGGCTTCAAGAGGCGAGTGTGCCAGTACCTGAGCGCTTTTTTCAGCCCGGAGACATTAGTGTCAGGATCTCTCAGGTCATCCTGCTTGGGAAAAGGAGGGGCGGGGGCATGCGGAGAGCAGGGGAACAGGGCGGGGGTGAGGTCGCCCCACAGAACACACCCGGCAGCTCGGCATTTGTCTGAATGCTCCAAGCTGCAGTACGGGGCAATCCATGGGAATCTCGCCACTTGTGCTCCTCAGAGTCAGGAGGGGGCTGTACTTCTCTTTCAGAAAGAGACACAATTAAGCAAAATGCTCAATGAACATTATAAATGATGTGCAATCGCTCTGGAGATTGCCTGGCAAATCAAATTATATGGTCACTCGCGGACGATTTCCATGTGCTTTTAAAACTTAAACAGGTATTTGCAGATTCTTTAAAAAAAAAAAAAAAGACCCGAGGGCGCCCAGAGATCCTGGAAAACGCAACTGAAAAAGGCCGTGTTGAATATTCACATGTCTCCTTTTGTTAGCTACTGAATTTCACAATGGGCATCGAAGACACATTTTTTACTGTCTTATAAACTGCAGAAGAAGGCGCCACACTAGCCACACCAGAAGTTTGCATCTATTACCATTCACAATTACTGTGGGACTCTCCCTTCTGCGGATCCCTCTAGCTAGTCCCTCCGCCTCCCAGCACCAAAGATGCTAACATTCTTCTTTTAATACATACAATTGAAATCTACGGTCCTTCTCATCATGCCGACTAAGGGATGGTGGGCTAGGGGCGAGGTACTGCAGCCTAGAATTGACTTTCTTAATGTTTGTTTTACAGAGGGTTTGGGAAAGGATCAGGGACTCTACTGGACACTCGACTCCCACTGAGCTTGCAGTTGGAGAGGCCCTCTCCTTTTTCCAGGCTGTTCCTGGTCTCCATTAAGGAGCTAGTTAAAGGGAAACCGAATGCCACGCAAAGGTGTCTATATTTCTAAACTGCGTTGGGGCTGGAGTTAGGAGTTGGAGCCCCCTGGTCAGCGCATCGAGACTTGGAGAAACAGAGCAGAGCAACCTAGGAAACATACTTCTCCCTAGGCAAGGATTCAGTGGCTGGGGGAGGAAAAGAAGGGCAGTTCTTTCCTCCTTGAGGAGGCACTTCTAGGGTCGGGGAAGGGAGGCCAACAGGGCTGCGGACATGGACACGTTCGGCTCCCACAGTGAATCATCAGTCTAGCGCTCTCGGCTCCGCGCTTTCCTCTGGAGAGATGCTGCAGCTGGAATCACTGGAGTCGCGCCGGCCCCTGCTGAGACCAGAAGCCGGGCAGGAGGCAAGAAGCAGCCACTAGAGAAACATGCAAGCTGATTTGGGTTTTGTTTTGGGGTGTGTGTGTGTGTGTGTGTCTGTGTGTGTGTGTGTTTAAAGAAGCAAGTAACAAGCCAACAGAAACTCAAGTCCAGCTTACATATACAGTATCAAAAAAGAGGGGGGGGAGGAGGGAGGAGAGGGGAGAGGAATGGTTTACAACAGCCTAGGATTCCAGAGAACTGGATTTTAGTTCTTGCCTTGCCCCTAACTCTCAGCGTGAACGTGGTCAGGCCATTTAATCTTTCTATATCTCAGTAAACAAGTGAACATCATACTTACTCTAACTAATACAGGCTCATCATGGAGTCATTGCAAATTCCTAAGAACTGGATTGTGAACTTTTAACAATCAATTGTTATAGTTAAGGATTTTTTTGTGTGTGTTTAAAATATCTTTCAAGCCCAGTCATCAACTAACAATATGGAAAAGATAGGTCTCTTCCTCTTGTTTGAAAGCCAACCACCTAGGCAGCTTGGGCTCCAGTAATTTTTCCCCTCTTGGTAGAGTTCTGTTTCCTCATTGTTTTGATGTGGGGCCTGGAGAGAAAGATTCTCAGCTTTACAAGAACAAAGGTCTCTTGGAGGAAAGGGAGTCAGAAGACACAAACAGAAAGACCAGATAGATTTTTTAAATCTACCATCATTTGTCCAAAGGACATCTATGGGCATCTGTTGTAAGGTGACTTTGCAGCTTCCCAGGGTTGATGAAGATCTGTTACGAAGGTACAGGCTCTTTTTTAACAAAACTGTTGACTGAGGAAGAGTTAAATATTAATGGGGGAGGGGAGGGAAGAACATGCAATTAATACTTCTGATAATCCAATGCCTTATTCTCTTTGGGTCTCTACAAGAATTCAACTATAAAAAGATCTGTTCAGATTCTAGAACCAGATGAATTCCAAAGAAGTAGAATACTTAAGGATCCTTTAAAAAACAACCCTGATAAACACATGGATCAAAAGACAAGTTTAAAAAAGAGACTGTCTGAATATGAAAGTGTGGTATAGTGGATTAAGTTCTGGATTTGTAGTGAAAGGAACTGGGTCAAATCCTGTTCTTTCACTTATTATAGCTGTGAATTTGAGCAAGCCATTTATTTCTTATAATGTCAGTTTCCTCATCTGTAAAATGAGAGGATTGGACTAGGCAGTCTCTGAGGTCATTTTCATTTCTATATCTATGATCCTATGTCAGACATAGTTTTTGTTAACCTATCAAGTAAGGACTGCAAAAATTGAATTTGTACAAGTCTTTCTTGCATAATTAAGTGAATATCTGAGGCCTGGGAGTCCAGGTATGATAATTGAGGATCAACATGAAGACCAGACAACATTTGATTCAAAGGCCTGAGGTTTTTTTTTTCTCTCTCATTATTTTATTTTAGAAGCTTTTCCTAAGATAAATTAGATTTCTGAGTGGGACAGACTCAATAAAACATTCAGAACCTAAACAATATCAGGATACTATAACAGAGACTTTTTCTACACATTTTTATTTGAAACTCTGGGACCCAGGGTAATGTACTATAACCTCACTGAGTTAAGATTTTCTATGGGAAATCCTGCCTATGCAACGCTTCCAGGTGCTCTGGCCATGGTGCTGAAGGTGAAGATGCCTGAGGGTGAAGAATGCCTTGAAGGATAGAGCTTTGAACTATAATAATTTTCTGAGACTATGAGAAAGGAATAAGATGACCTACCTGTATATTCTTGGCAGATTTGTGGTTTTCTGGCCTTCTTATCATGAGGGTCCCTTTACTTCAAGCCATTGTACATTTGTTCAATTATAAGTGATAAAATATCAGCAGTGGTTATATTGTCAAGATGGACTTATGGGAAAAGTCTTGAAGTATTTAAGTTGGAAAACTTGGCTTCTAACTTCTAATTTAACACTGGCTAGATCTGTGACTTTGGGCAAACCTCAGTCTGCTCATCTGTAAAATGGGGATACTATTACTTGCTCTGTCTACTTCACAAGCTTGTTGGAAACTCAAGAGAAATAATTACATGTGAAATCTTTTTTTATACTAATGTAAAACATTATTCTTGCAATGGGAAACCTCAGTTATTTTCAGTTTTTGTTTCATACTGCTCACTGTTCTGGAAAATGCTAGACAAATTACTATTTATCAAGGAAGTGGAAAGAGTGATAAATTTGAAAACAGTAATACAATTTCAGAACCTAGCTAGGCTATTTACTAGCTGTGATCTTGGACAAATCATATAACTTCCATGGGCCTCATTTCACTTATCTGTAAGGTAAGGTACTTGCACAGATGATCTCTAAGGTCTTTTCAAGGTCTAAAGTCATTGGGAGAGAGAACTGGATGTCTATAATATAACTTGATAACTTGATATAGTATTTAGATTGCAAACTAACTCTGAGTCTGAATTTAAACTTTTGTAGATAGCATTTTAGGGGGAGCAGGTCAAAGGATGTCAATGATAAAAGCATTCCTAGAATGAAAAATTACAAAGTAGGAAAAATTTACTTTTATACCTTTGATACTGTACATCCCTATTTCACTTCTACCTTTTGTCTTAGGTGTACAATACTTTCTTCCTGTCCCTGCAACATTTTACTGAACCTGGACCTTCTGAATCCCTGGAAGGTATGCTTTTTGTATCACTAGCACCTACTCAATAAACTCTGGTGCCTTCTGTTACCTACAGGATAAAATATAAACTCCTGTGGTGGAATTTAAAGCCCTTCCCAACCTAGTTGGGCTTACCTTTTCAGTCTTTTTTTACATTCTACTGCTTTCCACAAATCTACAATTCATCAAAATTGACCTTTCTATTTCTCAAGTGTGACACTGCTTCTCCTGTTTCTGTGCCTTTTTGTTGGCTGTCCTCCATGCCTGGAATGCTCTCCCTCATCACTTCTTCCTCTTGGCTCCTCTGTATTTCTTCAAGACTCAATTCAAACCCCACTTTCTTCTGGAGGCCTTTCCTGACCCTTCCCCCAGTGCTCCTCTACCCTGCTAATACCTTTACTCTGACATCACCTTCCATTTATACTGTACATATCCTTGAATGTACAATTTTATTTTGCATGGTGTCTGCTCATTAGAATGGGAGCTCCTTGGGCTTAAATTATATTTTTGCCTTCCTTTGTGTTCCTAGGACTTAACAGTGCTTGACTCTTTACATATGAGCCCCACCAAAATGACTTCAGATTCAAGGCACAGTTAGAGTCAACATCTATTCAAGTCCACAGTTCACAAGTGCCCACTGGGTATTTCTCTTTCATAAGAACAACCAGAGAACATTAGAAAAAAAAGCAAAAGTCATTTAATTAAACAGCAAAGAAAGATAGCTACCAAGGAAAACTTCCCCATGTACAGAGGAATGCAGTTTCCTGAAAATTCACATATGAGAAATGGGAGAGAGAAAATGTGTTGTCAGGGAACACACATGGAAGAGAAAACATGCAAATATAGATAGGACAACTCAGACTCCTAGGCTTGAGTCCCAATGGGAAGGCCTCTTTGTCTCTGAAGCTGAAACAGTGCTACAAGTTACTGATGTCTTCTGCTAGGGCAGTGGTGTCAAACTTAAATGAAAACAGAGGATGATAAACTGTGAGCCACATACTGACTTAATTTTACACATAATATTATTTGTTTTATTGTATTTTTATTTAATTTTGTTATATATTTCCCAATTACATTTTAATCTGATCAAAGCAACACTCAGGATTAATATTGCAGGCTGACCCTGGGTCACATCTGATACCTCTGTTCATGGTTATTTTCTCTGGTATGCTGCCCTTTGCCAATTGTCTGCTCTTTTGTGACAGCTATTCTTTATCTATGAGTGTTTACAAAGCTGCTTTCTACTGGTCTTCAGTTTCACTCCATTGCTCCATCAGCTAGACTTCCACTGATTCTACCTTTTATTCTTCCTTTTACCCTTGAGAGAGAGGGACTACTGCTCTCCTATCTCAGAGCTCCGAGGGAATATTTCAGCTCTATTGTAAATCAGAGAGCCACACCTAGCTATCTAGCTGAAATGCCCATCTTTAAGTTAGGGCTGTTTTTTGAAGCTATTGCCTCTCTCTGAACTGTCATTCCCTGAGCTCAAACTAATATTTGACTTTGGAAGGTTTCATTCCTTTAAACATCTAACATGTCTTTGTTCATTAGCTTAGATTTGTTCTTATCACCTTGGGAGTTTTCCTTTGAAAGACAGCAGATGTGGAGTGGAATGGCCTTTGACCTGCTTTGCTGTACAAACCATTACTCTTCCTGCAGACAGACTGCATGAATGAAAAACCATAAAATGATTACTATTTGTGAAGTGCCATACTAAGCACTGAGAATACAAAAAGAAATTCAATCATACCTTCTTAAGGAGCTCACATTTTAATAGGCGGCAAAATGGTATAAGATTAATGAGAGAGAAGACTCATACAGACACAGAAAATTTTGTACAGAAATGAAGACTGCAACTTCCAGGTAAAATCTCTCTTTCCCAGAGTTTCCATTTGACCATTCTCTCTTAATCAGTAGGTTGAAACTTCTACTTAGTAAAAGAAACTAAGCCTGCTATTTTCCCAAAACTATGAGAAACTTGGGTGGGTAAGAAAGTAGGAGAGGAAAGGATAGGGGAAAGGATAAAATGCCACACTAAGCAATATTAAATCCCTTTGATACTTTCTCCAGGTTCACATTCAGGGACAGAAGTACCTGCTGGTCTCCTTCTTGAGCTGGAAAGGGGAATATTCTCTTCCCAAATTCACTCCTGATCTTCAGTTTTATATATATAGCACGTGTTTCTGTGTTCACTATCCCAGAGTCAGGTGGTTCTTTCTCTCCCTCAGGGTTTTAGGGCTATCTCTCCTCTAATGTTAGCAGCTCAACTCACCCCCCCATTTGTGTTCTCCAAATTTTAGCCACCAGTGACTAACACTCCAATTCCATTTAACCAGTTAATATCAAGTAGCTTTCAAAAAAGATGTGTTTCTACACAACATTGCTTCCACCCAGTTTATATACAATTGTGGCAATGCTACCAGATGACAAATGAGTCCTCTCAGCTACTGTTAGACTGGATCTTTCATGTAACTCCTCTCAGATGAGTCCTCTCAGCTACTGTTAGACTGGATCTTTCATGTAACTCCTTCTTCTTTAAGGCATTGATGTTGGACTGACTACACAATCCAGCAAAAATTGTACTTTATCATCCAAGAGTGACTTGTTCTTCTGACTCTTTTAGAATTCATGAGGTTGTAGCCCTCAATTGCCTTCTCTTAAAATTAAAGAACAACTATTAGTGAAAAGGACTGAGATCCATTTTCATGGGACCACATGTTGACCAGGGAGGGAAAGGGTCCAAGGCCCACCCTCTTGCAGCATTGGGTCTCATAATGTACCATCAGGGAAGAGGTCAAAACCAATAGAAGAGCTCCAAATGATAGACAAAGGGCTAAACTGACTTAAGGCACCCTAATTCTATAACTATAGGCCTACCTTGGAGATATTGTGGGTTCAGTTCCAGACCCACCTCAATAAAGTAAATAACATAATAAAGTGAATCACACACATTTTTGCTTTCCCAGTACATATGTTATGTTTATACTCTACTGTAGTCTGTTTAGTGTGTCTAAAAACCCCAATGTATATACCTTAATTAAAAATACTTTGTTTCTAACACATGCTAACCATCATCTGAACCTTCAGTGAGTTGTAATCTTTTTGCTAGTGGAAGGTTTTGCCTCAGTGTTGATGGCTGCTGGCTAGTCAGGGTGGTATTTGCTGAAGGTTGGGATGACTGTGACAATTTCTTAAAATAAGACAACAATGAAGTTTTCTGTGTCCAGTAACACTTCCTTTTGCTTGAACATTTAAAGGCCATTGTAGGGTTATTAATTGACTTGATTTCAATATAGTTGTGTCTCAGGGAATAAGGAAGCCTGAGGAGAGGGAAGGAGGTGGAGAATGCTGGTAGGTGGTGCAGTCAAAACTCGAGAGCACACACACACACACACACACACACACACACACACACACACACTATTTATTGATAAAGTTTGATGTCTTACATGGGCATGGTTCATGGTGCCCCAAAAGAATTACAATAGAAACATCAAAGATCACTGATCATGGATCATTGTATTGAGCCAAATAGCCCTGATCCAGGACTCAGATAAGAGACCTTAATTATGTACCCTAATTCCTCTCAAGGTGATGCAGCTTGCAAAGGCTGGCTCCCCTGAAAGAACCTCAGGGGTGCACTTAAAAGGACTTCTGTCTGATATCCTGGCATCAAAACCTTTACTCCCAAACTTCAGGCACCAAAAAGGATGTGTTCCTTATCATATTATGTTAAAGACTATTGTAAGTCAAAATACTTGATTCTTGGGGATCCAGCTTCTATACAGATATCTTTGAGACTGTTTTCTATGCAAATGTCTTTGAGATTGTGGCCTGCTCTCAGGGAGCATCCTTTGTCCCGTAAGATACTTTTTGATAAAAAGACAACTGACCTTCCCCATGACTTCCTGGGTGTTTGATAACAAGCCTTGTCTTATCTAAGCTACTTCCTGGTTATAGCAGACTATTCTATTAGTAATATAATTCCAGGATATGATTAAGATAAGAATGCTTGAATCTTTCTTTGTCTTTTGAATCCTTAAAAATCTTATTCAAATCATCATTAAATTGGAGTTCTTCCCAATGAACTAACCGCCTAGCTAATTCTTTATCACATCTTTGCTCACACTTGAGGCTGGTACCCAAGTGGCCCCCGATACATCATCATAACAGATATAATAGTAATGAAAAAGTTTGAAACATTGCGAGAATTGCCCAAATGTGACAGAGACATGATATGAGTACATTGTTGGAAAAATGGTGCTGAATGACTTGTTCCATGCAAGACTGTCATAAATATTCAGTTAGCTTAAAAAAAAAAAAGCAGGGGCAGCAGCTAGATGGTGAAGTGAATAGAACACTGGCCCTGGAGTCAGGAGGACCTGAGTTCAGAATCTTGCTTCAGACTCTGTGACTGTGGGTGAGTCACTTACCCCTTCTCATCCTCATCTTCCCTATCTATAAAATTAGAGTAATAATAGCACCATTTGAAAAAGGCCATTGTGAGAATCAAATGAGACAATCTAAGTAAAGTGTCTTGTAAACCTTCAAGTATTAACATAAATGTCAACTGTTATTATTGTTCTCTACTGAAATTCTTCATTGGTAATATGTTGGGGGCAATATGGGCTTTTTCATGCCCAACTACTTGAATAATCAAAATTTAAAAGTAGTAATTAATGGTTTAGTATCAATTGTAAGGAAATCTCTGGGACCACAGGGAGTAATACTAGGACCTATCTGGTTAAATGTTTTTTACTAATGAATTGCATAAAGTGTAACTGGCATGCTTATCACATATGACAATGACATAAGGGAAGAGAAGCAGCATGTTACAAAACAAAAATAGGATCTAAAATTATATTGGCAATCTAGAAAAAAGGGCTAAATCTAAGTAGATGAAATTTAATAGAGATAATTTTTTTACATTTAAGTTTTTAAAAAAATCCAACCTCACAAGTACAAAATGGAAGGAGACATGGCTAGGTGGTAATTTATTTGAAAAAGATCCTAAGGTATTAATGTATTGCAAGTTCAAAATGAACAGGCAGAGTGATTTGGAGGCCAAAAATGCCAGTACAATAATTAAGAGAGGCTTCATATCTTAGGTTGGGGAATTGATCATTCTGCTGTGCTAGGCTCAGGATAGACCACATCTGGGGCCTTGCATTCAGTTCTCGGGTATTAAATCTTCAGAAGAACAGTCATTAACACACTCTGAGAATGCAGAAGAAGGCACCCAGGATATGAAAGAACCCGAAGATCATGCCATATAAGGTTCAGGTGAAGAAAATGGTGAAGAGAATTGAGGGAATGGACATGACCATTATCTTTATATTTTTGAAAGAGGGACTAGATTTGTATTGCTTGGCTTCAGAGGTTTCAATGAGCAGAAGTTGGTGGAAGTTGCCCAAGAAAATTCAAGATTTACAAAAGGGAAAACTTCTTTTTTTTTTTAATCTTTTTTATTTACTTATTTACTTTTAATTTACAAGATTCAGTTCCACAATCACTTGAGTTTCAGATTTTTTCCCCTCCCTTCCCCCCCCTGCCATGGTGGCGTGCAATCATGTATAGGATCTGCAAATACTTTCACATCGTACAATAGTTTGGTCATATAGAAGGGTTGTAACCAATGCGTGATCACTGGGAAAAGGAAAAAAAAAAGAAAGCAAAACCAGATGTGTAAAAGAACGA